>OY282401.1:7500-681500 GCA_958295455.1 Coleophora deauratella | reverse complement strand
GTTTTAACTCTGTTATTTAAGTTAGTTATAAGTAGTTCGTAAGTCGTTTGATAAGTGTCTTTTATGTCGTATCGTGTCTGTATTTGTGTAAATAAACGATTTGAGGTGTTTGCTTTTCATTTGGTCGGACGATAGAGGCAATTAGGTCGATAATTAGCAGGGGTAATTAGTTAGGCTAGAGTAGAGGTCGGTGTAAGCGGTCGTCCCCGTGGTATTGCTCCGAGGTAGTTAAGCTTACCACGGGGGCTATCGCTATCTCGCTCGCACACCGATCTCTCACTCACACGGCGGGAGTGGCTGTATAAATAGTATAAAAAGAGCAAGGTTTTGTACGTAGTGTGCTCAGTTCGAATCAGTTCGTCATAGATAACGGATCAATACGTCAGATCATAGTTTCTTGGTGTGCCTCTGTCACCGTCCATCTGGAAGCCAACCACCCGCTACTTTATACCTCCGAAAGCAAGTGTTTCTCTCCCTCCAAGCCTGTTCCTACAAGAAATTGCCAGTCACAACTATAGTTGCCGTTCGTCATCGTAAGGAAATACAGTCCACATCGTTCGACGCTTATGTGGGTTGATCGAAGGCGGCCCACATATACATTTCTTGAAAAATATTCAATTTTAGTTAAAGAACAAAAGGGTTTTCGGAAGCATAGTAGCACAACAATGGCTATCCATGACCTTGTTGAAAGAGCTATTCTTAACTTAGACAAACGAAATCCATCTTGTGCTGTATACATGGATATGACTAAAGCATTTGACAACGTAGATCACGAAATACTGCTTCACAAACTGAATCGGTATGGTATCCGTGGCAATGCTCTTAATCTCATACAGTCATATTTGCTACATAGAAGCCAGCACATTGAATTAACTCAGATATGTGTCTACACAAAAGAAGAGAAAACATACGCATCTCAAAGTAGGAATATTAAATATGGTGTTCCTCAAGGTAGTGTATTAGGGACCCTCTTGTTCTTGTTATATATAAATTATATTACTAAATGTACTAAGCACCCTATGATTCTTTTTGCAGACGACAGTACCTTGTTTATTGAATATAATAAAGACTTAGATTATTAAAAAGGAAATCAAACGCAGTATTAAAGCTGTAACTGAGTGGTTAGAAAATAACAAATTACAAATCAATCTTGATAAAACCAAATTAATGGAATTTAGACAAAGGGAACCTAAGACAAAACTAAATATCAACTTGAATAGTACAAATTTTGCTAATATTAATACTACAAAGTTTCTTGGAGTCTACATAGACAACATGTCTTGGGAATCGCACTCAGTCCAGATTTGTAAAAAACTGTACTCGTTTTCCCCATCTTTACATAAATTAGCAAAAATAACCAACAAAAAGTGTTCTAACAGCTTACCATGGTTTTGTAGTCTCGATTCTACGTTACGGTGTTATATTTTGGGGAAATTAATCATACCGGGAGATCATATTTAGAGCCCAGAAGCGTTGTATAAGAGCTATATATGGCCTAAACTCCACTGAAAGTTGTGTTCCATATTTTAAGACAATGAATCTGCTGACATTCCCTTGTCTATACATTTTTGAAATCTGCATGTTTGTTAAAGCCAATCCAGACTTATTTCAAATAAAAATATTAGCACCGGATATAAATTTTCGTCAGAGAAAACCTGTAATCTGCACCACAGTTTGTAAAACAGCATTAATGTATAAAAGTATGTTCGGAATGGCCCCTAGGATATATAATAAACTACCCGAGACTTAAAAGTATTTAAACTTGCAAAGATTTGAATCATCACTGTTTAAGCTTCTGGTCGAAAAGTGCTATTATAGTGTTAATGAATATCTGGATGCTGACTCTTTAGATAAATAATATACACATACTTGCCCAACTTGTTGTTATGTTATTAAATGATCAATGAAATTTTACAAAATTATTTAAATTGACATTTTTGTTAATCTGACATCATTATTTTTCATATAAATTTTTTCGTTGACTTTTTATCTACTATGCATTTAATATTCTGTTTAAATTGATATTGGAGCTTTAATTTTATATTTTATTGGTTTAATTGTTGTTCTATTTTATTGCTACATTAAAATATACGGCAGTCTCTCTCTACCTTATTTAAATGGAGTCTGGTACAGGTGCAGATGCCTGCAGGTCTCGCTAGACCTCAACATCCACATATCACTGGCACTCGGTGAGTACAGCTCCATATTTCAATGCGAATGTGTTGCCATCACCTATGCTGCAACCGCGGTCATGAAGAGAGGTATCATGGACTTTAGTATCAGGATAGTCTCAGACAGCATGGCCGTACTACTTGCTCTGGAGAATAACACCATAAACTCCAGTTTAATCAATGAATGTCACTTAGCACTGGAACGAATAGCCTCTGTAAACACCCTGCAGTGGATTAAGGGATACAGCAATTTATTAGGAAACGATGCAGCTGATGAGCTGGCTAAAAGGGGTTCTGAAACTACAGTAGTGTAAGTGCCCCGTGCCACTCCTGCCGATCCCTTTTAGACAAATGCGCTCATGGGTAAGGCTGCAAACCGATCACCAAAATAACGCCAGATGGACCGATCTAACCAGCTGCAGGCAGTCAAAGATGGTGTTGACACAGGTCATGCCAAAATTGACTCAAAAACTGCTCAGCCTAGACCGCCGCGATCTCCGAATAGCTGTAGGTACAATTATTGGGCACTTACCCCTTAATAAACAGCTATTTATAATGAACTTTGTAGACAGCCCGCTGTGCAGAGGCTGTCTCTAATCAGAGGAAACAGTCAGCCACGTGATCCTGGAATGCACTGGTCTGGCCGAACAACGGACAAAAATCCTTTAAGATGTAAGGTCATTCTGAGAAGCCTGTGAATGTCCCAGGAGACTTCTGTGCTTCTGGAAGGAGCTGTTGGCTGGAATAGTCGACCACGCCTACACGTAATACTATAAAGGACCAAATGTCTTTTCCTAAGCTGTATTTGGTTACCTATATGTTGATGCCTCAAAGCCTCAGCTTATCGTAAAACTGCGGACATAAGCTAAACAAGACTTTAAATATTTCATTTGTTCATAAGATACATCAAGTATTTTATCTATAATAAGTAATTTTCTAACAAGCTTCACGAAACATTACTCAAGTAAACTATTCATTTACTTCAGTTTTATCTTTATCTCTATCTTTACGAGGATCTTGATGTACTTCCAAATGTGGTACTAAACTTAGCCTCTTTGTACTTATAATCCGTGGGCTCTATGATGCAAGATTTAAGCTGAGCCTTATGCAATAGGTGAACAGCTTCGAGTATCCATACAGCTGTTACTTGCTATTCAAATTCAATTACTGTTACGATGGGTACGTTGCTAAAGATACCATGGTTGCTTACACTTATGAGTTAAAGATACCATGGTTGCTTACACTTATGAGTTACAGCATGGTCGTTATAACAGGTTTTTAGGTACATGGTGTATCAAGAAGGTTTAGCAATAATTATTGTTTTAAGATCATTAAATAGTTTACAGGTATAACCGCTTACATGGTCTAGTGGCTACTTCGCTCACTTTACATCAGGAGGTCGATTCCCGGCGGGGTCCAGCTTTGTAGGACTCGGTTTAGTTGGTGGTAGGGCATTTCCGGAGCCCGCCTGGATAGTCACCACCATGTTATCTTAGTCTTGCCGCCAAACATCAATCTTGATAGCATTGATGTGTTCCAGCATGAAGATAGGATAGCCAGTTCCTCATTCCGTTCCGTAATCTTGGTTCCATTTTTGGCATCATCATCGCTTACCATCAGGTGAGATGATGCCAAAGGCTTACCAGTTGTGGATAAATAAATAAAACCAATCAGTTGATCGAGTGCCAAGACATTATGTATGACTGTTTTTGTTATCATTTGTAAACAAATCAATTTCATGGATTTTTTTTGAGTGTAAAGTCTCTTTAAATTCTAATGAGTCGAACATAAGATACTAACATTTTATGCAGTCCATTACGATATTTGCGAATTGACTATTGTGTTTGTTGTTTAATTTCACGATTGGATGCCTGGATTGCTTTAGTTACACGCTGTACGTATATGTCAGTGCTTACGTTGTGAAGTAACCTCTCATTTGTCATATCTAATGAGTGATGACGGGGCTGTTAAAATTCACATTTCTTTATCGGTGCGCACTAAAAGAATGCATTTTATTTTTACTTTTCATGCAAATGACATTTTTATTTTCCAAATTATTACTAGTAACATATTTATAACTATGTAAACCATGGATATATTATTGTTATGGAATCTTTGAGTAATTTATTTTAATTTATGAATGCATTTTTATTTATATCATAATAAAAATTTTGAATAAATATCCAATTCTTGTACCTTTTTCAGGGCAAATCACATATCTGAACCCCCCCCCCCCCCTAGGTTCCAAGGACATGAGAGAAGAGAGAGGGACTGATTTACATACTTTTACATATAGGTACATAGAGAGATTAACAAAATTGATTTAGGACGAAATTGGCTAATTGTCAGATTTTGTTATGAAGTGGCCAAAACTTTTTGCAATTTCATATGCTACCAGGCAATAAAGCCCCCTATTATTGTCATCTCTTGTCTTTCTGTTTTAATTGTTTTAATGAATTGAATTGTAAATGAATGAAGCCTCCAGTTGATGGCATCTAGACTTATTTTGTTACATCTTGTTTTAACTATAATGCTTCAACCATATAATGTTTTATCTCGTGGTTATGCCTTATGTAAACCAAGCATGTTTCATACATTCCGTAACTTAGAATGGGTGTTAGAACACAGCACAAGAACTTTTTACTATAAACTGGTATTGTATATCTAGTTATTAATCATACATTACTTCCTTCTGCAGTAAGAAAAGAAATGCGGTGTGCTTTGTAGGTATTCATTCATAATTCGACGTGCCCTGGCATTATGTCTTATTGTCTGCGGTCTGTGTGACACAAGAAATAGATGGCGGTTGCCTGGTGTTACACAGAGCATCACTTGTAGTTACGTGTAGGGCGTTTAACAGTTACACCTACGGAGGACGTGTGCAACGCAATTATCGTACACATCAAGTAATAAGGTGCGTAGGATTCCTCTCGATCAATCTGTAAATGAGTTCGGAAGTTTCGAAAACCTTATTGTTATATTGGCCAGGGTTTTAAATGAGGGCGGAGTGATACTGTACGCCAGTACTGATAAAGTTGGATGCTACATATCTACCTGCAAGCTTAAATGTAAATCTACTCTAGAAACCGAACAAGTTCAGTTTAATTTAAACAAAATTTTGTTGAAGTCACAAACATGCCTGTGGTTGGAGAATTCATACAAATTGATCAATGTAAGCTTTTGTTAGGAAAGTCAGTTTTTTAAAGATATACCTAGAACAAAATTTGTACTGTTTCATCCGGAGAATCACCAGTTCAAACGTTTGTACCAGACAACCCGTATATACTGTGTCGTATTGTACATATTATATTATATATACATATATTCATTAACATTCCCGTAAATCATAAAATTACCATCAGTTGTAGCTACATCGACAAGATTCGTTTTATGGCTGAATTTTCTGTCTGTATCATAATTTATACAATATTCAATACTCATAAACTCTGCTTGTGCAATGAATACTATTATTCGATTTAATTTTGTGGCTAAGTTGGAACTACTGGTTTACTTGTGTTTATTAATTTATTTATAATTATTCTTTCTAAAAAACAATTCTATTGGAACCTGTAGTTATATTATTTTTGGTTAACCATTTGTATGACAATATTAATAAATGATTGGTCTATTGTTATTTATTGTAGTTACTTTATGAACCTGTAAAACTTCATAAGTACTTGCATAAAATGTTTTACTGAAGTCATTTATTTGGTCAAGTAAAAACAATATTCATAAAAATGTTATTAAGAAATCTTTCAATTTTTATCCAAACGAATCTACCTAATAATTGGTTTACTTTGGCATAATTTTCTCTGACTGTAAGTAAAATCTTCAATTCGAAAGAGTCGAATTTTCATTCTGAAAGCAACGCACAAAATCTCGTCTTTAGTTGTTCTTTCGCATGTCAGAGAAGACGAAAACAAAAAAGTACTTAATCTACTTTAAAAATACGGCAACGCACTTGTGACTCTGGTGTTGCGGGTGTCTATGGGCGGCGGTAATCGCTTACCATCAAGTGATCCGTCTGCTCGTTTGCCACCTCTTCCATAAAAAAATAAAATAAAAAAAATACGTATATTTCTGATAATATATTCTTTTCTTTTCAGGCCAGTTCACCCGTGGCATTCTTAAGTCCCTCTCCACTGGGCTGAGTAAGCCACTCAGCCAGCTTATGGCTGGAGTGAAGGATATCGGCTCCCTGGATACGGACCGAGGGTTTGTCAGCAGCCTGGCTTCTGGAGTCACCAGCGTGGCGACCTCCGTTGCTTCAGTTGCTGATGCGTTCAAGGATAAAGTTCAGGCTATATATCCTGGTAAGTAGAGTCGTGAAAATGAAAATATATTATTCGTAACTGTATTTTTAGTCTATCTCATACGAAGTTCCTTCAACTTGGAACAAATTTACTAGACCTTTTGGGAAACAAATATTTGTGGTGAAAAGAAACGTCGGGCTCAAAATCAACTGACTCCAACACATTTTTTTTAATTATATTATTTGTACGCTCGCCCTTATAATATAAACTTTTCTCAGACCAAATCACTACTTGATTATACAGGGTGTAACAAAGTTGGTGTAGAACCCGTTAACTGGGAACTCTACTCATCGTACTGAACAACTTTTGTTCTACGAATTTTGTTACACCTGTATATAATCCTAAAAGTTGGGTCTATTTCATTATCCATACTAAGTACATATAAATATACTTAATTTTTTTGTTATTATTAAAAATTTGAGTGCGTTTGACTACATCTCACCTGATGGAAAGTGACGATGTAGTCGAGGATGGTACACGCAAACTCAAATAATGCCTATTCACTCTCGCCTTGAAGACCCCCAAATTATAGGAATCGGGAATCACGGACGCAGGTTATGAGTTCCACTCCTTCACAGTTCGCATAATAAAAGAGGAAGCATAGCGCTTGGTGCGAATAGGTGGAATGTCAACTACAAAGGGATGAAAATTTGTATGTAGTTAGTCCATTTTTGTACTCCTTTTTTGGATGAAGTGATTGGGATAAAAAATCGTTATATTTTTAAAATCCATTAAATTTAAAGTTACAACAAATTCCATCCTGGATTAAAAATATGGCCATTGCCCATTTCACTCATATGTTATACATATTTGAAGGATGAATACTTCACGTCGAGTCTGAGTAACTGATTCTAGATTAAACCAATAAATAATGAAAACTATAATATGTTAGTCCCTTGTAATCCAAATATGATACTAATCAACCATTATTTTTGATAGTTGATCTTATGAAATCTGCCTCTTAAACAGGCACGGTATGGTGCGGAGACGGCCACTCAGCCACGGCTCGCTCCAGCGACCTGGGTTTATTCTTCTTCACGGACACCTGCTGCCGTCAGCATGACGCCTGCAAGATCTTCATCAAGGCTGGTGATACCAAGTACGGTCTGACTAACACTGGTCTTTTCACTAGGTGAGTTAATATTCTTGGTTATTTAAGGAACATTTTTGCAACTGGTTTCTTTTGGATAGTAGGTAGTAAGGTATCCGTGCTTCACAAGCCACGTTAAGCCGTTGGTGCCGGCTGCTATCACTAGATGGCAGTCATTAAGTCATGTCGGAGGTCTTATAAGCGGCTTGAACATTTCTGACACGCGGTTTGGCCACTAGCCCCACAATCTCCACCAATCCGGACCTGGCCTCCGTGTGTGGCGCGTGCCTTAATCTTCCCGATGTCTGGAGAGACCCGTGCCCCTGCAGTGGGGACGATATGTCTTGTTAACAAAAGTAGTAAGGCTGAGGTAAATATAATGTTAAACTAATGGAGAGCCAGCAACTTCGTATAAATTAGAATACAAATATGAATACTCTATTTCGCCTACATAGGGATTGGTATTTCAAGAATCCTTTCTTCGCACTCCTTAACTCCTTTTAATGAACAGGGTTACATTAGGGTAAAATTTTCAAATTTATACCTTCAGTATCGATTTAGGCTGTGCGTTACCCGTCGGTCCGTATGTCATGGTACTACGGTATTTTGTAGGTTAGGTTTTCCAACAGTGTTCTTTAACTAATGCTGGACCGTTTACATTTCAATCTAAACGGATTTTTCTTTTCATTTCATTTTCATTTATTGCAATAGGAACGTCTACAGACAAGCCAATCACATTAGTAACATGTTATTTTTGTCTACATACGTCTCTTTATTCCTTTGAACCTACAAATAATTTTCTAAGTATTTCGACCACATTTTTCCCACAAAACCTTAATGCTTTTGTGAGAAAAGCAATGAAACTTTGTATTTCGCGTTGATGTCTTTTGTGCTGCCAGTTCATGAAGCCATAGAAAAGACATCAACGCGCTTAAAATAATATTTTGATTTCGACTCTTAATTGGCTTTCTATGCTCAGATAGGGATCATATTAAACTCGAGAATACATCTAAACCTACCGGTGTAATCAGAGGAGCCAAGTGATCGAGGATACAGGGCTTAACACCTAGGATTTTGTACTAGGTAGAAGAAAAAAGAACGATTTAAAGTAATAATAAAAAGTAATAAAGTAAACTTCTTAATAAAAAAAAAATTATGACCTAAAGGTCCTACGGGATCCGGTAACTAAGGATTCTGCTTATTAATCTTATTATACATATGGTAATAATATAATTTATGATACTTTTTTAAACACCAACTTAGGTTCACAACAATGTTAGTAACTTAAATCTAGAAATTAAGACTATAGTCTTTACTTTTGCGACAGAAAATCGGAAATGTTGTTATTGCTCACACTAAACATTACAACTGCGTAAGATTCCTTTTAAATAAGATAACCATGTTAATATCGTTAATAATTCTAATTTAATGATACTTGTGAACAAGTTACTCAATAAAAACTTCACTAGTTAACACAATAATTGGCCCCAAAACCGAGATATTTTGCAAAACTCGAAGGATTACAACAATAAGCAAAGATCTGTGCTCCTTTCACTATGCGCCTGACCATCCTTTTTCGCAGAATTTGTATAATTTGTATACTTATCGAATCTTATATACGTTGTCGAAATTATGACACGTGTTGAGAGTACAGACATGTGAAGGAGTTGAGTAATGTGTGAAACCTCTTTTTAAGAGCTCATAAAACGATAAGATACATTAAAAAAATGTGGATTCTATTAGTGCGAGATGTTTAACCCATCAAAGTCTTATTTTTTAGGTCCTGTCATGACTTAGTTCCTATATCTAATAAAAATATATAGGTGTAGCTTATTTTAGATCTGTCGCTATCATTTACTTTACGCACCTTCGACTTTCGAAATATTTCGTAATCGTTATGGAAAAGACTATACAAAAAAATATGACTTCATATTTTGTTATTCCAAACATTTCTATGATACATTGTCGTTTTTGACTTTTTGAAAAAAGTGTCTCAGATGGCTAGCAGTCTCTACCCTAATTTCGACTTTTTAATCCCTATATTTTAATGACAGCACTACGCAAGCACAGCACTGTTCATGTGTTATAAATTAATGAACACTTTTTTATTAAATATATTTTTTTGAAGGACACTAGTTTCTAGCGTTTTTGTTTACACTGTACTATGTTCCTATGTTGCGTAAGAATGCGCTGAGTTAGTGATATTATTGTTATGATTATAGTGAAAACGTTGTTGGCAAACAAATCGTGACGTTTTAACAATGGTGTTCTACTGTGCGCTGCGCAGGAGTGGTTTTACAGAGCGCGTAGTTAACGCACAAGGTCACTGTAATAACAGGTCATAATCATTTTTAACCGACTTCCAAATAAGGAAGAGGTTCTTATTTCGACGGTATCTTTTTTGGCTGTATATTTTTCAATTTGACGTGTGGTGTGTTAACCCAACTACAGCAAAGACAGGGCTATGTCGTTTTATTCAATAGATTAAGACTTCTGGGTGGTATCATATATGAACTGCATTAAAATCGGCTCAGTACTTTTCTGCAAGTTATCAAAACAAAAAAAACAGCAAAATTGTAGTTGTTTCGATTAATCGTTTGTTTTTCCACGAGATTATCGTCAATGGTCTTTTAAACGACCAAAGAAAAGAGATGCCAATAGAAAAGGGATGCAGCAAAAAAGTTACTATTCACGAAAAAGTGGAAAGTTGAAAACCACAGACATGCACCCCGCTTCCCCCCCGGAGCGACGATATAAAACTACTTTGTTGAAAACAATAATAAGATTGAAGCATATTTTTACGCGGCTCCTAAACTGTTAAATCAGACATGTTTTTTGTTTGTTTTATTTTACCCCAAGATGGGGAAGGCAAAGGATCAGAGCCATACAGCCTAGTCTGTTGAAAATCTTCTATCGAAATTAGAGGTTAAAAGCCATTTCTTCCGTATTTCTCCGTCTCCATAGAAAAATTAAATTAAGGCCAAAGCCATTTCTTCCGTCTTTACACTTATTCTTCAGCAAAATGATAGCACTTTTGACGAAGATTTCATGGATTTCTTGAGAGCACTCGAAACACATACTACACACTTTTATTTCATTATCCTACATAATAAACACTTAAATGACACTTTATTGAACAATACACTATTAATATTATGCATTAAAAACCACGCTATCTATTTTTTCGGATAATAAAAGAAAACTGACAAACTCTTGCTACGAGTTTCCGCCAAAAAGTCCTAAATCAAAGATGAATAGGTCCCATAGAGTTCTGATTTCTGCAATAGGTATAATGTTTTATTATTTACACTTAGTAAGCCTTATCTCAACCGATTTACTTAGAAAAGGGCACAAATGATGTTGTAATAAATCAAAGGTATGTGTTTCGAAATAGGGCCCAGTAATTGGATCTGGGTTTGAAAATCTACTTACGGAAGCGTAAAGGTAATTTTATCCAATCTTACTTGTATTAGGTGAGTAATAATGTCTGTAATAATACGAAACAGGGTTTGATTTGACAAGTATACGTAAAGAGTCGAGTAAAGAATGTTGATTCTTGAAAAGTTCAGTTCAGTTGATCTGAGAAAGATAATTATTGTATGATAAAAAAAGTGTTCGGAAATTTCAACCTATTGAAAACCCTATTGAAAAACAAGGTATTTAATATTAGTGTTTAAGATTGTAAAAAATGGGTTTAGAATGAAAAAGACAATAAAGAAATAAATCAATTATACGTCTATTATCTATTTAAACTAAAAATACACCTTTTTCAAATGTTTTTGAGTGTATCTCACAAAACTACTACTGAGCTAAATCAGCTATCTTTGCCTCAACATCGACAATGTATTTATTAAAAAACGTCACTCCAGTGAAAACTAAAATAAAATTCGTACAATATTTTCTTCAAAATCTCGCTTTGACAGTCTTAACAGACAAACTGATGAACGTCTTATTTAATGTTGGTTAAAAACCTTTATTTTATTTATTATTTATTTTATTTTATAATTGAATTAAGTGGTAACTTAGAAGTATTTCTCGGCGCTGTAGATAATACACCTGCTAGTTCTGCATAAAAATATGACGTTTGTGCACGAATAAATCTATACAAATACATAATTATGTGCTGCCTATACTCCATTTATTTAGGTGTTTTTATAAATGTAAACAACTTGACATGTCTTTTTATTGAAATGTGCATAATGTAAAAATTTTGATATTTCTTGCAAACGTAGGTACTAAGTTTCTTTTACATCTCTATTAAACACGCAATACAGTCTAAAAGTTTGAGAATTTTATCACGCAGATATCTATAAAAAGACATATCAAGATTGCTTACTTTTATTTAAATACCTAAACAAATGGAGTATAGCTTACGCTAAGCAATTGTCACCGAATCTTACACGCTAGGTGTTGAGGTAGCCTTTAGATCCAGTGCCGCCAGTGATCCTACTGTATGCAGTACTAATGTATATACTGTGGGACTGTGGTATGGTCAAACAAGTAGGGCCAGTACCCGAGACGGTTTCGTGTCGGTGTTAGATAACCAAGCTGCAGGCTACTAGCTGTTACATAAGATAGCGTAGGCAGCGAGGCTACTTTACTATAGTCGGGTACACTTAGATCAAGATGCGCGTAAGCAAGTGGCGAAAGCTCTTTAGCTAAGGGCTATTGCGCTCGAGTGTCTTTTGTCACCGTAATTTCGTCACATTCATTTCATCCAAGGAGTTTGTAACTAACCTTTAAAGGTACTTAGCAAATTTAAACAAACGTAGCATGTCTTTTTATTGAATTAAAATCGTGATATTTCTAGTAAACGTAGTTACTAAGTTTCTTTTGCATTTATTTCTATTAAATACGCAATACATTATATTTATTTGAGAATTTCAACATGCACATATCAATAAAAATACAATCAAGACTGTAGCATTTAAAATACCTAAAGAAAGGGAGTAACCTATATCGTCCCCACTGCAGGGGCACGGATCTGTTCCATACCTCGGGCCAAGTCTGATCGGTGGAAGTTGTGGTTTAATATCAGCGTTTTACCCTACAATAAAACGCTTATTAAGCGAATTTACCTTATTCGAAGCCTACTTAATATTTGAGAGTGGCAACCATGTTTCTCGATCACGTGACTGTCTATTTCCCGCTAAATTCGCGTAGTTCCACCGATGGCCGCCAGGTGGCGTAGTGCGAAGCTCAGTCTGCACAACGCCTGGATGTTTCATTGAGTCTCAAAGATTATCAAAAAATTGAGGGTATTTTTGTCACACAATTGTTTTAGTTTCAACTATACGTAGTGGGGTAAAACACAGATGATATACATGCTGTGGTAGTGAATGTATTAAGAGTACGAAAAGTGATAATTTACTTTGTGTGACAAAAATATCCGAAGGCCCAGGCAGAAATAAAAATGTAGGCTTCGAATAAGGTAAATTCGCTTAATAAGCGTTTTATTGTAGGGTAAAACGCTGATATTAAGCTCCTTGTACCGTTATTCGAAGCCTACTTAATATTTGAGACGTGTTTGTTATCGCCTGGTGGCCAGACGCCAATGTGATGTGATCTTAACGTTGTGAACAAAGTGATATAATAGTCCATCAAAGAGAATCAAGATGAAAAAGTGAACTGGATCATATGTGATAGAAAGAAAGTATAAGCGAAATAGGCAAATGAAATAATTACAACTAGTGAATGCCAACGATAAGCCTGGAAACAATATTGGAAAATTAAAGACTAATACTGCAGTGTTTATTCTGAGGCGAAGGTAGGGAGTGCAAAAAATAAATAAATAAACAATGATAGAAATAAGTTTCAATAGACATTTATTTTATAACAACATGTGAATCTGGTTATAAGAAATCAACAAAGGTAATTAGATATAATTAAACTAGTGATTAAGGTCTACATTGTATTCGGAATTAAAATGTTATTACTAAAGAAATGATTTTTATTTTACACCTTTAAAAGCAGTTTATATTATAGACTTCTTATGATTAAAGTAATCGGTGGAAACTGTATTTTTAACAAAAACAATCTGGAAAATTAATTTACAGGCTGAAAGGAATCTGTTGCTTTTATGCTAGAATCAGATACATTGGTTATGATTTCACGACAATAGAATTTCTGAAAGGTATTTACAGATCGCCAGTTGCCCCTTGCTAGGATATCCTCCAAGGGACAATCCTGTATCCAGCTTTTGGAGGCGACTGCAGGCCGTATGCTGCCAGGACTCGCCTTGATACCTGCATCCGAAAGAACCTTTTTAATCCAACCTGCTATAACAGTACGGGACGCTGCTTTAGGGGGACCGCAACAAGTTAAAAACAGATTACTGCTTTTACAGATTTCTCTTCTTTCTTTAGATAACTTTATTACTGTTTTAATCCAAAATACTGGGTCTAAACTTTTATTTTCTTTATTTTGAATTAAACGCCACCCTGACTGCCTGTTACTAGAAGTATCTGTTTTAGATCCAAACTGAGGCCAGAAAACGATCGAATCGTCTGCAACAATGTAATTTTCTGAATCTACTGTTAGTAAAGTGAGATCATGTACACGGCGACCTGAACATAATAATAACAATGTAGCTGCCCTTTTTGAACTTTCGAATAAATTATTTTCATTAGGCATGTTTTTCAACAACCATGAAGCCAAAGTGTCAGTATCCCAAATAGAGCTAAATCTGCTCCTGTTGGTTTAACAGCATTGACGGAATTCTCAGAGGACCAACTGCACCATTTTTGCCAAGCTGGTTTGTATGTATTTAATGTAGAATTTCGCCAGCTAGATTGTAAAAAGTCTTTTTGTTCCCGAGACCAGCCCACTAGACTTTTTGTCCACCCCCACATTTCCAGACCTCGAGAGTCATTTCCGTCACTTGGGAATGGGGTGATCTCGTCTGAATGTCTATGAGGACCCTGTCCAGGTTGCGAATCGTAAATGGTGGAGCTACAGCGCGATTCTTCAGATCGGGGCGCCAGAAGACTTTCAGCCATCTCGGGACCACGATTAGATATGTTCCGGTTGCGCAATTGAGGTGGGATAGAACCCTCGGGATTAGAAATGGAGGAGGGAAAATCCACGCTAATTGGTAATGCCATTCTTGACTGAATGCATCGAATAGGTGGGCTTGGGGGTCGGTTATATCTAGTGTGGCATAGGTGGGGACTACATGGGCTCTCGCTGAAGCGAATAGATCTATTTGAGGGATACCCCACTTGGCAAATATGACATTCGTGATTTCCGGCAGCAGGTGCCATTCCGTGGGAACAGAAAGACGAGATAGTTTGTCCGCTTCGCAATTGAATCTGCCTGGTAAGTAATGGACTTCTAAATGGATTTGATATTGATCCAGAATATGGAAAATTTTGTAAGTCATTTCCATAAGAGCAGATGAACGAGTTCCTCCTTCGTTTCGCAGATATGAGACAACAGTTTGGTTGTCGCTTTGGACTAAAAGCGATGAGTTCGTTAGGGAGGGAGCGTGATCTTTTAGCACGTAAAAGACTGCGAGCATTTCTCTCTGATTTGAGTGAAGTTTCGCTTCTTGTACGGACCATTGCCCCCAAAGTCGTACGTTGTCTAGTACTGCGCCCCACGCTTGTTCGGATGCATCTGTCACTAGATAGTGCGTTACCGGGGGATAATGAAGCGGGGAACTGCTTTGTACGTTGCTTAACCACCACTGCAGTTCTGTCAGGACGGGTGCTGGTAAATTGAACTGACGTTGTGGGTTTTGATGGAGTAGAACCTGGCACTGTTTTAATAGGGCTCGGTGATGTAATCGGCCTCTGGGAACCGGGAAACTGGCGAAGTTCAAGGATCCTACCAAACTCTGAACCTCTTTCAAGCTCGCCGTTTTCTTTGTTAGAGCCTGTTTTATTTTGACTTTCAAAGACTCGCACTTCTGTGCTGGCAAAAACTTTATGTTTTTGTGTGGGTCCCAAGCTATGCCCAGGAAGTCCAGGGTTTTCATGGGTGTCAAGATTGATTTCGGGTAGTTTATTTGCCACCCTAGTTTCTCCAATAAGCAAACAGTCTCTTCTGCCTGATTTTTTAAGATAGTGGAGTCCTGGTTGGCAAGAATAAAATCGTCCAGATAAACCAATATTCGAAAACCTTTGTTTCGCAGAACTTCGGCTAGCCAGTTCGTTAGTGTGGCGAACACTTTGGGTGCGCAGGCTAGGCCGAACGGTAAGCAAGTCATTTGGTACAGTTGGCCCTTGAAAATTAGTCTTAGGAAGCATCGGTGTGCTTTGGCCACGGGCAAGTGAAAGTACGCGTTCGACAAATCGATTTTTAAAAGCCAATCCCTGGGTTGTAGGAAGTTCGGGATTTTCTGCATATTTATCAAGCGAAACTTGCTCGTTTGAACGTAATAATTGAGCCTCTTTAGGTTGAATATCGGGCGAAATGACCCGTCGCTTTTCGGAGTTAAAAACATCGGGGAAATGAAACTGGGACTGAGAACCGCCGGTTCTAAAACTTTCATTGCTAGGAGTTTTGAAATCGCCATTTCCATTTCTTTCGATACTGGTGTTTCGAATCTTTTCATGTCCGGTAAAAATAAAGGGGGCTTGCAATAAAAAGGGATTCGAAACCCCTGGATTATGTTTAGAAGATAAGTGGGTGCTGACAGTAATTCCCACTGGTTTACGAACCTTTTTAGCATGCCCGCTCGAAAGTCACAGTCTTCTTTTGTCTTTGCGCAATGCTGCATTTCCGGGAGCTTTCCCTTGGGTACGGTTGGTACCAGAGTGGAAGTGCTCTGGTCCTGAAAAACGAGCGCCTCTATGACGCATAGGTTTGAATTGGTGCTGAGGAGCAGGGTACCGTTGGGGGCGAAACATGTCGCGCCCCGGCATAGGGTAGAAGCCAAAGGGGTTTTGCATCTGCATAGGTGCAGGAGCATAAAATCGGCTGACGTTTGTGTATGGATCAAACTGACCTTGCGCAGGTAGTTTATTATTGCTGGAGATAGCAGCTTGATTTAACCCTGCTTGCGCAGCAGGTTTGTTTTGAATAGGCGCTCTGAGCGGCCAAAAAATTTTAGGAACACCCCCGTTTTTCTCAATATTGGAAGAAAATAAATCTTTTTGGAAAAGGTATTCACAGCTAGGAGGGATCTTTCTTAATGAAGCCTTTACATATTTATCTTTGACGGAACGCAGTATAGAATCGCGCCGCTGCTGTATTACATCGGCACGGTGGCCACATGCTAATTGTAAAACGTCATTAGACACCTTTTGATAAGTACCCCCAAAAATCTCATTTATTTTCTCTTGCAAGCTTTTAGAATTTAGACTCTTTGTAGACTTTGACCATGCTATCAATGACTCAAAACCACTCTGAGCGGCTTCTTTTTGTCTGATTAAAGCCTGAGTGATTGCCGCAAAGCCGCGTTCGGTTAGGCCAAGATTAACAAACTTATCGTAAGGTTTGATCTCCTCATTAACTTCAAGTTCAGTATACCCAGGATAGGAGCAGTATTGTTTTTGAACTTCACTATAACGCACGTTATTCCAGTTTTCCGACTCAAAGTGTTGGATAGATTTGATAATGGTAACATACTCATCGGACGACCTTGGGATCGTGGGCTCTTTAAGGACTGTATTTAATGTAAATGAGAATTCTTTGGGGGGTCCAGAGGGAACTGAAGGTTCCTCATCGTCAGAATAAAGATCTCGACTGACGTCCGCACAGATTACGTCATCATTTTCACTGTCGTTTTCATATGAGGCATTACTTTGCGGCATATACACAACTTGGGGTACTTGCTGATACATATTACTGGCGGCAATAAAATTTTTGATCTCACTTACTTGTTCGGTTAACGAGCGTATAGCTTCATTAGTTTCGTTACCTCGCTGGCGCTTTGAGGGTGGCTGACCTTTGCCATGCGCCGATTTACGCTTGATGCACGTCGCGGTGGTAGCAGCGGGTGACGCCGTCCTCGCTTGTGGCGGTTGCGCCACGTGTAGCTGCGCTTGCACGTCCAGGTTAGCGGGAGTGGGCTCATCCGAATCCGAAGAAGAGGACGAGCTCGAAGAAGCCATTTTATACTAAAAACATATAAAATGTTAAAAATATATACATTTTAAACGAACGATAGCATCGTTATTATTTGAATCAAAGATTATATAACTTTTATAAGAAAATTTAAGTTTTCTTACATTTCCTTGAAGACGACCGTACGCGCCGAAGAACAAGACGCCAATGAAACATCCAGGCGTTGTGCAGACTGAGCTTCGCACTACGCCACCTGGCGGCCATCGGTGGAACTACGCGAATTTAGCGGGAAATACACCGTCACGTGATCGAGAAACATGGTTGCCACTCTCAAATATTAAGTAGGCTTCGAATAACGGTACAAGGAGCTTAATATAGTATGAATGATGTTTTTGCGATTTTATTTGCAGTTGGAGAATTGATCGTGATGTATAAGATTTTTTTTCATCTCCAGTCAAATTTTTGCTTTAAAAGAACACGATTTAAAAAAACGGACAAAAATTTTCGTGATATAATTATCGTGATGGACGAACTATGTACGAAACTGATCATTCGCCTAATCGTGTGTCATTTATCCAGCCTGCGCATAATGTAGTGGGGCTGAGTCAGAGAAGAACTTCTTTTGATGAAAAACCTAAAACCTAAAATAAAATGTATCCTTCATCAATCTGGGGATAAAGAAATCGAACAACACCTCATCACAGTCCAAACCCATCAAAATGTTGAGCTACATTCAAGAATCATAGCCACTTGGGTAAAAACTGGCTCAAAAGAGAACAAATACAAAAACTTTATAACTCCAGCTAGCCAGAAAAAAAACTTAAAGTGTACTATCTCCTTGCATTCCAGGTCGCACTGCAGTTGCGACGCCAAGTTCCGAGAGTGCCTGCACCGCACCAACTCGCTGGTCTCCGCGCAAATCGGCCTGACGTACTTCAACGTGCTGGGGCCACAGTGCTTCAGGAAGACCCATCCAATCGTCAAGTGTGTCAGGAGGACCAGGTGAGAGAAACCTTTCAATGCTCATTGTTATGTTTGTTTTATAAATTAAATAAAAGACCCTATTTCAAGACCAGAGTTTATTACTGCCTTCATTAGATGCCTGACATTGATAGCCCGGATAGGTCGGATGTAAAATGGTTGCGTTCACAGTAAGCTATGCAACACTCAGATTCCAAGCTTTTTAACATTTAAAAGCTCAAGGCTCCGCTCGCGTGGAAATAGTTTTTGAGATGTGTTTGGGACTATCCTTGATTGAGCGTGGAAGTGTGTTTTTACTGTGTTCTACTATGTCTAGGCTGGAAAACAAGTCTTTACTTAAGCTAGTTAGGTATGTAGTTTAAGTATTATATTATGTAGTTTCTGCATAAAGTCAAAACTGTTTTACCATCTCTCGGCATCCATTAATTTTTCAGGGAAAAAAATGTTCTATATCACTTCCTACTTAGCTTCTTATCTTACGTCACAACAATACGTCGTCTTAACAGAAAATCAGTCCTGAAAGCGTTAAGTATCGCCAAATCGTAATATTCAATTCAAATTCTTGAAATAATGGCTAAAGCTATCATCATGGAAAAATATATAACATACTTGAAACAATAAAAAACAAATTGCTTTGAACAGAATCATAAAAATCACAAAAACTTTGATGGAAATAAATATCCTGTAAACCCTGTATTTTCCATTAATTGCAAATTCTCTCGGAAACACAATATTTGTTTATGTTGAAACCAACACACAAAAATCGGCCATTTAAATACCTTCAATTCACTTTGAACGGATTTTTTTTACTTATTTGAAAGCCAAGAAAAGTAATAAAAACATTGAAATCTCGAGAATTTTGCTTTCGGCCTTGACGTAACCGCCGCGATGGTACCCACACTGATCTGAACTTAAAATGAGTGGCGTTACGGTCGATATTATATTATCATGCATCAACCTGCTCAGATTGAGTGTACGTCGCGCCTTAAATAATTCAAACTATGTATTTGTCTCTGCTCTGCTGTTTGATTTTTGACTATAGGCCCCACCATAGACTTTTACTTTACTTACTTACTTACTTAGCACTGTTCAGTGCCACATACAACCAGCAGCGGCTTATTGCAAACCCGACTAGATCGTCAGTCCACATGGTCCACCGTCCTATAACCACGTTTTCTTATCTACGATCGCCACTCGAGAACTTTTTTGCCCATCGAATATTTATCAGTTCTGTCCGTACACATATGGTCTATCCATTGCCATTTTAACTAACTTCTCCATTTTTTCCGTTTTCCCAGGATCACCGGCCAGAAATGTGAAGAGTACGAACTGGACTTTACGAAGCCCAAGATGTGGCAGTGGTTCGACAATGAGACGTTTTAGTGTTGTGCTTATATTTCGTAAACACATTGTAACAAACTAGGCGTAGACCTCTTCAACTGGGACAAACTATTGTTCTACGACTATGCTGAAATCGGTGACAAAAGTGACCATCCGGTCTAACTAATGAAAAATAAAGTGGTTAGCCACCCCGACGTCAGAATAGCTGACCACTTTATTTTTCAAATTTCTTCATTAAAAAAGAGGTCCAGACGACCAAGTAAGGTATTTGAGTTTAGACACCACACAGATTTAGTACCTAATTGGTACTATTTAGTGCGTTTACTGAAATAATTAGTACCTCTTTTTTATTGAAGAAATTTGAAAAATAAAGTGGGCAGCTATTCTGACGTCAGGGTGGCTGACCACTTTATTTTTCATATTTCAATTAGTACCAATTTAGGTACTAAATCTGTGTAGTATCTAACTTCAAATCCCTCACTTGGTCCAGACATCCTGATGGTCACGAATATTCGCGATCATTAGTTCATACAAAAATTTGTTTGTTATTTAAATTAGAATCGAACCCTGTAAAATGAGTAATAAGATTGTATTAACCTTTCGAGTACTGAAATCTTAAATCTATTAGACGCTTTGGAAGCTGTATAAAAGTTGTATTCCTAACCAAATTAAAAGCATTGAAGTGCTAGACTAATACGATATACAGGGTGAAATTGAAATCGCAGACCAAATATTAACTGTGGTTTCTGCCCATGGAACTGAATAACTTTCTCTAAGAAACCAATTCAATCGGAGCAAAAAAAAATTTGGACTCTTTATACAAATCGATGATCTTGAGTTTCAACTTTGTATAGAAAGTCCAAATTTTTTTTTTCCTCTGATTGAATTGGTTCCTTAGAGAAAGTTGCTCAGTGTCATGTCTGGAAGCCACAGTTAAAGTATGGTCTACGATTTCAATTTCATCCTGTATAGTAGGATGGTAAAGGGCGATCGATTTACTACTTATTTTTAATTACTAAGTTATAAAACTTATTATCTACAAATGGTAAGCCCTTGGCATCATAATACTCACATAATATTGACTTCCCATCGTGAGAATAAGTACAAAGTTTGAGCCTTCTATTCTATTCTATTTTTCTATTTGGCATTCCACATCTCATATTGAGCGTGATTTTGCCAATGTCAAGTGAAAAATGGGAGAATCTTCAATAAAAAAAAATGGCGAAACGCCAATGTCAAGTGAAAGACGCGGCTCTAAGGGTGACGGGCACTTAAAGGCGCTCCACGTGGTGGTTTGTTGTTGGAACTCGTAAAACGGAGCTGTCTCCCGAGTTAATTCTCTTCTTATGACCGCTTATCACTGAATCGGAATCACAGCTATTTCCCCATCACAAAAATAACGTTGAGACTACTCTAAAACGGAAATAATTAAAAAAATAACTCAGCAGACGTCTGCTCGGTACAAGTCCCGGCAACCAACCCGTCTTGAGCCTTATTTTTGTTTGTGTATTTTGATGTACTTGACAGAAGGTCTTTTGATGTACTTTATGTAGTTGTGATCTCACTTATCACTGCCTTTATATCAATTATATTTTTTTTAAATTGTAGATAAAAATAGGTAAAATGTTATGTTATAATAAGTCTAATATAATAAGTATTTGCCATAGCTTTTATTTTACATGTAAGTAATATAATTTTAAAATATATTATACTAAGTATTAACCTATTAAGTGTTTCTTTACCATGGCAGTAATAAAAAAAATGCGTTACGAAAAAACTAAAGGCCTGGAGATATTAAAAAAAATACCCTAACCCAAGTCTAGGCACTCTAGATAGAGCACCCAAGATACACATACGCACATTTTTTGTGCTCTGTTAGTATCCCACACCATTTCCATAAAAACTGGAATTTATCGTAGATTTTTTATGTTACGATGTTATAGTTAATTCGTGACTCCGTCGCTTGGAATAATGAAAACAATGTTCATTTATATCATTTATTTAAGAAAACATCTGAATATAGTTCGAAATGTCACATTTAACAACAAAAATAAAACAATATGACATTACATTATTGCTTAAAATAATATAATATTAATAAATATAAAATACCTTAACTAAAAAAGTTAAAAAAATTGCTCAATAATTTGAGCTATGCTACGTTGAGTCTAAAGTTTGTAATATTTTTACAGGTTGTGCGCAAAATGTTTTTGAAATATTCTTGTGTATAATAATATTTAGTTTAATATTAAGATATGTTCAATAACATCAGTTTTTACTCGTATATTCAAAATGATATTACGATGTGTACAGTCTGTCAGTAGATAATCAAATATTATATTCTCTATTAAATATTAGTATTAATGTGGAATTTGCTAAAAGAGTTTTACTATTTAATAATCACTTATTATTTTTACAATTAATACAATAATTAATATGGAAGTCAATTTTAAATAAAACTCATTTAGGTATATTTTTGACTCATTAGGTAGTGAATGTATAAGATTTTATTGTTTACTATTGTATGACTCATAATTTTAAAAATCGAATTAAAATTAAATCCATTCGCAAAGATATTAATTATATCACAATATTAAGTTAATAATGACATCTATTATTTCAATACACACTTCTAATTAAAAACCATTTAATTGTAATATTCCTATACTTTTCCATGACAAAACCACAACGAACAAGACAATATTATAATATATTAAATAAATGGACACATTAATATCGATACGATACGTCTTTATTTCATTTACATATTTATGTATAGGGGGGAGATTGGATGAAGTACGCATGAAAGAGGTGAACAAAAACTCCCCTAATTTATCCAAAGAGTGTTTAGTCAATATGCATTTTTTAACTTCAAAAAAACATTCTAATCATCTGAGCTATTTGCATAAGAAGATTAGATAATTTTAGATTTTTATGTAGGTATGTATGTATCACACTTACCTACACAATCAGGTGAGATTGGAGTCAAACGCTTCCAAATCATAAATAAAAAAAAACCTCATATTTCATTGTATTTTTATAATAATAACATAGTTACTCCTTGAGGTTAATTTTTTGGCCATTGACATTTTTAAAGTTTTCTGGAGGCAACACACCTTTCCAATTTGAGTGACAGCTATATTGTTAAAATTTTGTTAACTTGACCTAAGGCTAAGACCCTTATACAGCCTTGAAAAATTTATATTGCAAAAAATAATATGTCAAAAAATGTGTAAATATATTAAAAATTAAAAAAAAACATAAAATATGTGTGAAAAATTTGACAGTTGCATTTGACATTTTTTTGACATTGTCATAGGGGAAAGTTTTCATGTCATTCACTCTTGTTACACATCTGTCGTCCAATCTGCCACCTTGTACAATTACTTACTACCGTCAATATAGTATTACAATAAAATATAAAACTACTGTAAGCTACGCCTATTAAATTCTATGACGCTTATGAAATATTATATTATAGATATTATTTAATGATAATTATTAGTATATTAATATATTGCTTAACGTGGTCCAATGGGATTTATAATTATTTAGGCTTCAACTATCAAACTTAAGGGCTACACTTGGAAATTAATAAGAACAATTTATAAAAAAAAACTTGACGTTGCATAATTTTAGTTCATAGATTTTACTCATGAACTGTGCTTATTTTTGTAAGGATACTGGGAAAGAAATAAGAAAATATTCAGCAGTAGATGTAGGTACATTAAACGATTGCCTATTTCGGCGCAGTTAGATAATAGCTTAGTTCAAATGTTTCATTTTATAGATGCAATAACTTACTTTTAGCTGATTTAAAATATTAGTAACTAGCTGTTAAATTATTTTAAAAATATCTATTTTATGGTATATATAATGCAAAAAAGTAGAGAATTTTAATTTACTTTTAAATATGTGATTCTATAGTTATTGTCATTTAGGTTAATAGTTTTATAATTTAAATTTTAAAATTAATTATACATAAGTATATATTTATATACTGATGAAAACGTTGGTTCTCGTAAATATTGTTCACTACATTTTAAAAGCAACAAAGCTGTATTAAAGCTGTATAGTGGCAGCTGCACTGTGATGCTGAGTCTAAAATCTACTGCTGATGGACTAGTTGGCTCTAGGATGGTCCAGGATATCCAAGAATGAAAGGTGAGATTGGTGTTTTATTTGGACCCTGGGATTATTAACCACATAATACATTAGCTGAAATACTGTATAACTTTCCATTCTGACCTTTACACATTGACATTGCTGTATAAGTTTTGTATAAACTTGTAACAATGATGAGTAGCTGAAATATTTTAATCAGGTGTTCCTTTGAAACTTCTTACTGATTTCCGAACTCATTTTTATGAGAAGTCAAAAGATTTTTCTGGGTAAGCGACTGTGGGTTTCTTGGGTCACAGTAAGGTTATTTTCACAATTTTTTAAGACCGAGACAGGGTATTGAACTTTTGACTACAATATTTTTTTGATATCCATTTTTAAAAGTTATTTTCAGTTTCCCATATAAATTCTTGATTCACTAAACCAACCCATTATAAACGTACGTTTTTTTAAATACACAGGGTATCACAGGATCGGGAAAAGAAACTGGAAAGAGCCTTCTTACTTTAAATTTAAAATGTACTTTTTTAACACTCTGTATACATGTTTTGCTGTTTTGTGAGTGATTATTGGTTTAATTGAAATTTACACAGTATTTCTGCTGTAAAAAGTAAAAATTCAATTATTTTTATAATCTTATAGATCATATTTCTAAACTTTACAATATATCAATTGTATTGTATATAATATTATACTGAACTATTAGTTCCAAAATATATTTTCATAGTGTGACTTATAAAGTGACATTAATTTCGAAATTTTGAAATTATTTCAAATCCTTCGATATGTGGAACAATATGCATATATTTACAATAAATCAAGTCACAATATCAAAATATACAATGAAAAACAATGCCACATCAATACTGGTCAAATACAATGAACATCAAATAGAGAAGATTTTAAAACACACCCTATTTATAAAAGGCCTTAAGAACGGTACTGACTCTATTTCGACTGAACATTTTCGCAAATAACTATAAGCACTCGCAGAAAAAATGAATTTGGCAAACAAATAGTTGAGCTGATTGGTAAAACAGTTCATTGGCGAATAGTCTATTTATCTGCTCCTTAAGAAAATACGAGTAAAATTCAATTTCTCGATTAGAAATAACAGTTGAAATAGTGTCCGAACCATTGTCCAAGCCTTATCTACATGTATGTATAATTACTTGACACGCAACTCAGATTAAGTAATAATTATTCTTATAATTGTATTATTTTTACATTATAATTGTATAATTCCATATAAACTCTAGCTTCTATCCAAACCGTTTCAGCTAAAAAATAAAATACACTAATAAAATAAGGCAAATGGGTCTCACATGAGGGTACAAAAAATTCTACACTCTCAATGAATACGAGGCACTCAAATTGAAACCATTTTCATTTTAAATCAATTCTTATAGGTCTAGGGTATAACCTAAGTGCTTTTAGGTGATCGCACTCTTATAAAACTTATTCAATAAAACAAATAAACAGCTTCGTTTAGGTATTGGAAATATGTAATAGTTATTAAGCTGTATAAAGCTGCGTTTGGGATTGAATCAAGTCAATTATTTTTGTATTTCTTTACAGCATTACGAGGATGCAGCGCTTATATTTATTATGTCTTTGTTTTATGTGAGTGCGATCAAACCTCAAAGTACTACTGACTTCAGCTGTACAAAAGTGGCAAAAAGCCAAAAGCTGTACTGTGGTATATGTGATATTTTATTGCACTTGCATTAATTTTAATGTACAATAGCTAATGAATCAGTCAGTAATACTTAAAGCACAACCAAAACATCTACAATAATGGGTTACTAAACAACTCTACAATCTACTGAGGAACCTCGCGTTTCTACTGCTTCCCTACTTACATTTTGGCATTCTGTCTTTTGGATGGATTCGATAGATTAGGAGTTCAAAATGCAAACAAATGGTAAACAAATGCATTAGCTGTTTTTTTTTAATACAAGCTGAATCTTATAGTCACATTAATAGTACAATAGGCATGACTCTTTAACACAAATAATATTTAACTCATACTGAGGTCAAAGTCATTAATAATTAACTGTAGCGTTAAAGTCATTACTCCACCGATTTAACACTTCACAGTATGCATCAGTGTGTGTATATAGAGACATCTGTTTCATTGGTTGAAAAGAGCAAACATCAAAACAATGGCGTTTTAAGTTAGTGCAGCCTCAGCACATAATTTTTTTATGCTTCATTCGGTACTGAGGTCAAATGTCATTAATTGTCGCGTGAAAGTCTATATCTTCTGACTTAACACTTCACAAGACAATATAAGAACTGATCTTTATTTTTCAAGTGGTTGGATACTACTATGATCGCAAATAGTCAACCATTGCAAAAATATATATTTTGTTCTGTGGTTTTGCTCCTTGTTTTGTAGTACAGCTAATAAATAAAATTGAGGTCTTTGATAGGAGTACTATTTCATCGAACACATCTCTTCCAAATTGGTTTTGTAAATGACACGTCTCATTTTTTCCTTACAAATAACTAGGATGTTCTTTATAGTTTCTAAGAAAGGTTTTTTTCTTTTTTATTACAATTTCCTCGATTCTACACTTTGTTTTGATATTATCCACAATACCATTCATTAGCTAAATCTAATTCGTTTCATTTGAATTTTGAGATCGTGGACCCAAATATTCTAAAGTTTAATTTTTGATATTATTTACAATAAATATTAATTTCGTTCTTTTACAAAGTTTAGTTTTTTTATTTAGCTGCTTACGATTTAGCATTGCTAGTTATTTTTAAATTCTGTGCATTAGTATTTTGGGTTAAAAATATGGTCCTAATTGAATTTTATAAATTTTTTCTTTGCTGTTTTTTCTTTGTTTCTTTAGTTCAGAACAAAATTAAACTCAGGTATGCGCGAAGTAGCGCTATAATATTCTTTTATGCGCCTTTTATACAGCACATAGCAATCAATATAAAAATTGTGCAAAATTAAACCAAATTTTATTTTATTTCTTTATAGAATTGGAAGATTACAATTTAATACTTCACTGATTTTTTATCATAAATCACTATAACGTCTGTCTTGTGTAAATTTACAATGTTTTTTCTATTCTAATGGATATTTTTTCTACAATTTAGTAAAGAGGTTGTAAGAAACCAGTGTTAAATATTATATAGAATGATGTTTCTTACAAAATTCAAAAATTTTATTAATACCTATAACGTTTAAAAACGCGTTGTATCTATAGTTAGTATTATTACCTATAATATATGTATTATTCAACTACTTACTAAAAATTTCGCAAAGTTACAAAAAAGACAGGCGCAAAAGAACACCTTTTTATGTAGTATGTATGAATCTGCTTTTTTTGTAGAATAACTAATTCTTGCTATTTTACAATATGTAACACTTCTGTGCTGCCGTTTGTTTAAAGAAAAAAAATTGTAAAATTACAATTTCAAAATAAATGAATAGGTAATGGTAAACACATAACAATTCCCAAATATGGTACAACTATTATTACACATATAATTTTATACTTACCTTTCTCCTAATTTCATTATCTTCCATTAAATATTACCACCGAGACGTCATCTTCCCATTCTTTATCGAAACTATTTTATGTGTAATAAAAAAAAATTGGAAGTAAGTTTGGTTAGGTTAGGTTACAATACAGATTATTTGTAAGTAAGATCATCAGGCTTTAAGAAATTTGTTCAGTGTCCGGTAGAGACGAAACCAAAAATTACGAGCAAAAAATGGAAATAAGAAAAATGTTTAAGAAAAGTTCAAATCATTATTTACGTAGGTACTTAAAACAAGAACTATGACAAATTGTTCTCTTTAAAAAAGATCTGATATCTAAGAGAGTTTTCTTGTAGCTCATTGTTCCAGTCGTCCACAAAAAAAACACCTATTTAATGACTCGTAATCTAGATTAAAATGTCGCTTCCACCGAACACTTTGTAACAACGAATAAACAAAACCCGTATAACATGAACTCGACCACCGTACAAACACCAAGCGGAGGCAGATCAAGCGTAGTCGGTGGCGCAGTCGAAGAATGGGAAGCATGCGACGTGCTCGGCGGGCGCGTGCTAGAGCACGTGCAGGTTCTCGCACGACTTGGACTTGGAGTCGCGCGCCCACACGCGGCCCAGCAGCCCGCGCACCTGGGGACGAGAGGAGAACGTGAAAGGAGTTCAAAATTCAAAAAGTTCGCAACATTTATTGCATGGAGATCGATAAAGAGTCAGTAAAGAGATGTATAAATAGCAGGCATGGAACTATTACGTACTACGTACAACTGGAAGGAGATGTTCATAGAAATTTTTTGGTCTCTAATAAATGGCCTTGAAAACGAATTAAAAAAAAAATGACAGCAGGACGACAAGCGCAAGTGGTGCCGTCTCATTCTACTTGTGATGACAAGGGTGACAACGCTTCGTGAGAAAAAAGAGACCGACAGAAATACTATAAGATCTAAAACTGTTTACCTAAATGTTATAGACATAAATTACTAGAAAAATATGTTAATAATAACTCCGTTATTCTGATTTCGGAGGTTCGTTACCCTTACACAGGAATAAGCATACTATAGACGTTTCGTCTGTTAAGGCTATATAATCCAAACTGTAGAGTAAGGGTGTTCACGCCGTTTCTCTGCTAAATTACGTCTTTTAATTGTTTCAATTTATTTTATTTTTCAATAAATGCAAATGGAGGACAATTTATATTGCGAAAGGAGGCAATACCCTGGCTTGCTAAGGCAATCCGTCTCCTAGGAGATATGCTTCCTGGCAAGAAATATTTTTCCAAATTTTTTTATGGTCAATGGTGTGTGCATAAACCGAATAAGGATTGGGGAAATCCCATCCGTCTATAAACGTTAAATATCAGTGAAAGTTTGTTGCAAAGTATTTTGAGCTATTTGATGACGGTATAACAACAAAAACCGTTCATGATTATTAAACTAAACATTGATATATCAACTAATAGTTATTTAACAATAACCACTATAAGATATTTTTATTTTCATACGCTTAAACATTCTCCAGAAAAAAACTGTTTGTTTCATGTTTTTTATCATCATTTTTTTCATCTCAGAAAAAAAACGGTTTTTTACATCTCTAATTCTGAGTATCCCTCTAAATTTCCAAACGTACTTTTTTAATATCCTGTATTTGTAACTGAGTCCTGAGATCCAAGAAACGGAAACAGAACTTGTGGAAGGCAGATAAAACAATGGAGTCATGTGATGACATCGGCAGGTGGCAGGTGAGACCGGCGCTGCTGAAGAGACGTGGATATACTGAGCCCTATTGAAATTGTGTCTAAATGAAATTAAACTAAATCTTCGATTGTACATCTTGGGTTGAAAAGTAAAACAGTTCGCATGTGTTTCAAATCAATTCAAAATTATTTATTTCTATAATAATTAATTTAATGGGTAACTTTATACATTACTGAATAAAATAATTTTATGCAACTTTTGCCTTGTTGTTGCCCGACTTCCTAAATTTTTCAATGTGATGCGCTTCGAGTTAAATGTAAGTTTTATTCCTGCGTATGATTTCACCAAATATTTTATTAGTTGTATTTCATGCAATCCACCACATGTTATTGATTCGGTTATTGGATGAGGAGGCATAAATAAATTAGGAATCTCCGGGGCGAACTTCTGCACTGCAAGATTTACAATCTTATTTATTATGCCTTTATTTGAACATATTTCAGAATATGATTTAACGCATTTGTCAGTAAATTTAATCACTTCGAAATCTGCTCTCAATAATAAAAGTGCACGGTTAGTGCCAGTTTTTTAACATCTGGGCTGTACCTCAATCCTTTGTTCTTTATTATTTTTTCCATTGAACCGAAATTTGTTTTTATAATACTTTCTATTTCTATGTAATTATCGCTTTTTTTCTTTATCAACGCAAGCGTTTGTTTCATTTCCAAGTTTTTCTTTTTCACCCTTCTAAGTCTCCGTTTCATTAATTTTTCTATTTTAGTGACATGAGTCTGTATTTTGACATGCGATTGTACAATAGTAGTTGTTTGTGTAGGTACTGAATTTGTGTGTAAGTTGACTTGCACACTTTTGTCTCTGTGGGTTATAGCAGGTTCATCTAATTTTACAGTTTTAGTCACAGAGCTTCTTTCTTCTATGTGACCAGGTAAACAAGTTTTTTTCTGATTAGGTGTGTGTGATGATAAATTATCTCCTAGTGATCTTTTTTTACTAACAGAAGATCCTGGAGCAACAAGTTGAATTTCGCTCAAAACATGAAGCCCTGGTGTAGTAATGCTTTCCAGAAATAAGACATAAATAATTTTTGAATGTATTATCTTAAATATAAAAAAAACTGACTGACTCAATGGCTCATTGGTTAGCGTTCCTGACTAATGATCCGAGAGTCGTGGGGTCGATCCCCACCCAGGACAAACATTTCTGTGATGAGCAGATTTGTTTGTTCTGTGTCTGGGTGTATTATATGTATATATGTATGTATTTAAACTTATCTATGTATGTATATCAGTCTCTGGTTCCCATAACACAGGGAATCCTAGCTTGGGGCCAGATGACTGTGTGTGATTTGTCCCGGATATTTATTTATTATTTATTATAAGTATATTTTCTTTTAAGCTATATTTTATAGATACCTAGATTTTATTGATATGGGACGGGTACTCGGCAAATTACCCTACCGGGTACCCGGCAAATTACCCGGCAGCGCTAATTTGCGATTTATGGGCGAAAAATGTTATTTCAGTTCTTTTTTTAAATTAATATGTACTTCATAAATATTTTCTTCAAATAATATCTGAATTTTTTCCAGCCACTAAATTACCAGGCAGTCTCGTAAACCCGGCGGATCCGGTTGGGTACCCGGCGGATTCGGCCGGACTTTCGAGACTGTCAGGTAATTGAGTGGCTGGAAAAATTTCAAATATTATTTGAAAAAAATATTTATGAAGTACATATTAATTTAAAGAAAACTGAATGAAAAGTTTTCTCCCATAAATCGCAAATTAGCGCTGCCGGGTAATTTTCCGGATACCCGGCCGGGTACCCGTCCCATGTCTATTTTTTTAAGAGGTTGGCGGTTGTTTGAGTGATAGGGGTACATTAATAAGTCTGCACTTTAGTTTGAGAAAACCTGCTTTTCAAGTGTGAAAATCAAGTGGCCAGCCTATTTTTCAAGACGATTTTAAAATGAGTGAATTAAGTTTAACCCTTTATTTGGCAGAGCACCTGGGCGAACATCTCTTTTGAAAAAATCTGGTATCTAAATAACATTACCTTTTTAACTATTTCTTTTTTTTTTCTAAACACTGACAACACTTTTATGAATCACATTGAATAAAAAAAAGAAACAGTTAATAAATTAATTTATTTAGACACCAAATCTTTGAAAAAGAGATGTCCCCCCCCCAGGGGACACTGCCAAATTAAGGGTTAAGTGTACATTAAGGAGGAATGAAGAATGTTAATGGGTCCGTTAAATCACTTGAAACTTTATGAACTTGTAGCCTAAATGTCTAGAAATACACTTGTTTTTGTTTCATTTAAATCAAGCGAGTAGTTTTGAAGTTACGATAATTTGAGTTTCCGCCTTTTTCAAATACTTCGCTCGGGCGCGCCAAGCGCGCGTGACGTCATACCGCAACTCGCCGCTCTCACCGTACTGTGTTCTTCATACATTGCTATCGGATGGTCCCTACGTTCGCCCACAATAACATTTCTAACTGTAGTTTTTTTTATGTGAATCGGTGTTACAGTAGTGTTACAAGTATAATCGATGACAGTTTTAAAAATTGATTGAAAAATCGAATGATTCCTTAAACAGACGAGTTAAGCTACTATTTCTCAAATAACTCCGATTTCTTTACCGTGGCCGCCGAGACAATGATTAAAAATGCAAAAGTACTTACAACTTATTTTTTTCTTTCTTATCACAAATCTGTTGATCCTTATAAGATACCTATACATATATACCTACATACCTATTTTTCATTACTAGTATTGAAAAATTTAGGTAATAATGATATTTATGAACTTGATATTTCGGAAATAAGGAGTGAGGGGCAAGGTAAAAGTGATGGTGTCAAAATCACTTATGTCATCAACTGTAATATAATGACACAATAACGACACTGAAGCGGTCATGGCTCAGCGCTGCTTACGTGGTCGCGTCGATCACGCAGGTTAACTGACTACAAACACGGTCACAGCTTGGATGGACTTGACTAGCAGTCCATCCAAGCTGCCTATAACGCCTCCGACATAGCTTGACGACTGCCATCTAGTGATAGTTACTGATATTTAAGCCCATCCAAGTTGTGACCGTGGCTGTAGTCAGTTAACTTGCGTGATCGATGCGACCACATAAGCAGCGCTGTGCCATGACCGCTTAAGTGCCGTTATTGTGTCATTATATTACAGTTGATGACATAAGTGATTTTGACACCATCACCTTTACCATGCTCCTCACTCCTTATTTCCGAAAACTGGGCATAAAACTTAAACAAATATACACTCGACTTCAAAAAAATCGCACCTTTTAAGAAATCTATTTTAAACATCTTTCAATCGTATTTGTATTATGAAATATTGGTAATGTTCGGTATCATTTGAAAGGTAAGGAAACAGAGAATGCAAATACAATAATTCATTCAATGTTTTTTATTGGAACTGAGAAAAATTTACAAAACAATAAAAATCCTTAAAAAACCCAAATGAAATCTGATTAATTTTTCAAAACAAAGTTGCTTAAAACTAACCTAAAACCTAGTGTTATCCCCCCTAGCCCTAATGACGTCTTCCATGCGCTCCCTCATGGATCGCACCAACTTTAGGACCTCTTCTTGAGGGATTCTGTCCCATTCCTCAATAACGGCGTCTTGGAGCTCCTGAAGAGTCGCGGGAGCGGGATCACGGGATCTAACCTTGCGTTTCAGCTGGTCCCAGAGGTGCTCTATCGGGTTCAGATCTGGACTTCTCGCTGGCCACTGCATGACAGGGATCCCAACCTCTTGAAGGTAGCCCTGCACAATTCCAGCAGTGTGCGCGCGAGCGTTATCGTGCATTAATGTGAACCCGTCGCCAATAAATCCAGCATAGGGGACCACATGTTCTTCCAGGATCTCTGTGATGTACCGGTGAGCAGTCATCGACCCTTACCCGCGAGCACCGCCGGTCCGAGAGACGCAAGAAAGTTCAGTTTTGCCGTCGGCAGATATGCCGCCCCAGAACATGCAGGAACCGCCCCCGTATTCTACCGTCTCTTGGATGCAGGCTTGGGCAAAACGTTCCCATTGTCTTCTGTATACTCTTTTGCGTCTATCGTTGCAGAAAAGGCACACTCTCGTTTCGTCTGAGAAGAGAACAGCTCTCCATTGGTCCAGGGTCCAATTGACGTGGGCGCGAGCAAATTGCAGGCGTGCTCGCCGATGCGCTGCGGTTAATTTTGGACCCGTGGCAGGTCTTCTAGCCACAATATTTCTCTCCTTTAGTCTTCTTCTAACTGTAGAGACACTCACGGCCCTTCTACGAACTGCTTGAAGCTGCTGTTGCAACTCAACAGCATTAGAGAACCGATTTCTCAAAGACTTCGATACGACGAATCGGTCATCTCTCGCAGAAGTGCAGCGATTTCTACCAGACCCATGCCTTCGGACAAAGCCACCGGTCTGCAGGAACCGCTGGTACACTCTTCGAACAGAAAAGCGACTCAAGTGCAATTGCCGAGCAACATCACACTGACGTAGTCCTGATTGCAGTAGTGCGATAACTTGGGCGGCTTCAGCAGCAGTAGTGTCCATCTTCAAGGACGTTTTTCTGATGAAAGATATTTTTCTGTGTCTTCTTCGACTGTTGGTAGCAAATTTATCCCCCGATAAGCTGTATCGACCCTTTTATACCCAAAAAACAAAACAATACAAACAAAATTTGAAGAGGAGAATCAGTTCCATTGTCATTCACAGTGACTTAAAGTGTCAAGCTTTTTCTTTAATCAAATGAAATGGATATTTTTTGAAAGAGTTTTTATAGGGCTCTCAAATGATACCAATATTGCTACGAATAACTGCTTGTCTTAAGGATTAACAGTGCTTGAAGCCTATTTTTACGGACGTGCGATTTTTTTGAAGCCGAGTGTATATACAGAAAATAGATCTTCGCTTATAAATTACTTGAAAATCTCTAAGAAGTTATCTATAAATCTTAAAATAAGTTGATAAAATTTAAAATATTGTTTGTTTGTAGGTGTGGACAAAGCCCTCTGCGCGAGAGTCAGACTCGCACTTGTCCGGTTTTTATTTTTTATGTGTATCGGTTAACTCATATTTATTTTATTTTAGATTGGCTAGAAATAGCTACGGCGACGACGTTACTGTTTATGCAAAAGTTATCAGATAAGGAGAAGGTGATAGACATAACTTTTGGCTTTGGGTCTGGGTGGATCATAATTTTCATGTATTTCTTTTGACTTAAGGTTCAAAAATATAACAGTAAAAAATAACTTTTCGGGTATATTGGTAGTTGTATTTAAGCACTTTGACACGAGCACGATTTTCTAGTTTTTGGATTCGTCATTTTTAAAATTTTCAACGCAAACTTCATACATAGAGGTAGGGAGCGGTGCGCGCACTGAGCGACCGTTGCAGAGTGACGTCACAGCAGCGTGCGGCGACCCCGCGTCACTTGCCTACCTAAATAATTCAGTATCTCGGAAACTATCAAACGTATCAAAAAAATTTTTTCACCATATTTTTTTATTTTAAATAGAGTATATTTTAGGATAAAAAACAAAAATTGGTGGTATTCTTCATTCTGAAAAAGCTAAAAATTATGGGCACCCTACAAAAAAAATGTATAACCTATACCTCAACTTTCTAGATTTTTCAGCATAACATCTACATGTTCTAAATAATAAGTAATTATAATGCCATAAATAGGTACTTACGAGTGGAAGGATATTAGACACCCAGCATAGCTCTCATTAATGCAACCGCGCACAACACAATACACCATTTTCAAAAGTCCAAATAACAAACTTCGAATATAACTGCTAAGTCACATGTTAGGAATCCTCTATCACAGTCCAAAGTTGTTTATCACAAAAAAACACAGGCTCACACAACAAATAAAACAAAAAGCGCCGCCAAGTTTAAAACTTTTGAACATCGCACATGTCAGCAGCCATTAAAGACAAGGTAAAGGGTTGCCATATATGAATACTAATTTCCCATTCAACAAAGTAAATTAAAAAACCCCGACTGCGACAAAAAATATTTAAACAAGATAATGCACTGTGGGCTGAGATTCGTCTTTCATAGACATACACAATTTTTTTCTTACATATGGCCATAGATACGCCAAAACGATCCAAGTTACATTGGACCTATTCCCGTTCGCCCCACCCTTTCGTCCCTTCTGGGGAAGAACGAGAAAAAATCCTATTCATCCCCACTGAAAACGAACTGGTAACAAATTCCCATTCGTATTCCAATGTGACTTGGATTGTTTTGGCGTATCTACGGCCTGGGACTTGGATCGTTTTGGCATATCTATGGCCTATTATACAGAATTTTTAATTTTGCTTGTCCTTCACGTTTATAAACACTATTTAAACAATAATTCTATATTTAATTTTAATAATTGCGACGTAAAACAGAAAAGAACGTATAATTAAACTTTAAAGCTATTTTTTAAATTATATTTAGACTATTTATTGGAGTTTTAAACTACATATAATTTGTGATGTTGGTATCAAATATCTACAACACCATAATATTATACCTATATAATGAATTTTTGCTATCAATATTGCAATATTTTCTATTTTACATTCTCATGACACGATTATTGAACGATTTTTGAGAGTGAGTGGTAGATTTTATTTTAGTAAATAAAATTCAAATAAAATCATACGTTTGTACAAAAAAAATCGAATATTCATTTATTTTATTTATTTATATTTATTTTTGATCATTTTTAAAAAAACATCGCACCTATGGCCGTGTACTGGAGTGCAATAGAGTATGTTAAAAATAAAAATAAAAAAAACATATATTAACCACCTGAATAAGAATAACTGCCAAATGTGGGACAACTGAGATATCATTGTTTTTCATTTTAGCTCCATACATTATTTTAGAAAAAACTTATTAATTGGAAACATGTACACTATATAACACATCTTAATATAGGTATGCATAATCATGATACATAGTACCTATTTCAAGTAAAAAAATATAAATAAGAAAAAACACTGAATATTCTATGAAAGAAGAATTTCAGCCCACATTGCATCGTATGCCTACCTATAGTTGTAAAACAGCGGTTGTTATCCAAAACAGCCGATAATAACGTATAAGCAGCGGTTGACAATCGGCTGCTTATCCGACTCAAAACCAAAAGGTCTTAAAATCTTACTTCATATAATTTGAGTTTTCCACAACATTTGAGAAGGTTCCAGATTTTTCTTGAACTTGGGCGGTTGATGGAGGGTTGGTGTGGGGTTGGTGCCCCCCCTCCTCCCGCCCCCCCCCTACCCCCCTTAGACAACCGCTGCTTGTGGATAATTATCCGTAGTTAGCGAAAATAGCGGCTGGTTACCGGTTGGCTAACTACGATAACAACCGGCTTCGCATCTATATGCCTACCTCAGTGAATGTATCAGAAAAAAAATATGGCACTCACGGATGTAAATGAATGCATTCGGCTACATGATATGGCCATAATTACGCCAAAACGATCCAAGTCCCAGGCCATAGATACGCCAAAACGATCCAAGTCACATTGGACCTATTCACGTTCGCCCCACCTTTTATCCTCACTAGAAACGAACGGGCAACAAATTCCCATTCGTCCCCAGTAGGGATGAATGGGATTTTTTTCGTTCGTCTCCAGTGGGGACGATAGGGTGGGGCGAACGGGAATAGGTCCAATGTGACTTGGATCGTTTTGGCGTATCTATGGCCTGGGACCTGGATCGTTTTGGCGTAATTATAGCCATATAGTACTGTAATGCTTTACATTGTATGTGGGTACTTAAATTCACAGTTCTAAAACCTAACGATTGATGTACTCCACTAATCGTGGTAGAATTTTTTATGTTCTCAACACTGAACAATAAAAGAAAGAGATAGATCCGCTCACGATATGCCTTCCTTGTCACACCTTTTTTTTTCATTCACATTTTGGTATGGCCACGATTTTACTTTAGAGATGTTATTCCAGTTGTAGTAATAGTTCCATGATAGCAGGTAGTAAAGTATTTTTTTAAAATATTAATGGTTACATAATTTGAAAACTTCTTAGTTGGTTACTCTACTCATGAAATAGATATAAGTAATATACAAAGGCTCAAAATATGATTTTGGATTTGTATGAAAAGTCTAAATGTATTTATGCAATTTCAGCAAAGTTGCAGAACTAAAGTTGTTCATTTTAATGAGTAGAGTGACCAGCTAAGAGGTTCGCATGTATATTTGGAGAATATAAACAGTCACATCTTACATTGTTACTTCAAGTTATTCACCTTCTTCCTCCCAAACTGAAAACTTTTTTAAATATATGATTTTACTCATTCACTCATCACTCAGCCCTATTGTTGTACAACTCACCCCCTACTATTGTACAACTATTCCTCCTAACTAGCGTACAACTAATCCCCCTATTATTGTACAACACATCCCTTACTAGTGTACAACGAATCCCCCTAACTAGTGTATAACTAATCCCCCAACTAGTGTCGAACGCTCTCTCTACTATTTTACATCCCCTACTATTTTATAACACTCCCCTACTATTGTACAATTCATCCCTTACTATTGTACAACTCATCCCCTACTACTGTACAAAGGAACTGCATAAGCTCACCTTCACACTAGCGGAGAGGCGCGTCCTCTTCCGTGGCGTGCTGGCAGCCGAGGCTGTCTGCTGCGGCGGCGGCTCGGGGGCAGCTGTCTGTTGCGGCGATCGCGTGCGTGCGCGGTTCTTCCTCGAATTGCTGCGTTTTCTGCAATGTTTAATATAATTTTCAAGTCTTAACTATAATAAAAAAGTGAGGCATAAGAGTGGTCGCGTATTGACTGACTGACTGATGACTACCATACATCGGACACTTAAAAAAAGGCCACTTTGCGCGTTATAAATGCCTATTACTATAATAAGTAATACAATGAAGTTTGTACACGCTTCTTGCACTTATCAACTGGCACTGGATTTTACTCGCTGCATTACTTTCCATGAAAAAGGTTTTATGTTGCTCCGCCGTGATCAAGACTTCACTACAGAGTTCTCCCCAAGGCCAAGGAGTTTATAACTCACGTACCTAAAGGTAGGCGGGAACGCTGTGAAGATCTCGTAATTTATTTGAATTTAGAATGGCTAGTAGAACTACACCTTGTTCCATTCTATTCTATTTTTCTATTTGGCATTTCACATCTCATATTGAGCGTGATTTTGCCAATGTCTATATAGTGAAAAATGGGAGAATCTTTAATAAAAAAAATGGCGAAACGCCAATGTAAAGTGAAAGGCACGGCTCTAAGGGTGATGGGCACTTAAAGACGCTCCATGTAGTGGTTTGCTGCTGGAACTCGGAAAACGGAGCTGTCTCCCGAGTTAATCCTCTTCTTATGACCGCTTATCTCTGAATCTGAATCACAGCTATTTTCCCATCACAAAAATAACGTTGAAACATTAACTCAGCAGATGTGTGATCGGTACAAAGTCCCGGCAACCAACCGAACTATACCTTGTTACAATCAAGAAAAAACAAAAGGTAAACAAACTTACTATGGAACTGACACATGTCAACGTCAGTTGCCTACGAAGTTTGTTTACTTTTTTCTTTATTTGATTGGAATGAACTAAACACAGTTGCAACCATAGCGTATGCTTCTTTATGAAATAAACACTTTTTCACCTCTCCAGCACGAAAAGGTTGCCTTTAGTTCCTAAAAACTCAAAGCAAAAACGCTTTTTGCTGCGAGCGTAAGAAAAAGTGATTCGAATTTCGAACACCACCTTTTACGCGGCGCTGAACAAAATATGGGCGATAGTTCGTTCAGAAACTTATTTTGGCCTAGCGATTTAACTCATAGGCACAAAATGTTGTCTGTTATTTAATGTAATTTAAGTTTATAAATTGTGCTATTACAGTTTTAAAGACGTAGGTAATAGGTATTTAAAATAGATATGTACTAGTAAACATGAATATCGCTTACTTAAAAATATCATGTTTGGTTTTCATCTCAGGTTTTCATAAAAATGACAAGCAGCGCAGTTTCCGAACGCAACCTCTAAATTAAAAATATTATAATAAAAAACTATATTGTCTCCAAAGAGAATTTAATCAACTATGTTACTGGTTGGTTGCCGGAACTTGTACCGGGCACACGTCTGCTGAGTTAATTTTTTAATTATTTCCGTTTTAGAGTAGTCTCAACGACATTTTTGTGATGGGAAAATAGCTGTGAAACCAATTCAGTGATAAGCGGTCATAAGAAGAGGATTACCTCGGGAGACAGCTCCGTATTCCGAGTTCCAGCAGCAAACCACCACGTGGAGCGTCTTTAAGTGCCCATCACCCTTAGGGCCAGGTCTTTCACTTGACATTGGCGTTTCGCCATGTTTTTTATTGAAGATTCTCCCATTTTTCACTTGACATTGGCAAAATCACGCTCGTTATGAGAAGTGGAATGCCAAATAGAAAAATAGAATAGAACTATGTTACTACTTTGCATGCGTGCTGCGTTTCCAAACTCTGCTTTCTTCTCGAACTCTGGGAAGGGATTTCAATTACAGATGCCTCCATATGACCTACCTTTTCTACATGAACGATCTCAAGCTTCATAAGAAGAGCTGCTGAAAATATCTTGTGATTTTCATTCCATACTAATGATCAATATGGAGCTGGTGTATGTAATTGGGTTATAATAGTTATGATTTTTTTTTCCACTTACAGAATCATTTATTATACCAGATTTCAGCTAGTTATGATGCATTTTGTGTTTTTGACCAACTGTAGACTTATAATCCTGAGCTAAATGTGTCCCCCTTAACTTGGCCAATCGCCCTTAGATTTTGCGTAAACACATAATCTTTTTGCTTACAATCCAATCTTTTTTACGCCATCTACTCAATGTACAATACAATACATACAATCCGATCTTTTGGCGTGTGGTGCAAAGACGGGACTAATGCCGCCATCTTGAAAAGTGATACTATTTGTATGAAATAAATGTGAGATTTGCGACAAAAGTGCCCCCTTGTCAATGTCATCCACACGCCAAAAGATCGTAGTGAGACTGTATTATAATCTAGCTAGACCATGGAGACTACACTCCAGCCACCCACCTGACGCGCTCGGCGTGCTGCTGCTTCAGCCGTATCTGAGTCAGCAGACCCACCAGCAGCTCGTCCACGTTGTGGTTGATCCCCACCGAAGTCTCGATGAATTTGCACTCGTAGGAGGTCGCGAGAGATTTGCCCTCTGGAAATGCGAGAGAAATAGGCGTTATATATCTATATGTTAGTGGTTTTTAGGGTTCCGTAGCCAAATGGCAAAAAACGGAATCCTTATGGATTCGTCATGTCTGTCTGTCTGTCTGTCCGTATGTCACAGCCACTTTTTTCCGAAACTATAAGAACTATACTGTTGAAACTTGGAAAGTAGATGTATTTTGTGAACCGCATTAAGATTTTCACACAAAAATAGAAAAAAAAACAATAAATTTTGGGGGCTCCCCATACTTAGAACTGAAACTCAAAAAATTTTTTTTCATCAAACCCAAACGTGTGGTGTATCTATGGATAGGTCTTCAAAAATGATATTGAGGTTTCTAATATCATTTTCTTCTAAACTGAATAGTTTGCGCGAGAGACACTTCCAAAGTTGTAAAATGTGTGTCCCCCCCCCCCCCCCGTAGCTTCTAAAATAAGAGAATGATAAAACTAAAAAAATAATATGATGTACATTACCATGCAAACTTCCACCGAAAATTGGTTTGAACGATATCTAGTAAGTAGTTTTTTTTAATACGTCATAAATCGTAAACCGCAATTTACCTTTCATTCAAGTTACAACGAACTACAAAAACTTTTATATTATGTTACTTGCTGCTACGGAACCCTTCATGGGCGAGTCCGATTCGCACTTGGCCGCTTTTTTGTAGCTATCTTAATTATTATTTTTTGAATGTATGTGTATGTATTTAAATGTATATGTGTATGTATATCAGTCTGGTTTCCATAGTACAGGGAATCCTAGTTTGGGGCCAGATGATCATGTGTGATTTGTCTCGGATATTATTATTATTATTATATGTCAAAATTTTATATCAGTTTTGAGGGTAGATATAATGATAAGGGTCCGTCCAGGTAGATCTAATGAGGGGCTGTTCATAAATTACGTCACACGAATGTCTTAATTTTTGAAACCCAGTCTTTGATCCTTACCCCTGGTGTGACGTCACAAGTTTTGGAATGTGTGTGTGTCTGTGTGTATATATAACGTTTATGTTTATAAAAAATAAAAATTTCTCAGCTCTCTAAACGGAAGGAAAATAACCACATATTTATTTGGAGATGCGTAAAAACATATTTTACATAACAGTATGTAACAAAATATGGGCTTCTTTCTACGTACTCAACATACCAGAAAGGTTTTGTTCTACGACTTAGCTGAAATGGCAACAAAATATGGCAACTGATGTTAAGTAGAAGAACTGCTAATTTTTTTTTTGGTTTCTGATCCTTGGGTAAACTTGTTTACGATAGTTACATAATAATAATAATATATAATATAATAATAATATCTGGGACAAATCACACACGGTCATCTGGCCCCAAACTAGGATTCCCTGTATCTTGGGAACCAGAGACTGATATACATACACATATACTTTTAAATACATACATATATAGATATAATACACCCAGACTCAGAGCAAACAATTCTGCTCATCACAGAAAAGTTTGCCCTGTGTGGGGATCGAACCCACGACTCTCGGATCAGAGGTCAGGATCGCTAACCACTCAGTCATAATCAGTACATAAATAGAAGACCCAGTTTTAATAGGTCAGCTGCTTTTTTAGATTCTACACATAATTTAGATATCATATAAAGGCATATACAGGATGTAAAAATATTACCCCCGGTACCTCGGTTGCCCTCACTAAACTTTTACCAAGAAACCCATGCCGAATACTCCCAAATTTTTTTGGATTATCCATAAAGTATTTTTTTGCGAATTCATTCAGGTTCTATAGGGAAAGTTCTTCAGATCTATGAGTAGAACAGGGTTTTCTAAAGTTTTCGGGAGTTCTCTTTTGACACTCTGTATAACAACTCCAAGTATTACAATATTTCGCTCAAAATCAATCAACAGCCAACGAACCACGAAATCACAATTGAAATTTTAATTAACTTTCCGCGCCGCTAGATGTCGCCTAATCATTCACTATTCATCGGTCAATCTCTAATTGGTCAACCGCAATTACATAACCGACCGAGCAGCCAATCAAAGTCGTTTATTGATGTGACGTCAGCAGCCGCGGCCAATGGCATGGAAACTCCTTTGAACGTCAAACTAACCGCTTTTGCTGATTGTTAATTAATTGTTTGTCTTTTGGCTACCTCTGTAGCGGTTTTGATTATAATTTATTCTAAAACTAGCTTCCGCCCGCGACTTCGTCTGCATGGACTTCGGAATTGGGTCCAGAGATAAATAAAATTTTAAGGCAGTGCCATCTAGTGGCGAATCAAAAAAAACGGTTTAAAAATGAAATGAAAATATTTTATTCGAAGTAGGTAGCAGTGTACACTTTTCGAACGTCATTCTTTTATCTACCTAATACGAGGTTGCTACCACTCGGAACTCGTATACCCGCCGTTTCGGGAAGTGTTTGCGGAGTGAGAAGAAACGGCGGGCCCTAAAGAAACTCCCTCCAACACATTAATTGTTTTCAGCTATTCCTCCGGGAACTCTCGAGTTTTACGGGATGTTTTACCTCGGTTGGCTGATGATGATAATGAAAGTAAGCAAATTTCATTCAAATTCAGTAGTTTAGGCGTGAAAGTGGAACAAACACACAAACAAACATCCTTACTATCTCATTTTTATTATTAGTGAGATGAGATGAGAACTAGTTAATATCCGTGGCTCCACCTGTGTATATCTTTTGGTTATGATTATCGTTGAAGCTATGCAGTGCACGAGCCGCGAGCGGCTCACGGGTACGGAAAAGAACTTTTCAGGTTTATTAACCTAATAAACTAATTAACTAATTAAACTAATTGTTGTTTTTCTCATCTTTATCGCGACTTTTTGCTAAATTTCGATGAAATTGGTTTAATAGTTATAGCAATAAATAGCGTCGCATTGTCAAGTTTTATTATTTTTGGGATTCTCGGTGTAATTTAAGAGGGAAGTCGATAATTTTACTGGATAAAATGCAGCCTAGTAAGGATTTATGGGTGTTGTATTGTTTCAACATAATCAAATATTTTACTATTATTTATCTTCTTTTTTACTTTTAACAAAGACTTTCGGTTTGTTAATTAATAAAAACAAAACAATCAAAGACTTTGATATTTATTTGAATTTGCAGCCTTTGATTGTTGTGGTTATCGCGAGTCCCTTTAAATTTAGATTCAGTTGTATTTTGTTTCACTTTTTGTTAGTTAAATGTTTCGGCCGTATAAAAGACATCAACAATTAATATTAATTACTAAGTTTTTTCTTAGTACTCGTACTCCCTTAATTTCGAAAATATTTTAAACTAGTTTTGGCCTGCGGCTCCGTCATTTTGATGATTTTCGTTTAGCACTGTTTTTTCAGTTATTTTATATCCCAGGCTTTACTTTAGCTGTATTCCGAATTCCAATAAGACCGCTTAATAAACACATTTCCGCTTTACCCGTCTTTCTATACTTATTCTACAGGAACCATGCATTTTTCCGAGACAAAAAGCCTGTGTGTTAACCCAGTGCTTGATCTAGCTACCTACCTAATTTCATCCAAATCTGTTCAGCAGTTTCAACGTTTAATGAATTTTTATTTGATTTTTATATGTTTACAATAAACGCACGATTTTTTTATTGTATGCTAGAAATTGGTAAAGCTATCAAAATCTAAATGTTTTGTATTTAAGTAGATGTTTTGCAGATACTTTTACAAAGTTCCTACCACGCGGAACTTGTACACTCAACGTTTCGGGAAGTGTTTCCGAAGCGATTAATGAACTACAATGTAACTAGTATAAAATATCACCTGTACTGCCTACTAATAGAGACAATAAAAATTATTCTTATTCTGAAAGCGGTACAAACAAACAAATAAACATCCATATGAATGAGTCCCGTACAGGTTTTCGAAAACCCTGAAACGACTTCCCTGAAAATGTTAAACTTTTGTTAATCTGCTCGAATGAACTTCAGCCCGGTGAACGTATAACCGCATTTATAATATTAGTGACATTTCTGTTTATACTTCGAGAACCACAAACAAAACCTAGACAATATTTTCCCTCAGGGTACAAGTTTCCCATCAAAAAGTTTCACTTCAGACCAAAGAGAAAGTAAATCGCGGACAAAATTCGTCACCTGAGTGCTTATTTGTCCAATCGACCATATTAACGAAAATTACTTTTAAATGCAGTTATCATAAAGTTTAAATTTCCCGTCGATTGGTGTATGATTTTTATTATTTAGACCTTAAGAACATTAAAAATATAATTACCTGTTGAAAACGCAATCTGTTAGAAATCATTTAATTAACGTGAAATAATCAGTAAAAACTTTGTTGTATAAAGTTTTGGTTAAGGACATTGAACAAATAAGCACTCAGGTGACGAAATATAGTCTGAAAGAAGGATTTTTTCAAATATCTGAAAGTTGAAAGTCTGTAGCAATCTGTCCAGCTAAGCTTTCCAATTTTGTTTCAAAACGAAATCCTTGTTTTCGTGTGGCACAATTTAACCTTTCTATAAAAAGGAGTAGACGGCATACTTTTAAAATAGACTAGCGACCCGCCCCGGCTTCGCACGGGTGCAATGTATTATATGCATATAAACCTTCCTCTTGAATCACTCTATCTATTAAAAAAAACGCATCAAAATCGGTTGCGTATTTTTAAAGATCTAAGCAGACAAAGGGAGAGACAGATAGCGGGAAGCGACTTTGTTTTATACTATGTAGTGATGTGTAGGTAATCAAAATAAATTAAATATAAACACGGAGCTATTGTAATTAACTAGAAATCTTAATCTCCTAAGGGTAAAATCTTAAAATAGCGCCATATTTAAATCCAAAGCAGGCCGCTTAATGGGGCGTACAAGAAACTTCCTCGATTCTATTGTTCCGATGAAGGTTCTTTTAATTACCGAAGTAGATTTAAAACTTTGTCATTTACCAGAAACGACGTAGAAGGTCCCACTTGTTTTATGAGAGTTTAATTAAATTTCCAGCGCTTTGTCCTGATTTAGGAGGCTTAAGAGAAAGTGCTTTATCTAACCAACCATATTTCTTATAATTACTTCCGTTACGCCCTTCGGTGGTTTAACTTTTTGAGGTTATAAAATAGCAATAACATTGGGATAATACTTCGCTATAGGATTAGAATAAATGGCGTTTGGTCCACCGACAGGATTCTAGCTCTAAAGAGCGAAGAGAATTAATACTGTCTCTTAAAAGTGTGATCAATAAAGTTCCAACGAATTTAAACAGGTTAACTTTCGGGAATACTTTATTTTTGTAACTTTTTTATAATACTTTGTAATTAATATTCTTTGCCATATTTCAACTCAAAATAATTAACAACGGCCAACTGCTATTTGCTAAGGAAAATCTCTAGGCGCATAAAATTTCTCGCCTTACCTTTTACAATACGATTTAATGGCCCCTAAAGAATATAATTGGGCCTCGCTTAGGTTCAATTAGTGGAGAACAAACAAGTAAATGAGGGTAGGTGGTAAAATAACCTGACAAAGTGAAATTCGGAGTTTTTTTATTAGTAATTTGAGTGCGGACTCTGCCTCCAGCCGGGATAGCGCTAATGAAATGAAATGAAATTTATTTATTTGCCTAAATTAAGGTGATGACAGATGTTAAATTATAATATAATAGTTTGGGAAGGCCTTTTTCCAGTAGTGGACAATTTTTGCCTGTTGATGATGATGAATATAGCACGTAATACATTCAAACCTTCAAAAAAAGAGCATACTCCCATATCAAAGGCCGACAACGCACTTGTGACTCCTCTGGTGTTGCGGGTGTCTATGGGCGGCGGTAATCGCTTACCATCAGGTGATCCGTCTGCTCGTTTGCCACCTCTGCCATAAAAAAAGAAAAAATATTTACCTCATTTTTCAAGGTAGAAGAAGATGAATTTGAATGCGACTACATCTCACCTGATGGAAAGTGACAATGTATTCGAGGATGTTACTCCCTCTCACTAAAAAGTGTTACTGCAACTGAAAATACTTAATATGCAACCATTTCAGACAATTAAAAAATATATTTTTGATCTGAGGAGACAAGGGCCGCAATTTGAGAAAGTGTTGTCGCGTAAAAAACAAAACAATGAACAGTTGAGTTCTTCAAAATACTTCAAAGAAAACTTTTAATGGAATACTTTTGTTAGCCTAACGTCTTTTGAAGTTGCTTTAATTATTTTATTTTTATTTAAATGTTTCAGTTTTGGTCGTAGTTGTGAAATGTCTCGGCCATACAAAAGTCATCAACGAGAACTACATTGGTGTATGGTGAATTTTCGGCGTCGCAGTACTGAAAATCAGAATCAAAATGTTACTCTTATTCGTCAAGCAGTTTTCGAGAAAATTGCAGGTATAGGTAGGTACCTATATACATATATGTGCATTTTGAAGCGAGTTTCTTTTGGGTTCGACGTTTCTTCTCGCTTCGCAAACACTTCCCGAAACGTTGAGTGTACAAGTCCCGCGTGGTAGGGACTTTGTACTAGGTAGAAAAAAATATTGACGATTTAAAAGCATGTGTAAAGCATCTACTTAAATAAAAAAACATTTTGAGTTTGAGTTTGTGTCATGACAAGTTCTTGAAATGACTGCCGTATCGCTGGGGAGGTCCGAACAAACTCTTAGGTTAAGTTATTAGGGTTACCGTACAAAGGAGCATCAACGATATATTAAAATCTAAATGCCCTACACGTGACCGCGGGTGATGCTAAGTGCAACACTAGGCAACCGCTGCGCCGCACCGCACCGTCAATACCGCCGTTAAATGTGCCACACGATAAGAAGATTCATTTTATGATCTGGTCCAATTCCTATGATCTGCCCACCGTACAATATATCATACATAATAGCTGAATACAGAAGATCCTTTATTGAAGTCCACTCTTACCGAATGCCACGTGGAAGCTAGGTGTACTTCCAGATCTTTCAGCAGTCTTTCACAGACCAAGCCCAAGTAGCGCGTGTCACGACAAAATAATCCAAAGGCAACAAACTAAATTGTTTTTCGTTTCGATTTCCCTCGGCTTCTCCCAGGATTTAATTTAATTGGATCAAAGGTTTTGGGAGGAAATACTTGTTTTTATTACCTAATGTTTTTAATATATTATCTTTATACAGAAAATTCTTCGTTTTATTGTTTTTCGTTAAGGCGGCCGGGTCCCTGAGGGATGTGATGGAATACCTGCGTTTGGTCGGGTCTCGAGCATCTTATATCAATTGTTTTTTTTTTTTTTTTTTTTTTTTTATGGCATAGGTGGCAAACGAGCAGACGGATCACCTGATGGTAAGCGATTACCGCCGCCCATAGACACCCGCAACACCAGAGGAGTCACAAGTGCGTTGCCGGCCTTTGATATGGGAGTACGCTCTTTCCTTGAAGGTTTGAATGTCGTATCGGTCCGGAAATACCGCAGGCGACAATTCATTCCATAGTTTGGTTGTGCGAGGCAGAAAGTTTCTAGTGAAACGCACAGTTGTGGACTGCCAACCATCTATGTGATGGGGATGAATATATTGTCGCGTAGAACGATGGCGAAAAGAGGCGGCAGGGATCAATCCGAACAATTCCTCGGAGCACTCCCCATTGTACATGCGATAGAGAATGCAGAGCGAGGCTACATCTCTACGCAGCGCCAAGGAATCAAGCCGATCTAAGATATCCTGGCAGCCGACGATTCGAGTTGCTCTCCGTTGAATACGGTCCAGAGGGAGAAGCTGGTACTGGGGTGCCCCTGCCCAGAGATGAGAACAGTATTCCATGTGAGGCCGAACCTGCGCCTTATAAAGTTGCAGGCGATGGGCCGCAGTGAAATACCGTCTCGATCTATTGAGCACACCAAGCTTCTTCGAGGCTAATTTAGCCTTACCCTCTAGATGACCACGGAACTGGACTTCACTCGATATGTCGACACCAAGGATTCCGATACTAGCTGAGGCATTAAGGGGAGTGTCCTCAAAACGAGGTGATACGACAAATGGCATTTTCTTGGCAGTGAACGCGCAAACCTGTGTCTTAGTGGGGTTAAATTGGACCAAGTTAATCCGACCCCATTCTGAGACTTTCTTTAAAGAGTCCTCAATTTCTGACACAAGTTTGTTTCGGCTCTCGATGACGTTTTCCCGAGAAATGTTAGCACGGCCGGTATAAAAGGCATCACCTGTGCTGTCATCCGCATAACAATGAGTGCTGCTGATTTGCAGCATATCATTGATATGCAGAAGGAACAGTGTAGGCGAAAGCACACAGCCTTGAGGGACACCAGCATTCACAGACATAGAATCTGAGCATGCACCGTCGACTACGACCTTTATGCTTCTGTCTGCAAGAAAACTAGTGACCCATTTGCATAATTCCTCGGGAAGCCCATAAGAAGGAAGCTTCGTAAGAAGTGCTTTGTGCCAAACCCGATCGAAGGCCTTCGCTATGTCCAAACTAACCGCCAATGCTTCCCCCTTAGTCTCGATCGCCTGTGCCCAACGATGTGTCAGGTAGACAAGAAGATCACCAGCGGACCGGCCCTTACGGAAACCGTACTGTCGGTCGCTAAGCAGCTGGCGGTCCTCTAGATACCGAAGGAGCTGGCTATTGATAATGGACTCCATTATCTTTGAGAATAAGGGGGTTATGGCTATCGGCCTGTAGTTGGACGGATTCGAGCGGTCACCTTTTTTAGGGATCGGGTGCACCAAAGCTGTTTTCCATGACTTCGGGACTACGCCAGAAGAGTAGGAAAGCCGAAAAAGGCGCGTTAAAACTGGAGCCAACTCTGGAGCACACACCTTCAACACGATGGGAGGGATTCCATCGGGCCCACTCGACTTATGAATGTCGAGGGAAAAAAGTGCTTTACGCACTGAGCGTTGGTGGAACCGGATATCCGGCATACAGCTCTTGCACCGCGGTATGGTCGGCGGCTCGTTTCCCCCGTCATCCAATGTCGAATTGGACGCAAAGAGTTTGCCTAGAAGATCGGCTTTCTCCTTTGCGTCGTGGGCCAATGAATCATTTCCCATGTGCAGTGGTGGAAATGATGGCGTGCAGAAATTCCCCTGGACAGCTTTGGCCAGAGACCAGAACGCACGAGTTCCCGAAGGAAGACGCTCTAGTCTCTCGCCAATTCTGCCTATGTGCGCCGACTTCTCCCTGGCAATGTCTCTTTTGAAGGACCTGGAGGCAAAGTTAAACTCCTTTTTCAATGCGCTGGTCTTTTCATCCCGTACCTTCGCTGCATTTGCCCAGGCTTGGTAACATTCCTGCTTCCGGCGAGAAGCCTTTTTGCAGGACCGACCAAACCAAGGCTGTGATTTGCCGCCAATGGGGACCACCGAGGATGGGATAAAAAGCTCCATACCCTGCAGCACCACATCAGCGACAGAATCAGCAGCGAAGTTAGGATCATCCGGCGTGAAGCAAATCTGCCCCCAAGGGTAGGACGCAAAGAAAGACCGCATCCCATCCCAATCTGCTGACTTGTAGTGCCACACACGACGGCGACAAGCAACTCGCGGTCGCGGCGGGCACGTGAGTGGCACCGTACTCCGGATCAGGCAGTGATCCGAAGAGCCGAGTGAAGCGTCAACGGATACTTGGTAGCCGTCCGGATGAGAAGTCAGCAGAAGGTCCAACAGTGAAGGTTCATGGTTCTCCACATCTGGGATTCGCGTGGGCGTAGTAACCAGTTGTGTCAAACCATATGCCAGGGCGAAGTCGTGAACAGATCTCCCCGCATGATCGGTTTTGCTAGAACCGAGCCATTCGGCGTGGTGGGCGTTAAAATCGCCGAGTACCACGATCTCAGCGGATGGGATCTGCTGCTGCACAGTATCTGCAGCCATTTGGACGTGCTCAATGAGTCGGTCAGTTTCGCCATCGCCGGTATGGGACCTATATAGGCACGAATAGACGCGGGGATGGTCATCGCCGTCTACACGTAGCCATATGGTGGAGAGGTCCCTACCTTCAAGGTTGCTGAGGCGGCGAGAACTGATATCGTCTCTGACGTACACGCACACTCCAGCCCTAGGCACAAAGGAGTGTTCCAGACCGTACCCAGGGTAGGAGAGGTACGATGTGTCCGCTGGAGACGATATCTGTGTCTCGGTCAAAAAAAGCAAGGCCGGCTTTGCTGTCTCAAGGTGGTGGTGTACAGCATGGTTTATAACCGACGAGGAAAAATGTGAATAGATTATCTAATTATTCTATACACAGGCCGATAAAAATGTACGGCAACATTTTACTGACTGAAATATATAATACATATATTTTTTACCTGGCATTTTGTTGTAGCTACAGGCTAAATAATGCCAATGTCAACGTTGAGGAAAATTCAATTTACAGGTGAGATTTTCCAGTAACAGAGCTTGCTCGGTGAAATATGGTGAAATATGAGAGGCAATTTCAAACAAGAGAGAGGTGTTAAGGGGTCATAATGTTCAAATCAAAGAACTTGTATATCGTAGGTACTACATATATATTCTTTGGTTCAAATGAAAAAGACTTGACAGTTAGAATTTCGTTTACAAATCTAACACTTGCTAGATTTTCTTTCCAAAAAGTTTGTTCAACTGTCATAATATACATACAGCCACAGACTTACATCCCGCTCCCCCCCCCCCCTGCCCCCGGATCGACGATAGAAAACTTCTTTGCATCATACAGCTATCTTTTCGTTGAATCAGCCGTTTTTATAATTAACAATCACTTACCATCAGTAGGAACGACTCTAGACCGGGCCAGATCAGCCTTGTTGCCGACCAGGATAACAGCTCTTCTGGAAGTGTGTCCAGCTGCCCAGAGGGTCTGCAGCCTCCTCTCAGCCTCTACGAAGCTGCTGCGGTCTGCTGTTGAGTAGACCACGCAGTAGCCGTGCGCGCAGCCATTAGTCTGCATGGGACGACCAAAATATGAAATGAAAATGTTGCTGATTTATTTAAGGCTCATGCATGTTTTATGAGGAATTAATGTGTTTGTGTATGCGCCTGAAAAAGTAGTGTTAAATGTGACTATTTAAGTACGAAATCAACTGCAAATGTATTATTATTTAATTCATATACACAATAATAAAGAATTGAATTAAATAGCAAAGTAGAAACCCATCTTGAAGCATGTCACGTATTTTGGTACAATTCTTTATCTTGGCTTTATTTGATAACCGTTATTTTCCATAGATCATCCAACGCAAGATAATCATAAGTAAAACCCCAACTTAAGCATATTAGATACGTATTTTGGTCCTAGTGTACTAGTGAACAGAAAATTTTATAAACATAAAGAAGATGAAAGAACTCACGACAACATGGTCAGGTGGTGAGTCCAGGAAGGTGATCTCTGACTCTTCGCCAGCCAGCAGCACGCACACCGACCTCTCCCCCGACTCGTCGTCTGTTGACAAAGACAGGTCTGGAGACGGCCAGTCTCCAGGGTTAGCACACAGACACATCGACACATAGACGTTTGTGGAGGCATGCGCGTGGGGTCCAAAGTTTGGAACATACAAGGAGAATGGATAGACTGTTTTTAGTAGTAAATTAAAATAAAAACTATTCTACACATGACTGCGATTGATGTTAATTAAGCGCAACATCAGGTAACCGTTGTTGTTTGTTGCTTTGGACAACTTGGTTAAGTGATTACACAATTAAACAGAGAGATTAAAGGAAGTACCGATAAGTTAAAAGCAACGCGTAACTATTTCACATATTTTACATTACATTAAACACATATTTTCTAAAACAAAATATCGTTTTCGATAGTCGATAAATAGTAACTCAAATGACTAACATCATAAAAACGGTTGCTTTATGTGTATGTTACAAAAACCGAAAATAAGAAGGGAAAATATTGTCTTACAAGATGTTCCTACCGTCTTACCGTGAAATGCTGATTGTCAGGTAACGCACAACCTAAACCATTCAAAATAGATACATGAATATTGTAATATACGTTCTTTCAAGTTTGTAGTTTTAAGAAAGGATTTTTCAGAAATTATTCTCTGAGAGAGGGAAACACTGAGTTGAAGTTTTTATAGAAAATTAATATTCTAAGAGAATCCGAACCTAACGCAGACAATATAGCGATTAACAACTGTTCAGGTAATATTTATGAGACAACTGTCTCAGTTAATAAGATAAAAATTGTCGGTATCAAAAAAATGTTACAAAATCATCCATTCTCCTTTAAGACAACATTACGAGTCATGCAATATTATACTTAATAGGTATATTTTGTTTATAAGCAGTGCTGTTGGTTAAGCTTTTGTGTTTTGGTGAGTTCTCTTTTTCATTTATCGGCACATTCTTGGTACATGCTTACAAAGTAAATTGCTATTGAGTTGTCGAATTAGGCAGGCCTTCCACTCGGTGGACCCATGACCTAGTGAAGTTTGCGGGAAGCCACTGGGTGCGGGCAGCGTAGGAAAAGTCTGAGTAGAAATCCTAGAGGCCTTTGTCTAGCAGTAACCTCTTTCGGCTAATAATGAAATTGCTTTTAAAACCGATTTTACTTTTCGAATTTATAATTCCTGCGTGTTTCATTGCCAAGCTATTGAAATGCTTATTTAAAGATTAGAAATTTCCAAGTTTTCTCAAATTTTTTATAGGTACATAGGGTTTGAAACTTCCCACTTCCAACCTCGACGATTAATTGACCAATCGGACGCAGCACAGCAGCAGCCTCTTTACATTTCCATCAGGTGCGATGCAATCAAAGATCAAGACCGCAGACTCACCTATGCTGGTGTCATACGCGTGCAGGTACTCCGACGTCATGAACTGGCCCACCAGGCTCGACTTGCCGACACCTGGCGCCCCGATCACCAGCACCCGGTAAGCGCTAAGGCCAGCTGAGGAGTCCCTGATGGCAAATTGAGATCTTATTGAAATTTTTAGGTCAGAAAGTTTAATGCTGTCAGGATTGCCTAAAAACGATGATGAATCAGTTTTTTTGTATTGTATACGTAGAAAAAGGCTGACGGTCCACCAGATGGAACGCAGTTAATGCCGCCTATAAGCATCTGTAAATCCAGACATAGGATTTGTCGATCCTTGAGTGCTAAAATGGAATGCCTCTTAAGCCGGTAATTGTGCTGGCTATCTCGCCCCACGCACCGTAACTAGGGATGGGTAAGTACTGCAGTATTTACTCATGCCAGAGTAAATACTCAGTAAAAACTATTATAAGTACTATTTTTTTACTTTTTACTGAGTATTTATGTTTTACTAACAAAAACTTAATAAGCTATTGTTTTTTATCTAATATTTATCTGTATGACACTTTTTTAAGTTTTTCTAAGTTCTTTAAGTTTTCTAAGTTCTAAGTAGTCTGACGATATAACATTATTAACATTTTATTTAGGGGATTCCCCTTAAAATCTTTATCAATAGAGTTGTTATTCGTAGTGTTACCAACTAAAAAAAACACGTTAGGCTCCGCACACACGGGAAACTTTTATGTACCACTAATGCGTGTAACTTGTTTTGTTTTTAGGGTTCCGTAGCCAAAATGGCAAAAAAGGAACCCGTATAATTTCGCCCTGTCCGTCCGTCCATCACAGCCATTTTACTCGGTGAGTATTGGCACTATGTGGATATATTTTTTTATGGAATGGAAAGTGACGACTTAGTCGAGGATGGTACACGCAAACTCAAATAATGCTTTGAAGACTCCCAGATTGTAGAATTCGGGAAACACAGACGCAGGTAAGGAGTTCCAGTCCCGCGCAGTTCGCATAATAAATGCAGAAGCATATCGCTTCGTGCGAATAGGTGGTATCACAGTATATAGATATTATACAGTAGGGACACTCCCTGCCGCTCTCTGAAGGCGACCTCACCCCCCCTGTGTGACCGATGTGTGACCTAATAGTCAAGGGTTGACAAACTAAAGACATTTATTTGTGGTGTGCGTTCCGAGGGTACGATCTGACAGCAACCGTTCACTTTGACAACAGGATAGCATAATATAAATCGCTTAAGTGTGAAAGAGAAGGTACAAAACGGTTGCTGTCAGAGTGCACCCTTGGAATGACGTAAAGGCTTCTATGTCCATACAGCCTTGTCTTCATTGAAAATGTATATTGTAAAAGTCTGTCATTTTATATTCACGTCTGTCTTTAAAAAGACTGCGACATAATTATAGTCTTTCGGAAATATTCCAAGAACAGCACATCTGCAGTACCAGTGAAGGCATAATTAAATAAAGAAAATGGCATTTCAAAATAATCTGTAAACATCTTCATTATCATCACATATTTTGATAAAAACAACAAACAATCCTTTATTTATAAACAATGACTTTAAGATTTTGCTAATATTTAATGTATGAGCCATTTTTGTAATGTATATTTCATCACACATTTATTTTCAATAAATTACTTACAATATCAATATACTAACAAAAAAATATTGGGACAACGGTATCAATATGGAATATATTTACACGGTTTCTTTTTTATTTTGACAAAATACGTGACGATTATGGAGATCTTAACACTGTTAAGATCTCCATAATCGTCACGTATTTCAATACACGTAATTAAATAATCTGTTAAGTTAACAGATTATTTTGTACATACATTTCGAAATACCTAAACAGTGGTAAGTTGCATGTGAAACTGATAATAATTTCCTCGAGGACATATTAAAAACTAGATAATTAGATTTCAACTAAATAAATAATATGGAATTTTAAAACAATCTGTAAATATCTTCATAATCATCACATAACTTGATCAAAACAACAAATTATCCTTTTTTTATAAACAATGACTTTAAGATTTTGCTAATATTTAATGTATGAGCCATTTTTGTAATGTATATTTTATCACACATTTATTTTCAATAAATTACTTACAATATCAATATACTAACAAAAAAATATAGGAACAACGGTATCAATATGGAATGTATTTACACGGTATCTTTTTTATTTTGACAAAATACGTGACGATTATGGAGATTTTAACAGATTATTTTGTACCTACATTTCGAAATACCTACATAGTGGTACGTAGCAGGTAAAACTGAGAATAATTTCCTCAAGACATACTCATTTGCAATATGACTTTCCAAAATGTATGAGCTGATTACTTCATGTTGTTGGATAAGTTAAAAAAATCATATTAAAAGGTTTATGAAGTTCTTTCACTTTCATAAATTTTTGATCGATAAACTGTCCACCCTCGGAATTTATGTAGGCATTGTAGTACCGCAAGGAGGTAAGTGGGGTGATGTACTATTCGTAGAATCCAAACGCGCATATTTTCAGCAAACAGAGAGGCAAACAAGTTTGCCTTATCAGTTGCTATGTGAGCCAGTGCTCCATCAGGTTTCAGCAATGGAGGCAGAGACGGCACGACAGAAATTCGCCTCGACCGATTTAGCCAGCGACCAAAAAGCCTTACTCCCAGAGAGATAGGAGGCAAGTTTTGATCCGATGGTTGTATGTGGTCGAGTCGTGCCCTGCGTAGCGTCTTTTTGTAGGACTTTGCGGCTCTATTAAAGGCTCTTTTCTTATCTCGCGTACCCGGAGCTTTGCGCCTGCGAGCATCAGCCCAAGCTTGGTACGCCGAATGTTTTACTGTCTCGGCAGCTGAGTATTCGGCATTGAACCACGGGCGAGCTTGATTCTCAAGAGGAATGTCAGAGAACGGGATGTAATATTCCATTGCCTGACAGATACCTCGGAGATTGATGCCGCACAGCTTGACGGGTCTCAAGAAGAAAAAAAAATACCCAGTTAGTGGTTGAAGAATTTAAACATATCCAACCATGAATGCGCACAAGATGCTTTGAAGCGATATTCAAATATTGATGACAAGCGAAAGGTTAACATAAACTCCAACACGAAGACCAAAAAAATGAATTTCGCATGTTTTTTTTAATAAATATGTTTCTTCACATTGCACTGGTCTTGATTTTATTAAATGTATACCATGATTACCATGTCATGCAAAAATATCCAATAAAAAGTTTTTACTGTCTCTAGAGAGTAAAAACTCAGTTAATATAGTAAATACTCAGTATTTACTCAAACTCAGTATTTACTCTGACTCAGTTTTTACTGCCTTACCCATCCCTAACCGTAACACAGCGTGCTGCTTGGTGGCAGGTATAGAGCGAGAAGTGGTACCCAGCCAGTTGACTTACTAGTTGCAAGTTGTCAGGCATTCTTAAAAATGAGGATGAATCAGTTGACTTACCTGGAAGACGCTAACGAGCAGGGTGCAGATGCTCTAGTAACAGCCTCAGTGCTGGAAGCGCTGGAAGCTACCGACGTGTTAGACCTGGAACGTCTGGAACGGAGCGAGTCGCCTCTATTGACGACGCCCTTACCTGGTAGAGAATGAATCAGAAATTAATGTAGGAATAATTCTATTAAAATAGGAATATATTTTAAAGTTTTTATGTTTCGGAAACATGTATCAGAAGCTACTATTACTCACCGTAATATATGAGTATGTATATTCTGTTAAAAAGCCACTGTATATACAGGTTGTTAAAAAGTGCGTTTGAAATTTTAAGGGGTTAGAGTACAGGAATCAGAATAGAATATAGGAAAAAGATTAAAAAATCCGATATTTTTTTTTTAGTTTCCCATACAATTTCTTGATTCACTGTTCAGATTTGGCATGGGAAAATATAATTTAGATAGATTTTTTTCAATAGTTTTTCTGTATTCTATACTTGATTCCGAGTAACCCCTAAAAAATCTACACTTTTTAACATCCTGTATAGAAGTGTGTGTAAAGATTAGGTTACTTTTATAACGATGACAATATAAAAATATGGTTCCACTGATTTGATCTGATGATGGAACCAGAAAGAAGATCGCTAGTGGAACTCTTCAAACTTACCAGTAATACTGAAATGCCGGAGCCTGTAGTACTCCTCCTCGACGCCAGTGTTGGGCATGGAGGCAACCCTGGCTCTCTGCTGCGGAAGCCCTAGCAGCTGTCTCTCTCCCGTGCGCGACCTGGCCGCTTTGACAGACTGAGACCGCGAATGGTGAGGGCTGCCATACCTGAAAAGGAACATTTTACGAATATACAAGATGCAAAAATGCAAAATGATACGAATATGTAAAAAAACCGGCCAAGTGCGAGCCGAACTCGCACATCGGGGGTTCCGTATAAATTCATAATCACGCATGTCTTGAACTCTATATCAAATACTCAGGCCTGCAATCCCTTGAAGCTGTGAAAAAATCAAACTTCTATGCCAACGCAATCAAAAGATACGGCCGTTTATGCCGCATATTTGGACACTCGCATGGGAATCAAAACTTATAGGGTACTTCCCGATGACGACTGTTTACGTATTAACCTTGCATTTTTTATGTGGCTTATGTCTTAAATGAGGAATAAAGTTTATTTAAACCTATCCGTTTTTATCCCCTGATTGTTATTAATAGGGTATAATGTATCTAACAAAATAGGCGTAGGACCCATAAAATGGGGCTTTAACTAAAATAATGTTACATAAAATATTACATGTTAGCCAAAATTAAGGTAAAAGATAGTTTATATTGTATTATATCGAGGGTTCACGGGCGACTTGTATTAAGCGACATTTTTGGAAACACAGGTAACCTCTACTTTAAAAATTTATTTCTTACAAAATACCTCACCAAAAATAACTTCTGAATAATATTTAAAATATTAAGAATATCGAGAATCTATATAATACTAAGAAGTTAAGTTTTAATGATTATTTTTCTAAGAAATATTTTTTTAAATCAGTCTCCTGAACATTTCTAAAAATGTCGCTTAATACAAGTCGCCCGTGAACCCTCGATATTATATTATCGTAGAATGAAAGTTGTTTTAAATGCTGATTAGACGGCCCGGTTAGCAGGTCCTACATCAATATATTTTTACACTCTGTATAATGAACAAAGATATTCGATTAACGGAATGACAACCTAAACAATACACACTTTACGGTAGATGGCAGCAAATTCGCAACAAAATTTTAATTGAATTGAGATTGATTGAAGGAACGCAACGGCTTCTTTACGACATGACATAAAACCAACACAATAAAATTCGTCAGATCGTTAAGAGCTAGCAACGAGACGGATTTATGAGATGAAAAATGAAATAAGGTTAAAATAGATTGCTTACAGTAATAAGACCACCTACTTGGTATATTGATATAGCATATAAAAAATATTAGGAACAGGCAATGAACAATTAACAAATCAAATACGGAAAACATATTCCTAACATTACTATTGGTGGCTTGCGTGGTCGCGTCGATCACGCTGGTTCACTGACTACAGACACGGTCATAACCTGGATTGAACTCCGTTTCCGTGCTTCGCAAAACATGTTAAGCTGTTGGTGCCGGCTGCTATCGCTAGATGGCAGTCCTTAAGCCATGTCGGAGGCCTTATGGCGGCTTGAAAAGTTCTGACACTAGGTTTGGATTGGTAGCCACACAGCCTCCACCAATCCAGACTTGGTCCCCGTGTGTGGAGGTATGGCCTAACCTTCCCGATGTATGGGAAGGGACCCGTGCCCCTGCAGTGGGGATGTAATGGGTTTTTAACAACAACTACTGGTGATAACTTAAAGGAAGATACGAATACGGGATAAACAAAAAATCCGAAGGATTTTGTAAGTATAAATACGTCATAATAATGACATGTTCTGGGATAATCATCACACACCGTCCTTCGGCCCCAAACTAAAGAATATATAACAGTACATAAATTAATATTCCCTATAGGTACTATGTAAGTCAGTCATACTTATAGTTATATAATTTTAAAGAGCGATAGGGAGTGTCGATACTGTATCTAAAGGCCGATTTACACTTCGGTAAGTACAGTGTTGAGTTAAGTAGTAAGTAGAAGTCCATTGCTGTCTCGCAACTATACTTTTCGAAGAGTACAGTTGTTAGAAAGCAGTAGACTTCTACCCTCGTAAGGCCCAATGCCCTATTTTTAGGACATAGGTTTAGTAGTAGTTCAGACAAAACTACCTAAATTTTGAACTGATTTTCGAACTCGTATTACGATTTGAATATTGGCTCCATTTCCGAATGAACCACATTAGAGTTCAAGCGTCAGCGTAATTTTTTTCCACTTTATAAATATAACTAAGTATGACTGACTCACATAGTACCTATAGGGAATATTAATTTGTGTACTGTTAGATTTTTTTTTAATTTGGGGCCGTAAAACTAGGCCCGCATTCATTGCTCGTTGCACGAGTTTCTCTACGTTGGCAGAATCAGCCATTCCACTGAGAAATCAGGTCACAGCCGATGCATCACAGCTGCAGTGTACAGTGCGGTGCAAAAGCACTCTTCATTTAAGATTCACTCTTAGCAAGTGTTTAGTAAAAAGTGTAAATAAGTTATAGTAACAGATAATACAAGATAAAGTAAAACTATTTTTTACGAAGTTTTCATTATAAAATGAAAATTTTTCATTATAAACAGCGTCGGTGGCGCAGCGGGTTGTGGTTCCGTCCTCCTAACCATACTCCAGAGGTTATGGGTTCAAATCCTGGCCAGTGCGCCAATAAGTTATTCGAAACTTACGTGCATTTTCATACCGACTGCTTTAACGGTGAAGGAAAACATCGTGAGGAAACTTGCACATCTCATTTCTAGATGTGTATGATAGTCGCGTTGCACACGTCCGTAGGTGTAAATCTTAATGCCCTACACGTAACCGCGGGTGATGCTAAGTGCAACACTAGGCAACCGCCGTCTATACCTTGTGGATAGAACGGTTAAATGTGCCACACGATAAGAAGATAAACAGCAATTTTTTTTGCGGTTCCAACTCGTTTCAATTCATAGAAAAAGTACGCTATGACGAGAAAATAACAACAAAACAGTTGATTGATATGATGAGAAAAAAAAACAGAAAAAGGATCTTATTACGCAAGGCCCGATTGGGTACCATCACTCGTTCTACACCTGCCGCCAAGTAGCGTGCTTTATTCCGGCGGGTGGCGCGAGATAGCCAGCGCAATTACCGACATAAGAGGCATTTCATCTTAGCCCTCAAGTAGCGACAAGGGATACAGATGCTCATAGGCGGCGGATGCCACTTTCCATCAGGCGGGACGTCAGCTTTTTGTCATCTTACAGAATAATAATAAAATGGGGCCCACAGCAATTTTTTTGTTATAATTTTAATAAAAGATACAAAAACCCTGTGCTATCGTGGGCAGTGAAGCGTACTCCCAATAAAATGAGAAAAGAGAAAAAAATACAGACTTAAAACATTTATGACTGACTCGGTGGCTAAGTGGTTAGCGATCCTGACCTCTGATCCGAGAGTCGTGGGTTCGATCCCCACACAGGGCAAACTTTTCTGTGATGAGCAGAATTATTTGCTCTGAGTCTGGGTGTATTATATCATATCTATATATGTATGTATTTAAAAAAGTATTTGTGTATCTATATCAGTCTTTGGTTCCCAAGTTACAGGGAATCCTAGTTTGGGGCCAGATGACCGTGTGTGATTTGTCCCAGATATTATTATCATTTGATATTATCAATAAATAAAAAATACAATTGATAAAGACATTGTTTTTCATTCGCAAACATTTGTGTTCGTTTAATGGAGAACAGAAAACAATTTATTCAGTTTACTCGGAGTGTAATCCATCCCATTAGGGGCAGACGTAATCCATCACTTCTGCTTCGGAGTGTACCTATATATAATACATACTTAGGGGTCATCCATTAATCACGTGCGGCTCAAAAGGGGGGGAGGGGGTTCAGAAAAATCACGAAATATCACAAGGGGGGAGGGGGGCGTGTATTGAGATATCACGTGTATTTATTTTTTCGTTAAACGCACGATTTCTAGAGTAATTTCCAAACGTCGGACTGTTGTTGTTACGTTGCTTTTAACTCTTCCCAAGGTTCGAAACGGGATCAGGCAGTTAGAAACAAACTGCAACCTTAATGTCTGTCTGGACATTTTTATCACTGTGCTTAATTTCCTGAATTACATTACATTATGCTTGTATTTATAAATAATATTTTGTACCAAAAAATACACGTGATTTTGGGTTGGGGGTGGGAGGGTAGTCTAAAACCTCACCACGTATCCCCAGGGGGGAGGGGGGGGGGGGTCTAAAAAGTTGCTAAAAAACATCAAGTGATTAATGGACGACCCCTTACATGTAGAACCCCATTCCCAATGAAATTAAAACGTTTTTTGCTCTTCAACTCAAACTCGAGAAACGAAATGTTTATTTTTTTATTTAAGTACCTGGCTGTTTTGCACATGCATCGGGTATGTATGTATATTTATTGTGCGCAATAAAATTGTTCGTACAAGTCATATATAAGGTGCTACTTTATTAGTGCCCGATATTTTAGTCAGTGCTTCTACTCCTGATTCTGATCAACTTTTCCCAAGGAACCCATAGTCAAATCGCGAAAAAATTTTTGGACTCTTCATACACATCGATCAGCCGAGCGGCCAAATTAGTATGAAGAGTCCAAAAATTTTTTTGCGATTTGACTATGGGTTCCTTGGGAAAAGTTGATCAGAATCAGGAGTAGAAGCACTGACTAAAATATCGGGCACTAATAAAGTAGCACCTTATATATACAGAGTTAAGTATTTTCCTAGTGATCAGTTGTTTGATAATTTTGTATAGAGTTTCTAATATTCTTTTAGGATTCAAATCAAAATATAATGTTATTTTTTATGGCAGAGGTGGCAAACGAGCAGAGTTTCAAAGTTGGAAAGTTTATTCGAAGAAACCCAACACTACAGATCCTACACCTATTTTTTCACACCTCAAACTTTTAATGAGTAGAAATCCAGTAGACTATTGCTAAACAATTTCCATTTATTTGATCTTGTATAGTTTTTTATACATTTCTTATTGGACCTTTATTGATTGATTGAAATACTCTTTATTATACACACACACACACACACACACAAAATATATATTTTACAATGTATTTTTGTCATTCACTGTACATTTACACCCTGTGTACAATATTATAACCCGACAAAATTACGGAGCTCACCACCAGCTGAGAGACACTTTGGTCCCCGCGACGACGTAATATAGACGGATTACACGTGGATTTAACAATGGCGACGATGTAATTATGCTGTCGAAACTCCAAAGGCTTTTGGTTATAATTTCGGAATTGGTTCTTTGTAAGCATGCGAGATTACTGAGGGAGAAAATCCATTGAAGCTGGATTTTGAATGTTCTTTTTTACGGATCACCTGATGGTAAGCGATTACCGCCGCTTATAGACACCCGCAACACCAGAGGAGTCACAAGCGCGTTGCCGGCCTTTGATATGGGACTACGCGCTTTTCTTGAAGGTTTGAATGTCGTATTGGTCCGGAAATACCGCAGGCGACAATTCATTCCTCAGTTTGGTTGACTAGCTTGTGTTATTAACTTTAAAATTAACTAACTATTTATTAACTTTATTGGCAAATAAAGAATATTTGTATTTTGTATTTGTATTTGTAAACTTTTCTTATCAGTAATTTTCGCACCCTTGTACAACAGTGAAGCGGCTCAGTGCGGCTTGCGTGTTCGATCACACGGGTTAACTGACTACAGTCATGGTCATAACAGGATGGGTTTGACTGTTAGTGGCATTTGTCTCGACCGCTTCGCAGGCACGTTAAGCTATCGGGCCCGGCAGCTATCACTAGATGGCAGTCGTTAGCCATGTCGGAGGGCTTATGGTTGCTTGAAAATTTGTGACACTGGGGTTGGCCACTAGCCCTACAACCTCCATCAATCCGGACTTTAAATTCCGTATTTTTCTTCCGGCCTTGGCCCCCGTGTGTGGGGTATGGCCTAACCTTCCCGAGTTATAGGAAGAGACCCGTGTTCCTGCAGTGAGGACGACATAGGTTATCAAAGTTAACAAAGTATATTGTTTTCTCCTTCCTGTGGATTAGTTTTATAAATCACAGGTACAGACTTATTCTCCTAGTCTCTGGTCAAAGATATTTTTTCAGGTGTTTAAAATGTCGTGTCAATCTAGTCGTGCGTCATATCTTAATCAGTGCTTCTACTCCTGATTCTGAACAACTTTTCCCAAGGAACCCATAGTCAAATCGCAAAAAAATTGTTGGACTCTTCATACTAATTTGGCCGCTATGCTGATCGATTTGTATGAAGAGTCTTTTTGCGATTTGACTATGGGTTCCTTGGGGAGATTTGATCAGAATAAAGGTTAGACCGCACTACGCGGCAGCGGCACAGCGCGACGCGATGCGACACGGCGGCGCGGCCAAGTATTCTTTCTATGAGATCGTACGAGCTATACCGCACTGCGCGACGCGGCACTGCAATTTCATATACAATATTTGCCCGCGTCGCATCGCGCAGTTCCGCTGTAGCGTAATTCGTACCTTTAGGACAGTGTTTTTCAACCTTTTTTTAAACCCGACCCCTTTACAAGTGAAAAAAATCTCGCGACTCCCCTAGGGCCATAAACATACAAAATGTTAGTGATTTGAAAGATTATGTTCATAATTTTCTTCAATAAGTAAATTATTGACTTATTAACGTCTCCCAAATACAACCACGTTTGAACATTTTTTTAAAAAAAAAACAGGCCCAACCTTCTCACTGAAATCGTATTTTTTCATGGCTGTGTACGACCTATAAACACTTAATTTTTCTTTTACCCGCGACCCCTTGAGAAAGGCTTCGTGACCCCCCAGGGGGTCGCGACCCTCAGGTTGAAAAACACTGCTTTAGGAGTAGAAGCACTGATTAAAATTTGACCCACGACTAGATTTACAGCCTGTATGTGTATGGATATTTTTGTAACAAAACGAATAGGATATTAGAACAAATTGTATAATGAGTTAAGCCTATTCAAATACTGTAAAAATGTAAACGAATGGCTATCTTTATTCGGCGCTTGTTTCGTACAGCAATGTTATTTTAAATCCTATTGTATATTGTTATAAAGAGATCGAGGAGCTTAAAAGCTTTTTGGTAAAAATAAAATATTCGCACACATTATTAAGGGTCTCCCTTAGTTGTAAACTTGGTGTTTGATTTATTTTTCCAGTAACCAGACGATTTTCATATAATTTTATACCTGTAATTGTTTCGCATTAGACTGGATTATTGACTGAGTAAAACGTTTTTTTTTTTGATTAAAATTAGTCAAGTTGCTTTTGTTGAGGACGCAAGGTGAAACTCAAAATGAAGATTATTTATACGGGTGACTGGTTGAACGACGGACGTATTTAAGGAGATGATAGGATAATTAACATACTTTTCAACCGTATAAAACAAAAAAATCATACATTCAAAAAACACAAGTTACATATTTTTTTTAAAAACGCAACTATTCTTGTGTTTTATAACTCTATGCCTAGGTACTTACCACTTTCCCACAGCGTGCACCGTGCTGCTCGTGGTCGCTAAGGCCTATCTCTTGGACAGGCTGATAACACACTGATAATGAAAGGATGGAGTCCGTCTTCATGTAGGATACGTTACCCCAACCACTGGGATACCTGGAAATGCCATCCTGTATTCCGCGTACGTGGGTGGTAATCGAATTAAATTGCTGTAAGCTAGATTTAGTAAACGTTTCAATATTGATACTAATTTTATAGTAATACTTAGAATAGTGGTAGTTTTTGTAATTTTAGTATAGGAATATTGAATTATTGGATTATAACCTGGCAACTCTGATGTCCACCAATCAGATAACAGTATTCGTACTCCACCAATCAGAGAACAGTTTCCCTTCCATGTTCAATTTAGTCACAGTTGGCAGGTTTTAAATACGGTAACATTGACAATTTTATTCATTCTTGTTCGTGTGCGCAGTTGAGTTCATACCTCTAAAAGGGGCCCATTTGTGTCGAGTAATTTCAAAATAAATTAATATAAAAGTCAATAGAAGTTTTACTAAAGACTAAGGATTGCAGTTCCCGAGAGTGTGGTGCTTTCATTTCAGAAGTGGGATAAACAGGTGAGTCGAAAAAAAATACCTTTTTCTCATGCATGCTAAGTTTCTTATGAAGCTGTTACAATTATTTTAATGAACCGCGCAGTTCATAAGCTATGTACAAAAATACCTTATCCCGTTATTTTATTGTAATGATATAAAATTTTAAATTTTCTTATACTAAATAAAATAACCGATGTTGGTAGGTTCACCAGCATTTTACTTTTGAAACAAGTTTATGAGCGACTCGTTTTATAACAAAGCACTGATAGTTCATTCTATAACACCTTAAACCATTTTGGTTTGATATTCCTTTCGAAATGTAGTTCTTGCTGACTGCTTACAAGGATAAAGGTATGGGCATTATGAGTAAGCAGTTTTATGAAATAAAGGGACCTCATAATAAAGTTATGTGCAAGCCATATCGATAACATTTTTTTTTACATAGTCCTGTAGAATCATGCATGCGAATACAGATTGTGATCATTATGTTGGATAATTACATATTTTTAAATACCTTCAGTTAGTTAGTATTCTATTTAATACTCATTAGACAATAGTTTAAAATTTCCATTCGGAATGATTTACGGATTCGACTTCCGATGTAATCATTAATTTATTTTTGTATCACTCTTTAACTTTTGGGGGTATTACTAAGTTTTTTTTTCTTCTTATCATTGCTTTTGTACGTGGTTAGATATTTGTTCTGAAGATTTGCAGGGATATAATAATATGTTAGTGGCATCACTTATTAGGATAAGAAAAATAATGGTATAGATTTTAAATTTTATTCCCTATACAGAATAAAAAAAAGAAACAGTTGTGTTGGTGTATATTATTTTTATTTGCAGTTACCATGGAAAATGAAGGACGAACTGGAACTCCCAAGAGACAGCAGACTGTTTGCTGTCGTGAGCTGAAAACTCCAACGAGGAACAAGCCAGTTAATCAAGATCGGGAGTCAAGAAGCCGAAGTCGCAGCCCAGTGCTGGGCGTGTCTGCTCACAATCGACGCACACCTACTGCTACGGCCACTGGGGGTCGTTTGTCTCGCTATCGCAGTCGAGAGCCATCGCGTCATGCGGGAACACCGAACCGCCCATCCCGGGTCTGGGACCCAAGAGAACGTGATCACCGTAGCCGCAGTCAACATCGCAGTCAGCGCCGCAGTCGCTGTTGCGGCCGCGACCACAGCAGCAGGGCTTGTCCGGAGCGAGAAACACCTGATCAACGCAGTCGCAGCCGCAGTCGCCTACGAAAGCGCCAGAGGTCGACGAGTAGCAGACGCCGGTCTTCGGGGGATAAAACGCGTGAGTTTTTTGCACAGTTTACCAATTTGATTCAGGGTTTAAATACGAATAACAATAGTAACTTTAAAGAGAATTTTTCCAATACAAACGTAGTACCAGAGTTTGATCCCTCACGTAAAAACCAGACAATAAATATTTGGCTAACTAAGGTTAATGAATGCGCTAAGTTGTATGGGTGGAGTGATAGACAAACTATACATTACGCGTTGCCTAAGCTAACGGGGGTAGCAAAGAAATGGTATGAGGGCTTACCAACGGTTATGTTTACATGGTCTGAGTGGCAAGCTAAATTGAAAGCTGCTTTTCCCGCTCAAGAGAATTACGGACAAATGCTGTTAGATATGTTAGAAAAACGAGCCAAATTTGGGGAATCATTAGAAGATTATTATTATGAGAAGGTAGCGTTAATTAATAGGTGTGAGATTAATGGGAAAAGAGCAGTAGAGTGTATTTTACACGGAGTTGATGATAGATCTGTGCGTTTGGGTGCCGAGGCAGCACAGTTTGAGGATCCTGATAAGTTATTAGCATATTTTAGAAATGTTAAGTCAAAGAGAGTAGATAGGACAAACTTTAAAAGAATAAGTAATAGAGAAATAGATAACCGAAAACCGATTAGTCATAGTAATTTGCCTAATAAGTCAACAATAATAAGATGCTATAACTGTAAGGAGGAAGGACATCCAGTGTCTAAATGTACAAAACCGATAAAAAATGTAGTGTTTGTAACGCTGTAGGTCCTTTAGACACTGAATGTTTCCGGTCTCAGAAATTAAATAATTCGCAACAAAAAACAGTTTTAACAATCAAAGAGAATAGTATGAGTAGTGTTAATGATAAATATGTACAGGAAATTATAGTAAATAATAAAAACACGTCGGGGTTTATTGATTTAGGAAGTGAGTTGACATTGGTAAGAGAAAGCGATGCAAAACAAATTTTTGGTCTCTGGGATACATCTGATATAAGGCCAATGGTTGGGTTTGGCGGTGCAGTTGTTAATTCAATTGGGTCATTTAGAACAGAAATAAAAATACAGAAGGCTTCGGCAATTGTGACTTGTGTAGTCGTACCTGATTTATTTTTAAAACATCCCTTGCTAGTTGGACAAAGTTTCACAGAGCAGTCGCATATCAGAATAATAAAGACTGACAAAGATCTGTTAATCTTGGATGTCAGTGACTGTGATAACACTAAAGATCGGGTAGAATTGAGAGTCGCGGATAATACCACTTTAAAAGGATTAGGAATTATTGATGTGTATTGCAATAAAAATTTTGATGGTTCGATTTATGTGCCAAGTAGTTACAGGGGTCAAGCTGGTAGGGAATATTATGTAGAAGAGGGTGTATATAAAGTGGAAAAAGGTGTTGGGTCGATAATATTAGTTTGCTTAACTAAAAATCCGGTGGAATTTCAGAAGGGTGAAATAATAGCGCGAGTTGACACAGTAACTGAGTTTTCAGACTTTTGTAGTATAAATAAAATAGAAACTACGTCTAGATTAAAGCCATTTAAGTTAGAAGAAATAAATGTTGGAGATATAACAAACAACCAAAAAATTAAACTTTTGAAATTAATTAACACTTACAGAGATTGCTTTGCCGCATCCTTAAATGAACTGGGGTGCACAGACATTGAAGAAATGACAATAAATGTTTGTGACAGTCAACCTATTGTTTACAGACCGTACAGACTGTCACAAAAAGAGAGGTGTGAGGTACAAAATATGGTCGATGAACTAAGTGATAGTGGTATTATACGCGAGTCTAATTCCCCATACGCCAGTCCTATCATATTGGTAACAAAAAAGACAGGTGATAAACGACTTTGTGTCGATTATCGATCACTTAATAGGAAAACCATTAAACAACATTATCCATTACCTTGCATGGAAGATCAAATGAACAGGTTAGCGGGTAATAAATTTTACACTACCTTAGATTTAGCGAGCGGTTATTATCAGATTCCATTATCAGAGGATTCTAAGGCAAAAACTGCATTTGTTACTCCTGATGGACAGTGGGAGTTCAACAGGATGCCATTTGGATTGGCAAATGCACCTGCCGTTTTCCAAAGAACCATAAATAAAGCTTTAGGTACGTTAAGGTTTAACACGGCTATAGCATATATGGACGATATTTTATTACCTTCAAAAGATATAGAAGATGGATTGCAAAAATTAGAGTTAGTATTTCAACGACTCAGACAAGCTAAACTAACTTTAAAGTTACAAAAATGTAAATTTTTCAGCACCTCTGTTGATTTTCTTGGTTTTGAGGTTACCTCTGAGGGAATTAGGCCTGGTAGTAAAAAAACTGATGCAGTACAAAATTTTCCTACACCAAATAACGTCCATAATGTCAGACAATTTATTGGCCTTGCTAGTTTTTTTAGGAAATTTATAAAAAATTTCGCGGCAATTGCTCGACCCTTGACTAAACTGTTAAAAAACAACTCACAGTGGCAATGGGGTCAAGAGCAAAGGGAAGCTTTTGACGAGCTTAAAAACAGGCTAGTGACTCGTCCTATTCTTGCGTTATATGACCCAACGTTAAAATCAGAATTACATACCGACGCGAGTAAATGGGGCATAGGAGGTATTCTGTTACAAAAACAGCAAAGTGGCGATCTCAAACCTGTGGCATATTACAGTAGACAGACTTCACCAGAAGAGCAACATTTTTCTGCATATGAATTGGAAACATTGGCCGTAGTATCATCCTTAGTAAAATTTCGTGCTTATTTGTTAGGAACGCCATTCGTGATAAAAACTGACTGTAATTCTTTAAGGGCCACCTTTGTCAAACGAGACATGATTCCGAGAGTTGCTCGCTGGTGAAGTCTGATACAAGAGTTTGATTGCGATATTATATACAATTCAGGTAAAAATATGTGTCATGTCGATGCTTTGAGCCGTAATCCTATTAATAATATGAATGAGGAAGGGTTTGAGTTGCCAACTGTTTTTCAAATAAGTGAAGAGTGGCTCAAAACGGTTCAATTAGCAGATTCAGAGATAAAACGCATAATAGTTGATTCAGAGAGTAATGAAATTGTACAAATAAAACAAAACTACTGCATAAAGAATAACAATGTTTATAAGATAACGGACAATGGGCTCAAGTCGGTAGTTCCTAAAGGGGTACGTTGGCAAATATTAAAAAGTTGTCATGACGAAATAGGACATTTTTCTTTTGAGAAAACTTTAGAGAAGGTTAAAAGTGACTATTGGTTCGGTAAAATGAGAAGATTTGTTAAAAAATATGTACAGTCATGTTTAGAGTGTGCTCACAGTAAAATACCGTCAGGAAAGAAATCGGGCTTTTTACACCCCATACCGAAAGTTTCAAAACCTTTCCACACAATTCACGCTGACCATTTGGGACCGTTTAACGTTAGCAAGAAGAAGAACAAATATCTATTGGTTATTATAGATGCTTACAGTAAATTTATAATACTAAAAGCAGTAAAAAGCACAAAAGCTAGCACGACTATCAGAGTTTTTAAGGAATATTTTGGAACTTTCGGTACACCAGTGAGACTTATTACTGACAGATATTCCTCTTTCACGGGAAAGAAGTTTAAAATGTATCTCGAAAAGATAGGCGTTAAACATGTTATGAATGCTGTGGCCACTCCACGTGCCAATGGGCAAGTGGAGCGGTACAATCGCACCATTTTGGATTCTTTGACAGCAATGAATCATGGTCGTGATGAATCTTTATGGGATGAGAAAGTTCTAGACGTGCAGTGGGGATTAAACAATACACTAAACAAGGGTATTGGTTGTAGCCCCTGTGAAGTTTTATTTGGGTTAAAATTAACTGGAACATCAGAAGGGTTAGTAAAGGCTACTACTACAAATGAAGAAGATGAAAGTGGAAATCACTCTAATATTACTTTTAATGATATTAGGGAACAGGTTAATAGGCGTATAGAGCATAATCAGGAGAAACAAAAGATTCATTTTGACAAGACAAGATGTAAGCCAAGAAATTTTGAAGTGGGTGATCTAGTCAGGGTTGAGAGAACTATTTTATGTCCGGGTAAAAGTAAAAAGCTGGTATCAAAGTGCTTAGGTCCGTATAGGGTTTCTAAGGTTATGCAAAACGATAGGTATGAGGTTGAAGACACACCATTGACTAAAAAGAAAGGAAAAGCAGTATTTAGGGGTGTATGTCCGGTTGAACGAATATATCCTTGGTTAAGTTTTAAGGGTTTTGATGACAGCGAAAGCGAGACTGAAAAAAGTGAATCTGAAAATGAAATAATTAATGATTAATGTTACATGCGATCAAAATATTGGAAAGATTATATTTACAAGTTTATTTGTGTATATTTCCCTGAATCAAATGTAAAATGTTGTGGATATTGGATGGATATTGAAGAATATGGAAGGATATCTGAAGGATATTGGATGGATATTGGAAGGATATTGGAAGGATATTTGAAGGATGTAAGAAGGATAATGGAAGGATAATTGATAGATATTTAAAGAGTTATCGTTATTACTATTGATTGTGTATTTATTGTAGTTTATGGGTGTATAGGTATATTATACATACATAATATATACATATAAAAAAAACATGAATAAAAGTGAATAAACGCGGAGGTGTACACTATTATTGTAGTAGTTTCTAATATTCAATGCGTTAAATTTAATTTAATTAATATTAATAAAATATTAACTATAAAATCAGATTATATGAAGTTGTTATTTTGTTTATTTTGGTAAATAAGGTTTTCTTGATATCATTATGGTTGTTAGCTGGTTTATTTTCATTATATTAATAACGCGAATATTATGGTTTGATATTTTCCTAACTTATTTACTTGGTGTATATTTAAAAATATAATAATATCTGTGAATTAACAAAAAAATCACGAGGACGCGATTTGTAGTCAGGATGGACGAAATTGTAAGCTAGATTTAGTAAACGTTTCAATATTGATACTAATTTTATAGTAATACTTAGAATAGTGGTAGTTTTTGTAATTTTAGTATAGGAATATTGAATTATTGGATTATAACCTGGCAACTCTGATGTCCACCAATCAGATAACAGTATTCGTACTCCACCAATCAGAGAACAGTTTCCCTTCCATGTTCAATTTAGTCACAGTTGGCAGGTTTTAAATACGGTAACATTGACAATTTTATTCATTCTTGTTCGTGTGCGCAGTTGAGTTCATACCTCTAAAAGGGGCCCATTTGTGTCGAGTAATTTCAAAATAAATTAATATAAAAGTCAATAGAAGTTTTACTAAAGACTAAGGATTGCAGTTCCCGAGAGTGTGGTGCTTTCATTGCTTTGTATCATTGCTTCACTGGATAACGAAGGATTCCTTCCTCGTCCTTGATCAGGGTTAGGAACTGGAGGAAGGCCAAACGCTTTTAGTCTCCTAAAAAAATCCTATGACGGCAACTTGTGTAATTCGTAATACATCGCAATATGATATAAATCGCGTCTAACAACACTAGCTGACATCACATCATATCCCAGTATCCACGTTAAAGTACTGATAAGCCATTAACACTATCAAGGCACTGCAATCCACGTGACAGCGACGTAAGTAAAACCAGAATGTTGGCAACGAGCTCCCGGCCCGCGTTACGCAAGCCACCCCTGCGACGGCCCGCGGGCGACTGACTAGGGTCGGCGCGGCGCGGCGCAGGGCAGAGACGCGGGAGCAGTCGCTCACGCGCATGCGCAGTATTGCGCAGTGGCGAGCCCGCCCCGCCACTCGGGGTGGTTGCCCGAGGCCGCGTACATGTGACTTAGTATTTAGTAAAATGTAGAGGTGAACTTTAAAATTATTTTTTTAATGATGAAAATTAAGGTCATGTTTTTTTTACATATTTGGAATGTGTATCAGCTTCTTATTCACCTCCTTAAATGCGTCCGTTGATTTACCAGTCACCCATGTGTAAAATCTGTAATCTATAGTATAATGCGACAAGGGTCGGTCTCTTAAATATGAGAGAGAATAATATGTAAAATTTTATAAATATCAATCAAAAGACGAAAGGTAAACAAAGTAAAAAGAATACATAATAGAAGTGAAGCATGTGGCCAGTATCTGTCATACAAATTTTTGTTTAAAAATACCAGGTAAGCTCAGAATTAATCTGTTTTTAATGTGCCAGGGCGCTCTTAACGTGAAAACTTTTTATCGCATTATACCGCGATTAGCACTAAAAGTATGAACATTTTTACATTTATAATTAACAGTTTTAAAAGCTTTTTTATTCTGAAGTTTGACAACGAAATTCACAGACTAATAATCGACAACGCTAAACGCGTTAAAAAACCGACTTCAATCGCGTAACATACAGGTCAAACTGAGAACCTCCTTTTTTAAGTCGGTTAAAATACTAAAACCTTCTCCTAAATGTAACAAATACTTTTCTGAAAACCGCATCAAAATCGGTTCAGCCAAACGCGAGATAATCGCGGACAAACATTCATAAATACATACATGTCAAACTGAGAACCTCCTTTTTTTAAAGTCGGTTAAAAACGTTGGGTCATAGGCTTCCGCCGGCATCCATTTTAAATAGAATCCCGTTTTTTTTTTTGCCACAAACATAAATATGCTACTTGGTTAAAATCCATCTAATGCAGTGGAACAATAAAATGAATACTACAAAATATGTATACTGCTACCTACTTCGAATAAAACATCGCCTAACCGTCCTGAGCTTATGAGTCCCATAACCTCACGAAGTTAGGCGAGACCAAGATACCTGGGGACCAAGTCTGGATTGGTGGAGATTGTGGGGCTCTGTTAGTGGCATTTATCTTGACCGTTTCCATGCTTAGCAAGGCACATTAAGCTATTGGCACCGGTTGTTATCACAAGTCATTAAGCCATGTCAGATGTCATAAGCAGCTTGAAGCACTTCTAATAGTGGCGGTGGCCCCTACACTCATGAACTCCACCAATCCGGACTTGGCCCCCGTGTGTGGAGTATAACCTAACCTTCGCGAGCTATGGGAAGAGACATGCGTTCCAGCAGTGCGGACGATATTGATAAGTCCCTAAGAAAAATAAGCAGGATCAGGGATTTGTAGATATCCTACATTAATCTTTAACTGCTTAGGATCTTCGAATAAAAATATAATCTCACAATCTAAGCATTACTTGAGATAAGGTTCGTGTAAGATGCGAATGCTTTATCTATTGGCCCTGAATATTAATAAGCCAGTCTTTTACAGAACATTTTTACTTATTTAATCCTTAGTGATTTTATGTAGATTTCCCTTGTGCGCAGAATTAGGTACTTTGTTTTAGTGATTTAATCATCGATATAAGAGAACAATAGATGTGGTTAATACTCCACGACAGCGTAGTCGCTGATAGTGGTTTGCTCCCCTATGTTGAGTAGCGCCACCTTTTCGCGCACTATTCGCAATTTGCCAAGCGACGAGTACACATCTCCGTTTTAAAATTTAAAAAATGTCATACTGTGCTATGAAATGGTGCAAAAACAATAAAAAACGAAAGAACAAAACTTACAGCAACGTTTCCTATCACAGGGTCCACCTCTGCCATAAAAAAACAAAACAAAAATGATTTCATCTAGATAAATAAAATAGCATTTCAAAACAATCTGTAAACATCTTCAATATCATCACATATTTTGATAAAAACAACAAACAATCATTTATTTATAAAATCACAACTATATGAATTTGCTGATATTTTATGTATTTGCAATTTTTGTAATGTAAATTATTATCACACATTTGTTTTCAATAAATTACTCACAATATCAATGGCTTATTGAAAAATAAAAAAATATAGGGACAACGGTCATCATTCATCATCATCAGTCGAAAGATGTCCGCTGCTGGATAAAGGCCTACCAAGGATTTCCACAACGACCGGTACTGTGTGGCTCGGATCCAGCGGCTTCCCGCAACGGTCAGGAGGCCACACTGCATCTTCCCGTGCGGGGTCGCCACTCGATAGGGACAACGATATCAATATCGAATATCTACACGGATTTTTTGTTTTGACAAAATACGTGATGATTATTATGGAGATATAAACAGATTATGTTTGTACATACATTTCAAGATACCTACATGGTGGTTAGTAGCACATGAACCTGAGAATAATTTCATCAAAGACATATTCAATACTAGATTACTTAATTAGATTTTAACTGGATAGATAAAATGGCATTTCAAAACAATCTGTAAACATCTTCGAAATCATCACATATTTTGATAAAAACAACAAATAATCCATTATTTATAAACCATAACTATATGTTTTTGCTTATATTTAATGTATTAACCATTTTTGTAACGTAAATTTTTATCACAATTTGATTTTTACAATAAATTACTTACAATATAAATCGCCCCACTGTAAGTCGTGGATCCCACGATTGAACTAAGTACCTTTGTTTCCAACGCGCGTGTCTCCGCTCAGAGTGATGTCCGGGCAGAGATAGGGGGATTGAATTGAGCAGAAAAGAAAATCTCGAGTATACTAAAATTTCGTGGAATATACTCAATCATTCTGGAATTATTAAATTTTCGAACATATACAGATAGCGTAAGTACATAAGATCCTGTTAACAATATGACTCCTATTACAAACTAAAACATAGACATCTCCACGTCAAAATTCAAAGTAATTATTTTGCAAAATAAGTATTTTTGCGATCTTTGGCGGATATCACACTGCACTGGAGTCCGCTTCGGTGTGCGGTGCTGCGGTTTTTTCCTTTGACAATGTCAAGTAAAAATTCGTAACACCGCACACCGGAGCGGAGTCCGATGCAGTGTGATATCTGCCTAATCCGTCCGTGTTCGATTCCCGAATTGAGTACAAGTTTTTTTAAATCTACGAATACAGTTTTTCTTGTCACTAAAATCGATGACATGATTCCTAAGGACAGTTCTTCGTAGTTTCGGAATTGCCTATACTGACCGATCTAAATGGCCCATGTATAATATAATGTCATCAGTAAACAATTTGTGATCCCCATTACATATAATCAACCAAATATTGTATATCGATACACAAAACTTTTTAAATCTATAATCGAGCCCTATCCCCACACTAATTTCTTGATGTTTTTGGGTGAAATTTTTGCGATGCTACTCATCGCTAGATGTCGCTAATAGATAACATTAAATACATCAACCTTATGGTTATCACACAAAGTTGATATTTGTTTAAATAGACGTCTTCCCCTTCACCCCGCATCAGCCCCCGCAAGACGAAAACGCTGGTTCAGGAACAAAAAAAGCGGCTAACCTTATCTAATTGTTCTCTTATATCGATGGATTTAATGGTCTATAAAGAGGCATTAATACTTAGAAGTGCCTTTGCAGTCCTTTAAAACCGATGACGACCTGGTGAAGGTTGCGGGAACGGGAAGCTACTGGATGCGGGCAGCGCAAAACCGGTCGTTGTGGAAATGCTTGGGGGAGGACTTTGTCCAGCAGTGGACGTCTATTGGCTGCTGCTGGTGATGATGAAGATGATGGTGATGGTGTGTACTTTAAAAACGAAGTAATAAGTCAAGATTTTCTACTTAAGTGACGTCAGTAATCACGTGAATGCCAAAAGACGTCCACAGTGGAAGTAGAGCCAGTATGTGAAAATGAAAATATCTTATTCGAAGTAGGTAGCAGTGTATACTTTTCGAAGGTCATTCTTTTGTCTACCTAATACGAGGTTCCTAGCACTCGGAACTCGTATACCCGCCGTTTCGAGACGCGTTTGCGGAGTGAGAAGCAACGATGGGTCTAAAGAAACTCCCACCAACAAAAATTCTTATATTACATCCTCATTTTTGTTCAAGATATAATGTTAACCGAACGAAGTCGTAGAAAAATGTTGTATAGTGTTAGATTCATTCAATTTGTAAGTCCCTATCAATGGTAACTAAGTTCAATATTGTATGAGATGTATTAGCCTTTCTTCCTTGTTTCTAATAATGATTAATGATTTGTCCATCTATTTACTGTTTTTGAACGCAAATGATGTTTAGAGTACTGAACGTAAACATAACTGTCACTTGTGGTGAGCTGTCAAAGGGTGATGACAATTAGATTTAGCGCGAAATGGCTTTTGGATTGTGATTAAGATAAAATTGGAATATAAAATGATATTTACTGTACAAAACAAGTTTTATTTCACGAGGAATCTAATAATAGTATAATGAGTAGAATCTCTAGTCTTACCCCAATTTTATTACAGCCTGTGTTTTCAGTGATTTTTCTTATGAAGTAACACCCTCTTTATCTCTTCAAACGGAAATTATACAATTTATCTTATGCATATAAAATTTGGCTTTTACGTTGGTATTTTATCGCTGTAACAAGGCCCACAAGGGGGGCGGGGCATTGTACCCCCGCTGATTAATCACTTTCTATTGTGTTGTCTTGTTAGCTGCCATCGCCCGCCCATGACAGGTTAACATGTGACAAAGCGATGTTTTGCTAAAATGGATGACAGTTGTTTTTGCTTACCATCTCAAGCACTTGAGATGGTAAGCAAAAACAACTGTCATCCATGAATAATGACATGAATAATACATTTTATATGCATCGGGTTTAACTTTTGTTCAGACTTTATTAGTATATTAGCTGTCTAATTTTATTTTGGATTCAGCAGGATAAAGAAAGATTGGAAACATTTGAAATGTGGTGCTCGAGGAGGACGAAATGGATCAGGTGGACAGGAAAAAAGAAGTTCTTGATATAATTGAAGAAAAGAGAAACCTGCTGAAAATCGTAAAGAACGGAAGAGGAAATATGATGGGATAACTGATAAGATACGATAGCCAAGACAGAGCAAAGAAGAGATCTTTCTCTTGGCAACCAAAACGAAATTACATGAAACAGATAAAGGAGAAGGTCGCTTTCATGACGTATCAGAAGGTCAAGATACTGGCTCGATAAAGAAAAGTTTGAGATTGCTCTACCGTGCACCGAAAAGACCTTTGCTCTTAAATAGAAAGAACAAGAACGTATTACTTTAAATACAGGAAACTACTTACATATATTCTGCAAACCTTCTTACTTAAGTAGTAACTAGCAAACTCCTTGGTTGATACACTTTATAATGTAAACATCTACAGCTGGTAGTTCCAGTTCCAATGGCGCCTGCACAACAAACACAGGTTAAACTGTTGGTTTGTTTGAAAACGTTAATTAATCTACAACTGGGTACGACCCTCACAATGGAGCGCCGGGAAAGTTGGACTGAAGTGGCCATGAAAATAGCGAAATGGGACACGACAAGTTCAACAATGGTTTTGAAAATTTCTCGTAAATTTTAGAGGATGTTGAAAATGCAAAGTATTTTACAGTTGTATTTTGCCCGCGTGGAGAGTGCGTTGTGCATGAGTCGTATGCAGCTCTTTTGCGGGATGCATTTCCCAAAGAACTACAATTACCGAATTGTACAGGTTCCTAGGGGAAGCTTGTTCATTTTCCGTGTTGCATCTACCATTTTCCGTTTTCGCCTATAAGTCTAAAATACACCTTACAAAGCTTAATATGTAAAATAAGGTTTAGGTCCCGCTAACTGGGGTTTTTGCTCATTATACTGAACGTCTTTTGACTTTAGTTCTTCGACTTTACTGCAATTACAAAAACTAAATATGCTTTATACAAAATCAGCTGTATGACAAATTTATTATGGAGAGAACCTTTTCTGTGAATTCAGCACAGTCGTACAAAAAAGTTTTTATTCCGCTCACTCTTATACTTTGGCAAGAAACACGTAGTACTTAGTATGTACAGGTACCTAGTTAAACCTTTTAGTTGACATGTGTGGAGTGTAGGGGGCTGGTACAACCCTGGCTGCTAAACTCCTTATCAGTTTAAGTCGTTAAAGCCGTTTACCTGTATACTGCGCTGTGCCGGTTCCAAGTTTAATGTGTTTCCGCCCATCGGAGGTGTAGTCGCAGACATAAATCTTGTGGAACGGCTTTAAACTTTTTAGTTCACCGCGCATGTACCGGCGGGCGGTTGTTTTAAGATTTATAACGTAGCAATGGTAGCCTACTGTTTACTGAGTGTATCTTAATATGTAGCGCTTAAATGTTCGTGCGGATGGTGGCGTATCGGGAGCCGGGTCGTTCCCTATATGGTTGAGGGGAGCGATGGCTGACTCCCGCGATACGAGTATACTCGTGATCGGGTGCTGTCCGTGTGAACTGGCCTGCTCTTGTCATTGGTTTTTGGAATTGTTAGTCATTAGCTACTTTTTTTACTTTTATCTCTTTTGAATCCTTTCTTTCTTTATTCTTCTTACTTTATTCTTATTTTTGTATATTGAATTTACAGACATGACATTGTATAATTCATTTATTGATCTAGCATTAAGATGTAAAAAAAATGTGTTGGAGGGAGTTTCTTTAGGGCCCGCCGTTTCTTCTCACTCCGCAAACACTTCCCGAAACGGTGGGTATACGAGTTCTGAGTGGTAGGAACCTCGTATTAAGTAGATAAAAGAATGACGTTCGAAAAGTGTACACTGCTACCTACTTCGAATAAAATATTTTCATTTTCATTTCCATTGAACAATAATGAAATATTAAAGTAAGTTATATGACATTTTACTTTGAATGCAAATGCCAATACAGCCAATAATTCAACAAATCTTCATTTTCATTAGGCTTTTGTTCACTCTTGAACTTTATTATCACTTGGTAAAACTTTGCATACACTCTTTACAGCGGCTTCCTGCAAGACCCGTCAATACATGTGGTTGGAAACCGTCCAACGTTGGTTATATGAATTCATTAGAAAAGTTGTGCGAGGGGTACCTACATAGTTCGTAGAACAGATGGCCGTTGGGGCATTAAAGTTTTCAAGTGGCGACCGCGCACCGGAAGACGTAGTGTAGGCAGGCCTCCCATTCGATGGACTGACGACCTGGTGAAGGTTGCTGGAAGCCACTGGATGTTGGCAGCGCAAGGCTTTTATCACTTGAAGCCAAAGTGCAGTGTTGGATTTTCAGAATTCACGTAAGAAACATTTTATGCACTAGGTTTTTTCTGTCAATTGTCTCTTCATGTTCCTTCATGTCCGTGTTTGTCGTAAAGTGACGTTCCACAAATGGTGACGACTGGGAAGCCAATGCGCAGTCGTTTGGAAAGCCTTATACTGCCCTCATAACAAAGAAGGGCGCAAAGTGTATGAAATGAAAATGAAAATATTTTGTTCGCAGTAGGTAGCAGTGTACACTTTTCGAACGTCATTCTTTTATCTACCTAATACGAGGTTCCTACCACTCGGAAATCGTATACCCACCGTTTCGGGAAGTGTTTGCGGAGTGAGAAGAAACGGCGGGCCTTAAAGAAACTCCCTCCAACACATTTTTTTAAAAGTCTTATATTCTATTACATCTTAATGCTAGAACAATAAATGAATTATACAATGTCGTCTGTAAATAAAATATAAAAAAATAAGAATAAAGAAAGAAAGGATTCAAAAGAGATAAAAGTAAAAATTATTTGTAGCTAATGACTAACAATTCAAAAAAAACCAATGGCATAAGCAGGCCAGTTCACATGGACAGCACCCGATCACGAGTATAACGCGAGGAGTTTCCGTATAAATATATATTTTTTTTATGGCAGAGGTGGCAAACGAGCAGACGGATCACCTGATGGTAAGCGATTACCGCCGCCAATAGACATCCGCAACACCGAGAAGCCACAACTGCGCTGCCGGCCTTTGATATGGGAGTACGCTCTTTTCTTAAAGGTTTGAATGTCGTATCGGTCCGGATATACTGCAGGCGACAATTCATTCCACAGTTTGGTTGTGCGAGGCGACAAGTTTCTAGTGAAACGCACACTTGTGGACTGCCAACGGTGATGGGGATGAAAATGTTGTCGCGTAGAGCGATGGCGAAAAGAGGCGGCAGGGATCAATCCGAACAAATCTTTCTTATGAAGTATAGCTGTTCACCTTGTTTGTCTGTTGAGGTATTGGATGCGTCGTTATCTGTATCTTTTATGGATACTAAAAATATAATGGCAAATACCATGCGGCCATTTCGGTAGACTAGGGAAACAAGAGGTATATTTTAGCGAGTCGATTTGACAATCTTTAAAAAATAGAGAGACAGAATACGTATATCGGATGTGAATACATATATCGTGAAATGATTGGCCATATTTTATTTTTATTTTTAACCGACTTCAAAAAAAAGGAGAAGGTTCTCAATTCGTCGAAATCTTTTTTTATGTATGTTCACCGATCACTCGAAGACGCCTGAACCGATATGGAAAATTATTTTTTGTTTAAAGGGTATACTTCACAGGTGGTCCCATATAAATTTTATCGAAATCGATTCAGCGGTTTTTGAGAAAATCAACAAAAACATTGTTTATTGTTTATTTCAACTTTACATTATTTTTACAGGATAAACCCAATATAGTAGTTATATATTACACAAGTAACCTAAGTCACCTTTTCGAATTCCGTCAATGAGCAACTGAATATGTCTATTTTTTCGGAAACCGCGTTTAATATTATTATCGCCCGGGTAGTGGGCGCAAATTTTAAAATATTGGTGCGAGCCACTGGAACCTTAAAAACTTTCGTCCTAGGCTCCCGTCGCAACTTTGTATTGGGAACGAGCAATTCCAATGATTCCAGTATTTGTGGATTATTATAAATACCACGCAACACACAGAACACGTATTTCACCATTGCCAAATTTCTCCTTACTTCCAACTTATAATACCCAACCATCCCTATTACAAAGAGCATAGCAAAATTGGAGTTGTTGCGATTGAAGTCGGTTGTCTTTTACGTATTCAGCGTGGTCAATATTGGCATTAGTGGCTCAGTGTTTAGTGCTCCTGACTACTGATCCGAGAGTCGTGGATTAGATCTCTACCCAGGGCATTTTTTAAATAATTTTATCAGAATTTAACACACCACAGATTACAGTCAAAGGACTTAAATGCTAAGTAAGATAAATGTATGGTCAGACTGTAGTCCAATATAGGTATGAAATAAAGATAGGCAGACATTTTAATGTTCACAAAACAATACTGAGAAAAAATACTACAATTAATGTTATGAACACAATGACGAAACATTTAGTCTCCAACTGAGAAACTTTTTGTTGGATAATGAATTCTATTCGGTTAATGAGTTTGTTATTAAGATGACTTAATTTATTTACATTTTATTACTTTATTACAAGTTGTAGTATTGACATGTATTTTAATTTGATATTCATATTTTGTTTGACGTACATTTTGAAATGTACTTTATTTTTAAATTTGACATATTTAGATATACTTATGTGTGACATTTTAAATTATCTTATTATTTATTTAATTATTGCTTTGACAATCATATTATCCTCTGACATTTTTGTAATATTGTATTATTGTAAACTTGACATTGATAATATGAAATAAATAAATCTAATCTAATCTATGATGTAAATAGAGGTGAGCGACATTAATACAACTGTAATATTATAAAATATAGTGAGACATAGTTATAGGAAGCCACGAGACACTAATTGGGCGTAGTTTTGCCACAACGATCCATATGTTTACTATACCATATAAAATTATTACCATAATATACTATATTCTTTAACTTACATCAGAGAAATTTTTTTTTCGAAAATAAATATTTTGAATTTAACAAAATTCTGAATCTAGAAAAATAAAATATCATTAAATTATTGACACCTACTTAAACGCCCTGATGGAGATCACCTACTATTCTTAGCTTAAAGCGCAACACACACAGAGGCGGCCGCGGAGGAGTAGCGTTCCGAAGACGGACCTGCGGGAAGCGAACTCAGTTTGGTGTGAAGGGATTCATAGTAATCCGAACATTACAAAAAATACCGCTTTCGCCTGTGTCTGTGCTTGGCAGATAAAAGTTAACCTAACCTAACCGCGACAGCACAGAGTCTATAAGGATTCATGTCTATAAGAGTACATATTATAATATGTATTCTTATAGACATGTCCACCTAATGGGATTTGTTGGAATAACGAGATTGCTTCGACTTGACTTGACATAGGTATAATTATTTTGGGTCCTGCAGTAATGACGTGTCACTTCTGCCGAAGAAGATTGACTGTTATACAGGGTGTAACAGAATTGTGTAGGACCCGTTAACTGGGGATTTTACTCGTACTGAACAACTTTTGTTCTACGATTTTTCTCTAAAGCAAAAAAAAATTTGGACTCTCCATACAAAAATGTCAAAACATGATCAATTTGTATGAAATGTCCAAAATTTTTGTGATTTGAGCAAAGTTGTAGAACAATTGTTCAGTGCGATGAGTAGAATCCCCAGTTAACTGGTCCTACCAATTTTGTTACACACTGTATAATTATATTGAAAGATAAAATCTTATTAAGAACAATACATTTACGTAACAATGTATTACTAAGAAGATATACAATAATTAATAATAGATAGATTAGATTTTCACCAGAATTTTTAGTGTCACAAGAGCTTTTTTTAGTTATGATGTTTTCATAAAAATCAACAGTTTCTATTATGTATTGTTTCATAGATGGAATCACCAGAAGTTAAATACGCGTTATTAAAATGTTTCAGCGTTTTTCTTTGTATGACCTAAAATCTGAAGCTCAATAAATTACCCACCGTGAAAAAGATTACTGGTTGATTTACTGGAACATCTGATCGTATCCACGCCCCAAGTTAATGGACTGAACTTTGTACATCAACTTTTATCCGATTCCTCACGCGGAAGGTAATATTTTTCAGGTATAGCTAAGTATGTAAGACTGTTACCGCCTAGGATTGATTGGATTTTGGAAATCGAAGTTACATTAGAGAGTCTTAAGCCTCAGATGCACACAAGATACATTTTATCAGTCTGGCTGGTGTTATTTCTTTGTTAAATAGGTTACGTTATTTTAATTATACGTATATTAAGCCATTTCACGAATCTAAATAGAAATTACATTTCATCTGTGACTTCGAGTAAACTAAATGCAATAAAACAGATGGCCCTAACACACCACCTTGTGGAACTCCACGCTATGTGACTAGACGAGGTTGAATTTCTGAGCAAACATTTGTGTTGGAGACGAGGCGATTGATCTCGGCTTGTCTTATTTGTGTACCAATCTGCCTGTCACAAGGATCTGTATAAGAAACTACTTTGGCTAGCAAGATTTATTTACAGTATGGATTGTTCAAATTATCGTCTGCATATGTAATCTTTTAAAACTTTTCTTTCAAAGTTTAATTGCTCGTTTCTAAACTTTTATCGTACAAAGGAGAATAACAAAAATACATAATAAAGGAAAAAAAAACATGCACAAAGGTAGATGACCCCTGCCAATCTCTTATCCGACCGAATACGAATAAGGGGCAAAGAAAACACGTCTGTACTAAGCTTTGATAAGCGAGTCTGTAATTTGATATAAATTCAGAATATTTATACTTCCACTCAAGACTTATTCGCGGCTTGAATTTCTGAGACTGGGGTTGGTCAGTAGCCCCACAACCTCCACCAGGCTTGGTCCTCTTGTATGGATTTCAGCCTTCCCAAAGAGACCTGTGTAGACGATATATTGGGTTGTTAACGTAACTCTACAATTATAAGTTTAGAAGAAAAGAAAGAAAGGGTTTTACAAATATCGATCCCTAACTAAATGAGATGGTGTGGTAAATTTTGTTTGGAAAATTGGATTTTCAAGTTTTTCTTGGAAGAATGTGACTCACTGCTATTGACACCGGACTTTTGTAACTAACAAGAAATAAAATAACTATTTAACCAATGACAAATATGTTACTCAAGTTACTTTTGAATAATGTAGCAATAACTTAGAAATCTGGGTCAGTCCCCAAATCCCCGTTATCAAATACGTTATAATATAACAGAAGACTCTGTCTCACAAGTATCATTTGGCTAAGAAGGTATAAGCATCAAAAGGTATAATAAGTTTGTTCACTGTTTTGTGGCATTTAATTTTAAAGATTCTCCTTTATCATCCTCGGTCCCTCAATTAATGTTTCAGTGTGTTAACAACCCATTACGTCCCCACTGCAGGGGCACGGGTCTCTTCCCATAACTCGGGAAGGTTAGGCCATACTTCACACACGGGGGCCAATTGCGGATTGGTGGAGGTTGTGGGGCTAGTGGCCAACCCCAGTGTCAGAAGTTTTCAAGCCGCCTCCGACATGTATTAACAACTGCCATCTAGCGATAGCAGCCGGCACCAACGGCTTAACGTGCCTTGCGAAGCACGAAAACGGTCGAGATAAATGCCACTAACAGTCAAACCCAGGTTATGACCATGTCTGTAGTCAGTTATCCTGCGAGATCTACGCGACCACTCAAGCTGCGCTGAGCCACGACCGCTTCAATCTTTATCACGGCTACTTTAATCTTTCAGTGTATGAAATATCCAATTTTTTCTCCGTATACGGTCACCTCACCATCAAAGCACAGTTACAATAGTAATTTGTGATCAGAGTGTAATTTTGAACACCTTTAGGACTTTCTTCGCGTATAGGTACTTACTTAAGGTGTTTGCCTGCGATCACCCTTCTCCTCCCCCTATCTCCCTCCCCCTCCCCGCAGCCCCGTTTCGACATGGTGTTGTGTCAAGTACATTGTCTCATAAATTTCGCTGCATTTTCTAGCAGAATTAAGGGCTTAGGGCAGAGATTAAGCGAATATTATGGTCGTGTCTCGAGATTGATCATAGGATATAAGTTGCTATCATTACAGGGATTTCTGAACGAGACAAGTTTATCTTTGGAAGTGAACAAATCCATTAAACACTGGCAACATTTAAAATTTGTAGACTATTTCATAGTAACATTAATAGAATTAAAAAGAATCGAATTCGCTTTCTACCTACTTGAATTTCCACGGACTTCCAGATAGTTTCTGTCTTATAAACTTTTTTTTTTACGGCATCCCTGAGTGTTCCTGACAGTAAAGAGTACTTTATCTATTTATTTATTTCTTTTCCGTCGCCTCGCTTCAAAAGAGATTTTAATCTCAAAGGATAATTTGCCTCTTTCATTCAATATTTTTTTGTCATTTTTTTTTATTTATGTTTCACGAGCAGTGACTTTTAATTCTAGCAATTCAATTAACGTAGCTACTTTAATACTTTTTAATTGGAAATGAAGTTATTATGAAAGCGGAACTTTATTATACTTCTGGAAATTCAAGACAGGAGATGAGTATTTAAGCGCTGTTTAATAGTTTCATCGGCGTATCTGAAGAAAGACTTCTCTGATTTAATTTACATATTTACTAGCGTGATTAAAACGCTAAGGAAGTGTAGCAATAAGGTTTTAATAAAATTGTATAATTTTTTACCATATCTGTTTGTTTAGTGTGGGGAAATTGTATTTTTTCTCGAGTAGACAAATGTGTTTTTGGGGGTCCAATTTTAATAGTACATAAACCTTGGTTTAAATGAGTTAAGTATTAACCTTTACAAAAGTCCTATTTTATAAACGAGGCAAGGGCGAGTCAGATATGTTAGCCTCGTAAGACACAAGCTAAATTTAGGCAGGTAGTCATTGCAGCCCAATGACCTAAAAAAAATACCCTATTGCTTGAACTCCAATTTTGTTCATTCAATATTCTAATTGTAATACGAGTTCGAAAATCAGTTAAAATTTTAGGTAGTTGTGACTAAATTACTACTAAACCTATGTCCTAAAAACCCCTCTTTTTGCGTCGGGGGTTAAAAATGTTGGATGTTGGGCCTTACAAGGTTAGCCAAGCAGCTCGTTGCACCAATGCCTTTAGCAAAGCGGCTTGCACATCGCGCATATTTTTTTATTAGATAATTTACAGTAATATTATAAAGGTTGACTAAAAACTGTCCAACAACATTTTAACTGTGGCTTTTACTCATCAAACTGAATAATTTTCCCCAAGAAAGTCGTGGTCAAAAACCAAAAACATTTTTGGACTTCCCATACAAATTTCATCAACCAGCTGACGGATTTGTATGAAGAGACCAAAATTTTTTTTTGCTTTTTGACCTTGAGTTTCTTGGGGAAAGTTGAATTAAAGTAAGAAGAAGAATAAGATAAGTTGAATTTGATGGGTAGAAGCCACAGTTAAAATATTGCTGGACATTTTTTTTCACTCTGTAGATTTTAAAAATTAACGGCTACTTTTTATAATTAAAAAGACACCGCCGTACATCAAATATAAGGTGCTACTTTATTAGTGCCCGATATTTTAGTCAGTGCTTCTACTCCTGATTCTGATCAACTTTCCCCAAGGAACCCATAGTCAAATCACAAAATTTTTTTGGACTCTTCATACTAATCTGGCCGCTCGGTTTGATCGATTTGTATGAAGAGTCCAAATTTTTTTTTACAATTTGACTATGGGTTCCTTGAGGAAAGTTGATCAGAATCAGGAGTAGAAGGACTGACTAAAATATCGGGCACTAATAAAGTAGTACCTTATATAATTGCCAGATAGACAGGCGGCCTATAGATATGTTTAGTAAACTTGAATGGTGAATTACATGCAAAATCTATACATACAAAGAGATTTTTAATGGTGAATGTGACACCGTTAACAACCCATATCGTCCCCACTACTGGGGCACGGGTTTCTTCCCATAACTCAGGATGGTTAGACTATACCCCACACACGGGGCCCAAGTCCGGATTGGTGGAGGTTGTGGGGCTAGTGCCTAACCCCAGTGTCAGAAGCTTTCAAACCGCCTGTAAGGCCTCCGATATGGCTTAACGACTGGCACCAAGTGATAGCAGCCGGCACCAACGGTTTCCTTTTTTTTAATATACGACAAAAATAATTAACTCTCCACAAGAATTGATCGTCGTCGATTTAACCGTTTTAAAACATTTTTGTCGGTTATTTAAAAGTGATAAAACTAAAGTTGTCTTATTTGACCCGAAAATAGCTTGCATGTTTACATACGCCATTAAAAAAACACCTTATTCCTTATACATATAAAAGAAAATCTTTCTGTTCTATGAATTTGACAAGGTTTATTCTAAATAATTAACTACCTTATGTACCTTAATTTTATATTTTCATAACTTGAACAAAAGAGTTGAATGCTGTTACTGGCACCCTCGATCTGAGCTGGCGCCACATTTTTTTAAGACCTAATTATTGTGTGATGTATTCCTGCAAATTAACCTTTTCCTTTTCTATAATTTAAATCCGGTAACCGGTAAGAAGAAAGAGGTATTTTAGAGCATAGCATTCTGTTAGACTGGCGTTCATGCCGGGTACCAGACCAGCCAGAGTGCTACGCTAATTTAGGTATAACTTACCTCTTATCAAACTCGTGGAGATCTTCGGACGTGAACTGACTGGTCACATCCAGTAGCTGCTGGATGTGGTCGCTGCAAACCCGACTCTTTCTCCTGCCGGTTTCGTTGTCTCCCTCTCGCACGAGGATTGTGGAGCATCCGCCATAGTCGAGGGAAAGAGACGGCTGCTGGACCACGATGGTGGTTCGTCCAGCTGGGATGGTTGTAGCTGCTGAATCCAGCGGGTTAGCGGTCACGTGGACTTGAGCAGCTGTTGGAAAGAAAAAATACTTGTAAGATAGTGATGCCAAAATATTTTTATTTTTCACACAACTTGACCAACCTATACGAGATTTTGGTCAAATATAGCGTGATTCATGCTTCTGACGGAGAAAGAAACTGAAGGATGCTAATGTTTTTCGATCTTACTGAATATCAACAACGTATAGCTTTATTCTCTCCTTCCTCGCTGTATAAAACCACCACTTCTGATCCTACCAAGAGAACAAATGATAGTGTATAATCATTACCTGTAGACTGTCTTCTAGAAGATGGCGGCGGCACCGAATGCTGGTGCGCTGAAGACCTTCTCCTAGTCGTCGTAAATACTTCAGTCCCTTCCAACTGTCTTCTCAATTTCGCTACTTCATCTTTATAATACTCCTTTTTCTCCATTTTATCCATTTTCTGTTTGACCTTCAACCTTGGCTCGCTTCCTCTCCTCTTCACAGGTTCTGGTTCAAACTTAAAATGGGTTTCATATTTAGTCTGAGTCAGTTTTGGACTTTTTGGCGTTTCCAGTTTCGGCTCGTACGGGATTTTTATGGAAGATACCGCTGCTGCTGTATGGCTGACCTGAGTTTTGTTTCTTGGCTTATCGTTGACCTTTTTAGGGTCAGGAATGGGGACATCAAAGACAAATCTGGCGGGACCTGGTCTTGGGGAGTCTATCACGTCTGTCGCTGATTGGGGCTTCGTGTAAGCTGGTGATTCTAACTCACAACTGTTTTGCGCTCTGTGGTAATGCGGGGGGGCTGTGTTTGGAGGGTCGTTTTCGAGAAGGTTAGGCTGAGGGGCTGGGTCGGGTGGGTCAGGTTCAGCATCCATGGAGTCGTCGGTGCCGGTGACGGATGTGATGGCAGTAGCAGCGGAATCTGTGCTGGTGTTGATGGTTTTATCCGAAGTTGTGCTGCTTCCCATGACGACCACCTGCTGAAAAAAAAAAAACATAAAAGATAGCATCAAAGATAGTATTCATAATAAGATTTTAAAAAATGAGCTGAAACTATTTAAACTGAAACATCTGCTCAAGAAATTGAAAAAAGATCCCCAAGAAACTCGTAGTAAATTTGCGAAAAATACTTTAGACTTTTCTAAAAAGGTTAATCAGTTCGGTCAATTTAAAAGAGTCACCAACTTTCCGTTGAATCCTTTTCAACAAGTCTTAATTTACTTTAGTATAATAGCAGCCAGTCTGGTGAAACGAACGAACAATCCCAAAGAGCTCACAAATTTTTGCTCGAAATAAAAGTGTTTTCTCTGCGATTGTAAAAGTCTCCGTGGTTGTAAAATCTCTGCTTCTCTATGGTCTCACAGACGTATTTTACTGTCACTTGCGCAGGGTTAGTGAAATACGACCCCCCCTGAACTCTGTTCACTATTGCCTTATAATTTACTAGACTTTATGCTTGGTGTCTTGAATATCGTGTTTAATATTACTTTTCTCAAATCTTTTTTACAATTTGAATTTTAAGATCAGTACTATAATTTTGTTACTGGGCCATCTCAACCAGTTAAGCCTCGCAGTTGAGCCTATACGATATTTTTTCTCTTCTCGAATAAATACTCTTTAGTCTGAGTCTTGTCGTATGGCACAATTTACGCACAGAAGCGATTGTCTTGTGTTGCACTTAGCAGCATCCGCATTCACGAATAGAGTATTTTAGATTTACACCATACAGCTACGGACTTGTGTAACGCGACAGTCTGGATGATAAAATAGTTGGTATATTTTGGAGTAAGAGATGTGTCGGTAATATTGTCATTGATACAGAATACATACAGCCTCAGTACCAACCTACTCTCGTTGGGGGGCCATGCTGTGCGGCGAGCAGCGCCGACGAATCCCCGAACAGACCACGATTGGAGCCACTAGGCGACACATCCAATTTTTTATAATATTTTAATTCAATATTGAATACATCCGTTTTTTTTGGTAAAATTACCATCTTTTATTTCATCGAGCTATCGGAGTTAATAGCAGTCTTGTTTTTTTGCTTAAATTGGTTTGGATATAAAATACTACATTAAAATTTTACCTCCTTTGAAATTGCTAAATAGATAGTTGAACCTAATCATTACTCAGCTTTAATTTATAGTATTTATAACCTTTTTGTCTTCTCAAAGTAGAATATAAATATCTACAACTTAAGTAGCTATCTCTCAAAGTTTGCTTACAACTAAGGACCGCGAAACGGCAGTAAAACGCCAATGAGTACTAACCTCATACCGGCTGGTCGAAGCTGGCAACATTAACACGGCTATATCACGGCTATATCTAGGTTTATTTTATTTCAATCTCTCGTGGAAAACCCGCGTTTTTATAGGGGTTTAGTGGTCCTTCGCTCCGTAAAATTCGAGTGCAGACTACTCGAAAACCTCATTTTAGTACACTTTTTGAATTGATTCCATTTAAGTTCTGCATTTAGATAAAATTAAGTAGGTGCTAGTAAACCCGAAATGGTGGAGATTCCGGGGCTAGAAACTTTCTGCCTCGCACAACCAAACTGTGGAATCACGACCACACCATAAATGGAACCATAACTTTTCCGTTGGAATGCACTGCCTTATGTGACTAAGAGATTTCACAAAAATGATGATTTTTAGGATTTCGTACCTCAAAAGGAAAAAAGGAACCCTTATAGGAACACTTCGTTGTCCGTCTGTCTGTTTGTCAAGACCCTTTTTATCCGGAACGCGTAGACGTATCAAGTTGCAATACGAGTATATATCAAATTCTCAGGTCTTCAATCCCTTGAAACTGTGAAAATTCAAACTTGCAGGCCTGAGAATTTGATATAGAGTTCAAGACACGTGTGATTATGAATTTATACGAAAGCCTCGGTGCATGTGACCAACTCGCACTTGGCCGGTTTTTCTATGATCGAATTACATAGGACAAAACTCCACAGGATACCAAATTTCCCTAACCCCTTTTATTATAGTATTGTAGGCCACGCTAGCCAGTTTACGGTCCGCGATAAAATGAGGGTAGTAGGCGAAATGTCACCGACGTATTTGCCCGGATTGCGGATATTGGACAGGTCACGGGTCATATCAATGAAACTGAATAAATTTTGTGCAATTTCCGAACATGAAATGTGAGTCGGTTTGTTTGCATCGCATTGCATACAGCATTAAAAGCTGCATCGACATAATGCAGCATTTTAAGCTGTAAGGGAGGACAATTTTCAGCGACGAGACTTTCAGATTTTTTTGTTTGCTGAGCGCATTTTTCGTTAATTGCAAGATCCTGTTTGACTAAATTCTCAATTTCACACCTAGTAATCCTTTATAACAATGATAATAATCATTTATTTTCAGACCATAGATCCATTTTTAGGGTTCCGTAGCCAAATAGCCAAAAACGGAACCCTTATGGATTCGTCATGTCTGTCTGTCTGTCTGTCTGTCTGTCTGTCTGTCTGTCTGTCTGTCTGTCTGTCTGTCTGTCTGTCTGTCTGTCCGTATGTCACAGCCACTTTTTTTCCGAAACTATAAGAACTATACTGTTGAAACTTGGTAAGTCGATGTATTTTTTGTGAACCGCATTAAGATTTTTACACAAAAATAGAAAAAAAACAATAAATTTTGGGGGTTCCCCATACTTAGAACTGAAACTCAAAAAAATATTTTTCATCAAACCCATACGTGTGGGGTATCTATGGATAGGTCTTCAAAAATGATATTGAGGTTTCTAATATCATTTTCTTCTAAACTGAATAGTTTGCGCGAGAGACACTTCCAAAGTTGTAAAATGTGTGTCCCCCCCCCCCCCCCCGTAACTTCTAAAATAAGAGAATGATAAAACTAAAAAAAATATATGATGTACATTACCATGCAAACTTCCACCGAAAATTGGTTTGAACGATATCTAGTAAGTAGTTTTTTTTAATACATCATAAATCGTAAACCGCAATTTACCTTTCATTCAAGTTACAACGAACTACAAGAACTTTTATATTATGTTACTTGCTGCTACGGAACCCTTCATGGGCGAGTCCGACTCGCACTTGGCCGCTTTTTTTGTTAGTAGCAGAAACTTAGCCTATGTTAGTAGCAAACGCTCATACAAAAAATAAGTAGTGAAAATTCAATTACAAGTAAAAGGATACATATCTGCATATCTGCTTTAGAAAATGCAGACATATGGAGCCCGTTAGAGACCTACCCATTGCTTCAGTGTTGGGTTCTCATACCTATTCTTCAAATGAAATGGAGTTTCTACAATTTGTAGTATTGACATGTTTTTTTTTTTTTTTTTTTTATGTGATAGGTGGCAAACGAGCATACGGATCACCTGATGGTAAGCGATTACCGCCGCCCATAGACACCCGCAACACCGGAGGAGTCACAAGTGCGTTTTTAATTTGACATTTTTATTATTATTCGCTTGACATTAATTTTGAAATGTATTTAAATGTGATACGAGTACTATCTTATTTTTTTGTTATACGTTTATTATTTTGTTTAAATATTTTTATTCTTTATTTGAATTACTGTATTGACGATCATATTATCATCTGAGCTTTTTATTATATAAAATCGTAAGAAACTTGTCACTGATAATAAATCCCGAAACACAGACTTTTAAAAGTCCACCACATCTCCTTTAGTTATACAGAACTTATATATGTAACCTGAGTTCATAATGATGTGGTGAGAAAATAAACGGATATTTTATTTTATTTTTATTTTAATAAATATAAATGAATCTTCTAAAATGGGGTTTTACAACTTGTAGAATTGACATGTATTTTAAATTTTGATATTACGTAAAATATTTTTTGAAGTTCTTTAGCAGCTGGAATCCTATTATTCCCCTAATTTAATCTTTCAGCATTTCAGTATCCATCCAATAAAATATCGTGAGGCAATAATCATGTACCCGCCGCTTGGGGAAGTATTTGCGGAGTTAGAAGAAACGACGGGCTCAAAAAACTCCCTCTGCTATAAGTGTGACACTAGGCAATAATAATAATAATAATATCCGGGGCAAATCACACACGGTCATCTGGCTTCAAACTAGGATTCCCTGTACTATGGGAACCAGAAACTGATATACATACACATATACATTTAAATACATACCTAAGTATATAGATATAACACATCCAGACACAGAGCAAACAAATTTGCTCATCTCAGAAATGTTTGCCCTGGATGGGGAACCTATCGAACCCATGAGTCTCGGATCAGTATAGTCAGGAACGCTAACCACTGAGCCACCGAGTCAGTCAAGAGAACCTCCCGCCTATTCCTTATTAGTACGGTTAAATTGCGTCACACCACATGAAGAGTTATCCGTTAATTCCACGTCATAGTGTTAGTGCAGATTCTATTTATGGTAATTGTATTATTCATCGTCTCTGTCCTGGATAATTCGCGTGTGTTGGAGCCAGACCGCTCGAGCCTCTGATAGGCTTTCGTGAAGCGCTTGATTGGATAAATTTAACTCGTTTGCATACTATTCCATGAGTTACGGTGTGAGGGAACACTAACTAGACTAGACTAGAGAATTTGATTACTATGCCGTCGTGATCTCAAATGTCAAAAGAGACGTTTCAGATTAGTATATAGGTAATGGAAATCAGGAGCAACCGAAAAAAAGCCAAAAGTGTTTGAGATTCAGCAATGGAAGAGTATCGAAGCGAGAAGCGAGGTATATCGCCTCGCTACAACATATCGTAGAAAGATATATAGATAACTCGTTTATTTGTTACTACAAACATACATTTTATTACATCAGTAAAGAAATACATACAAAGCAAATAAATATAAAATACAGCAATACTTATAAATATGTTGCAGTAGATACAAACAAACAATTTCACCTGTCGTTTCCACAGTGAATTTATACTATCATATTTTTGACTGACTCGGTGGCTAAGTGGTTAGCGATCTTGACTTCTGATCCGAGAGTCGTGGGTTTGATCCCCACACAACGCAAACTTTTCTGTGATGAGCAGAATTGTTTGCTCTGAGTCTGGGTGTATTATATCTATATATGTATGTATTTAAAAAGTATATGTGTATGTATATCAGTCTCTGGTTCCCAAGATACAGGGAATCCTAGTTTGGGGCCAGATGACCGTGTGTGATTTGTCCCAGATATATTATTATTATATATTATTATTTATGTTTGATCTGGGGAGTTACTGTTATTGCTGAAACGATATTTGACATGACAGCCGCTATCTAGCGAATATACCATAATGTTTTTTAAACAAACACCGTTTAGGGGTCGTCCATTAATCACGTGAGGCTCAAAAGGGGGGAGGGCTTCAGAAAAAATCACGAAATATCACAAGGGGGGAGGGGGGGGGTGTATTGAGATATCACGTGTATTTATTTTTTCGTTGAACGTGCGATTTCTAGAGTAATTACCAAACGTCTGACTGTAGTTGTCATGTTGTTTTTAACTCTTCCCAAGATTCGAAACTGCTTCAGGCGGTCAGAAACAACCTGCAACCTTAATGTCTGTCTGGAAATTTTTATCACGGTGCTTAATTTTCCAGAATTAAACTACATTATACCTGTATTTAAAGATAAAATTTTGTACCAAAAACATACACGTGATTTTGGGTAGGGGTGGGGGAGTAGTCTAAAACCTCACCACGTATCACCAGGGGGAGGGGGGGGGGGGTCTAAAAAGTTGCTAAAAACATCACGTAATTAATGGACGGCCCCTTATTGAAGCTGCAGTGCACGAGTTCTGTAACGGAGATGACCATACATTTACTTGTCCTATCCTTCCCTTAATATAATATATCCTTCCCTTAATATAATATATATTAAGGGAAGGAACTGTCTCCTAAGATACATCTGTAAACTAGTTTAGGAGTCAAGACTACACATTATTGTTTTAGTACTCTAATAAATGATATAAATAAACCTTTTTTTCATTTTTTTCATTCACGTATCACTATTGTCACTCACGTTTTACCGCTACAAACACAAATAGCAACAACAACATGGATTTAAAGCACATCTCATACTATAAAACAAGTTAGGTGTCCTAATGATTTCGAAAACGGCTTGAAACCTTTCAACGAAAATCTAGGATTAGAGGTTACAAATCACCAGAAATCGATCTATGAGGGAATTATCTTCAAAAACATTCATTTTAGGGGGATTTGAGCAAATTATACATAAAATATGAACGCATACGATGCTTAAACATTAAAGGTATAATTTTAGTGCAAATGTAATTTTTGTACGCCATTTCTAATTCCAGTTTCGAAATGGCGTCGCTAATTGTTCGGCGGTGGTGTTTGAGTTGGTGTCGGTCTCTGATTGGATTTCAGCGTATAGGACACGGACAATACAGTTTTGTAGACATAATAATATCTGGGGACAAATCACACACAGTCATCTGACCCCAAACTAGAATTACCTGTATCTTGGGAACCAGAGACTGATATACATACACATATACTTTTTAAATACATACATATATAGATATAATACACCCAGACTCAGAGCAAACAATTCTGCTCATCACAGAAAAGTTTGCCCTGTGTGGGGATCGAACCCACGACTCTCGGATCAGAGGTGAGGATCGCTAATCACTTAGCCACCGAGTCAGTCACTCGATGGCTAAGTGGAGGCACATCTTAAATTAATCCCATAAAAAAGTCTTCTCATAACTTTATTATCATCATCATCAGCCGAAAGATGTCCACTGCTGGACAAAGGCCTCCCCCAAGGATTTCCACACCGGCTGGATGCGAGCAGCACAGGAGCGTGCTGCTCGCATCCAGCGGTTTCCCGCAACCTTCACCAGCATGAAGCGTAGACAAAGTTGTTTGTCGCGTCAAACGCGAAAAAAATAGCTCAGCTGTCTCTTTCATTAGCTTAACGTTAGAACGGAACAAATGCTTTTAAAACTCGCGTCGCGCGACGGTCCACCGAGTTGGGGCCTGCCTACAATGCGTCATCCGACGCGCGGTCGCCACTCGAGAACTTTACTGCCCCAACGGCCATCTGTTCTACGAGCTGTGTGCCCCGCCCACTGCGACTTAAGTTTCACGATTCTGTGAGCTATGTCGATTACTTTAGTTCTCCTACGTATCTGCTCATCAATTTTATAACTTCTCATAATTTGACAATTTTGTATTTTTTTTTTGCTAATTGTGTAAGAATTCTTTGAGAAATATGTTCTATTCAGCATAATGAGTAGATGTCATGGTATTTCTTTTCAGGTATTTTCAGGATCGTAAATTTACTGTTTTATACATTTAAGCCTTAAATCGTTATGTTACGATTTTATTTATTTACAATTTATTGTACACAGAAAAGACAAAGACATACATTAAGAAGGAAAGAACATACAAAAGGTGCAGCTTATTTCTATAAGAAATTTCTTCCAGCAGACCTTGGACAGTGAAAGTTGAAGAAAAAGGCAGAAAAGACGTGTACAAAACAAAGATACAACAATTATAAAATAGTAACAAAGAATACAAACGTATATACCTAATTCCTCCTTTTTTGAAGTCTGTTAAAAGGGTTGCAAAAAGTATAGACTTTACTGCTTTACTAAAATGTTTTTCAATGCTGACTACATTTGGCTCCACCAACCGGTTCCACTTCTGTTCTGAGGGCGCATCCTTACGAAGTAATTTATAGGTCCTTGTAGACTACTTAATCTTAACAGAGATGGTTAAAATTTTAAATTAAGTTCCCTACTTAATTATCACAGCTTTAATGAAATATCTACGGATAAATGAAATTATTTATCTTACTCTTACTTGAAGTCCAAATCCAATCGTTTATTTACTTAAGTTAAATTAAAATATTATAAGTATTTTTGCAAACACTTTTAAAAGTTAATGGTGAGCTACAGTAATTTTCTTTTGAACTTTTCAGTTTAAGTTAGTAACTTTGAACGTAATTATAAATGTTTTTGGTTGGTCCCTACAGAAAACTTGGAAATCAATTTGAGCAATATGATTAGTTCTAATAAAACTCCTAAAGGTTGAGAACCAAACATTTACTTTTCTCCAAATTGTCTATCAACTATTGACAGAACAAATTATAAAATAATATTTTTCAATGATTGCTTTACTTGAAGCATTTTTCACCTTCAAACTTTTTAAACACAATTTTCTGTTTTTTGAAATGAAATGAAATAATATTTATTCGAAGTAGGTATCTCTGTACACTTTTCGAACATCATATTTTTTCTACCTAATACGAAGTTCCTACCACTCGGAACTCGTATACCCAACGTTTCGGGAAGTGTTTGCGGAGAGAGAAGAAACGTCGGGCCCTAAAGAAACTCCCTCCAACACATGATTTTGAATAAAATTCAACAACAACAATGTTATAGTTAGTTTAGTTGCATACTATTACAAACGAATGTGAAAGGATCAACAAAAACATACAGGTAAAATGTGCAAACAGGTAATTATTATGACCAAACATCAATGACAAGAACAGGCCAGTTCACACGGACAGCACCCGATCACGAGTATAACGCGGGAGTCAGCCATCGCTCCCCTCAACCATATTTGAGGGAAGGGAACGATCCGGCTTTAAGGTAACATTTCGATATTGGCGCATATTTCAAATGTTCGAGGGTTTTTTTCTTATTTACGTCTCCAATTCATGTGTTATTGTTTTTTGCGTCAGATCTATTTACTTCAATTTTACACTAAACCCCAGATGATTGACTCATAAAAATATGGTATTGGTTTAAAATTCAATTAAATTTAATTAAAAGTAGTCGATAAGTTTTACAAAGGTAACCTTTCAGCGAGTATCAAGCTGCTCTTAAATCCGTCTTAGTTATACAAATCTTGTAAAAGATTATTGCTGTAATTTCTACTCATATTCAATCAGAGCGCATTCTAATAAAATAGAATGTTTTTAATAAACGTTCGGAAATACATTTAATTTTTAGTAAACCATATGGTATCTTAGCATATCCTTCATTTTTAGGGTTCCGTACCTCAAAAGGAAAAAAGGAACCCTTATAGGATCACTTCGTTGTCCGTCCGTCTGTCTGTCTGTCAAGACGCTTTTTCTCAGGAACGCGTAGACGTATCAAGTTGAAATTTATATCAAATGCTTAGGTCCGCAATCCTTTGAAGCTGTGAAAACATCAAACTCCTATGCCAACGCAATCAAGAGATACGGCCGTTTATGCCGCATATTTGGTCATCCCGTACGTCCCGTATAAAATTCGGCAAGGAAGCAATACCAGCAATACCAGCAACGCCATAGCACAGAAAAACGCTCATCTAAAGTAGAATAACTTATTAGTGTATTTATTTATAGTATTTATGTCTTTTTTAACTGTATAAGTTTTTATGTATCTATGGGCCTGTATATTAGCTACTAAGTTGCCTGAAAATAAATGAATAATAATAATATCCTATAGCACAAATAATGGAAAAAGTCCGAAAACTAAAATTTTTTTGTTACATCACAATTTTTTTGGAACCCTCGGTGCGCGAGTCCGACTCGCACTTGGCCGGTTTTTCGTTGTTGATAAATGGCAACATAGAACATGCCTCGGCACAGGCAGAACAATTCAGCTGTACACGTCATTGGGCCTTGAAAATGATAATTATCATCCTTTACAAGTTCACAGGAACAATCTAGAACCTCTGAGTTCTTTTTAAATGTTTTTCTGTCGATATAACTTTATTTAGAAACCCAATTCATTTACCGATCGGCCATTGCTGATAAGCGGAAATGGAGCTGGCGGCGGCAGGAAGTGACGTCGCATAGGGAAATAGGTTTCACCGGAAGCCATTTATTGGCGGCCGACAAACTGCGTGAGGCCTCTTATACAGGGAGGCTTAAGTATACAATACTAATGTACAGGGTGTATAAAGACTACTCCAAGAAACTAAAAAGGGGGGGGGGGATTCCACTTATGAACCTGAACTACTTTTCCCAAGGAACTCATAACAAATTCTCGGTAAAATTGGAGTCTACATACATTTTGCTTCTTCTTATCGTGTGGCACGTTTAACCGGTCTATCCACGAGGTATAGACGGCGGCGGTTGCCTAGTGTTGCACTTAGCATCACCCGCGGTCCACACGATGTTTTCCTTCACCGTTAAAGCAGTCCGTATAAAAATGAACGTAAATTTCGAAAAATTTATCGGTGCACTGGCCAGGATTTGAACCTCAACCTCTGTTTAGTCTTTCTAAGTAGAGTTACTATCCGCTGCGCCACCGACGATTTTTAACCGACTTCAAAAAAAGGAGGAGGTTCTCAATTCGTCGGTTTTTTTTTATGTATGTTCACCGATTACTCGAAGACGCCTGAACCGATTTGGAAAATCTTTTAAAATTTTTGTAAATTATATCGAAATCGATTTAACAGTATTTGAGAAAATCAACAAAAACATAGCAAAATTGGAGTTGTTGCGATTGAACTCGGTTGTTTTTAACGTATTCAGCGTGGTCAATTATACATTCGCTAATTGGCCGATTAATTAAAGTTAAATCGTCTATGTCAGATGTGCTGGAGGCAGTTTCTTATAGGCCCGACGTTTCTTCTCTCTCCGCAAACACTTCTCGGAACCGCGGGTACACGAATTCCAAGTAGACCAAAAATATTATCTCCGAAAAGCGAATACTGCATATTTTTGTGTTTTCATTTATTTTTTCTACAAATAATATAAATCAGTGTTTTTCAACCTTTTTTATTACCCGACCCCTTTACAAGTTAAAAATTGTTGCGATCCCCCTAGGGCCATAAACATACAAAATGTTAGTGATTTGTAAGACTACGTTTATAATTTGCTTCAATTAGAAATTAATTTACTTATAAACAAACATCTCCGAAATGGAACCACGTTTTGACAAATTGTTAAAACAATAAACAGGACCAGCCTTCGTAAAAAATCGTATTTTATCATTGCAGTATAGCCTAACCTAACCTAACCTACCTATAATCACTTACCCGCGACCCAGAAAGGCTTCGCGACCCACAGGTTGAAAAACACTGATAGAAATCATCATCGTTTAGTTAAAAATATATCTTTTTTAATAGTTTCCAGAGAATAAACACGCTTTCACGCCGAACTTATAATTGGGAATTGTGCTCAAGAAACTTGTGGGCCTTCCCTTAGGCGCTATGCTCGTTTGGCTTGACAGAACCACCCTCGCAAACTTGGAAACTGGGAAACTCGGTTGATCGAACTATTTATTTCTTATTTAATTCAAACTGAAAGTTTTGTGCCTACGCTGAGTCTTTTGTATCTTGTCTCTGCTTTTATACTATCTACAACTAGTTTCTTTCAGTTTCCCATACTAAATGTGAATAGTGAATTAAGAATTTGTATGGAAAACTAAAAAAAATCTAGATCGAATTTTTCAATGTTTTTCCTGTATTCTGTACTTGGTTCTGAGTAACCCCTTAAAATTTCAAACGCACTTTTAAGAACACCTGTTCTTAAAACACTCAAAACGGGGATATCTACACATGAATACGAATAATTTGCCCCAAAAAAACAAAGCCATATCGTAAAAAAATTAGCTGTCATTACTTAAACTAGGGCTTCTACTCATGAAACTGAACAACTTTCCCAAAGGTACCCATAGACCCCATAGTGAATTTACAAAAAAAATTTGGACTTTTCATACTAAGTGGGCCGATCAGGTGACCGACAGAAAAGTACAATTTTTTTTTTCACGTATTGACTATGGGTTCCTTGGGAAAAGTTGTTCAGTTCCACTAGTAGAAGCCCCAGTTTCAGTAATGATCACGAATTTCTTAACATCTTCTCTTAACAACCCATTACTTCCCACTGCAGGGGCACGGGTCTCTTCCCATAACTCGGGAAGGTGAGGCCATACTCCACACACGGGGGCGAAGTCCGGATTAGTGGAGGTTGTGGGGCTAGTGGGGTAACTTCTGACATTGGGGTCAGCCCAATGTCAGAAGTTTTCAGCCCCTATAAGGCCTCTGACATGGCTTAACGTTAGGCGTTGGTGCAGCCGGCACCAACGCCTAACGTGCCTTGCGAAGCACGGAAACGGTCGAGATAAATGCCACTCACACTCAACACTCAAACCCATCCAGGTTATGACCGTGTCTGTAGTCAGTTAACCTGCGTGATGGACGCGATCACGCAAAACCGCACTGAGCCACGACCGCTTCTACCTTATACAGGGTGTAACAGAAAGGTGTGATAATACTTCAAGTTTGGCTTTTACCCATCAAACTGAACAACTTTTATTCTACAATTTTGTTGAAATCGCAAAGAAATTTTCGGACTTTTCATACAAACTTGGTTCGCCAGCTGATCGATTTGTATGAAAAGTCCAAACAAAATTTGCGATTTGAACAAAGTTGTAGAACAAAAGTTGTTCAGTTTAATGGGTAAAAGCCAACCTTGAAGTATTATCACACCTTTCTGTTACACCCTGCATAGACACAATCAAAACTTTTAAATGTCATATTTTTTGGTAATACTTTATAGCATTATGTATACGACCGACCACTAAACAATAATAAGGTAGGTACCTATGTCAACAACAACAATACGTGTACGTCCGTAGTTGTAAATCTAAAATTCCCTATACGTGACCGCGGGTAATGCTTAGTGCAACACCAGGCAAGCCCACGGCTGTCCGTTCTGCATGGTAAATATTTTTTTTATGGCATAGCTGGCAAACGAACAGACGGATCACCAGATGGTAAGCGATTACCGCCGCCCATAGACACCCGCAACACCAGAGGAGTCACAAGTGCGTTGCCGGCTTTTAAAATGGGAGTACGCTCTTTCCTTGAAGGTTTGAAGAACCTGTAGAATTACCTGAATAATGTAACAGGTAACTTTCTACTATCATTGCTTTACGACTTCTTCGAGATTGTCCCCGTGGACGTAAATGACACCAATTTATACGTGATAGTGTCATTACCCATAATGGCTTGGTTCACGACATATTGGCGGTAACACGAAACATCTGGGTTACAACTTACAACCAAATTAGTTTTGTTCCGGCCTAATTAGACGGTATCATTTACGGGTATAAAATAAATAAATAAATATCCGCGAGTGATCATCAAATCATCAAAAAGTTATAAGTCATCTGGCCCCAAACTACGTACAAAGAGCGTACTCCCATATTAAAGGCCGGCAACGCACTTGTGACTCCTCTGGTGAAGTGGATGTCTATGGGCGGCGGTAATCGCTTACCATCAGGTGATCAGTCTGCTCGTTTGCCACCTCTGCCATAAATAATTGACCACGCTGAATACGTTAAAAACAACCGACTTCAATCGCAACAACTCCAATTTTGATATGTTTTTGTTGATTTTCTCAAAAACCGCTGAATCGATTTCGATAAAACTTATATGGGACCACCTGTGAAGTATACCCTTTTAAACAAAAAAGAATTTTCTAAATCGGTTCAGGCGTCTTCGAGTAATCGGTGAACATACATAAAAAAAAAGATTTCGACGAATTGAGAACCTCCTCCTTTTTTTTGAAGTCGGTTAAAAAAAAACTAGAATTCCCTGTGCTATGGGAACCAGAGACTGATATACATACACATATACGTTTAAAAACATACATATATAGATATAATACACCCAGACACAGAGCAAACAAATCTGCTCATCACAGAAATGTTTACCCTGGGTGGGGATCGAACCCGCGACTCTCGGATCAGTAGTCAGGAGCGCTAACCACTTAGCCACGGAGTCAGTCGAGGTATCGTCGTAGGACGATGGCTTGATTGATTTACAATATTTATGTTAAAATATTGTTAAGTGGTCGTGGCTCAGTGCGGCTTGCGTGGTCGCGTCGATCACGCAGCTTAGCTGACTATAAAAACAGTCATAGTCTGGAAAGAATATGAATATGAATAGGATCAAGTGTTAAAACGGTGTTCTTAAATATAATAATTGAGCACGCTGAATACGTTAAAAACAACCGACTTCATCGCAACAACTCCAATTTTGATATGTTTTTGTTGATTTTCTCAAAAACCGCTGAATCGATTTCGATAAAATTTATATGGGACCATCTGTGAAGTATACTCCAAATCGGTTCAGGCGTCTTCGAGTAATCGGTGAACATACATAAAAAAAATAAAAAATAAAAAAAATATTCCGACGAATTAAGAACCTCCTCCTTTTTTTTGAAGTCGGTTAATAAAGTCAGGTACATGAACCCTGTAAATATTGCTATGCCCTATACAGAGTGCATGTACAGTCACGTGCACCTAAAAGTATACAGGGTAGCCGTGCCATCTAATACTACTCACACTACTTGGCTGTATAGTTTTAGTTGCACGCGACTGTACCTGACTTTATTATATTAAAGAACAACGACTTAAAATGTACATGATTGCAATAAATAAATATGAATATGAAAGGTTTGACTGTTAGTGGCATTTATCTCCAGTCATATCAACCGTTTTGGACCCCGTATAAATGGGAAAGAGCGAGGGAGAAGATGAAGAAGATATCAACCGTTTAGCGTTGCCTTTGGTATTGATTGGTATAACTAAATGGCAGTAGTTAGGCTGTGTCAAAGACCATGTATGAAGGTGAGTTGTAAAAATCAGACACCGGAGTTCGCCACCAGCCCCGCAACCCCCATCAAATTAAAAATGTTTTTTAACAGACTTCAAAAAAAAGGAGGAGGTTCTCAATTCGTCGGAATCTTTTTTTTTGTTTTTTTTTTTTTTTTATGTATGTTAACCGATTACTCGAAGACGCCTGAACCAATTTGGAAAATTCTTTTTTGTTTAAAAGGGTATACTTCACAGGTGGTCCCATATAATTTTTATCGAAATCGATTCAGCGGTTTTTGAGAAAATCAACAAAAACATATCAAAATTGGAGTTGTTGCGATTGAAGTCGATTGTTTTTAACGTATTCAGCGTGTTCAATTATTATATAAGTAACTAGATTTTGTACCCATACTTTTAAATCGTCTTTTTTCACATCAATCCGGATTTGGTCCACGTGTGTCGAGTATGGTCTTACCTTTCCGAGTTATGAGAAGACACCCGTGCCCAGCAGTGTGGACGATATTATAATAGGAAACAGTAATGTGACTTTCGAAAGTAGTCCCAATACTTGTTATGTAGAGCTAAACCTGGTAAAGGTTGCAGGAAGCCGCTGGATGCGAGCCGCACAGGACCGGTCGGTGTGGAAATCCTTGGGGGAGGCCTTTGTCCAGCAGTGGACGTCTTTCGGCTGATAGATAGAGCTAAACCTATGCCCTAAGTTTTTCAGTCCGGAGATCCCAAACTTCGCAACTCTGGAGATTTGGGCGGTTTTCCGAAAGTTGCGCAATTTCAAGTCACTTACTTTTATTTGGGGTCCGCTCGGCACTTCGTATAAAATTTATCACCATTTAATATCACACAAATAACCGCTATTCTAGCGTGCAAGAATGAGGACCTCTAATTAAAGACTAACACAAAATATTGTACCTAAAATCAGGAAAATAAACCATATTTCATTTAATTTCAAAACATGTTTCAAAAGTTTTTTTTTACCCTCAATTGGTAAGCCCTTGGCATCATCTCACCTGATGGTAAGTGATGATGATGCCGAAGATGGAAGCGGGCTTTCCAAGATTCCCCAACGCAATTAGGAACTAGCTATCTTATCTTCATGCCGGAACACATCAATGCTGTTAACATTGATATTTGGCGGCAAGACTTAGATAAGATGGTGGTAGCTAGCCAGGCGGGCTCAGAAAATGCCCTACCACCAACCAAACCGAGTCCACAAAGTTGGACCCCGCCGGGAATCGAACCCGCGATCACCTGATGTGAAGCGAGCGGCAAGCCACTACGCTACGGAGGCGGTTAAAGTGCGGAGTGGCATCATTTATGGAGTCTTTTGGGGCTATACAAAGAGCCGTGACTGATTGACTAACCAGCAAGACAATTGAAGGTTTGAAAATTGTAATACTGGAAAATATATTTCTTGTCTAAACTCAAAAATTGGACTGAATATTATACTATATTATACTATATTTTTTTCTACTATATTTTCTCTGTCGCAATTTTTAAACAAGCCTGAATGTTTTTATTTTTGGGTAAATGTCTTCTAGCATTTAGGTAGCAAGTAATGTGATGTTAGAGCTAGGTTTAACTCCAAACATCTCAAGTCTCACGGAATAGATTATATTATGATTATCACTAATAGCCACCTGATGTGTTTACCTTTGGTATATCACATGTATGTGGTAGGTGGTCAACCACTTTTCCTGACATTTGGGAATGCGGATAGCCTCATTTTTAACCGACTTCAAAAAAAGGAGGAGGTTCTCAATTCGGCGGAATCTTTTTTTTTACGTATGTTCACCGATTACTCGAAGACGCCTGAACCGATTTGGAAAATTCTTTTTTTGTTTAAAAGGGTATACTTCACAGGTAGTCCCATATAAATTTTAACGAAATCGATTCAGCGGTTTTTGAGAAAATCAACAAAAACATAGCAACATTGGAGTTGTTGCGATTGAAGTCCGTTGTTTTTAACGTATTCAGCGTGGTCATTTCCTTATCTGTTGTACTTCCCTAGTCTTGCCAACAATAACCCCATTTTCTCTCTACAGCTCTCTATAAGTTTGTGTAGCGTTAACAATGCTGCCATTATCCAGCTGCATACCTTCAATATCTTGCGGTGGAATTCTACAATCTTGGGATAACTTTCTATAGTTTGCGCTACTCATTAAAGGGATGGTCACATAGAATCGAATTATTGTAAGTACTACTAAACTCAAACTCAAACTCAACTTACTAGTACTACTATTATTGTAAGTAAGCACTTGGCATTATTTAATAATAATAATAATAATAATAATATCTGGGACAAATCACACACGGTCATCTGGCCCCAAACTAGGATCGAACCCACGACTCTTGGATCAGAGGTCAGTATCGCTAACCACTTAGCCACCGAGTCAGTAAGGTTTCCGAGTCATTTCGATTGGTAGTAAGTGATGATGATGTCGAAGATGGAAGCGGGCTTACCAAGATTCCCCAACGCAATGGGGAACCGGCTATCTTATCTGCATGCTGGGACACATCAATGTGGTTAACATTGGTGCTTGGCGGCAAGACTTAGATAAGATGGTAGTAGCTAGCCAGGCGGGCTCAGAAAATGCCCTACCACCAACAAACCGAATCCTACAAAGTGAGACCCCGCCGGGAATCGAACCCGCAACCTCCTGATGTGAAGCGAGCCGACTAGCCTGGACCACGAAGGCGGTTACTTCTTCCGAAAATGCGTTTTCCAAATAAAAATACTTTAATGAAAACTTGTCACGGAAACAATTTATCTTTGTACCCTCATAAAAACAAAAAATACTGCGCAAAGTAATAACACGTCACAAAAACGCGTCACGTCATAAAAAGGGATGTTCGTTCTATTAATTTCGTTTTGGAGATGGACTATCTGTCAAAAGCACCTGCGCCGGAGTGTGAGGCAAATGAAAGTAGCAGAAAGACTAGCTAGTTCTAAACGGTGAGTTTTAAGTTTAAAAATTTGTTTCCAAATTGAAACAGTTCTTATTCGCAAATTTTGTCTCCGTCTGAAAAAGACATACAATTATTTTCTAAATTACTATGTTTTGATAAGTTTTGTCAATTATTTAATGTAAACTGTAATGTGTTGTTTTCTGAATAAATGTATTGTATTGTATTGCATTGCATTGCATTGTATTGTATTGTATTGTATTGTACACTCATACATACACACACAAACGCTATATTGCTAACTCTGTAACCGGGAAAGAGACTAGTTTCCCCCAACACAGGGAATCCTAGTGGGGGTACTGGGGTAAATTATGCGTATTTGTAACATGTAACCTTTTTACACAAATAAATGTATTTGTATTGTTGTATTGTATTGTTTCTAAAACTAATTTGAGATGCATTGCGGATGATATGGGTTGTCAACAACAACAGTTTAAGTTCTAGGAATCGACATACTGAAAACAATTCCCATTTTTTCACACTTGTTATCATATCGAGGGTTCACGGGCGACTTGTATTAAGCGACATTTTTGGAAACACAGGTAACCTCTACTTTAAAAATGTATTTCTTACAAAATACCTCACAAAAAATAACTTCTGAATAATATTTAAAATAATAAGAATATCGAGAATCTTTATAATACTAAGAAGTTAAGTTTTAATGATTATTTTTCTAAGAAATATTTTTTTAAATCAGTCTCCTGAACATTTCTAAAAATGTCGCTTAATACAAGTCGCCCGTGAACCCTCGATATGTAATTAATCATCAGCTGACTTTAACCCAAAATAATGTTTTCAGAGCATTTCTTTTTTATTCTTTTGGAGTTCCTGTTTTCCTTTTGAGAACAGCTGTTAAGGAAGAGAAACAAGTGTGTTCATAGTTTGCTGGCTGTTTAATAAGTTTGTCACGTCCCTACAATCCCTATTTATTATATTACGGTAAACTTTCGGCGCTAGGGTTGCCAACTTTATTTCTCAGTTACAAGTGAAAAGAGTTCTCATATAAAATAGTTAATGATACCAGAATAAAGTGCTAAAATAAATCAATATTCCCTCTCTCTTTGTTATCGCGTGGCATAATCAATCGCGCAGTAATTGAAGAGTGACTCGGTGGCTCAGTGGTTAGTGCTCTTGACTGGTCTGAGGGTGGGTTCGATATTCGACTCCCACCCAGAGTAAAATTTTTTTTGACGATACAGATTTGTTTGATCTGCGTCTGAGTGTATCGTTTCTATTTAAGTATGTATTTAAACATATTTATATATGTTATCAGTCTCCGTGGTTCCCATAATACAGGGAATCCTGGTTTAGGGCCAGATGACAGTGCGTAATTTGTCTCAGATATGTAATTATTTATTGATTTTATTGTAAGTATTAATTATCATACTCTCGGTTACTTATAGACGTTTTGATGTTTTTAAATCTCATTATAAATGATACAGGTCGCAAAAATAAGCATAAAACCCGTCGACTGGGGTCTCTTACATTTAAAAATTGCTCTATGACTCAGGCGCGGATCCAGGGGGGGGGGCAATGGGTGCAATTGCTCCCCCCCCCCCCTGAAGCCTGACTGAAGTACTATAAAATCTTCTATAAAATACAATAAATACTGGTATTTCTTAACTATTCAAAAAATTTCGTGCTCGCTACGCTCGCATCTTTTTATATTAACGGTCTAATGCTATTGACCGCTTCATAAAGGGTAAGGGTTCATTAAAAATTTGCCCCCCCCCCCTGAACGAAATCCTGGATTCGCGCCTGCATAACTTCGCTGAAATCACAAAAAAGAAATATTTGGGCTCTGATCGGCTATTTAGGCAATTTCGAATGGAGGTTAGAGAGTCAAGCCATCTCAGCTAAGTCGTTAAACAAACGTTATCAGTATGATAAGAAGAACCCCCGCTGGCGGGTGGGTACACTTCTTTGTTCTGTTACACCAAAATACAAATAAAATTTTATGTTAATTGTGCGCACTATAGATGGGTTTCTGCCCGGGTTTTATAAGTAAATTGAATAAGTGGTTAATAGATGCCATTTCTGCTGCCTGGGTTGAAAGTTCAACATTAAAAGATATACTACGACAAGCAAAGGTGAATAAATTTATTAAAATATGTATAACAATACTTCTAATTGAGTTAAAAACATTTTTTCACAAAAAATATGTATGTCCAGCGCTTAGCTAAACCACAAAATACATAAATAAAGAAGGTCCGCTCAATACGCTCACTAAAATCCTAAGTATATACATGCTTATAGACGTATACGGTCGTTGTAGGCAAGGTCACGATACTGTGCGATCGTGACCTTGCCTCGAACGACCGTATATTTCTATAAGCTTGTACCTATATGCCTACGATTTTAGTGGTTTGTATTGAGCGGACCTTCTGTGTCTATTTTGTGGCTAAACTCAGGCAGATATGGGCATTTATTAGGCACTTATTCAATCTGCCAATTTTCAATTTGCGCACTTTCATTTACGTATAAACCGTGCGACGTACCATTTTATGAAGATAACGTACTGTTTAATTTTTACTATTGTCACACCCTGTAATAAGATCATGTATGTTGTTCATTCAATAGAGCAATACCCTTCGAGCCTGCGTGACAAAGACAGCCACACTAACTTAGATAATGCAATAGGAACCGCACGTGACTGGTTTGAACATCATCATTATAAGCGTCGCTTATTAAATAAGTTTCCTCATATTGTTTTACTAATTCAGGAAAGCTCTGTGTGGCATCTCTGATAGAAACCGTTCTGGACCTTCCCTTTCACACTTCTATTCTATTCTGTTTTTCTATTTGGCATTCCACATCTCATTACAGGAGTGATTTTGCCAGTCTAGTGAAAAATGGGAGAAACTTCAATAACAGAATGGCGAAACGCCAATGTCAAGTGAAAGGCACGGCTCTAAGGGTGATGGGCACTTAAAGACGCTCCACGTCGTGGTTTGCTGCTGGAACTCGGAAAACGGAGCTGTCTCCCGAGTTAATCCTCTTCTTATGACCGCTTATCTCTGAATCTGACTCACAGCTATTTCCCCATCACAAAAATAAACGAATAACGTTGAAACTACTCTAAAACGGAAATGACTAAAACATTAACTCAGCAGACGTGTTCTCGGTACGAAGTCCCGGCAACCAACCCCTTTCGCACTTATGATTTGCACTGCGACATAAAAGAGTAGAAAATAAATAAGGCCGCCACCGTCAGAAGTAGCTAGATGCTTGACAGCAATGATTTTGCCAATGTCAAGTGAAAAATGGGAGAAACTTCAATAAAAGAATGGCGTAACGCCAATGTCAAGTGAAAGGCACGGCTCTAAGGGTGATGGGCACTTAAAGATGCTCCACGTCGTGGTTTGCTGCTGGAACTCGGAAAACGGAGCTGTCTCCCGAGGTAATCCTCTTCTTATGACCGCTTATCTCTGAATCTGAATCACAGCTATTTCCCCATCACAAAAATAACGTTGAGACTTCTCTAAAACGGAAATAATTAAAAAATAACTCAGCAGACGTGTGCTCGGTACAAGTCCCGGCAACCCACTACCTTTTGTTATCTATCACTGCTTGACTTTTATAACTTTTTTTTAATGACTTTTATAACAGATAAATTGGTGATGCCAGTAAATGAAATAATTTATTACTCGAATATTTAATTCTTGCTCTTTCATGTCGCACTTTACGTTAGGCTATCCTTTCGTTAGAAGTGAAAGTTGTGGACTGATCAAACTTGGCACAAATTAGGAAAGAGTGGCGTACTTTGATGTCGAATGCCAAGATCCCTTCGGGGGACTAAGCCAGCGAAGTGAGTAAGTATCCTTTCAGAGTAAACAGCTGCTGTCAGAACGTACCCTTGGAACACACTTAAGGTATCAGTGCTACCATTGCATTGGTAAGGATAGTTATGGGTTTCTTTATATTTGGGATTATTCAGTCAGTGTCACCAATACAATCGTCACAGACACTGCGTCGCCTGAGACAACCAATAATAGCTTTCAAAGGGCAGGATAGCCCAGAACCTGCGACATCCTTGGCAGAACCCACAGGAACGACAAAGTAAAATCACCCAAAAACTACTATACAGATTTCCACCAAACATATACAAGGTGTTAAAAAAAGTGCGTTTGAAATTTTAAGGGGTACTCAAGTAGGAACTGTGTTCCTACTCTTTGTAGGAAAACCCCTTAAAATCTCAAACTCACTTTTTTAACACCTGTATAAGAACCTCCGCGATCAAACCTGCTTATCCAATGAGCTCTCTCGATATTTGAGTGTAACAGGTACAACTGTAAAAACAAAATTAAAACATGGCTTGCCGGGATGAGCTACTTTGACACCGAAAAACTCTTATTACCATTGCAGTGACGTAGAAAAGCTCTCCTTATGCTCCATACCCGCTGGACCCATACACGTACACGCACGCACGCAGGCACAAACACACACACACACACACACACACACACACACACACACACACACACACACACACACACACACACACACACACACACACACACCTACACATACATACACACATACATTCACAATCACACATACACTCACAATCACACACACTCATACACACACCATACATTCACACTCAGACATTCTTAAATGTAATTTTTTCCTATGTTCTAATATGTACAATATGTATTGTCCTTTTTTTTCTTTTTGTTATCATTTCTTATTGTGTTTCTGTAAACTAATATAAATAAGTTTACAGAAATAGAATGTTTTAATTTTTTTTTTCTGTATCCGATGGAAGAGACTAGTTCTCCCGACACAGGGAATCCTAGTGGGAGAACTAGAGCGGCACAAAATATGTATCTAATTTTAAGAAACAAATAAAGAATTATTATTATATTAATGAGTTCAAACAATTTAGCTTTGTTTGACCGTTGACCTTATATTAAACGGGTCGTACAGTTATTTTACCACATAGTTGACTACCTATACGAGCTTGACGATGATGACACCTATCTATTTTCTTACATTGTGTATAGTTTCATGCTATCATTAATATAACCACAGCACATTAAATAGTATAACATAGTCTAAAGCAACGTATTCTATTAGTTAGGATATCCCAATTTGCGCTCAATGAGTCGCAAGTTCCGAGGCGTCACGTTGATGGATCGGGTAATGTAACAAGTTGCGAGCTGTATCAAACAGAGCGGGGTATTGGGCCTGAAGGGTGTGGTATTACATTAGTTGTCAATAGACCCCGGGTGGTCGATTACGAACAATAAGATGTATTGATATCAGTCTGTCACGAGGAAATTGTACTGCAATGCGGAATAGGTTAGAAGGTTTTGATCAAAGAATAGTTCATTAATCAAAATAATTTATTGTATACGAGCTTTGTGTTATCATTGCTGTCGTTGAGCTATCTCAAGGTTTTCAATTTAGGAATTTTTTTTTTCCCCTTAATTGGTAAGCCCTTGGCATCATCTCACCTGATGGTAAGTGATGATGATGCCGAAGATGGTAGCGGACTTACCAAGATTCCCCAACGCAATGGGGAACTGGCTATCTTATCTTCATGCCGGATCATCGGGATATCATCATCATTTTTCATCAGGATAAAAGATAGCCCATGCCCTTCTCCATACAACAGGCTGCGTGGGTGTATAATCAATTTTGGTTAAGGCGTTGAGGCGTCAAGAGAAAATAAACAAACACATTTGAGTTATTAATATTAGAGTTAGTACAGCTGAGCACACGACTCCGCCTACACAGTGAGGGGATTTAAAAAGAATCCTGTATCCTTTCCTATGTGTTCAAACTTTCTCCGTAACAAAAGGAGACGTTTCACGGGACTATGGAGCTTGGGCCTGGTCTGTGTGCAAATTTTCACATTTATAATATTACCACATCCCCTACACACTATACAGATATCATGTTATTATTACTAGGGTTACTCAGAATCAAGTATACATTACAGGAAAAATATTGAAAAAATCCGATCTACATTTTTTTTTCAGTTTCCCGTACTAAATCTGAATAGTGAATCAAGAATTTGTATGGGAAACTGAAAAAAATACAGATCGGACTTTTTCAAGATTTTCCCTGTATTCTATATTATATTAATTCTGAGTAAACCCTTAAAATTTTAAACGCACTTTTTTTAATATTCTGTATTAATAAATATCCCAGACAAATCACACACGGTCACCTGGTCCTAAATAGGATTCCCTGTATTATGGGAACCAGAGACTGTACAGTATGTAATACATATGTACAGTCCATAGATAGATATAATACACCCAGACACAGAGCAAAAAAATCTGCTCTTCACAGAAAGTTTGCTCTGAGTGGGAACCGAACCCACGACTCACGGATCAGAAGTCAGGAGCGCTCACCAATGACTTACCTAGTCAGTCAATATACTGTAAAGGTGTGTGTAAGTATATCCGTCGAGATTGGAAAGACGAGACTCCTGCCAATGGTTCATGGTTCATTGACCTCTATCGATCTACCTTTTCCAGGTCACGCGGTCAGCGCCGGGTAACAATGCATCTTGAATTAATAAAGATGATGCCCTGCGATACGAATAGTTCCGCGATTCCAACATTCTTTAGATACGACGGAAGGTATTCGTGCGCTCTATCTATGTTCTACGAGTATCTATGGTAAATAGACCTAGTTTTAGTTTTTGGGGCGAATTTTCTAGGTTTTACTTCGTGAAGGTATTTCAGGGACAACAGATGTTTTGAAAATTGACAATATTTTAATAGTTAACAACCCATATCGTCCCCGCTTCTGGGGTAATACCTCGTTAACGTCCTAATCTATGGAGTACCATACGTACTTCAAACACCACCGTGTTTGCACTATGGTTATGCACTAGCCCCAGTATTAAAAGTTTTCAGCGGCCTATAAGAAGCCTCTGACATAGCTTAACGACTGCTATCCAGTAGTTTGCGAAACATAGAAACGGTCAAGATAAATACCACTAAAGCGGGTGCTACACGGTCGCCAACAAGCACCCCAACCAAGGTGACATTCGTTGTTTCCAACCGTGTAGACAACGACATTTGGTAACCACGGTCTACACGGTTGGAAACAACGAATGTCACCTTGGTTGGGGTGCTTGTTGGCGACCATGTAGCACCCGTTTAACAGTCAAACTAATTCAGGTCATGGCCGCGTCTGTAGTCAGTTAACCTGTGCGATCAACGCAACCATGCAATATACATGCAAGCCACACTGTAGCTACGACCTTTTATAGTAATAAATAATAAATAAATAATGCCTATCCATCACCCTGAAAGTCCAGCGTCCTACAGATAAAAGATGAAGTTATTATACCAGCTCTATGGTTTATCCATATGATGCTTTTATGCTTAGTACGAATATAAAAACCCAGACACCCGCCGCCTATACCTTGGACCCAATGTAATAACTTTAAAAAAAAAATACCACCAATTTTTATGACTGTTTTATGTGGAACAGGTGATAATATATGATATCACGTTTTTTTATCAAAATCATTTCAGTTTTCTTTATGTGAAATAGGTTATAATATTTTAAAAAAACATTATTTTATCGAGGTATTGATTTTTTGCAACATTAGAATTTGAAGGTGTAAAATGAGTTTTAAAAGGTTTTTAGACTGACTTAAAGCTAAAGATAAAGTTATGTATCTATAATATATATTTGTCTAAAACACTATACCCCTATACAACCTTAATACACTATACAGGGTGTAAGGGACAGGTTTCCGAAAACTTTAAGGGCTTGCTCAGTAGACGAAACTGAACAACTTTCCACAAGAATTTTTTTCAGGAAACGAAAAAAAAAATCGGCTTCTCCATACAAACTGTCCTATCAAATTTATAATTTTGTATGGAGAAGCCGATTTTTTTTTCGTTTCCTGAAAAAATTTCTTGTGGAAAGTTGTTCAGTTTTGTCTACTGAGCAAGCCCTTAAAGTTTTCGGAAACCTGTCCCTTACACCCTGTATAAAAAGAAAACATGTTCTTCCTTTAGAATTAAGTAAATGTTTTAAGATAATTTCAATTTTGTTAAACCTCTTAAAACATTTATAACTGGATGCAAAGTTGTAAATGATAAGATAAGCAATGACAGTAATGTTATTTGTAAATAAAAGATTTGCTCATTCAGACATAAAACAAATAAGAAAATTAGTTTTGGTCATCGAGAAATTTATTAAATTTCCATAGATTTTAGAATTAAGCCTTCTAGACGTCCTGCACTTTTTTGCGATTTGACTGTTTGTTATTTGGTTCAGATTTAGGTTAGAAACTCCTAATATTTTACGAACACCTATAATATATACATACTCGTACAAGCTGGGTGAACATGTAACAAATAAATAAATTAGATATTTTCATAGGATCTTTTGTTAGGTACATCGCCTGTTTATTTAAACTTGACCGCTCCAAAAAGCCCCCAAAGCAAATTTTGTAACGAAAAAACTTTTATATTATAGTTTCAGCAACAAAACCCACGAGTGCTTTTTTTATGTGATAGGCGGCAAACGAGCAGACAGATCACCGGATGGTAAGCGATTACCGCCGCCCATAGACACCCGCAACACCAGAGGAGTCACAAGTGCGTTGCCGGCCTTTGATGTGGGATATATTTAATATTCTTACAGAATTCTACCCGTTTCATTTTACGTATCACAATTTATGCATCAAACATAACGGAACAGAGCCAGGATGTGAGGAAAACTCACTAAGTCACGACTTCCAAACTTTGGAAAAGTTGGTGAATTAGTTAATATATACGCATTTAAATTGTAAGATAATGTATGCTGCTCGGCAGACGATTTATAATTTTAATTAAGGTAAGGCAGAATTATACGCACTAAATACTTATGACTTATGACTTAATAAACGCCGCCATCGGTATTTTACTTTACTTGGAAAGCTTAGGCTTTGTTTTAAGTCAAAAATGGCGAGATAGGGAATATGTTAACAACCTATTACGTCCCCTGGGTGTATTATATCTATATATGTATGTATTTAAAGTGTATGTGTATGTATATCAGTCTCTGGTTCCCAAGATACAGGGAATCCTAGTTTGGGCCAGATGACCGTGTGTTATTTGTCCCAGGTTTTATTATTATTATTATACTCCAAACGCGGGGGCCAAGTCCGGATTGGTGGAGGTTGTGGGGCTAGTGGCCAACCCCAGTGTCAGAAGTTTCCAAGCCGCCTATAAGGCCTCCGACATAGCTTAACGACTGCCATCTAGCGATAGCAGCCGGCACCAACAGCTTAACGCGCCTTGTAAAGCATGGAAACGTCGAGATAAATGCCACAAACACTCAAACCCATCCAGGTTATGACCGTGTCTGTAGTCAGTTAACCTGCGTGATCGACACGGCCACGCACGCCGCACTGAGCCATGACCGCTTAGGGAATTTACCCTAGGAAAATGGGATAACGTAACAAAATATATGTTCCTAGATACATACAGACAAGCGATTGACAGCTCTGCTACACTTTGGACTTGGTTGGACTACACTTCTGCCTTAATATGAAAGAAAGCCGCAAAGTACATATATGGAGTTTCCGTATACTTTGAAAATGAAAATATTTTATTTCAAGTAGGTACGTAGCAGTGTACACTTTTCGAACGTCATTCTTTTATCTACCTAATACGAGGTTCCTACCACTCGGAACTCGTATACCCGCCGTTTCGGGAAGTGTTTGCGGAGTGAGAAGAAACGACGGGCCCTAAAGAAACTTCCTCCAACACTTTTTTTGAAAATTTTGTGGCCTTCGTGTTTGTGAGGGTAGACTTGGTATTAGTGTTTTTCTGTTGTTGCTTACTATATCATTGAGCGCTTGACGCGATTTCAAAACCACTTTAGTTTTCCTGCGCAGTTCATCCCTGTCTTTATGTGACATTTCCCGTCATGAGGTTTTGAACGGTTTCTTAAGCCCGGTTTCTGCTGTCACGATGTGTCGCAGTTTAGTACATACCTTCCTCTTTTCTTTTAATCTAAGAATGTATGGAAATGTATAGATCCTCCAGCTCTAGTAATGACATATATTGTATTTGAAATTAAGTACTTATTACAAAAGAATGTGTTGGGGCGAATTTCTTTTGGACTCGACGTTTCTTCTCGCTCTGCTAACACTTCCCGAAACGTTGGGTATACAAATTCCGAGTAGTAGGAACTTTCTACTAGGTAGAAAAAAAACGACAGTTTAAAAGATTGCGTAGGTACATCATCTTCTTAAATATAAAACATTTTTATTTTTTAAAGGAGGCTGGAGGATGTAGTTTCTATGACTACCCTTGTTTCAGAAGTAATTGAACGCCTCTGATGTAAATAAAAGAAGATTTTGTTAATTACAATCAACTTAATAGGTAGATTACGCGTTCTGATTGCTACGGTACGAAACAGGCAGTTACTGTAGAACAGGACAAAAGAGCAACGCCGCTACGAGCGATGTTAATAGTATTATGTAATCGGCCCTGGATCAACCGGTTCCGATAGGCAGTCCGGGTATTCTGGTAATCCGGACTTAACCTGTTTTAACTTCAATCACTGCCTCTGCTATCCATTTTTGTTTTGTTTTCCGCTACACCAATCTATACTCATGGACAAAAAAATCGACTCAAGGTTTGTTGCATGACTTTTGAAAAAATAACTCAATTTAAAAAAAAAAAACTAAACTAAAAGTTAAAAAACTGCGTGTTTACTCTTTATGATTTTAATTTGGTGGTTTCCTAGTTTTTTGTTTTTTTGTATTTAGTAGTTTTGTAGACTGAGTTATTTTTTCAAAAGTCGAGAAACAAACTTTGAGTCGATTTCTTAGTCCACCAGGGTAGAAATGTTGTAAGATACGTGTACATACGATTTTCCGTTTTTGAAATGTATTCAGTTCAACAAAATAGGTGTAATAGAAACATCAATAACAGGCATAATTTAACTGTCAACCCTACGAAAATCTCGTCAAAGAAAGCCGCAATTTTCTAACAGAAATAACTTCAATGTAAAAGAGCTTTAAATAAAACCGTTTTGATATGTCATTTGCATTTTTATATTGAAAAATTGCTGACGAATGTTTTCAAAGTTACGCATTTAGGTTTGTTACTTTCTGTGTTAAATACACGCTTATTTTTGGACCCCCCACCAAAACTTCACAGTGGCTTCTACTCATGAAACTGAGTAACTTTCCCCAAGTAACCAATGGTCAATGGGCAAAAAAAAATTGGGCATCTCCACACAAAATAGGCCGATCACGTGCTCAAATCAGTATGAAAGGTCCAAAAATTTTGCGAATTGACCATTGGTTACTTGGGGAAAGTTGCTCAGTTCCATGAGTTTAGCCACCGTGAAGGTGGGGGATCCAAAAATAACTCTGTATAGAGTCTTTCTAAAAACCTAAAATTCTTAACCGCGGTTTCTACTCTTAAAACTGAACAACATTCCATAAGGAACCAATACTCAGTTCGAAAAATAAAATTGGACTTCTCGCGGTATTAACTGATCAGCTGCTTCGAAAACTTTGCAAATATGTGTCCAAGTTTTTTTTCAGTTGAATAATAGCTTTCATGAATAAAGCTTAGAAGTCGAAAAGTTGTAGATGTTTTAAAAGGACCCTACACACAGAGCGCGAGCGCAATAAAAAGTTTAAATTGATTTATTATTATGTATTATGAAAGTCAAAGTCAAAGTCAAAGTCAAAATATTTTTTATTTAAGTAGATGCTGTACGCATACTTTTAAATCGTCTTTTTTTCTACCTAGTACAAAGTTCCTACCACGCGGAACTTGTACACTCAACGTTTCGGGAAGTGTTAGCGGAGCGAGAAGAAACGTCGAGCCCAAAAGAAACTCGCCCCAACACATTTTTTGAAATAAATACTTAATATCTATTACAATTGATGTCATTACTAAAGCTATGAGCTGGAAGATCTATACATGTCCATACATTATTGTCATTAACATAGTCTTGGGTTTTATAATATCCTCTTGAACACAGGCATTTCTTTACATAAGTCTTAAACTTATTTTCGGATAAACTAATTACATTTTCAGGTATTTTATTGTAGAATTTTATACACTGCCCCATGAACGACTTCTTTACCTTACTCAGTCTCGAATAAGCAACTTCGATATTATTTCTATTTCTAAGATTAAAATTATGCCTGTCACTGTTTTTTGGAAATAAATCTAAATTCTTACGAACATACATGATGTTTTCATATATGAATTGACTGGCAACAGTTAAAATATTTATTTCTTTAAACTTGTTCCTCAATGACTCTCGAGATCGCATCTGATAGATAGCGCGAATAGCTCTTTTTTGCAGTATAAAAATAGTTTCTATGTCAGCCGCATGTCCCCAAATTAAGATACCGTAAGACATTATACTATGAAAATAGCTAAAATACACTAGTCTTGCAGTATCTACATCTGTTAGTTGCCTTATTTTCTTGACGGCGTAGGCAGCTGAACTAAGCTTTCCTGCTAAGGTTTCTATATGTGGTCCCCATTGTAAAGAAGCATCTAAAGTAATACCAAGAAAAACAGTGCTATTTACGAACTCTAAAATATTACTATCTAATATTACATTATCGTGAGTTTGCTTGACATTTGGTAATCTGAATTTTATTACTTTTGTCTTTGTGGCATTTAATAGCAAGTTATTAACAGTAAACCATTTATGTATCTCTGAAAGTGTGTTGTTTACTTCGTCAATTTTGCTGTCTTTCCTGTCTACCTTAAAAATAAGAGATGTGTCATCTGCAAACAACACAATATTTGAGAGACGTTGCACCATAAATGGTAAGTCATTTATATAAACAAGGAAGAGAAAGGGGCCTAAAATAGATCCCTGGGGAACACCTATTTTTACTGTAGAGCCGAGAGAATTTGTGCCATTTACTTGGACTGTTTGTAACCTATTGTTAAGGTAAGAATTGAGAAGACTGAGAGCCCTATCTTCCACACCGTAATGCTTTAGTTTAAGAAGTAAAGTTTGATGTTCCACACAATCAAATGCTTTAGATAAATCACAAAACACTCCTATTGCATCTTGTGATTTCTCAAAAGCATCATAGATGTTTCGTATAAGTGCTACTCCTGCATCGGTAGTTGATCGACCTTTCGTGAAGCCAAATTGTTGGTTATGCAGAAGTTTGTTTAAAGTGAAGTGTTGTAGCATTTGGTTGAGCATAATTTTTTCAAAGACTTTACTAAGGACGGGTAATACAGAAACAGGTCTGTAATTTCCCGCATCAGTTTTGGAACCTGATTTATAAAGAGGTATAATTTTACTACACTTCATGAGATCTGGAAAGTCACCACTTTCTATACTAATATTGAAAAGGTATGCTAAATGTGGTGCTAATACGTCAATTACATTACTAATTAATTTAACTGATAAACCCCACAAGTCCTCAGTTTGTTTCACTTTAAGCGACTTAAAAGTTTTAATAACAGTTTCAGGTCCAATTTCTCTAAAATAGAATATTTCATCACAAGAAATGACATTTTCTTCTAATATTTTTTTAGCATATGTGGGTGATGAGTCCAGGGCCTCAGTTAGCTTAAGTGGAATGTTTGTGAAAAACGTTTCGAATTCCGTAGCTATTTCTGCGTTAGATGTTATTTTGCCTTTATCTGTTTGTAAAACAAAATCTTTATCGTGTTTCTTGAATTTACCGGTTTCTTTATTTATTATATTCCAAACCGTCTTAATTTTATTATCAGATAGTTTTATCTTTCTGGCTAAGTAATTAGATTTGGCTGCGCAGCATACCTTTCTGAATATTTTTGAATAACGTTTTACATAATTTCTGAAATTGTCATCAAATATATAACTTTTTTTCTCATAAAGATCAAATAAGGTTTGACGGCTTTTATAAATTCCTACAGTAGCCCATTCACAAAACTTAAATTTATTATCAATATTTATAGATTTAGTTTTAAAAATTTCCTGAAAATCTCGCTCAATTACTGTAAATAAATCATTGTACATATTGTTGGCTTCTGGTTCATTATCAAAATTTGGTATGGGCAGCTTGTCATTTAACGCTTTTTTATACTTTTCTATTCTTTTAACAGTGACAGGTCTCGACTGTATTTTAATTTGTTTTATAATTGACCTGAAAGGAAAGCTAGCCATTAGTCCGCTATGATCAGACCTCAAGCAGTTAATTACTTTTTTCTCTACATGGCTACAGTTACAGAAAATATTATCGATACATGTGGCAGAAGTCTCTGTTTTTCTAGTTGGTTCTAAGAATAAATAATCCAAATCAAACGACTTAAAAAGACAAATAATTCTTGTTGTTAGGGACTTCTTTTCTAATAAATCAACGTTATAGTCACCGCATACGATGACAGATTTTTTACTTTTACTTATTAAATTTAAAGCATCCTCCATTACTGATTCGAAACGAGCAAAGTTATCGTCACATGGGGGCCTATATACACAGATAATGATGTGGTTCTCCAGCTCCACACAAGATAGCTCCACAGTTCTTTCAATCGAAAGACTTACGACGTCTTTCCGTACCTTAGTCTTTAGGGTATTTTTAAGTAATATAGCGGAGCCACCGCGAATCGCAGTCTTTCGATTGAATACACTGGCTATATTATAATTTTCAAAATTAAAAAGCATTTCATGTTCCTTGAGCCAGTGCTCTGTAATACATAAAATATCTATATTAAATTTTTCCAAAAATAATTCTATTTCGAATTCTTTGCCGAGAAAGCCTTGTATATTTTGGTGTACTAATTTCAAAGAGTTGGGCTTCCTCGTTGTCTCTGAACCTAGTTTAAATCTGGAGTTCGAGACCCGCTACAAGTGCCAGCACCGCAGGGTGCACTGTCTAGTGCAATTATAGGTTGCGCCATACCTGCGGTGCCGACACCGGCGACGGGCTCCTCCGTCGTTACGCAGGTAATTACCGACTGAATACAGTCGGTACGATGTAAAATACTGTAAGCTAACGAATTAGCTAGTCTTTTTTTCTGTACAAATGGTAGATACATTGTATCATTGGTCAATTTAAACTTATTTATAAAACTATTTGTGTCAATAGAAAGCGAACAACTTTTCTGTAACACGACCAAAAACTGTACAATTGTACATGGAAAGCCTTAATGTTTTAAAGTTTCCGTATTAGATTGGAAGCCAGTTCCAATTTTCCAATTCCTAACAGTTTTTTTTGTAACTATGTATTATTATAAATATTTTTCAACTAAGATAAACTCAGACTAGATTCTACGTCAATTTACAATAAAATATTTGAAAAAGAAAACTGGTTCCATGGTAAAATTGAGCGGTCACTACTTATTAAACTTTCCGCTCCCAAAAACAACAAAATGGCCGAAAACTCACCCCGTTCCGACAACAAAGGCTAATAAGCCGACACCTCTAGACGGAATCGCCATGCCTCCATCCTCAGAAGCCAATTACGAGTGACCAAGTGACCAGTCATATCCAGATATCGCTTAACTGGTTTTAAGGCCGTTATAAGGACCCACTTAAACGATGAAGTTGTGCGTCTAACCGTTAGTGTTATGAGTGCAGTGCAAGGACCCTATAGATATTTTGCTTCAATACATATTTTCATGACTATACCATAGGTAGAAATATATTTTTTTAACTATTGTAGATCCTGTTATTACACCCATTAACTGACAGGCATCTATATGTTCAATACACCAATATGAGGTGACGTAAACCGATATGTAACACCTATCCAAGATACCATCATCATCAGGCCTTTTACATCTTGACAGATGATTTAACCAGCGTAAGTGTGAGTGGAGCATCGCCGCTCATGATTAAAAAGTCTGATTCTGGAACGACACATACGGCCGCACTTCTGGCACGCGAATTGAAATAATAAAATTAATAATAATAATATAATTCCAAGATAAAATGTAGAGGAATCTAAAATGAGATCAGGGAGACCAATATGAGATAGAGGACTCCAAAATGAGATGAGGGGCGCCAATATGAGATAGTGGACTCCTATATGAGATGACTGATACCAATATGGTATGACAGTCACCAATAGCGAGCAACTATGATTATTATGTGTACACATGAATCAGCAAACCAACGACAATCACAAACTGTAGTGGATAATCTCTAAAAGACGTATATATTTAAGAGAGACAGATAAGCTCAAGTAAATATGACGGTATACGCTAAGTCCTTGTCTCAAACTTTGTTACCAAGAGGTCTGGTATTTTATTGCTTTAAAATCTGAAGAATTTGTAGGCCTTCCCAGTAAAAGAAATTGCTGTATACTTTAGCAAATTATATATTTAATATGTCATTGTTATCTTGTAAATATTTAAACTTAATAATGTAAAATAATTAGCAGTGCGTGCAGCAGCAGTCGTGTCGCTATAATAAGCATTCAAGAACTAGGTAAGTGCTTAAATTATTATTGCAGGTTATTATATTATTTAAATCTTAACTGGTTCCTATTATGAAGCATAAATAGTTACTATTACTTTTATAATGATGCCTTAATTGATATGTTATTTTCTTATCATTAGGATACGCTTAGTGTAGAAGACTCTTTAGTGACCAGATATACTTATTATTAGGAGAAGATTTATATATAAACAAACCAGTTAAGTTCCAGTGACCAGTCAGAGAGATGCCACCAGTAGGAGTAATCGTCCTTGCGGTGTTGCACTTGGCCTTAAGCATAAACTTAGGTCATTTTGACCCTATAGGCTTTGACACTAAACAAACTTTGAGTGCTAGAAATTCTATATTACCCTTTACTAAAACAATTGAGGAAAACGGTTACGTGTCTGAAGCTCATGAAGTGATTACAGAAGATGGATACATTCTACGTGTGTTTCGGATTGCAAACGAAAAGAATTGTGCAGGAGAAAAGAAGAAACCACCAGTGATCCTCATGCATGGCTTGCTTCTTTCTTCCGACGTGTTCTTTGATTCAGGAACAGAGACTGGATTAGCGTATCTTCTAGCGGATGCTTGTTTTGATCTTTGGGTCGGAAACCAAAGAGGAAACTATTACTCTAGACGACATATTGACCTTGATCCAGATAAAGACGTCGAATTCTGGCAGTTTTCCGTCGATGAAATTGGTATTTTTGATATCCCAGCGACGATTGACTACGTTTTGGAGAAGACAGGTGCAAAGCAAGTGAATTATATTGGATTTTCTCAAGGATCAGGGACTTTTTACATAATGTGTTCAGAAAAGCCTGGCTACTGTGAGAAAGCACAGCTTTTAATCAGCTTGGCACCAGCGTCCAGACACTTGAACGCAAAATCTGCCGTGTTCAGAAGCGTTACAGAAATCATGAATCAATTCTCAAATATTTTAACAGAGTTAGGATTTTCAGAAGTTTTCGGGAAAGGTGGCATCACACAGGAACTACTGGAGTTTTTGTGCGCGAACGCAAATGATTCTGAGAAATTTTGTGGAAGTATCCAAGTAGATACAGAGCATGGAGGTTCTATCACACAAGTGGCTTTGAAAGTAATCCGTTCTCATTTCCCGGCTGGCACGTCTCTTCAGAATATGGCGAGATATGGGCAGAGCATGACCAGTAATAAATTTGTAAAATTCGACTATGGGACGGAGAAAAATTTGGATTTTTATGGTCGTAGGAGGCCTCCGACGTACAATTTAAGTGCAGTGAGTGTACCAGTAGTGATTTTGTATGGGAGAAATGATGGAATTGTAGATGTTAAGGATGTTCTGTGGTTAGCGCGAAAACTGCCGAATGTCGTCGAACTTTATGAAGTGGAAGACCCTCTCTGGAACCATTTTGATATGGTATATAGTAAGGATGTGCCGCAAAGGACATTTCCGAAGATAATAGAATATCTAAACCGATATACTTCTGATTAATTATGGAATAGGCGAATAAAGTACCTATTTATTAACGAAATAAGGAAATTAGAACGAAACGATCTAAAAATAACTTGTTAATTAATGAAATACATTTATTGAAGTCTAGTCGGGTATATCAGTATTAAAATATAAATTATCATTGTATTTTTAATTAATTGCTAGTGAAATATAAATACTTAATGGCTCTGGCTCTGTTCTATTCTTCTTGGTTTTTCCTTGGTACAAATTCTTTTTTTACAATTTTATTTATCACGTACAAAGCTGTGTATCTTATTCATCGTATACAGGATGAAATTGAAATCGCGTACCAAATTTTAACAGTGTTTTCTGCTTATGAAACTGAACAACTTTCTGAACAGTTTCATGAGCAGAAACCACGGTTAAAATTTAGTCCACGATTTCAATTTCACCCTGTATAATTAGGTTCTTGTACTCTTGACTCTATTCCATTACTACAGACTTATTTTGTAACGCGTCCTAAGTTATTTTAATACACCGGAATTACCTAATTGATGATTTAAACATATGAATTCAGTAAAAAACAGATTTCTCTTAATTATTCAAATAGGGCGATAGCAGTTCAAACACATAGTAATCAAGCATATATAAGGTGCTACTTTATTAGTGCCCGATATTTTAGTCAGTGCTCCTACTCCTGATTCTGATCAACTTTCCCCAAGAAACCCATAGTCAAATCGAAAAAAATTTTTTGGGCACTTCATACTAATTTGGCCGCTCGGCTGATCGATTTGTATGAAGAGTCCAAAAATTTTTTTTCGATTTCTTGGGGAAAGTTGATCAGAATCAGGAGTAGGAGCACTGACTAAAATATCGGGCACTAATAAAGTAGCACCTTGTATTATTAAGAAAAATATTAGTATAATTAAGACCACGCTCCTATGACTAACTAAGTACCTATTATAATAAATGTAGGATGCTTTGGGTAATTGAATTTCCATAACAAAATAATCAACGACGCTGAACACGCTAAAAACCGATTTCAATCGTAACAGCTACAATTCTGTTGTTTTTTTTTTGTTGATTTTTTCAAAAACCACTGAATCAATTTAGATAAAATTTATATGGGACCACCTCTGAAGTATTACCTGCCAACCAAAAAAAGAATCATCAAAATCGATTCACAATTGAATCGGAGAAATCGCGTAACAAACATACAAAAAAAACAACATAGAGTCGAATTGAGAACCTCCTCCTTTTTTTAAGTCTGTTAATAAAATACATTTTTAGGTAGGTATAATTCATATTATTTTCGGACTCGGTGTCGGTGTCAACTTAACCCCTGTGTATAGATTAAGGCCCCACCTTCCTAAGGTTCGTCAGGAGACCTGTGGCCCCAGTAATGGGGACAATATGGGTTGCTTATGAGAACAGGGATGATTACGTCAAAAAATGTGTGTAAACACAACAACCTGATGCTTTGCTAAAGTCACAGAGCGGTCAAATAGAAGGTTCAGATAAACAACAATATAAAAACCGGACAATTGCAAATCGGACTTGTGCTCCGAGGGTTCCGTAAAAACAAACAATATTGAGAACTTTGCCATCTTATGTAAGAGCATAGACTTCTTATACGTTTTCAATAATCTTTAAGTAAAGAACTGTTTTAGGTTGTTTTTTCAAAATTTTAGGCAATTGTCGTAAACAATTTTTTATTTAAAAAATTATAAAAAGAAATATTTGAGATCCTTACAACAAGCCCTTCCGTTTGATATGTCAGGTTGCAAAAATATTTTTAAAATTTTCTGATTTGCCTCCAAAAGTGCTAGACTCAAAATTAATTTATTTAGATTACACGTCCGTCTTTGGGTCACAGAAATCTATGAATGAATGAATTAATTAAAACACTTTATTGCACAACATACACAATATACAAGAAGTTTTACAGATAGGCGGTCTTATCGCTAAAGAGCGATCTCTCCCGTACAGATCTATACAGGGTGTAAGGGACAGGTTTCCGAAAACTTTAAGGGCTTGCTCAGTAGACGAAACTGAACAACTTTCCACAAGATTTTTTCCAGGAAACAAAAAAAACTGCTTCTCCATGCAAGATTATAAACTTGATTGGACAGTTTGTATGGCGAAGCCGATTATTTTTCGTTTCGTGAAAAAAATTATTGTGGAAAGTTGTTCAGTTTCATTTACTGAGCAAGCCCCTAAAGTTTTCGGAAACCTGTCCCTTACACCCTGTATATATGTTTTTTTTTTTTTTTTTTTTTTACCCTCAATTGGTAAGCCCTTGGCATCATCTCACCTGATGGTAAGTGACGATGATGCCGAAGATGGAAGCGGGCTTACCAAGATTCCCCAACGCAATGGGGAACTGGCTATCTTATCTTCATGCCGGAACACATCAATGCTGTTAACATTGATGTTTGGCGGCAAGACTTAGATAAGATGGTGGTAGCTAGCCAGGCGGGCTCAGAAAATGCCCTACCACCAACCAAACCGAGTCCTACAAAGTTGGACCCCGCCGGGAATCGAACCCGCGACCTCCTGATGTGAAGCGAGAGGACTAGCCACTGGGCTACGGAGGCGGTTTAAACTTAATGAGTCAAATTCACTCTGGCAGATGGACAGTGTCATCCTATAAGGGTTCCTTTATTTGCTTTTGAGATACGGAACCCTAAATACGATAATACCTATAAGCAGTTTTCTTGAAATAAAAACAAGTAACAACTTATAATATGTATTAATGAAAACAAAAAGAAAATCTTGTACAAAAAACATGACTCAAAGTGACAGATGACCCGTTGTTATTAATCTAAATGCCCTACACGTGACCGCGGGTGATGCTAAATGCAACACTACAGACTCTGCTAATTTTATCCTTTGTGAAATGAAGATACACGGTTTAATGTGGGTCTACAACTTTCTTTTCAGAGGTGATACATATTCCAGCTACATGATGCTGATACCCACCATTTGTTTAGAGCCATTTAAAAATATCCTTTGTCAAATCGATGATTTGAAGTTTTTATACAAAGCTGAACAATCTGGCTGTTCTTTTTTTAGAAAATTATTAAAAATCTAATTTAAGAATTTTATGAGGTTCGACTGTCTTAAAATAACAGAGTCCATAAAACTATGCCTCCTGCAACTAGTGCACGCATGGAAGGTGAAAACTTTAGACTATTGTGTATTTCTATTTTATGTGAAGTCTGTTACTAACATTAGTTTTTTAAGAATTTTTACTAACACCACTGGACCCTGTAGTCTGATTAAATAAAGATAAATAAATAAATAAAAAAGTATCATATAAACACTCTCTCTCTCTATCTGTGGGTGTATGTGCGTTTGCGTGTGTGTGCATGTGTGTGTGTGTGTGTGTGTGTGTGTGATGGATTTGGAGTTTAGGCTTTATCATCCATTCTGTCTGATCCATTATTAACTTCCATAATTCAGTTTTATAGCAAGTAACATTTTATTTATCATATTATAAAATTCACTTCAGTAATACAATATACAGGGTGTTAAAAAAAGTGCGTTTGAAATTTTAAGGGGTTACTTAGAATCAAGTATAGAATCCAGGAAAAATATTGAAAAAATTCGCTCTTAATTTTTTTTTTTTGCAGTTTTTCATACAAATTCTCGATTCACTATTTAGATTTAGTATGAGAATCTGAAAAAAATAATTGAATAGCGGATTTTTTCAATATTTTTCCTGGGTCCTGTACTTGATTCTGAGTAACCCCTTCCCTGTATATCGTATAACTAAAATGTTTATTTTCAATATAAATAATATCCGCTAAAAATACGCGACGAATCCCTGAGTTAGGTTTTACTTTACGCTTCCCTTGTTCATTTAGTGCACAGTTTTAAGTACAATACATTAGTTAATTTCCTTTGTGGAGCTCACTGCTAGCCCTTACTAACTCTGACCCAAATTCCCTTAATCACTTCTATCCGGACCGCTTCGTTTAATGCCCTTTTAATTCACATTTAATCAGCCCTTATCTGACCCATCTCCAGCCTGATGCTGATAGGGCATGGCTCCAATTATTTGACGAGGTTTGGAGGTTCCGTTCAACTATACACTATAAGTATAATACATTAGTGAAATAGATTGGCTGAAAACTTAACATTGGCCTTGCTTTTGTCGTTTCATAATATAATTTAATCACCATTCCTCCACTAATCCGGACTTGGCCCCGTGTGTAGAGTATGGCCTAACCTTTCCGAGGTATCGGAAGAGACCCGTGCCCCTGCAGTGGGGACGATATGGGTTGTTAACGAATATAATTTAATACGGTAATGGTCACGCAGGGGTCATACGATGCGGTGCAGCGGTACAGCGCTTTTATAGTCACGCGGGTTTCTGCCCGCATGCGTGCCGCCCGCAATCTATCGTTTTAGTACATTTTTAGGGCCCTTTTATTGTCATGCGTGTCGGCCTGCATGCGTGTAGAAATCCGCATGACAATAAAAGCGCCCGTAGTGCGGCGCCTGAGCCGTTTTCGAGGAAAACGTCAATTCAATTCAAAATTGCTTGTTACAGTTTTAAGAGGAAGCTGCACGGTACACATGGTTATTAGATGTGAATAAAAATTGCATTTCAAACGCTTGAAGATGTAAATTGAATACCCTTCATGTGACCGAGGGTGACACTAAGTTGCAACACAAGGCAACCACCTTGTAATAAACGTTAAATTTTGTCACTCGATAAGAAGAAGAACAATTCTGCTGAAAAGAAGCTGTCCATGTGGATTGGCCTGCTCTTGTCATTGTTTTTGTAAGTGTTAGATAATGTATTCAAAATTAATTTTAAGTTGGATTACAATTCATCATTTATTTATCCTACTTTATACCTGTAGGTATGCGAGTTATATGTTTTTATTATTATTTGGGCTACTCTGACCACTTCACGCTAGGCGAAGTGGCAGGAGCTGCTCCAGCAGAAGCACAGTCGGCTGGAGGTCAGTGCGACGAGGAGAGAAAGCGTCGGACAATCCGGGCATTGTCGAGGAGAACTGCCTTTTGCACAGCAAGCGCAAAAACTCTTGGTGCATCCTCCCTCGGTACCCCGTTCGACGAGTTTCTCCCCCCGACCAGCCCCGACGCACCGTAGTACGCTCGCATGACGTTTTCATCTTGAGACCTAGTCCATCTCATGCGGCGTACCCCACCAGCGGCGGGCGCCGCTTGCTGGGCCTGCGAAGACCCTGCCGACGCCAAGCGCACTGGTGGCGATGATGGAAGTGTTATTATTATTATTCGAAATTGAGATCAAAACAAAATGTTTTTTATTTCATTAGATACTGTACACTATCTTTTAAATCGTATTTTTTCCTGCCTACTACAAATTTTGTGTCGGATCAAGGTATGTTAAAACAATTTTTGCGCCAATTTATCATTACGCTATTCGGTTCAAAAATGAAAACTTATGACATTGTATTTCCTGTGAATGTCTGTGATGAACAGAACGACCTTATTTATTACACATACGGGTTTCCCACGGTTCCTCGTATGGACTGCGGAACCTTAATAAAGGCGTGCGTCACACGTAGTTTTTACCGCAGAATTCTAAGATATTCTAAGGATCTAAGGTATAGCGCGTTCTTAACTATACAATATCAGGTCCCCGGCTTTCATTGTACCTACGATTTTTGATAAAAGTGATATATTTTGGAGGTTTGATTAAACTGAACAAGGTGTAACAGGAATATGACATAAATTGAAAACTAACAATACTTTCATTAATTAAAATGAAACCTTCACTGAGTAACCTTCGTTAAATCGCAATGAAACAAATAAAACTCAGTCTAATTTTTAAATTTAATCGCAAAAATAAACATTGTCTTTAAAAACTACATACAGTTTTTCAAAAAAAATTCCCTCATTACTATATTCTCTTAAATAACCTCTTTATAATGCAGGTACATGTGCATGCGTCAACAAATATTATAAACAAACAAACATCTCGATAACGCTTCCACTTCGAGAGGTCAAACTACACACAACACAATAATAACAACACCTATCGAGTAACATTAGTTTCCTTAGTCGCCACCATGACTCCAAAAGGGTCTCACCTGTTCCACATCTTGACTTTATCTTCTATCGTATTAGCTTGGAGACTTTCTAGAAGAAATCATATTGCTCTATTCGACCAAAAGGACTTGAACTTCACACAATTGACGCAAAAATATGGATACGCATCAACAGAGCATACAGTGGTAACTCAAGACGGATATGTCCTAAAAATCTTCAGGATGGAGGGAAGAAATTGCAAAGTGAAGAGGAAGACACCAGTGATTCTGAGCCACGGATTGCTGCAAAGCTCAGATGTATGGCTGGATGCTGGACCTGAAGCCGCCTTGGCGTTTCTTTTAGCAGACGCTTGCTATGATCTGTGGATTAGTAATTTAAGAGGAAACTATTACGGTAGAAGACATATACACCTGGATCCAGAAGATGCGAAGTTTTGGCAGTTTTCTGTAGACGAAATAGGTCTCTATGATGTACCAGCTATTATAGACTATGTGATCAATCAAACTGAAGTGAACAAAGTGAATTACGTAGGATTCTCTCAAGGCGCTGGTACTTTTTACATCATGTGTTCAGAAAGACCTGGTTATTGTGATAAAATTAATGTGACAGTAAGCTTAGCACCCGCCACTAGACACATAAACACGAAATCGGTACCGTACAGAACATCAACTTTGATGTTTGAGAGATTTTACAGTTTTCTATCAAGACTTGGTTATGAAGAGGTATTCCCAAAGGGTATAGTAACAGATGGCTTTTTGGACTTCATATGTGCAACCCCAGTTGTATCCACTTACTTCTGCAGTTTAACGTCCTTTGTAGATTCAAGACATCCAGGATCAATATCAAATTATACTGAGAGAGCCCTGTATAAGCATTTTCCTGCTGGGACCTCGTTGAAAAACATGGTCAGGTATGGTCAGAGCATGCACAGTGCAGATTTTGTTAAGTTTGACTATGGAGAAACTGAGAATGTTAAGGTGTATGGTATTAAACAACCTCCAGCATACAATCTCAGTGCTGTGACAGTGCCTGTAGTGATTGTTTATGGTAGGAACGATCATCTAGTGGATGTAGAAGATATAAAATGGTTGGTTCAGAAGTTACCAAATGTAGTGGAGAGTGTAGAAGTAAGAGATCCTCTATGGAATCATTTCGACATGACATACAGTCAGTATATAGGCGGTATGGTGTTTCCAAAGGTAAATGAATATTTAGCACAATATAGTTAAGCTCTCACAGGTGCAAGTACATTAATAAGATAAGATAATTAACTAATTTGATGAGAAACCAAAAGTTTAAAATATTTAATTGATAAATCTTGAGGGTACAGTGCCGCTGGTAGGAGCCGGTAGGAAAACAATAAGTACTTAATTAAATAAATAAGAAAAAAATATTGTTTTTTATGTATCTGGTAATACTAAAGGGAATAAGAGAAATCGAAAAACTCTTCTCATTATAAAATCCACCAACTTGTTCTGGCTTCTATTAGGCTCAGCTTTTACATACATACGAACTCCGTAAAAACATTAACCTCACAGACATGCACCCGCTCAGAGCGACGATATAAAACTTCTTTGATTAGCCTCTAAGGTAGTCTCGTCAAAATTATTTAAATCTTTGAACTATTAATAAACTCAGATTCGAAAATATAAATACCCGTAACAAGAAAATGTATTCTAAATGTAGGTAATCTAATCTAAAATGTAGATTTAGCTCAAATACAATATTTATGATTACGTATCCCGAGCGAACTATAACTCGTATTTTTCATCTTATTAAGACTTTTACGCAATGTCATAAAATTTGTAAAACAAAAGTAGTCCAGTTTTATGAGCAGACAGCAGAGTCACCAGTATTTCAGGAGGATTTTATTTATTTTTATTTTATTTACACAGATGTATGTATTCAGCATTACAGAAACACCAAGACACTGTATAATATAAGCAGGGTTTTTAGACTTAGACAACATTAGATATTAGGTAACAGTATTTTAAAATAACATTTAAATTAAAACAATTGACAATACCTACAACAATCAATAAATATAAATACGTAGCTAAATAGGACATGTCGACGGTCTATCGCCGATACTCTCGCAGAACCTCATGCACACATCATTCACTCTTGTCCATCCATCACCAAATACATCAAAATCTGGCATCATTGTAGTAATCTTATTCGGATTGCAGGCATGAACCAGTCAACCTGTATATCTATTCCGAATTTTTTAACAACCCATATCGTCCCCACTGCAGGGGTATGGGTCTCTTCGCATAGCCCGGAAAGGTTAGGCCATACTTCACATATGGGGGCCAAGTCCGGATTGGTGGCGGTCGTGGGGTAAGTGGCCAGCCCTAGTATCAGAAGTATTTAAGACGCCTATAAGATCTCTGATATGGCTTAACAACTGCCATCTAGTGATAGCAATTGGCACCCACGGCATAACGTGCCTTGCGAAGCACGGATACGGTCCAGATAAATGTCACTATCAGTCAAATCCATCCAGGTTATGACCGTACCAGTAGTCAGTTAACTTGCGTGATCGATGCGACCACGCAAGCCAAACTGAGCCACGACAACTTCAGTTTGCTATTCCGAATGCAATTACAAAATCACTTTCGATGTCAATTGTGCAGTTTTAAAATAGGTATCAAAGACTGGTTTTTACGTGCCTACTACAGACAAGACCGGCCACTCTTAACTAGGTACTGAGTTAATTTATTCAATATTGACCTTGACTTTGCTCCTGGTCGTTTATAACAGTACACAAGGCCAAAAGGTAAACAACTAGATATACGAGTAAACGAGTATACAAGTTCCGAGTGGAAGGAACTATTCTGTATTTAAGTAGAAAAATAATTCACTTAAAAGAATATGTACAGCAGCATCTACTTAAATACTTAAAAGCAAATACTTAACAGCAAATACTTAAAACTTTTTTAAATTATAAATACATACGTGTGCAAGGGAGGGATTTCAATCTCTTTGTGGGTGACATTCCACCTATTCTCACAGAGCGCTATGCTTCCTCATTTATTATGCGTACTGCGAAAGAGTGGAAATCCTTCCCTGCATCTGTTTATACCGATTCTTACAATCTGGGTATCTTCAAGGCGAGAATGAATCATCATCGAAAATTTAGCGTCTATTGTATAATACTGTGATTTTATTATAGTAGTGACATTTGTGGGTATTAAAAATTCTTAGAATTGTTTCAACTATTAACACAGGATTTTTTTTTTATACTTGGACACAACCGCAGAAAGAAAAAAATTCCGTAGGTGTAAATCTTAAAATGCCCTACACGTGACCGCGGGAAAATTGTGCCACACGATAAGAGAGAAAGAGAGAAAGGAAAAACGTACCTAGTTTTGACAGACGAGAGGTTTTTCCATAGTTTTGTATTTTTGTTTCATCTCGTCACAATTATAATGTAAAAAGTGTGGTAAAAATAATATTCTTTACAAATTACACACTTAGACTCCTTTTCTCAGAACTAGACTGATATAAAAATGATTGAAGTTATCTTTTTCGGTTCTTTTTTTGATTGGAATGAACTATATATCAATTATTATATATTATAAATAAATAAATTACTGTACTACTACTGTTAATATTACGCTGTATTTAGTTCGTAGTGCTCTGTAAGCGAGGCGCGTCTTGATTTTGTCACTGGTCTGGGCAGAATCATCAGCGTTGTGGGTACCCTACAGTACAATACAAACTGATTAGTTCTGGGGTACCTCAAGGTTCCCATTTGGGACCACTATTGTTTATTCTATATGTTAATGACATCCCTAATAATATAAAAAAACTCATATATGTTATTATACGCAGATTATACCAAAATATTTCGGATCATCTCTAACATTGACGACTGTGTTTTATTACAAAGAGACTTATTAAATTTCGAAAGGTTTTGTAATGACAATAATTTGTTCCTTAACCCTGATAAATGTAACGTTATTAGTTTTTCACGGAAATTAAATACAACCTTCTTCGATTACACGTTATGTGGTCAAACTCACCAGAGTCAATAATATTAGGGATCTAGGTGTTCAAATGGACTCTAAATTGACATTTGTTCCGCATATAGATAAGATTATGGACAAAGCTTACAGGCAGATGGGTTTCATATTGCGAGTAGGCAAACCATTTAAAATGTTTTTACATATAAACTGTTATACTATAGTTATGTTCGTAGTCGCCTCGAATTTGCTTGTGCTGTATGGCACCCATTTTTTAACATTCACATGGATAGACTAGAAAGACTACAACGTAAATTTGTAAAATCACTAAACTTCAGAACTGGCTTTGATTGCTCGGACTATGAAACGTCATTAAAGAGACATAAAATCCCATCACTTCGTGCACGTCGTGACTATATTGATGCTACCCTTTTATATAAAATATTAAATAATCATTTAGATGCGTAATCCCTCGTAGATAATATTCCTTTCCTAGTCCCTCGCAGACAACAAAGATCCTGTCGCAAAAAAGTTCTTTTTTCTATTCCAGGTAGTAGAACATGTTATGCCAATAACACTTTTACTCGTAGAGCTTGTCAATTATACAATGACAAATTATGTGAAATAGATTTATTTAATTGTACCTTACCACGATTTAAAAAAGAAATTCTTGCTGTACTATCTGGTAATGGTTAAGACGTAGACATCTGTTCTGTTCTTTTCTGTTCATTATTTTCATAATTTTTTTATTTTTAACTTTTCTGTCTTGGTTACATAACCACTTATCTAACTGCAATACGGTATTTAACTAACACTCATTTACATAAGTAATCATCAATCTAGTAAGTTATTTTTTCAATTATATGAGGAATACTATTTAGTGAATAATAATCTGCAATTTCTTACTGATATAGTCAAATACCCTATTGTTTTGTACTTTGTACTTAGTACTACTTAATCATTAATTAAGAGAACTATAGGTCTGTCTTTAATATCAAGAAATATGTAATAATATAAGAAAGAGACTGTTTGTTCTTCAATAAATAAATAAATAAAATAAATAAAGTACTCATAACATATGCTGAGTCCAGGCCATTTTCACTAGCCTGTGCAATATGTAATGTGTTTTTTCTTATGCAACTTTTTGTTCTTTTGTCTCCTTAGCATTAGCTTTATTTTATAGTTGAAATATCTGTATGGCTATGTGAAATAAATAATTTATCTATGTATCTATCTATATATCTTGTAAAAAATCATTTAGTGTATAGTATGATTTCTTGATAAGCAATTTTTTTGTAAATAAACCTTCCTTATTTTCTGTTTGTATTTGTTTTGGCAGTTTTTCAAATATTTTTATTGACATTACATATGGACTAGCGGCGTGCAATTGTAGTAGTGATGTTGGTAGCATTAACCTTTCCCTATGGCGCAGTGGATATCGTGTATTTATGTGTTTTCCTTTTGTGTAATAGTCCTGGTGTTTTTTGACAAATCTACAGATTTCCAAAATGATTTTTTCACCTTACTAAGCCTCGAGAAAGCTATTTCAAGATTATTTTTTCTTCTCAAATTACGGTTATGCCTTTAAATATTCACGTAGTACGAAGTCTAATACAGGGTTATTTTTGGACCCCCCACCAAAACTTCACAGTGGCTTCTACTCATGAAACTGAGCAACTTTCACCAAATAATCAGTGGTCAAGTCGCAAAAAAATTTTTGGATCTTTTTTACTAATTTTAACACGTGATCGGTCTTTTTGTATGGAGAAGGCCAAAATTTTTTCGCGAATTGACCATTGGTTATTTGGGGAAAGTTGCTCAGTTGCATGGGTAGAAGCCGTGGTTTAATTTTTTCAGGCCCTTCATGAGGCCCCTATATGATTAAATACTTACACATTATTACAAATGTATTGGACACGCAGACACAGCAAATAAAACTGTTCATCACACAGATGTTTGTGAGGATCAAACCCACCACATAATTAATTACTATCTTTATTACAATCTGGTGGACGTCTTCCGGCCGGCGGATATTGATGATGATCTCACACGTGCTGGTTGATGGAAACCCCAGTATAAGGACATTATACAGTATAGACACTCCCTGCCGCTCTCTGAAGGCTACCTCACCCCCCCTGTGTGGCCGACGTGTGACCATTTGTCAAGGGGTTGGCAAACCAAAGCACAGTTTATTAACCAAAGACAATTTCATTTTTTTAAGGAAAGAGCTAAAGGCTTCTAAGGCTATACAGCCTTGTCTAGTGCATACAGCCTTTACTTTATTTGTAAAAGTCTAGCTAACAATAAAGAACAATGAGGGCTAATTGAACCTCGATTCAACCCTAGTACATCACGCACACATTTACATGTGTACAAACATGAATGTCTATGTAGTAAACAATGGCGTGAAATTTGTATGAAGAGTCCGGGTTGTGATGGATACGTAGTACACGGTAGTACGGTAATGTATAATAACAAAAATACTGTAAACATAAACATTAACTTACACTTATGCACGTTATTGTAAATAAAAGTAGTGACTATTATGAATTATAGCCGGAATTTAATTAATAACAACCCAACCCACATTACTGGACTAGATTTTGCCCTTGATTTTGTCTGAGGCAAGTTTGTGAGTTATCTGATCAAAAAGTCGGTTCAGATTCAAAGGCCAGTATATACGGCCCTCTTTTTGTCCCTGTTAATACCACAGATGTATTCAATTAACTTACGCGCATCATTTACACACTAATTGTTTTAGAGTTACAGGAAAACACAGGTAGTGAGGAAACCTACAAATCTAATTACTATATATGGACGAAGGTCGCGTTGCACACGTCTGTAGGTGTAAATCTGAATGCCCTACACGTGAATGCAAGTAATATTAAGTGCAACACAAGGCCGCCGTCTTTAGTACGGTTAATGGTCCCAACTCCGCACATATCATACAATCCGAGATGTTAACCTATTTTTCTACGATCTTTCTGAAGCGGTCGTGGCTCAGTGCTGTTTGCGTGGTCTCATCGATCACGCAGATCAACTGACTACAGACACGGTCATTATCTTTGACTGACTTGGTGGCTAAGTGGTTAGCGATACTGACCTCTGATCCGAAAGTCGTGGGTTCGATCCCCACACAGGGCAAACTTTTCTGATGAGCAGAATTGTTTGCTCTGAGTCTGGGTGTATTATATCTATATATGTATGTATTTAAAAGTATATGTGTATGTATATCAGTCTCTGGTTGGGGCCAGATGACCGTGTGTGATTTTTCCCAGATATTATTATTTCGGAATATAAAATTGGGCTACTCTGCACACTTGCGCTAGGTCAAATGGCAGGAGCTACTCCAGCAGAAGCACAGTCGGCTGGAGGTCAGTGCGACGAGGAGAGAAAGCGTCGGACAATCCGGGCATTGTCGAGGAGGACTGCCTTTTGCATAGCCGCTATTATCGGTCTGCCTGATATTATTATTATTATTATCTGGATGGGTTTGGCTGTTAGTGGCATTTATCTCGACCGTTTCCGTGCTTCGCAAGGCACGTTAAGCCGTTGGTGCCGGCTGCAATCTAGCGATTCGTTAATCTATGTCGGAGGCCTTATAGGCGGCTTGAAAACTTCTGACACAGGGGTTGACCTAGCCCCACAACCTCCACCAATCCGGACTTAGCCCCCGTGTGTGGAGTATGGCTTAACCTTCCCGAGTAATGGGAAGAGTGCCGTGCCCTGCAGTGGAGACGTAATGGGTTGTTTACATTACATTTACTGCGACATTTCTAACACTACAGCGAGAGTGACAACTGTATGGACCATCACCCAAAAATGTGGGAGCCCAAGCTCCTCTTCAGTCTTAGACCCGGTACAGTAAGTAAGAATGTAACAAAATAATGTAAGATAACTAAGATATACTTTAAGATGGGATTATCCACATGAAAACTTTAGGGAAAATGTTTATTTTAAATGCAGCTGATGGTTTTTGAATGAGATAACACTTTCTTTACTGGGTAAAGAGAACCTTGTGATATTTTTACATTTTTTGTTATATAATTAATAATAATAATAATAATATCTGGGACAAATCACACACGGTCATCTGGCCCCAAACTAGGATTCCCTGTATCTTGGGAACCAGAGACTGATATACATACACATATACATTTTAAATACATACATATATAGATATAATACACCCAGACTCAGAGCAAACAATTCTGCTCATCACAGAAAAGTTTGCCCTGTGTGGGGATCGAACCCACGACTCTCGGATCAGAGGTCAGGATCGCTAACCACTTAGCCACCGAGTCAGTCAATTAATATGATATTATAGTAAGCACCTATACATTTATTTTATACTTTTTTCAAATTGACACTTGATATTACTATTAGAACAGGGGCTATAACTACCTACGCTATTAAGTTTCTGATATGCAGTTAAACATTATCCTACCTATAATAACATAGACAATTAAATATTTTATACAGACGACATATAATACAAGTCAATATAAATATAGTTTTACAGCTTAGTGTAGATAAGGTTTCAGCGTCACGCTCACTCACTTCTAAACACAAAAATTAAAATATTAAAAAAATAAATAAGACCGTGTAACCATTGGTGAGAAAATGATGAAAGTGTGCGTTACATTATTATTTTGGATTCTGCACTATACCTTAGGGGATCTGAACCTAAATCCTCTACAGATATTGGACAACATACCATCATTGTTCTCTGACAAACCTCCGTTTACTTTTATTGAAACTGCAGAAAAGGACGGTTACGCCACTGAGAATTATGAAGCGATCACCGAAGATGGATACATTCTGCCAACCTTCAGGATAGTGGAGTCTGCGAATTGTACAGGACCGAAGAGGACACCCCCAGTACTGCTCATGCATGGCCTGCTTCTGTCTGCAGACTCGTACATAGATGCAGGCCCTGGTGTAGCTCTCGGGTATCTCCTAGCAGATTTATGTTACGACGTATGGGTGGGAAACGAGAGGGGCAACTATTACGCCCGACGTCACACTGAACTCAGTTCCGACGATAAAGAATTCTGGCAGTTTTCCGTAGACGAAATTGGTTATTATGACATACCGGCGACGATTGATCTTGTCTTGAATGAAACTGGTTTCGAGAAGCTGAATTATATTGGTTATTCTCAAGGGTCAGGAAGTTTCTTTATAATGTGCTCAGAAAGACCTGGATATTGCGAGAAAGCGCAGATCGAAATCGGTTTGGCCCCAGCAACAAGACATCTAAATGCCAGATCACCACCTTTCATAGCCGTAACAGAGCTCATAAACTATTTCTATGGTATTCTGACAGAGGCAGGGATTGTAGAAATTTTCCAGAGAGGTGGATTCACTCAACAAGGATTGCAGGCATTTTGCACAATCACGGGTGGCGCGATAGTACCCGTGGTGTGTAGAAGCATACCAGTAGATCTTCCTAATGATGGTTCTATAACTCCTGATACTCTGAGTGTGGTACGAATACATTTTCCAGATGGAACATCAACCCAGAACATGGCAAGGTACGGTCAAGCACAGTCCACTGAGGAGTTTGTGAAATTCGATTACGGGACACAGAAAAATTTGGAGTTATATGGACGTGAAACACCCCCTGCGTACAATTTAAGTTCAGTTAACTTGCCAGTGGTGATTTTGTATGGGGAAAATGATGGGATGGCGGACGCGAGAGATGCTCAATGGTTGGCGCAAAATCTGCCGAATGTCCTCGAAATTTTTGAAGTTCAAGATCCGAGTTGGAACCACTTTGATATGATGTACAGTCAGTTTATACCGGACAGGATATTTCCAAAGATAATCGAATATTTGAATGAATATTCAGAAGAATCGTAATAAAAATGGTAAACAGCTCTTAGTAGAGCCATAGTTTGTTTCAGTTATCTTTAAAATTGCACAAATGTAGTTAATCTATCAATGATTTATCAAATATCATCGTCTTCCTTCATCGGTATCATCATTCAGAGACAATTATATATTTTCTCTGCATCATCACTAATAGTGATCATTTAGATGACAGTTATTTGGCAACTGTCAAAAACCAACGCAACGATTTGCTAGCTTATAATTTCGCAATTCTTCCACTTTATTTCACTAACAATTCATATATTTAAATAATAATTGTCAAATACTTCGTTTCAAAAATCTTTTATATAAATACATTATTCATTTTATCACACTTATTTTATTCACATGTAAGAAATTACATTCAGCAACTTATGTTCAAAAACAAAATGAAAGCGGGAGCTCGGAAATTCGCTACACCTCGACGAGGACAATTTAGGTTCGTAGAAATAGGTTTGATGTGAAAACCACAGTAGGTGCCAAACAGGGAGTCCATCGACTGTTAACTTGCTTGGTTGATGGCTTGCATAATTCTTTTGCGTACATAACCGGCTCCTCATTAAGTCGAAGCGATATAGTTTAAACACGAAAATACAGAAGTGGAAGCCTTAGATGACTGCTCGTCTGTTTGTTTGTATGCTTGCTAGTACGATGGCTTGACTGCATGCAACCTTTTATAACAGCAGTTATAAATAACTATGCTTTGAACAAGAAAATAAGTACACTGGCCCACAGAGATATCTGAACCCCCCTAAAGCTATTCGTGATACATGATGTATTACGGAGAGGTTCAGATATCTATGTGGCTGTCTGTACATAATACCAAATTTCTGAAAGTCTGTACTTAGTACTTATTTAAGTAAATCATAATCTTAGGCGAATCGCACACTGAGGCGGTTTCCAACCGCGGCGGTAGCTGTGATAATCGCCTTTTTTTATTTGGTAGGGAATACTTCAGAGGTGATCCAATAGAAATTTTATCAAAATTGATTCAGTGGCCTAGCAGAATTATCAGCGCTGCGGTCTCCATGAGGCTTGCAGCTCCCAAGCTGAGTTAGGTCATTTTCTTTGCCCACTTTATTTATGTTTATGTATATTTATTTATGTATTTATTTATGTAAGTTTATTTATGTTTATTTAATTTAGTTATTCTGTAATGTGCTTTGTATGACTTTGTGGGCTTGGAATAAATGATTTTCTATTCCATTCCATTCCATTCCATTCCATTCCATTCCATTCCATTCCATTCTATTCTATTCAGTGCTTTTTGTAAAAATCAACAATAACTACAAAAACATTGTAAAATGGTAGTTGTTACGGTTAAAGTCGGTTTTTAACGTGATCAGCGTTGTCAGTTATCTTGATAAAACACCATAAAACCAAAAAATGAAAACATAATATTGAAGACACTGAAAAATACCGACTTTTTCGCTTATACAACAGATATCCATGAATCTGCACAGCAATATCTGGTGTATTATACAAGGTGTTAGCAAATTAGTTGGTATTACTTAAACTGGGGCTTCTACTAGTGAATCTGAACCACTTTTACCGAGGAACCCATAGTCAAATCGCAAAAAAATATTGACTTTCCATGACTGACTCGGTGGCTAAGTGGTTAGCGATCGTGACCTCTGATCCGAGAGTCGTGGGTTCAATCCCCACACAGGGCAAACTTTTCTGTGATGAGCAGAATTGTTTGCTCTGAGTCTGGGTGTATTATATCTATATATGTATCTATTTAAAAGTATATGTGTATGTATATTAGTCTCTGGTTCCCAAGATACAGGGAATCCTAGCTTGGGGCCAGATGACCGTGTGTGATTTGTCCCAGATACTAAATGAGCCGATCAGGTGACTAAATTGTTAGAAAAGTACAATATTTTTTTTGAGAATTGACTATGGGTTCCTTGGGAAAAGTTGTTCAGTTTCACTAGTAGAAGCCCCAATTTAAGTAGTACCAGCTTATTTGTTAACACCTTGTATAATATTGAAGACACCGAAATATACCAATTTTTTCGCCAATACAACAGATATATACAGGGTGTAACAGAAAAGTGTGATAATACTTAAAGGTTGGCTTTTACCCATCAAACTGTACAACTTTTGTTCTACAACTTTGTTCAAATCGCAAATTTTTTTGGACTTTTCATACAAATCGATCAGCTGGCGAACCAAGTTTGTATGAAAAGTCTGAAAATTTCTTAGCGATTTCAACAAAGTTGTAGAACAAAAGTTGTTCAGTTTGATAGGTAAAAGCCAACCTTGAAGTATTGTCATACCTTTCTGTTACACCCTATATATAAATGAATCTGCACAGCAATATCTGGTGCATTATATGTACTGACTACTGGGAACAATGATCTTAATACGTAATTATAAAGTTTATACTCAGAAACCGTTCTATAACAAGTCAACAAGTGATACAAGAAAGTCAACTTTCCTCAAATTAGTTCGAACTTAATACCATAGCTTATATTACATATAACATCAGTAATACAATCTTGTATTCAAAGTTCAAAATCAATTTCGCCTATACTTCTTCTTGCTTGTCTTATTTTAGAAAATAATAAAGCGTACCTACTCATCATTATTGATATTTCATAGAGTTAGAAAAGCTAGCTCTTTATTAAGTTTATATAACGGACTTCATAACAAGGTTTCCTAATACTATAAAATGTCAATGGTAATAAGTTAAATACAGTATAATATTTTCAAAAATAAGACAAGTAAGAAAAAACCGGCCAAGTGCGAGACGGACTCGCGCACCGAGGGTTCCGTATAAATTCATAATCACACATGTCTTGAACTCTATATCAAATTCTCAGGCCTGCAATCCCTTGAAGCTGTTCAAAAATCAAACTTCTATGCCAACGTTATAAAGAGATACGACCGTTTTTGCCGCATATTTGGACACTCACATAGGAATCAAAATTTTATGATATAACTAATATTTTTTTTGTTTTTGGACTTTTTCCTTTACTTGTGCTATAAGCATTGCTTGTTGCCAAATTTCATCATTCTAGGTACACGGGAAGTACTTTACAGGTTTTGATTACCATGCGAGTGTCCAAATATGCGGCATAAACGGCCGTATCTCTTGATTGCGTTGGCATAGAAGTTTGATTTTTTCACAACTTCAAGGGATTGTATTTGATATAAATTTCAACTTGATACGTCTACGCGTTCCTGAGAAAAAGGGTCTTGACAGACAGATACATGAACAGACGGACAGACGGACGGACAACGAAGTGATGATATAAGGGTTCCTTTTTTCTTTTTGAGGTAAGGAACCCTAAAAATGAAGTATACTTACGGTTGTACGTAAGCGGCAGCTATCATCATAAATTGATCAATGACTGTCACGGATATTTTTCTCTAGACAATTTTTTTGGCTTCACCCTTAATCGGTAGCATTTATGTCTGGTCTAATTATTTGGATTAAAGGGCGATTCACCCTTGGTCGATAGCTATTAACTTGTGTCTACTGTTTGGCTGTGTGTACGTGTGATAGTTATCAAACAAAATCACTCTTTGGTAGGCCACGCTCAACGCAATTAAATATTGCTTTTATTTATTCATTAAATATTCATTTAATCGTGCTCCAGCAGTGGGTCCATACTACGAGTGGTTAACCTATTATACTGTACTATACACTAACTTTATAACACTATCTATCACAATTTCCAACTGGTAGATGTATGTTATCTGTATTCCATTCATTGTTAAATATATGGTTTCCTTATAACTCGATGGTTTTCATTTTTCTAAAGTTATTAGTGCAGTCTTTCGTGATACATGGTAATACGGGGGGTTCAGCTATTTTTATGGTTGTCTATACTACTGGTTTTATCCTACTCTATGTCAAGTTATTACGCCAAAAGTCTTCAAGTGATCCAAAGGCTGAGTTTCAATTGAAAGACAACTGAAGCTTGACTCAAATGAGTTCCCCTAATAAGTCTTGGATGAAAGTAAGTTTTCTTTGTGGGTTTTGACGGGTTTCGCAAAGCAATTTATTGGTTTTCCGTATTATATTAGCGTATCTTTGAAAGATTGGAGGAAATCGTTCTTTTAAATTCTTTATAAATCTTGAATACGTATATTAGGTGGATTTGGGTTCGATCAAGACTTTATAAAGTAAAATATATGTTGTAGGGTTCCATATCAAAAAAATGGTTTCGGCGATGGAGCCTGGAGGTCAGGATCCATGTATGTCATTTTCCAGCTAAGACATTTTCCAACTAGGTCCGATTTTGAGTTGGTTATGTACAGTACAGGCAGTATTATAATTTTCAGACATGATAATAGATTGGCATCAGAATGTTAGAGCAATCGTGTATACGAAAACCGAAAGCTCAACGCCACGGCGATGACGACGGTCGTCCGACTGACTCTGACTAAGTGGTTAGCGATCCTGACCTCTGATCCGAGAGTCGTGGGTTCGATCCCCACACAGGGCAAACTTTTCTGTGATGAGCAGAATTGTTTGCTCTGAGCCTGGGTGTATTATATCTATATATGTATGTATTTAAAAGTATATGTGTATGTATATCAGTCTCTGGTTGCCAAGATACAGGGAATCCTAGTTTAGGGCCAGATGACCGTGTGTGATTTGTCCCAGATATTATTATTATTATTATTATGTGTCTGACATATTAAATCCAAGAAATAAAGTTATTGGTGTTAGGTAGATAAATATTTGTACGAAAAATCATCGTTTTCTGAAATATCTTGACTGAAGTAAGTTTCTTTGATTGAAGAACTATTTTCGTTCTGTGTGTGATCTTGCTACGGTGTGCCACGCCTTAATCTAAAACATCCTTAAATTAAAATATTCCTTTGCTCTCGGCCGTTTGCTTTTGAAGTCAATAAAGTCAAATTTTATATCTGAAATCATAATTTGAATTTAGATCACCTATGTGAAGAGATAAAAATTTGTCTGGAAGAAATCGCTTTTAGAGATAAGACCTCCCAGATTCTAGAACTTGTTTATTTTTGTATGTACTTCTTTGTATTGTATGACAATAAAGAGTATCTGATTTGATTTGAGATTACATTATTCCATGTTTTGATTTTCGATTTATTTTGAAAGATGACCATTACTTACCATTATTAATGGTGATCGCATAAGTTAATGACTTTTAGTGAGGTTAAAGACAGTAACTTTCCCGCTACTTCCGAACTTGTGGGAGATAACAACATGACAAACTCCATTGTGCAATGCATGTCCACTGTACATTAGGCACTGCATCATATTTTGAACTGACCTTGAGAAACTGAATGTTTTAAACTAACCTTGAGATGTTCAACTATCCTTCAATCATATTATCAATTGAAATTGTTAAGCACCTTCAATTCAACAAATCAATTTTATGAACACAGGTACAAGGCAGAAAAAATAATTATATTAACAATAATATAATAATAATAATACATTTATATTCGAAAATAATAATAATATCTGGGACAAATCACACACGGTCATCTGGCCCCAAACTAGGATTTCCTGTATCTTGGGAACCAGAGACTGATATACATATACATATACTTTAAATACAGACATATAGATATAATACACCCAGACTCAGAGCAAACAATTCTGCTCATCACAGAAAAGTTTGCCCTGTGTGGGGATCGAACCCACGACTCTCGGATCTCTCTCTCTATTGATCTCAATGTTTCGTCAATGTTCCATCAGTTATGATTAAATCGATGAAAGTAACAACCTCGTTTGAACTCTCTCAATCTAATTTCTAGATTGCCTTATTCTGTCTTTTGCAATCATTTTGGTTGCATATCAAATAATTAATATATCAGATAATTCGATATGGTAAGTATTTAAATGTTTATATTAAACTTATGAAATATTTCACTATCTATTGTCTTGTATTTCTTTAGATACTACCATAGATACTACCTATATAACACTGTACGCATTGGATTATCTTAATATTGGATTGAAGCTATGACATATCCCCATTGGACTGGATATCTGGATAACTTAGCTTCCATCTTTGGCATCATTATCACTTACCATAAGATGACGCCATGGGCAAACCAACTGTGGATTTAAAAAAAATACATCTTTCCCCATTGCGTTGTGGAATCTTGATAAGTCAGTTTTCATCTTCGGTATCATCATCACTTACCATCAGGTGAGATGATGCCAAGAGCTAATTAGGTTTATAAACTAGTTCCACTGCTGCCGAACTTATTGAACTAACCTTGAGACGTATTGAACTAACCTTGAGACTTATCGAACTAACTTTGAGACATACTGAACTAACCTTGTGAGACATATCGAACTAACCTTGAGACGTATTGAACTAATCTTGGGACACATCATGCACTGACCTTGGGCGGAGTGGTAGTGGCGTGGTGGCGGGCGGAGTGCGCCCGGCGCGTGGCCTTGTAGTGGAGGCGACGGAGGGCGCCCCCCGCGCCCCTCTCGGGGGAGCCGTCGCCGCGCGCCACTGTCATGCTGCCGCCGTTACCACCTGCGCGGGATACGGTGAAGATGTCAAAACTGTATAGGTAAGCATTTCTTGTCTGATTGTCAGTTTTGGAGCGGGTAAATAACGCCATTTAAATACCCAATTTCCACAGCGATGGGCCGAACATCGCAAATCTGATAATTGGTGGAATAATTAAGAGCGTACTCCCATATCAAAGGCCGGCAACGCACTTGTGACTCCTCTGGTGTTGCGGGTGTCTATGGGCGGCGGTAATCGCTTACCATCAGGTGATCCGTCTGCTCGTTTGCCACATCTGCCATAAAAAAAAAAATTTTGTAACGGTGCATAAGTTCAGTCAAATGTAACATGACATGTTGCTTTTAGCAGGATTACTAGATACAGTTTTGTGAGGGTAGGTCTGCGTGTAACAGCAAACAGTGAAGCCTCTTTCCTCTCATTGTATGGCGCAGGAACCCGTGCCTGCGCCTTCCCATGGGACAGACGGTGTTTATCTGCACGACTGTACGAGTAAGTAGCAATTGTCTATTCCAGTAGCTACAAAGCATCGGAGGCTTCGCGGGTATAGACTCCGGCCGGCCTCCTAACCAGAGGTCCTGAGTTCAAATCCTAGCCATGGACCAATGAGTTTTTCGAAACTTACGTGCATTTTCATACCGACTGCTTTAACGGCGAATGGAAACATTGTGAGGAAACATTATTCTGTTGAACTTTCAGAACTGAGAAGGCGATTTCATAGGTAAGCACCTAATACTAATAACCTAGGCGTCGTTCGCGGTCACGTTGCGTTCGCGTGCACCTCGACCTAGCGCACATAACTTCAACGATACCATTCCGGATTCCGCGTTTTAATGAGCAAGTCGAAGGAACGGATACTTTTTGTGCTAACTGTAGAGAGCTACGGATGGGGTGATAAAATTAAGTTATCCTTGATTAAAATCTTTACCTATTTTTATTCAGACTGTAGTATATTTGTAAATTATATTGTGTGTTAACAACCCATATTGTCCCCACTGCAGGGGTACGGGTTTCTTCCTATACCTCGAGAAGATTAGGCCAACCATACATGAACCCACTTTAGTGGTTTTTAACCGACTTCAAAAAAAAGAGGAGGTTCTCAATTCGTCGGAATCTTTTTTTTTATGTTTGTTCACCGATTACTCGAAGACGCCTGAACCGATTTGGAAAATTCTTTTTTTTGTTTAAAAGGGTATACTTCACAGGTGGTCCCATATAAATTTTATTTTATTCATTCCCATATATATTTTAATAAATTTTATATAGGTATCGATAGAATACCAGCGTTGTGGATGTGGTCTCACACACGCAGCATTATGCTGAGTCGGTGCCCTTTTAGGGCTACAGTTCAATTTCTGTTTTTTTTTTCTTAGCTCCTATCTTAGTTTAATTATCTTATTTCTTTAGTTTAAGTTTTTATTGTTATATATTAATTTAAGATCTGTAGTCTCTAAATTAAGCTTCTATCTATCTATCTATCCACACTCCACACACGGGGGGCAAGCCCGGATTGTAAAAACTAAACTATATTGTAAAAAGAAATAATATCACCGTCTTCGATACAAAAAAAAGGAATTGCAAAGTTACAAATACTTTTCGTACGTTACAGAGAGAACTGCCAGCAATTCTTATTACCTCCTTTGCCTGAAGCTCTATGGGTTGTTAAATTTTATTTCATTTCTATTTTATTTATAACAGTTCATTGAAAGACAGTTTTATACCAATACGCCTTCCAATATAAAGAATATACATATAATGTTAGTAGATATAATAATAAGTAATGTTAGTAGATAGAATACTTCTAGACAGTATAGCTATGAATATGTTCTAACTATCATAAAATAGGTCTACTCTCTCTGTAAATTCATTTGAAAGAGTAATAATAGCTCTCTGATATATACTTAATAAATAAATATCAAACGTTTTTATCGTAATGCCTTAAATTCTTCCATATAAAGTCTTTTGTATACAATTCACATTTAATACTCCGTTTGATCCTTTCACTTATGGAATGATTTATTATGTATGATTTAAGCGTGACTGAACTTTTGATATTTAATCAAAAATATTTTATTTGGGTAATTTAACTTAAGAAAGCTTTTAAGTACAATACCTAGCTTTCTTAGGCCCATATTTATAAAATTTACTAAATTCCAACTCAAGTCTTAAGTACGGTTTTGAGTTTGGGTTTTGATTTATAGATAGGACTTAAGGGCCGAATTGAAATCCGCGACTGAGTTGAGGAACTCGCGTATTTATAAAGAGAACTCAGACTCAGTTACTGAAACCACTACTTATGTCCGATAATGTTTCAAATTATATTTGCAAAGTCAGAAAAGCTAAAAAAGCATTGAAATAGACAAGATTAGACATGAACAAGCTGCTTTGGGATCGTCCATAAATCACGTGATGTTTTTTTTTTTTTGCAATTTTTTAACCCCCCCCTCCCCCCTGGTGATACGTGGTGAGGTTTTAGACTACCCCCCCTACCCCTTCCCAAAATTACGTGTATTTTTTTGTGCAAAGTATCCTAATTTTTTCAACCGACTTCAAAAAAAGGAGGAGGTTCTCAAATGTATGTTCACCGATTACTCGAAGACGCCTAAACCGATTTCGAAAATTCTTTTTTTGTTTGAAAGGGTATACTTCACAGGTGGTCCCATATAAATTTTATCGAAATCAATTCAGCGGTTTTTGAGAAAATCAACAAAAACATAGCAAAATTGGAGTTGTTGCGATTGAAGTCGGTTGTTTTTAACGTATTCATTCAGAATATTATCTTTAAATACAAGTATAATCTGATTTACACAACTTCTAATCTAATTAACTTATAGAAATCGCGCGTTCAACGAAAAGATAAATACACGTGATATCTCACGACACCCCCTCCCCCCTTTTGATATTTCGTGTTTTTTTCCGAACCCCCTCCCCTCCCCATTTGCGACTCACATGATTAATGGACGACCCTTTTGTAAACTATTATGTAAACTACGAATAAAACCAGCCGGACAGACAGACAGACATCTAGGCAGTGTGCTTTATTAAATATTTTGTGGCCTAGTTTAGATTAGGTTAGATCTGGGTCCTAAAAAGTAGGTCCTTTCGTCTCGGTTTAATTCACAATAGTGTGGACCTTTGATAGCTCAGGTAACGACGACGTATGTAGATATATTAGTTGAGAAGATCAAGTAACAGATGGGTTTCTTTCAGTAAAATCACTATAATTGCTCTCGCTTGACACCATCGCACCATAGATTATTTAAAAGAAAGCATTAGAGTCCGCTGAGCGGGCTGACAGCAGCTGTCAGTTGCTTTTTTTTAATTTAAGAGTTGCTTACAGCTAGCCCGTTTGTAAAACGGCATATTCTACAATCTGGCTACCACATACACATCACCACATATTCTATCGTAAATAAAAATTGGAAAGAAGGAGAATCAAGAAGTCTGTCAGTAAGTTCTATTGGATTATTCATTATTCATATCAAATACTCGTAAGCAACGAAGCGTTTTCTTTCAGTCGGCAAAGAGTTATTTCAGTTCTTTTGTAAAGCGGACCAGACACTATCAGTAATAATGACAGTATTTTCAAGTAATGACAATATACTGACATTATACTGACAGTGAATGATGGTCTGACGCATATTAAACGATGGAATGTCAGTATACTGATGCAAAAATACTGTCATTATTACTGATAGTGTCTGGTCCGCTTAATTAGTCTACGCGTATTTTTGCATTGTTGACTTTTGTAAATGTATCTAAAATAAGTTTAGACAGTTTTGTACAATATTTTAGATAATACCTAAGAAAAAATAAGTATTAAGTCTGCGTCCCTCGTCGATATTTTTGTAAGATCGAGACTCTTAAATACAGGGTGTTAGGTAAAATAGTAAAGCTATTTTAAGGGCTAAAAGAGGACCTTAGATGCAGTACATTTATGCTATTTACAAATTTATTTTTAACCGACTTCAAAAAAAGGAGGAGGTTCTCAATTCGTCGGAATCTTTTTTTTTTTATTATTATTTTTTTACGTATGTTCACCGATTACTCGAAGACGCCTGAACCGATTTGGAAAATTCTTTTTTTGTTTAAAAGGGTATACTTCACAGGTGGTCCCATATAAATTTTATCAAAATCGATTCAGCGGTTTTTGAGAAAATCAACAAAAACATAGCAAAATTGGAGTTATTGCGATTGAAGTCGGTTGTTTTTAACGTATTCAGCGTGGTCCATTATCGCTTTAATAACTGAGAAAAACGAAGGTTTTATTTCCGGTGTGACGCGACCCTAAAGTGACGTCATAGCCCGCACAGATCATGCAAGATTATACGTCCAAGAAAGAGATGGAGAACAAATAAGGGCGGCGTTAAACAAAAGCAGTTTTTTAAAAATTGTTATTAAAGTTTTTGAGGGATTAATTTTTAAAATCTGGGGTTAATTGTGAGCGTTCAGTATGTCTGACTCAACCAGAAAACCAGAAGCGGTTTGAGAAAAAATAGAGCAACATGAAACCGAACAACTTTCCCCTATACACAATTCACAAAAAAAAATATGGAGTCTTCATACTAATTGATTAACCGAACCGCCAATTTTATATGGGAAGTTCAAAAATTTGTTTTCGAATTGACTATAGGTTCCTAGGGGAAAGTTGTTCAGTTTCATTCGTAGAAGCCACTGTAAAAAAACAGATATTTTAGAAGGACCCTGTATTGTATTCGAGATGATCCTAACAGTGCCGGTTTAAGGAAACTACGTACCTGCGACGAATTCAGGGGAGGGTCGAGACGACAGAATTTTGGGATTTTGATGACGCCCATTCGCCTGCAACAAAACAAACGAGGTTAAAATATGTTATTTGCACCTTAAATATAACAAAGAGGGGTGTTATAAGATTCTAGCCTAGGTACTTATACAGGATGTAAAAAAAAAGTGTGGTGGACTTCTACTCATCTCACTGAACAACTTTTGTTCTATAACTTTGTTGAAATCGCAAAATAAATTTGAACTTTTCATACAAATCGATCAGCTGGCGAGCCAAGTTTGTATGAAAAGTCGAAAATAAATTTTGCGATTTCAACAAAGTTGTAGATCAAAAGTTGTTCAGTTTGATGAGAAGAAACCTTAAAGTATCACCACGCCTTTTTGTTACACCCTGTATATCTACTGATGGTGTTGGATGTGATTTGGATGTGCCGACTTATATAAGATTCAGACGGCTGCCTGTTTTCTATACAATGAATGTATCTTTATCTTTCACTAGCTTCCGCCCGCGACTTTGCCTGCGTGGACTTCAGAATTGGGTCCAGAGAGAAAGAAAATGTTAAGGTGGCGCCATCTAGTGACGAAGTGGAAATTTTGAGTTTTTAAGCATTCCTCCAGGAGCCCTTAAATTTTCCAGGATAAAAAGTATCCTATATGTTAACCGAGTGCTTTATCTATATACCTACCAATTTTCATCCAAATCCGTCCAGTAGTTGCGGAGTGAAAGTGGAACAAATAAACAAACAAACATCCATACTTTCGCATTTATAATAATATGTGAGAAGTGAGATACCTATGAGACCTTTTAAACTTATTATGTTCCATTCAACATTGAGGGTAAAAAAATAATAGCGTCGCATCACTACCGCAGGACGTTATTTGTCTAACCTTTCAACGGACATAAAAGATACCACCGCCGGACCTTTAAACACCGTTTAATATTAAGTTAGACAAGGATTTATTGCTGCGATGTGTTTAGTGTTGCCAGTGTAAAGAGATTCCCTAAAAAGTAAAGTAAAAATATTTTTTTACTAAATACAGTTCACAGTAATTAGGTAATTAATTTACATGCTACTCCCACACTAGTTTAAGTCCGTCCTGTGAGAATCGAGGAATTTTGAAGTAAGTATCTTTTTTACGTCTAATTGTAAGTCGTTTTTTTTTTTCAAATTGTCTGAATCCCAAACTGAGATTTCAAAACTTTGGTATTAAGATTCTGAAGTATTGTACCTACATTTATTTAATACAAATAATTAAACACCCGCACATATAAAAATATATATATTATAAAACAAAATATTAAAATAAATGAACGCGATCATCGATTCGATTTGCACGACTGATGTCCTCATTTTTATTTAAGGTAAAAAGCCGTTTTGAAGTTTGGGCTGCCAAACAGAATTGTCTAGGGAGTGCATAAAATGTAAATCGGCAATCTGTTCAGGATAGTTCATTTATTCATTTACAAAGTACATTGTGTTTGAATTAGAAATAATAATTACAATAAAATTTAACAATACGAAGAAAATAAAAATTTTTACTTTTATCTCTTTTGAATCCTTTCTTTCTTTATTCTTCTTACTTTATTCTTATTTTTGCATATTTTATTTACAGACATGACATTGTATAATTCATTTATTGATCTAGCATTAAGATGTAATGGAATATAAGACTTTAAAAAAAAATGTGTTGGAGGGAGTTTCTTTAGGGCCCGCCGTTTCTTCTCACTCCGCAAACACTTCCCGAAACGGTGGGTATACGAGTTCCGAGTGGTAGGAACCTCGTATTAGGTAGATAAAAGAATAACGTTCGAAAAGTGTACACTGCTACCTACTTCGAATAAAATATTTTCATTTCATTTCATTTCATTTCAAAATAAAAACATAAAAGCATAAAATTCAATAAAAGTTATATAATAAATCATCTCTATAAATTAAATTAATTAAACTGAAATATGTCACTGTACAAAGAAAACCCAAATAATTATTATTAAGAATGGTGTCGATTCGAGATTGCAAAAATCACTAAACTAAATTAAAATTAAGTTTAGATGTGTCAAAATAGCGTTTGCTATTCGGAAAAACAAACTTAATTAAACTGACAGGACTAATATTAATTTTAGTTTAGTCGAATTCAATTTAGTTAAAATCGCCATTTTGCTATTCGGAACAGCCATTTATCTATCATTTTTAGAGATGTCAAACTAAAATTCGACTTATTTTAATCGCGACCTGTTTGGGTGACGATTAAATTAAAATGTATCAAGGAAATCTACAGAAATGCCAGATTTGTTTCGAAGATACGACAAATAGTGGTCTGTGGTAGTGGGAGAGCCATTGCGGTTATGGCAGATGCAGAAGAAATGTATACAGCAGGAGTAAAATCAATGTTTTCCAAAACTAGTCATGACGAGACTTTTTTTCCTAGAATAATTTATTACAAAAACTACCGAGCTTGGGGAGGACCTTTGAACTTGCGGAGAGCACCTAAGGCTTCTCTCTGACCGAAAACGACACCAGTAATGAATACATGGAAAGTATCTGCATAACATGGAAGACTGCTCATGTTTCTATGTTTCTTGTAGTATCACCATCAAGGCTATTACTCTTATAATACTGAATACCTACTGTTACGTGGATGCAGAGCAACTGGACGCCTGCGTTGCACCAGCAGCCAGGAGGCACAGTTGTAGCCTATGAGTAGATTTGTTGAGTAAACGAGAAGCTTGTAGCATTTAAAAGGGGGATTTATAGTGAAAGTTCAGGACAGCCCGCTATCCAGAGGCTGTCTCGGAACAGAAGAAACAGTCATCCACTTAATCCTGAAATGCACTGGTCTGACCGAACAATGGACAAAATACTTCAGCATGTAAGGGTCGCTTCGAGAAGCCTGTGTATGTACCAGGAGACTTCTGTGCTTCTGGAAAGAGCTAGGTTAGCTGGAGTAGTCGACCTCGCCTGCACATTTAAAGGACCTAATAGGAGTCTAAATGCGGAAACAGGAGTCCAATAAAATACAAAGGGGGATGGATGGCCCTCTGTTCATCCTAATATTTGTCCTACCTACAAATGGTGAAGTTCATTGTGAAGTTCATCGCCCCAAGACAATAAACATTTTTATTATTATTGAACTATGACTCTAAAACATGTAATTATTTTAAGGATAATAAAATACAGTTCTAAATCAGATTGTTTTATTATTACATGATAATTTTATGAACAGTAGGCAGTCTAGAGGCTGCTTGGTGTATCCGACTGTAGGTCCCTTCTGTTCACCATTCTCGTTCCTCTTCGTTCGCATCGGCAGGGGAATATGTTGCGGCTGAAGTTGCACCACAGGAGGCTTCTCTCATTATGGCCAGTATCTTGACCATGGAACCATTTACTGGCAGAACCTGAAGAAAAATAAAATAGGCAACTTGATAACAGTACCATAAACATGAAATCGACGCTTGAAAGGAAAAGTTCACTAAGCACCATTCGTCCCTCACACGACTATCACAGTGATAGGAGTGTTAGTCGTGTGAAGGACGAATGGTGCTTAGTCACAGTGATAGAAGTGTTAGTCATGTGAGGGACGAATGGCGCTTAGTCACAGTGATAGGAGTGTTAGTCGTGTGAGGGACGAATGGCGCTTAGTCAACTTTTCCTTTCAAGCGTCGATATAATTATTAGGCCTATGTGATAAGTCATATATGCATTTAACGACAGGCTCAGCTGCATTAGTTCCATTCCAGTGCATAATGTTAAACTACTCAGGTGCAAAAATGATCTAAATTCTATATGATTTTCATTTACTAAGATTTCCTCACAGACACTAACACAATTTATAAACAAAGAATATGAAGAAATTACTTACCACTTACCAAAAGTATATTAGAAGGAAACTTCTTCCCGAATACCTCCAGCTTTTTATTGTTTTTCTTCAGTCCATTTGTTTGTATTTATTCACAAATTCACATAAACAAAAACAAAGAACAAAACTCGCATTTTCTATTTGACAATTGTTTTTTTTCATGGGTTGATTATTTCCCCTGGAGGCAGAAATTAAAGACAGATATAAAAGAGATAGCGCTACATAAAATCGTATGAAAAAGTCTTATTTCTTTGTCTTGCATACGTCGTATCACCGTATCATTCGTTCTTTTTAGAGCGACTTTTGAGTCTTTCGTGTGACGCGCGATTTCACTTCACTGTTTGTTATAGTCTATGGATCAAAGTCTATTAAATTTAATCGTGTCATTTACGTTTTAGTGCTGTCAAACAAGAAGATTAAATTTAGTAATCGCGAAAAACCGAATTGCGCATGCAAATCACTAAACTTATTTTAATCGTATTTTAGTATAGTTTAGTATAGTCGTCTTTTAGTCCGAATCGACACCAATGTCAACTTAAAATCACATGAAATAAAGATAATCTTAATTATATTTACCATATACAATGTCACAAGAATAATCCTCATATTGATGTTATCTGACTTCTTCTAAAGCTGGCTAGGCTGTATAAAGCCATAGAAGTCTTTACGTTTTCCTCGTTGCGAAATGCAGGAAAGGGTTAAACAAAATAAAATCTTTGGAGTATGGCCTCAATTACATACACTCAGTTAAATATTGACTGACTCGGTGGCTAAGTGGTTAGCGCTCCTGACCACTGATCCGAGAGTCGTGGGTTCGATCCCCACACAGGGCAAACTTTTCTGTGATGAATAGTCTGGGTGTATTATATCTATATGTATGTATGTATTTAAAATGTATATATGTGTACGTATATCAGTCTCTGGTCCCCATAGTACAGGGAATCCTAGTTTGGGGCCAGATGAGCTTATGTGATTTGTCCCGGATATAAAAAAAAAATTAAATGTAATTCAATCCCCTAGTTGGCTGCTAGTCATTTGAGTTACTTTTTATTAAATGTCAAAAACGATTTATTGTTCTAAGAATGTTTGAAATTTTGTACGATGACGTCATTGTTCAATGTAGTAGTTTGCGCACTTATTACGATTTTTTTATAAATTAAAAATTGAATATGTCATAAAAATCCAAGCGAATATGTTCTTCTGCAGTTTTAATAAAAATATATTTTGTGATCAGTATTTCATAATTTAGTTTTGATGAAGGCAACTCGCGGATTGTGTTACTGAAACGCAACAAAAGAAGTTAGACTTGTGAAATCGTGAGATCAGTTCGTGTAAGGAATGTGAACGTGAGTTAAACTAAGTGTTTAAGGCTGTAAGTTCGCCTTTTCTCATTGTATGTACATTTCTCATAGCATAAAATATCCGGAATCTTTAATCAAAATAAACCTTTGTACAAACTTGCAACGGAAATTTTATTTTGGAATTTCTTGTTAAAATATTTATTAAACACGGTCGAGTGTGAAAGTAGGGGTTCTTTTGAAACTTTGCGCTTCCTGCCTTCCACCCGATCCGAAATTCCAATATAATGAACTTCATTTTAGTGCAAAAACCTAAGGGAATTTAAATTACACAACTTTTTCATGTAAATGTCGTAGCCATAGCCATAGAATTAGCAGTTTAAAAAACTAAGAATAGAACTTAGTCAGTCGGATGCACAGCTAGGTTAGGTTGTCTGGTGTCACTAGGTTTTATTCGCACTTTTGTATACAGTAGCTTACAAAGCGACTAGCTGTCATAATCATTTGTAAAACGCCTAATCACACTAAAATATTTTAAATGGATTATAGATTTTTCTCGACTGGCAACCCAGTATCAATGAAATGGCGCGAAAACGCCAGCCTGCATTATTTGGGTCAATGGCTGCCGGTGACCGGCGGGTTGTGGGGGGCGGGGCAGGGTGGTGCAGGGCGACTGACTGGTAACTGCTTATTCAGACGACTGATATCGATAATGTAGAAGATTTCAGCAGTAGTTAATGAACTGTAGAAGGAAGAAGGAAGAAACACGAAGTGGGTAACATTGGTGTCGATTCGGACTAAAAGACGACTATACTAAACTATACTAAAATACGATTAAAATAAGTTTAGTGATTTGCATGCGCAATTCGGTTTTTCGCGATTACTAAATTTAATCTTCTTGTTTGACAGCACTAAAACGTAAATGACACGATTAAATTTAATAGACTTTGATCCATAGACTATAACAAACAGTGAAGTGAAATCGCGCGTCACACGAAAGACTCAAAAGTCGCTCTAAAAAAGAACGAATGATACGGTGATACGACGTATGCAAGACAAAGAAATAAGACTTTTTCATACGATTTTATGTAGCGCTATCTCTTTTATATCTGTCATTAATTTCTGCCTCCAGGGGAAATAATCGACCCATGAAAAAAAACAATTGTCAAATAGAAAATGCGAGTTTTGTTCTTTGTTTTTGTTTATGTGAATTTGTGAATAAATACAAATAAATGGACTGAAGAAAAACAATAAAAAGCTGGAGGTATTCGGGAAGAAGTTTCCTTCTAATATACTTTTGGTAAGTGGTAAGTAATTTCTTCATATTCTTTGTTTATAAATTGTGTTAGTGTCTGTGAGGAAATCTTAGTAAATGAAAAGCATCTAGTGGTGCAACCTCAGTATTCAGCATAAGCGCTGCAGGTGCCCAACGGATGCAGCTTCCTGCTATAACAATAAAGTCCTTGAATAGCAATCAGGACTGGTTACTCAGGTTGAAGTTGTATGAGTTTACTAATTGTAGCCATGGTCATTGTTATCACTCCATACGCGTCTAGGAATATTACTTTAACTCACATAAATCCAGTGGTCGCCCCCATATATTCCACAGTTCCTTACCACAGCAGAGGGAATATACAGACCAACAGAAATATTGGACTCAGTTAATCGACCTGTGCTGTTCTGTTGTATTGTTTTTGAAAATCATATAGAATTTAGATCATTTTTGCACCTGAGGAGTTTAACATTATGCACTGGAATGGAACTAATGCAGCTGGGCCTGTCGTTAAATGCATATATGACTTATCACATAGGCCTAATAATTATATCGACGCTTGAAAGGAAAAGTTGACTAAGCGCCATTCGTTCCTCACACGACTAACACTCCTATCACTGTGACTAAGCGCCATTTGTCCCTCACACGACTAACACTCCTATCACTGTGATAGTCGTGTGAGGGACGAATGGTGCTTAGTCAACTTTTCCTTTCAAGCGTCGATTTCATGTTTATGGTACTGTTATCAAGTTGCCTATTTTATTTTTCTTCAGGTTCTGCCAGTAAATGGTTCCATGGTCAAGATACTGGCCATAATGAGAGAAGCCTCCTGTGGTGCAACTTCAGCCGCAACATATTCCCCTGCCGATGCGAACGAAGAGGAACGAGAATGGTGAACAGAAGGGACCTACAGTCGGATACACCAAGCAGCCTCTAGACTGCCTACTGTTCATAAAATTATCATGTAATAATAAAACAATCTGATTTAGAACTGTATTTTATTATCCTTAAAATAATTACATGTTTTAGAGTCATAGTTCAATAATAATAAAAATGTTTATTGTCTTGGGGCGATGAACTTCACAATGAACTTCACCATTTGTAGGTAGGACAAATATTAGGATGAACAGAGGGCCATCCATCCCCCTTTGTATTTTATTGGACTCCTGTTTCCGCATTTAGACTCCTATTAGGTCCTTTAAATGTGCAGGCGTGGTCGACTACTCCAGCTAACCTAGCTCTTTCCAGAAGCACAGAAGTCTCCTGGTACATACACAGGCTTCACGAAGCGACCCTTACATGCTGAAGTATTTTGTCCATTGTTCGGTCAGACCAGTGCATTTCAGGATTAAGTGGATGACTGTTTCTTCTGTTCCGAGACAGCCTCTGGATAGCGGGCTGTCCTGAACTTTCACTATAAATCCCCCTTTTAAATGCTACAAGCTTCTCGTTTACTTAACAAATCTACTCATAGGCTACAACTGTGCCTGCTGGCTGCTGGTGCAACGCAGGCGTCCAGTTGCTCTGCATCCACGTAACAGTAGGTATTCAGTATTATAAGAGTAATAGCCTTGATGGTGATACTACAAGAAACATAGAAACATGAGCAGTCTTCCATGTCATGCAGATACTTTCCATGTATTCATTACTGGTGTCATTTTCGGTCAGAGAGAAGCCTTAGGTGCTCTCCGCAAGTTCAAAGGTCCTCCCCAAGCTCGGTAGTTTTTGTAATAAATTATTCTAGGAAAAAAAGTCTCGTCATGACTAGTTTTGGAAAACATTGATTTTACTCCTGCTGTATACATTTCTTCTGCATCTGCCATAACCGCAATGGCTCTCCCACTACCACAGACCACTATTTGTCGTATCTTCGAAACAAATCTGGCATTTCTGTAGATTTCCTTGATACATTTTAATTTAATCGTCACCCAAACAGGTCGCGATTAAAATAAGTCGAATTTTAGTTTGACATCTCTAAAAATGACAGATAAATGGCTGTTCCGAATAGCAAAATGGCGATTTTGACTAAATTGAATTCGACTAAACTAAAATTAATATTAGTCCTGTCAGTTTAATTAAGTTTGTTTTTCCGAATAGCAAACGCTATTTTGACACATCTAAACTTAATTTTAATTTAGTTTAGTGATTTTTGCAATCTCGAATCGACACCAACGTCTACCTTATACGAGGTTACTACCACTTGGAACTCGTATAACCACCGTCAAAAAGGGACAAGCAGGAGTTCAATTTAAATTGACTTCAAAATTAATAACTATTCAAAGAATACTTGTGAAGTCGACCTGACTGAAAATCACCATTATGCAATTTCAAAATGTTTTGAAAGCAAGAAATATACTCCCGGACACATGTATCGGCCCACTTTGCATTTTATGCTTTGATGGTCTTTAGCCAAAAATAAATGTTAAGTGGAGCCAAAAGTTTTAATGCAGTTTTAAAGCTGGCACATTTGTCTTCGTATGCTACTGTTAATTTTTAAATTTCGAATACAGAATACTTAAAAAAAATAAGAGTTACATTACATTGTGCATTAATGAAGGATAAGACATGCACTGGACATTTGAAAAAAACAAATGTTTTGTCTCAGATTTTTTTATTCAGTAAAATGTATTGCCTCCAAAGGCATCTGCGACAGTCCTCATGTGATTAGGCATAGATTTAATCAGTTTCTCTATGAAATTCTGTGGTATCATCTTCCATTACTCTTCTATGGCAGTTTTGAGTTCCTGTATCGTCTGTGCAGTCGGCTGGCGAGCTCGAGCACGCCTCTTCAACTCGTCCCATAAGTGTTCGATTGGGTTCATATCTGGGTTTCTTGCTGGCCAGTCCATAATTTCGATACCCACGTCTCGAAGATAATCCTGGACTATGCCAGCCGTATGCGCTCTTGCATTATCATACATGAAAATGAAATTTGAACCCACATAATCAGCGTATGGCATCACGTGAGGTTCTAAGCACTGGCGAATGTACCTGTCACCATCTAATGATGGCAGTTGTGGTACCGTAACCACCTCAAGTTCGGTTTTGCCATTTTCAGATATTCCTCCCCAGACTGTCCATGACCCTCCGCCAAAAGCAACCCTCTCTTCAATGCAACACTGTCCACTGCAAATAAGTACGGGAAAATTGAAGGCGCGCTCTTCGGTGAGCTGACGTTATTTTGGGGCCATTGGCAGGCTTGGATGGTACCTCATCGCATTCTTTCAACCTTCTTCGAACAGTTAGAGTGCTTACAGATACTCCATGAAAGTTACGAAGTTAGTTTTGAATCTGAACAGAAGTCAGGTGACGATTTCTCAAGCTGTCGTAAAAATGAACCAGTATTGCCTTTCAATTGTCACTCGAGATCGTGATCTTCCTGGATGACGAATGAAGCCGCGAGTCTCGAGGTACCTCTGGTAAACTCTCCGAACAGCAGAACGGCTTAAATTAAGTTGTGCACTGGCGTTTCTCTGGCTAAGCCCGGCCCGCAGAAGTGCTACAGCTTGGGCGGCTATTTCGTATGGAGTATCCATTTTTTGGCCTTTAACCCAAAGTGAAGATGCCTTTGGAGGCAACACAAGTTACTGAATAAAAAAATCTGAAACAAAACATTTGTTTTCTTTAAAAGTCCAGTGCATGTTTTATCCTTAATTAATGCACAATGCAATTAACTCTTATTTTTTTAAGTATTATGTATTCGAAATTTAAAAAATAACAATAGCATACAAAGACCAATGTGCCAGCTTTAAAACTGCATTAAAACTTTTTGCTCTACCTGACATTTATTTTTGGCTACAGACCATCAAAGCATAAATACAAGGTGGGCCGATAGACGTGTCCAGGAGTGTAATTATTCAATAATAAAAAATATGATTAGGCGTGTTATTTTTTAAGTTTTCTTTCTTTATTTTATCTTTTTTTATACTGGACGTTGATTAAAATTATAATTAAATTCCTAAACGTTTTTCGCTCTGATTTACCGAGGGGAAACGTTTTCAGATTTATACGAGAAGAAGGAGAAGCCACAGTTAGAAAGAACAAAAATGATTAAACTTACTATAATGTGTAAGTATGATGGTCGCGTACTACACGTCCGTAGGTGTAAATCTTAACGTCCTACACGTGACCACAGGTGATGCTAAATGAAACACAAGTCTGCCATCTATGTACAGCTTGTGTTAAATAATCTAGCTATATAGGTGAACACGAAATATTTCTCGTGCTAACATTTCTAGGGAAAACGTCATCGAGAGCCGAAACAAACTTGTGTCGGAAATTGAAGACTCTTTAAAGAAAGTCTCAGAATGGGGTCGGCTTAATTTGGTCCAATTTAACCCCACTAAGACAGGTTTGCGCGTTCACTGCCAAGAAAATGCCATTGACTTTAAATGCCAATGCCAAAAATCCCATATCAAAGGCCGGCAACGCACTTGTGACTCCTCTGGTGTTGCGGGTGTCTATGGGCGGCGGCAGTCGCTTACCATTAGGTGATCCGTCTGCTCTGCCATAAAAAAATATATATAATAATAATAATAAATACCACAGACTTATCTTCGTTAACAACCAATATCGTCCCTACTGCAGGGGCACGGGTCTGAGTCCCATACCGAGGGAAGGTCAGGCCATACTCCACACACGAACTCCATCCTCTATTTTTGAAAAATATTTACAGCAACACCATATACTCGTACGTACGTCATCAGGCGCCATCCAAGACAGAATGGCGACATACATAGTAAAAAATTAAGAAAACGAGAGCATAAAGCTTTTAAACGTTTATAATAATTCGTATGATTAATTTACAATTATATAGGGTCCTTATGAAATACGGGTTCTACTCATGAAATTGAACAACTTTCTCTAAGAAACCTATACTCAATTCGCAAAAAAACTTTTGGAGTCCTCATACTACGTAATTGATTAACTGAAACGCCAATTTTATAAGTTCAAATTTTTTTGCTAATTGAGTATAGGTTCTTTGGGGAAAGTTGTTCAGTTTCACGAGTAGAATTGTGTTATTTTTTTTTCAGGTATTTTAGAAGGACCCTGTATTGCTATAATTTAATAATTTTTTGGAATTCGTTAGCGATAGACGGTAAACTGGCCACTCGATGAGAAGAAGAATAAAAGTTCATCCTCGATAAGGATAAAGTGCTGTTTCGTCCGGGGTTAAGACAATGGACGCGACTGAGTGCACTTTACTCACAATTTTATTACGTTGGATTAAAGTGTACTTTGCAGTGCACGTTCGAGTTCAAGTGCTCTTAGTGTCAGGTTCGTAGAAAAATAAATTAGTCTTTTAACGTGGTACTATCGAGAATAAGACGTTTTTTTTTTAATTTAACTGCCATATACAGGGACTCATTGACTAAGGATTCTACTTATTGTTCTGAACAACTTTTTATCAAAGGCTTTGCTTAAATCGCCAAAAAATTAATTTGTATCTCATCATACAAAAATGGCCAAACTTTGTGCACTAAAACGGACCAATAAGTGAGCGTCTCACAATCTAACAACATTGCACCAGCGATCCTAGCCTTATAATATACGTTTATTGGTAGTATAATTTCAAAAAAGCTGCCAAGTGCGAGTCGGACTCACCCATGAAGGGTTCCGTAGCAGCAAGTAACATAATATAAAAGTTCTTGTAGTTCGTTGTAGGGAAATTGCGGTTTACGATTTATGACGTATTAAAAAAAAACTACTTACTAGATCTCGTTCAAACCAATTTTCGGTGGAAGTTTGCATAGTAATGTTCATCATATATTTTTTTTTGTTTTATCATTCTCTTATTTTAGAAGTTACAGGGGGGGGACACACATTTTACTACTTTGGAAGTGTCTCTCGCGCAAACTATTCAGTTTAGAAAAAAGTGATATTAGAAACCTCGATATCATTTTTGAAGACCTATTCATAGATACCCCACACGTATGGGTTTGATGAAAAAAAAATTTTTGAGTTTCAGTTCTAAGTATGGGGAACCCCAAAAATTAATTGCTATTTTTCTATTTTTATGTGAAAGTCTTAATGCGGTTCACAGAATACATCTACTTACCAAGTTTCAACAGTATAGTTTTTATAGTTTCGGAAAAAAGTGGCTGTGACATACGGACGGACAGACAGACTGACATGACGAATCCATAAGGGTTCCGTTTTTTGCCATTTGGCTACGGAACCCTAAAAACGACTACTTGTAATTATAATTTCACTAGTGAGATTATTATACCACGACTTCGACATCCCTGCACAGATAATATGATGCATGTCTCTTATCTGAGTCTTGCCGACAAACATCAATGTTAATAGCATTGATGTGTTCCGGCATGAAGATATGATAGCCAGTTCCCCATTGCATTGGGGAATCTTGGAGAGACGGCTTTCATCTTCGGTAGATATTCCAACTTCGGTGAGATATTGCCGAAAGCTTACAAGTTGTGGATAATACTATAGAGATAAAAGAATGACACAAAAAGTTTTTAGTTCTACTTATTCTATGTCTATATCACTTTGGATATAATTTTTTTTCTATTAAATTATTCAAACAAGAAATTACCTATTTAACTTTCTTTTAATTTTATTTTATCCATAATTTCCTAAACTTTTCAACTTTATTAATTTATGTTAAGATTAAATACGCGCTAACACATAACTTGGGTGGCGCGGGGTAGCGCGGGGAGGCAATAATTCAGAACTTTACGAATTATCACGAAGCTAAATTCTAAATGAGTTGGGATAACTGCTCTTTGCTTGTGTTCTATTTGGCACACATTACCAGGGCACTGCACAGAGTGTCACATGAAAAGGAAAGTACTCTACTGTTTATAACCGTCAACGTAGCCTAGCGGTTAGCCCACTCGCTTCACATCGGAAGGTCGCGGGTTCGATTCCCGGCGGGGTCCAACTTTTTAGGACTCGGTTTGGTTCAGAAAATGCCCTACCACCAGTAGGGCATTTTCTGAGCCCGCCTGGCTAGCTACCACCTTCTTATCTAAGTCTTGCCGCCAAACATCAATGTTGACAGCATTGATGTGTTCCGGCATGAAGATAAGATAGCCAGTTCCCCATTGCGTTGGGGAATCTTGGTAAGCCCGCTTCCATCTTCGGCATCATCGTCACTTACCACCAGGTGAGATGATGCCAAGGGCTTACCAATAGTGGGTAAAAAAAAAAAAAAAAACTTTACGAATAATCACGAAGCTAAATTCTAAATGAGTTGGGATAACTGCTCTTTGCTTGTGTTCTATTTGGCACACATTACCATGTCACTGCACAGAGTATCACATAAAAAGGAAAGTACTCTACTGTTTATAACCGTCAACGTAGCCTAGCGGTTAGCCCACTCGCTTCATATTCTATTCTAGCTGAGTATGTGTTATATAAGGTGTATGTGTGTATGTGTGTGTGTGTGTGTGTGTGTGTATGTGTGTGTGTATGTGTGTGTGTCACTTACTATCAGGTGAGATGATGCCAAGGGCTTACCAATTGAGGGTAAAAAAAACTAAGCTCAAATCACACACAGTCATTTGTCCCCAAACTTAGGATTTCCATAATAACGGGAACCAGTCTGATATACATACATAGATAAATAAGTTTAAATACATATATATACAGTTGAATACATTCAGAAACAAAGCAAACAAATCTCTATATCATAAATGTTTGTCCTGGGTGGGACACAAACCCAACGAACCTCGGGTCAGCTGTTAATAGCGCTGATCACTGAACCACCGAGTCAGTCACTCTACTTATCAAACGGGACAAAATTTGTCAATGAACCCATATATCGTTCCTTCTGTTGACCTATGACTGGGTCTTAAAAAAATCGAGAGCCACTTGAGCGCTGCACACTCTCCAGGACAATTTTTGAAAACGATATGAAATGAAATGTTTTTTTTATTCAAAGTAGGTATCAGTGTTCACTTTTCGAACGTCATTTTCTTATCTACCTACGTATTTCGGGTAATCTTTGCGGACTGAGAACAAAAGATGGGTTCAAAGAAACTCCCTCCAAAACATTTTAAAAATAAAAGTATAAAACAAGGCATTAAAAATAATAACTTGATTTTAAAGTTAGCTTCTGCGTTAAAAGGAGTATAAAATTAAAGGACCAGCCTATGGCGGGGCTAGAGGGGAGGATGGCTTTATGCGAAACAAAAGTTGGTAATTAATCATTAAGGAACAGATTTCTGACTCATAAACTTGAAGATACCTTACTTTATTACAATTTCAGGAAGGTCTGTAGGTTTTTTTATCCGGCGATTTTATATTTGTAACTTGAATTAAATGTGTATGTGTGTGTGTGTGTGTTAGTGTTTGTCTAAGTGTGTAGGACCCGTGAGTTAGATTTTATTCTTAATCTCAATCTTTTGTTTCAAGACTGTTTCGTTTGCTGAAATCGTAAAAAATGAGAGTTATTAATCAATACAATACAATAATTTTATTGGCAACTTACATATTGCAGGTCAAATTCAATGTTGTAACGTTATACATTCACAAAATGATGTCTTTACATATAATTGTTAAAATACAGTCAAATAATAAAGTAATAATAAAATAAATAATAGAGATATTGCAATAGCGAGAAAAATTCAATATAATAAAAATAATTTTTGAGTTTCATAAATTCCTCCAAACTATGAAATAAATTGTCGGACAGCCAATCGTGAGGATAAGCCCTATCACCCGGTTACTAAAAAGCTTTATGGTATCGGCAGCGGTGGGTATTTTTTAAAGGCTTTAAAATAGTTGTAGTGCGTTTTAAGGGTACACTCTGACACCAACCGTTCACTCTGACAACAGGATAGCATAATGCAAATTGCGTAAAAGTGAACGAGAAGGTACAAAATGGTCGCTGTCAGAGTGCACCCTTGGAACGCGGCCCTGTAATTGCTTTTAAATATCCATTGCAGTATTCAAGGAAGCTAGAATGTATAACAGAAAGCTATGTCGTAAATAACCATTCTTAAAATTAAATATTTGAATTTGAAAAAACACAATTGTGGCCCAAATTCTAAAATTATATTTGCGCGAGATAACCTCCGTAATGAAAACCAATATAACACGTCGAATATACAAGTTGTTTTTTTTTATAACAGATGTTAATCCAGGCTATTATTAAATGACAAAAAATGTTGGACCCCCGATACAAAATTCTCCAAAGCTCTGACGGACCATTTGTATGGAGAGTGTAACTAGGTTAATTAAAGCGCTAAAACGAAAGTTGTCCCAATTAAAATCCTGGAAATGTTTGTATCCACCATAAAATAATCATTTTATTTAACAATTAATGTCGCTTTTCCCTATCTTAATTGGTCGGCATTATCCCGAAAACACGGTGGCAAGCATTTATTGTTTTAAATAATAAAAAGCTACCTATTTCGCGTCACAGAAATATTGACTTATACAGGGTGTTAAAAAAGTGCGTTTGAGATTTTAAGGGGTGGCTCAGAAACAAGTGACTCAATACAGGAAAAATATCGAAAAAATCCGCACTACATTTTTTTTTTTTCAGTTTTCCATACAAATCTTTTATTCACTATTCAGGTTTAGTATGGGAATCTAAAAAAAATGCAGAACGGATTTTTTCAATTTTTTTTCTCTATTCTATACTTGATTCTGAGTAACACCTTAAAATCTTAAACGTAGTTTTTTAACATCCTGTATAGTAAATATTAAGACAAATATACCGAAATTATTTTGACATTGTTTTGTTTCTTATACTATGCTATTCAGTAAACATTTTTGTGGCTGGAGCCTCCTTTTAAGCTAGAAATGCCTTGTCAGGAGGCAAAAGTACATACGTACACACGAAAAACATTACTATTCGCTTCGGCAGTTAGGCAATACTTGTCTACTTAAAGCTTATTACCTACCTTCTTTTCTAAGCGCAACCCTACACAAACGAATATTGAATAAGCTATTTTGGAATCAAATTCAAATACATTTAGGTTCATAATCGTTCAACAACAAATAAGGGCATTCCGAATATTGTGTTGCTATTCTGAAAACTGTTGACCGTAAATATGTTTTCATACACTTGTTCTGTAATGGGCGAAGTTAACGAAAATATTGCCCCTCCTCAGAGGCCGTTTCACAAAAGGGGTCGTAATACGTTCCGGTTTGGAACATAAGTAGTGCTGGGAGTTATCGGAATTTATCGAGAGTTAACACTATACAATATTAGACAGTAGTGTTTAATATTTAACCGTGGGAGAGCCATGCTTCGGCACGAATGGGCCGGCTCGACCGGAGTCATACCACGGCCTCCCAGAAAACCGACGTGAAGCAACGCTAGCGTTGTGTTTCGCCGAGCGAATGAGGGTACCGGAGGCCCAACTTCCTCCCCCTCGCCATTGCTCCATCCCCCATCCCATTTCAAAGGTCGGAAACGCACTTGTGACTACTCTGGTCTGATGTTGCGGGTGTCTATGGGCGGCGGTAATCGCTTACCATCAGGTGATCCGTCTGCTTGTTTACCAGCTATCGCATTAAAAAAATACAAATGATGTCAACAAACCCGGACACTCAAGCAAACTGTGGCGTTAAAATTGCCTATTACTACTACATAAACGGATAATGTTTGTACACGCGTGAATGTGTGTGTTGTGTGGCTTGCGCTAACCAACCGTAACTGGGTCTTATCCACAGGCCCCAGGGGTGTGAAGTCACCTTTAGAAAGGGGTAGGGAGTGGCCGTGTTTGCAGGGAGTTACTTAAATGTCGAAAGTAAACACTATACAAATGACCATAATAGACCCGGACACTCAAACAAACTGTGACGATAAAATCGCCTTTTACTAATACATAAACGGATAATATTTGCGCAGTCCTTGGAACTTTCACCTTATTATAATGGCACAAATTTTGTGGGGACGAACGCAGATCTAGCTACACAACCTCGTGTCGGATTTCCCCTTACGGGATGTCCAGATAAAGTTTTAAGATGTGCACAGAATTATTGATGAACTACATCTTAAATTTAATTTAATTTATAAGCATGAAAGAGTGTAATGTCTCGTCCATACAAAAATTATAATAATGAGAGACGTATTCACGGCAAATATAAAAATTGTTTTTGAAAAAGCTTGATAAAATTCTTCCCCCGGCTACGAGCTTTCTTTCAAAACGTTTCATTCTAGTTTATCCAGTAATTTAAGAGAAAATCGCGATCATACAATACATATACATACTTCGCTTTTGAAAATAGAAGCTTTTTTTGAAGTTGCTTTTCAAGAAAAACTGGGAAAACTAAAAACTCGCAAAATCTGTTTGTTTCTGTTTTGTTTATACCCTTCCGTAAATACTGCATAGTGCAACTTATCACCCTATGTACAAAAAGTAGGTGTAACAAAAAGGTGAATGAAACAATACTTTATAATGAACTTCCACGCCAAAAACTGATCAGTTATTATTCTACGATTTTATCTAAAATCTGAACAAATAAATTGGAGTGTTCACTAAATCGATCAGCTAATTGGCCAAATATGTGTTGTTCATGAATCATGAGATTTCACCTAAAGTATTTGTTACATCCCGTATAATTATCGACACGACAGGACAGGACAGTGCTACAAAACAATCAACCACGCAGCTTGTCTGTGTAATTATGGCAGAGGCAATAAATTCGATATCCATAGGCATATACTGAAATCGATACTCCGCCAACACTAGAACATGATTTGCGGGTTCAGTACTATCATTTTTAAGGTCCAGTTACAAAAGGAGTTTCTTTTGAAAGGAAGCAAAGGGAACCGGCGAACCGTGACTTTTCGAGAGGAAAAAATCAGAAAGGTAAAAACATTCGGTGGCGAAGTTTCAAAAGACTTCGTTTATACACAATCAGAGAACACTGGATCTTAAAACGGGTAATGTCTTTGTGAAAAAGAAGAGTAAAATATTTTTATTTGGCTAGGATGTAAGAACTTTTTGAAAAAATATGTTGGAGGGAGTTGTTTTTGGGCGCGACGACGTTTCTTCTCCCTCTGCGAACACTAAAACGTCGAGTGTACGAGGCGCAAGCGATAATAACCTCGTATAATATAGTTATAGACAAAACAAACGCCCTTCGAGAAGTGTACTTACTTGTACTATACTGACATTTTCAGGAGGGAAAATGGAAGGTGAGCTACATTTAATCAGGATTCCTGTCCGAATTCAACAGTGACTTGAAACCTTATACGTCTCTTTTTTATCCCAACTTCGCTTTCTATCTAGGCTATAGAATATCAAATACTTTTTCAGTTTAGTTGGTCACACAATCAGTATAAAGCATATAAATCGGCTGAATAAACTTCGAGACAAACTATATGAAACCAACTATAGGCCCGCCTCTATACTATTGTAAAAATCACCCGACTACATCCAAAAAAGGGTCCGAGAAATGGCCTAAGAATTAGCATATATTAATTCATGAACTTGCAGACGTTGGCACAAAAAATGGTCCTTGAATTATACATAATGGATTGGACAGGGAGTCTAGTCTAAAAAGCCACTTTAAAAAGATTTGGAAAGTAATGTAATTAAAAAAATAATTGACCACGCTGAATACGTTAAAAACAACCGACTTCAATCGCAACAACTCCAATTTTGCTATGTTTTTGTTGATTTTCTCAAAAACTGCTGAATCGATTTCGATAAAAAATTTATGGGACCACCTGTGAAGTATACCCTTTTAAACAAAAAAAGAATTTTCGAAATCGGTTCAGGCGTCTTCGACTAATCGGTGAACATACATAAAAAAAAAAAAGATTCCGACGAATTGAGAACCTCCTCCTTTTTTTGAAGTCGGTTGAAAAAAACACTTGTACTTTTGAATTTGACTGGAGTGACTGAGAAAAATAGCGAGCACAAAAAGGCCCCGATTACACCCAACAATGAACTTATGTGGGCATTCATAATAAATAAAATAAATAAATAGTAAACAGGTGATTAACTCATTTCACTAGTAGCAAATGCCCACTGACTTCTAATGGCTCACTTTTTAGGGTTCCGTAGCCAAATGGCAAAAAACGGAACCCTTATGGATTCGTCATGTCTGTAGTCACAGCCACTTTTTTCCGAAACTATAAGAACTATACTGTTGAAACTTGGTAAGTAGATGTATTCTGTGAACCGCATTAAGATTTTCACACAAAAATAGAAAAAAGACAATAAATTTTGGGGGTTCCCCATATTTACAACTGAAACTCAAAAAATGTTTTTTCATCAAACCTATACGTGTGGGGTATCTATGGATAGGTCTTCAAAATGATATTGAGCTTTCTAATATCATTTTTTTCTAAACCAAATAGTTTGCGCGAGAGACACTTCCAAAGTGGTAAAATGTGTGTTACAGGGGGGGCCCTGTAACTTCTAAAATAAGAGAATGATAAAACTAGAAAAAATATATGATGTACACTTCTATGCAAACTTCCACCGAAAATTAGTAAGTAGTTTGTTTTAAGACGTCATAAATCGTAAACCGCAAATTATCTTTCATTCAATTAACTCAAATATAAAAAATATAGAGTTCAAGACATGTGTGATTATGAATTTATACGGAACCCTCGGTGCGCGAGTCCGACTCGCACTTGGCCGGGTTTTTTTGTTACACGTAGTTACCTATTGGAAAAAGTGGAACAAATTCAACAAAGGTAACGAAGTCACTTCTAAACAAATCGAGCCTATCAGAAAGAACGTCGTAAGCGCCAAAATACACAAAAATATTTGTAAGTTATTTGGTAATCTTATACTTATATGAATGACTTTTAGATAATCAATAATTTTTTCAACGTTTTTGTATATTTTATTGTATTTTTCATCCAGATAGTTTAATTTATTCGCGCGATTACAGATGCCGAGGAAATGATTTGTTCTAAGAGTTACTTTGAAATTACTTGGTATCCTACTGAATGGGATATGTATATTTTTAGAAAATGTATCTTACGGAATTTGGTATTTTAGGAAACAGATGTGATGAGATTTGGATATTTTAGGAAACGGATGATTTGGGATTCTTAAGGGCAAAAAGGATTTTAGGTCATTACCTTTTTGCCTATAAGAATAGTTGTATTAAGTATCTCATACGAAATATTTGAAAGAAAGCCTTCTCGTTTAAACATACAAAATGGCGCTTACGTCGTTATTCCTGAAAAGGTTTGAAAAAACGAAAAGACCAGAAATACTCGGACTAAAAATAGTCTTATCGAATACTCTTCATTGGATCCCAGACTAAAAAAGTCTTTATTTTTTGATTGGATTTATATAATGAAAATGTCTGCGTCGAAAACTTCAAATATTGCTTTTTTGTTTTGACCCAAAGAACCTCTATATGATTCTTATCTTCATGCCTTGCCCTTTTGGCATATGATTTCGGTCCCTTATTTATAGAGTTTTGCGATTCAAAGATCCCTTTTTTGAGACATTTACTTTTGATCATTATCTTTTTTATCAAAAATATCCACAGAGACCTTTTAACTAATTTATAAGTGTATTTTAAAATAACTGAGTGTAAAATTTCGTTTGTCCATTGATTTAAACATAAATAAGAGCGTATACAATAACTATTAATTATAATAATTTGTTATTTTTCCTCATTAACTTACATGATCACCATTGGCCTAACGCGTCCATGACAGACGATGCAGTCAGTGTCGCGGATACAATATTTTTGGTGACTGTACAGCCCAATACGAGACCGGCACAGTCGACCGCAGGACCAACAGGGAAAGTTGCCTACAGACGGATTAGATGCGGCTAGATGTCTACGGTTCCTCCGCTCGGATAGAGCTATGCTCCCACAGCAGCGAGAGCTATTACACTTTTAAATGAATGAATGAATGACAGACCAGGTTCAAAGTGTGGACTTATTTTTTGATAGCCAGAACATAATCTTTAAAGCTATATGGTTTTGTCTAGAAATAACTTAATCTAACATATCTAATAAGTTAACATATATACATTTTTTTATCTTGGAAGGCGTCTTAGTGTTAAACTGTAAGCCTTCCAATGAATTGTAATAAATAAAAAAATAAAAATAAAAAAATTTAACCAGGCCTCATCACACGCCCTGCGACCATCTCCCACACACCTGCGCCATTCGTCCCTGTCTAGGGCGAGCTTTTCCCAGCCTCGGGAATCGATGGTAAAAGCCGCCATGTCACGCTTAACGCAGTCTTTGAAACGCAACAGCGGTCTCCTAACAACATGATACATGATATAAATTTATAATTTAAATTAAAAATATAGTTGGACGAGTGGCCAGTCTCTTTTTTTGTTTTTTATTAAAGTATCCTATCAACGAAAATGTAAAATCCCGTTGATTATTTCAGGATAAGTAATATCATAGATATACTTTTCTCTGGTAATTGTCTTACATATCCTACAATAAAATCGTCGCCTGTATCAATAGTTAATTATTAATATTTTTCACTAAACAGCTCTTTTAATTTAACAGAAGACATACTTAATTTATAAATAAATCATGAATAGTATGGAAACGACTATCTTCAATAGTCATTTCAGTGACTTTTTATCAACTGCCAAAACGACATTTTGTTCTGTAATTTTTCGTGTTACTGGCGTGTAACTCGCATGAACACAACATAGACAACTACCTATTAGGTTTAAAGTCCATGACCCCATGAGGTACAAATCTCGTCACGTCGTCACGTAACCTGGAATAAGATGCCCACTATGTTGAACCTCTACAAACACGACCATAACTTAGGTGTGTTTAAATATAAGTAAAAAGAAAGAAAAGAGAAAAAAGAAAGAAAAGAGAGAAAAGAGAGAAGAGAGAGAAGAGAGAAAAAAGAGAAGAGAGAAAAGAAAGAAAAGAGAGAGAAAAGAGAAAGAGAGAAAAGATCGGTAATCGCTTACCATCAGGTATCCGTCTGCTCATTTGTCACCTATCACATAAAAAAAAGAGAGAAAAGAGAGAAAAAAGAAAATGTTTTTTCAGCTAAACCATAATGAAAAACAAAGATAGTAAGTAATTAAGTGACATTCATCTCGACCATTTCGTGCTTCGCAAGGAACGTTAAATCATTTTCACTAGATATTATAGCATTTACACTGTTTAAGGCTTTTTGCCAATCCTTTTACACCTCGTCACCTGAGTGCTTATTTGTTCAATCTCCATATCCAACACTTTATACAACAAAGTTTTTACTGATTATTTCACGTAAATTAAATGATTTCTTACAGATTGCGTTGTCAACAGGTAATTATATTTTTAATGTTCTAAAGGTCTAAATTATAAGAATCATACACCAATCGACGGGAAATTGGATAATATGATAACTGCATTTAAAAGTAATTTTCGTTAATATGGTCGATTGGACAAATAAGCACTCAGGTGACGACCTGTAACCTGTGGGTAAGCTATACACAAAAAACTGTCAACGCCTTGCGGGTCCAATATAACAACGGGTTTCGGATGCTGTTGGGGCTGCCGCGATATTGCAGTGCATCATTAATGTTTGCTGAGGCTCACGTTGATGATTTCTACGCGATTATTAGAAAACGAGTTGCCTCCCTGATGCATCGAGTTCGCGGTAGGTCCAACAGTCTCCTTTCTATAATAAGGGACAGGATAGACAGTCCCATACTTAAGCATTGGGTAAAAAATGTCCAACTTGCCCCACATCGAAAACTGTCCAACTGACGTTATATATTTTAATGTTTGTATTCGATTTGTATTAAATCTAATTGTGTGTCTTATTTTTGTGTGTGATTACACATGATTATGTATATGAATTTATTATGATTCGAAATAAAATTATATTCTATTTTATAGCAGTTGCCAAGCCTTGTCAACGAGGTTTGAAAACTGCTGACACTTATAAATCACTGTAAACTTTTGACATTGGGATGGTCAACCCCAGTCTCAAAGTTTTCATGACAGAGCTAAACACATCGATATAAGAGAACAATTAGCATTAGGTGAGTCCATAATATCCTAAGGTCTCAGCAGCTATGGCCGGACTTTTAAATCCCATTTAGATACCATATATCAACTCCAGTTACGCATCCTCAAAACAATTATCCCTCCAAAAAAAAGGTGTACACCTGCATTAACTTAGCTACACTCACTCATTAACATCTACCCATCCTACCCACAGAATCACAGTAAACATGTTACGTAATACGTGCGATTGTAACTTCTAGATAATAATTATATACTTTGTTAATATCAGAGTACGACTTCAGTGCAATACAAAAACCCAATGGGGTTTCCGTTGCACATGTTTTTTTTGTAATATGTATATTTTTTATAGAAAAATTTTAAAAAAACCATGTATCGTGTCTGTAGTCAGTTTACTTGCAAGATCAACGTCTTCGCAAGCCGCACGCTTCACGACTTGAAAGCTTATCTTATTTGAAGTGTCTTAAAATGAACCTGATCCAGGTAAATAGCTTAATCCTCCAAAACCCCTCTTGACAAAGCGAGGTAGCGGATAGATAGTGTAGTGGGCAAACAACACGGTTTACACAGAGGAGCCCTAAACCAACAGCGGTCGCAATGGACTCGGGCCCAGTGGGCGCACAGTGGGGCCGCTGATATTGGGTCCTTTACAAAGATTTGGGAAAAATAATGAAAGGTTAGAAGGTAGATGTTTAAATTAAAATTCGGGAATAAAACGAGACTCTTTGGTTTATTAGTTTAAAAAAAGGAAATAAATATCTGACAGTCTAGCTGGAACTGGATGAAAGATGAGTTTTAGTTTTCATCATTTCACAAGTCAACGCGTTGTTAGTTTTTTAACCAATCTTACAAAGCTATATTAAAAAAAAAAAAAATACTCGTACCCGGATAAAACTTTTAAAAGGCTATAAAATTAAATATTCTTTAAAGAAACAAAAAAGTTTTGCAAAGGGATGTCATCATTTAATTTTATTTGTGGATGCATATTTTACCTGAATCCATACAGATCCAGTCCAGCTTTTTCCATAAGCTTCAAAATGACGCAAATAAATGTCAATTGTTCTAAATTAAATAGAGAGTCAAATGAATTAACTAATTTCAAATAAATTTATAATAGTTACCAATGGAACCATAATTCTAGCTAAACTGAAGGTCCTAATTATATATGTTCGAACCTTTGTTTTATAGATGTCCTTCCAAGGGCAAATAAACCCTAACCCAATATCCACATTGCGGGATTTTAACCCAGCGACAGCCCAGTAAAAACGAAATAAAGCCCAATTTAAGGCTATCGTAATAAGTACCGATGTCTGTCCAATAGCGACGAGGTTTTATTTCGTGGCGACAGGGTGGAGGGAGGGGGGAGGGTTTAAATTGTGTCCAAGTCTGGGTTCAACGTAAACCGCTGATAAGTCTGAGTCAGCGTTTTCATTGTCTTCCAGTGGATGACAGTGTAATGCCGGGTTTGTCATGTTCACCGCAAATGTACAAGTGCAGTCCTGAAATATTGTAGAAAGATGAATCGTTTAAGCTGAGGATAGTCCTTTTGAATACATTTATTTTTATTGTATATTCGTTGGAACAGAACATACAAAATTAATAAAATGACCAATACCCAAAGAAAATTCAAATAACTCAAAATCACTGGACTAGTTAATAACAAACATAGCTAAAAACTGATGATATGAAATTTGCTTTCAAATAAAAAAAACACTTTCAAAGTATCCTTTATTCGATCCCTCTGTGTCTCAGAGGGACACTAAGAAAGAAATAATGCATTGTATTTTATAATAATGGTTACACTCTATTACACCGTGGTTATACAAAAATTAAATGTTAACGATAAACTGAACTGTGTAAAGAAGGTTCTAACAATGCGCTTTTATTAATAAAGTCACACAAACGTACCAAATGATGCCGAACGAACATTGAAATAAAAATTCCCAACCGCAAAAAATGGCCTAACAGTTAATCACTTTGTTTGTAAGATTTCTCTCCACCTATTCTTTCTGCAATTAGCAATTAATCATGTATTTTAGCACTGATTTGTTCCGGTATGGAGAAAAGATAGCCAAGCCGGTATCCCATAGCGTTGGGGAATCTTGGTAAGCCCACTTCCATCTTCCGCCATCATCATCACTTACCATCAGGTGAGATAACACCGGGAGGGTCAGAGGGTATCCTGGGGCCCCCGGATCTCACCAAGCCCCTCTATAAACGCACAACTTAGACTCATTTTTCCCGAAACGGTGCGCCCCACAAAGAAACTTCACATAACCAAAGATGCTCCCGTTGGGAGCCTTTACACGATACGACAATAAAAGTGGGAGGGGTTGCGAAAAAAACGTCTAAACTTTCAAGTCTGTGGGCCCTAGTACCTAGGCTTATCAGTTGTGGATAAAATAACGAATTGAGATGATGCCAAGGGCTTACCAATTGAGGGTACAAAAAAATACACTAAAACTAAATAAACGACAAGTTAAAAGGTTATAAAAAATTAAATCTACTCGAGACGAATAATTTACAGCCTTAAACCTCTTCAAAGCGCAGCTCTAATATTTAATCTAGCTAAGCCCGAGATCAAAACGTGTTTAAAGCTATCACGGCACCTTTACAGGCTCCTAAGTACTAATCTACATTCACCTGAGAGGGCAATTTTTTATGCTCAATTGCACAAGAATGAGGTCCAGGTCCGCCTTCAGGGAGTATTTCATGGAAGGCAACTGTGGAAGGCAAAGATTTAAATGGCAATCAGGATGTTCTTGTAGAGAAAATATTTGTTGAGGTGTAAAAAAGTTGGTATTTTTTTACACTCTTGAGCAACTCGGGTATTATTGACATTCAAATTGTTGCCTTTGGTAAAATTCCCTCCCTCGTGGGTCGATCTGGTGAGGGTCCATACTTTCAAATCGAATCAAATCATTTATTTGTGGTTAGAAGTAAATAACAATAAATTGCATGGTCTAAAAATAATTATGTCCATTATAACCTGTCATGTGACGTACAAACAGACGTACTTTGCGGCCCTCTCTCTAATCTTCTTCTTTTCGAGTCGATAACAAACCTGCTTATATAGTCTCGGCCCAAAATTCAGCTACGCGAATCGCACTGTCCGTAGCACACATTAGATCTTCCTGCGTGCAGTTGTTTGGGCACGCAGGGCACGATCTTAAATGCTCCATTGTTTGGGGAACTACCCCACACTTGCACTCCAAGTTGGAACCGTCTGAGAATCCCCACCTGAACAGGTTCTCCTTGCTGCGGCCGACCTGCGTCCGAAGTCTATAAAGACTTCCAGTTAAGCCATGGTAACTCATGTCCAGGCGGAGGACTCTCAGACAGTGGGACGAAAGGACGAGGGAGAACGGCACTCTCCTTCCATATTCTGCATCTCTCCTTTGAACGGTCTTCATCGGGGAGAGGGGACACACACTTTGCAAAATTCTTGCGGCTTTTCAGCCTTTGTGGCGCAGGATGGTAATTGTGAAGTGGGTGCCGTGTGTCACCTAGCATTGTGATTTTTTCGGAGGAGCTCGCTACGGCTCTGCGGATCTCTGGGGGCGCTATTCCAGCTAGCGGATACAGCATTCGTACCGTGGTCGGTTTTAGGCAACCAGTAATAATCCGGCAGGTTTCGTTTAGTGCTGTATCTACTAACTTTGCGTGGGCTGAGCGGCTCTAGACTGGGTTTGCATATTCGCCTGCAGACATGTGTAGCTTACGGCCCGCTTCTTTATTGCGAAGGTGGAATACACAACTTTGGGTTTTGCTCGGGTTAGGACTTAAGGAATTGGCATCATAGTACGCTCCCAGGCATTCCAGAGCATTCGACAAGTCGGCTTCGACCTTTTCGAAACTGGTAGCTTGGAAGGTCAGAGCGAGGTCGTCTGCATATAGGAAGCGGGACGAGAGGGGGCCTGACGGTTGGTCGTTGGTGTACACATTAAATAAGATGGGTGCCAAGACGCTGCCTTGGGGCAAACCATTTTTTTGTGTTCTCCAACGACTTTTGTCGGACAGGAGATGGACCCGAAACCGACGATTATCTCTAATAAGAGCAGAATACTCACGTGCAAATGGATATTACTTATTCACAAAAACCCTAAGGTTAACGTGTATTGTATACCTTCTTCTTCTTCTTCTTATCGTGTGGCACAATTTAACCGTCCTATCCGCAATGTATAGGCGGCGGTTGCCTGGTGTTGCACTTATCATCACCCTTGGTCACGTGTAGGGCATTTAAGATTTACACCTACGGACGTGTGCAACGCGACCATCATACACAACTAGAAATCAGATGTGCAGGTTTCCTCACGATGTTTTCCTTCACCGTTAAAGCAGTCGGTATGAAAATGCACGTAAGTTTCGAAAAACTCATTGGTGCACTGGCCAGGATTTGAACCCGAGACCTCTGGTTAGGAGGACGGAGTCACTAACCGCAGAGCCACCGACGCTTTTTGTATACCTATACTGAATGATCCAGTTACCCACAATTTCATCACTGTTGTCAGACTCTTGTTCACGAATTTGTTATAAATATTATAGGTACGTTATCTACTACGCATTGTGGTCCTCGAATACGACATAAAGCGCTAAAGTAGACGATTTGTGACATCAAAGAGCCATGTATTAGAGTGTAAAAATCGAATTTATTTCGGTGATGCGAAGGTGATTGCTATCTACTATACAGGATGTCAAAAAGTGCGTTTGAAACTTTATGGGTTACTCAGAATCAAGTATAAAATATAGGAAAAACATTGAAAAAATCCGCCTTCAAATTTTTCAGTATTTTTCCTATATTCCATACTTGATTCTGAGTGGCTCCTTAAAATGAACACATTTTTTTAACATCCTGTAGACCGAAATTCTAATTTATTTGAGGTTTTTACCAATTTACAGCTCCATCATCCTATACTAAATATTTCTTTGCTTATTTCGCGAAATTAAAACATGGATTCGACATATTGTATCAAAACTTAATTACATGGTATGTACTAGTTGAAAATCTACTTGTTAAATCTTTTAATACTAGCAGATAAAGAGTTTTGGTAGCTCTACGTAGTAACGAGGCCTTCGTTACCATACCAAAGATCCGGGTTCAAATCCCGGCTCCACGGTTGAGGTAACTGGTCACCACGCATTGAGCTGCTTTCGTTGTTTGGGAAGATTCCCTCGCCACCATGCGCTCAATGACATCACCCGGAGGGCCCTGGTCCCGGCCAATATTCCATCCTTGATGGAGCCGCCGGGTCTTAGTCGATCTGATGGCAAAAGGCCAGATGGTTTGACCCTGGTGCCGTGGCAGAGAGGAAGGTGTTTATTGTGGGACGCCACGTGCGTCAACACCTTCGCTGCCTCTTACCTCAGCCGCACGGCGCGGTCGGCCGGGGCCGCTGCTGAGTTCGCGGCTGCCAAAAAGCACGAGAAATACTCGGCTTTAAAAGCTAACTATTGCTTCGTGCCACTGGCGTGCGAAACGACTGGCTGCTGGGGAACAGAGGCTTTGGCTTTCATTAAAGAGGTTGGCCGTCGGCTTCGTGAGAGGGGCTGTGACGCTCGCTCCGGGGCGTACCTGCTGCAAAGGTTGTCCATTGCCATACAGCGCGGCAACGCGATGTGTCATGGGCTCCTTTGCTGCTGGTACGGCTCGGGGGTCATTTTTGACTAGACTAGTGATATCACTTTTTATGTATCTTTTTTTATTGACCACATTTTTTATGGAAAATAAATGTTTGTAAGGTTTACAGAGATAAAAAAAAAATCCCGGCCAATGCACCGTTAATCGAAACTTACGTAAATTAACCGCCCTCTATATATCTCTGTATTGAGGCACTCGGTTTATTGTGGCGCAAGTATAGTTGTAAAACAACCGTTTAAAACTATAAACAACAGTTTAAAACTTGAAATTAACGGTTTTAAACGGTTGAATACCCGACTCCGCCGAAAAGAGGAATTATATTTTATACATCGACTTACTTACTAAACAGGTATAGGCACATTGTGATTCATCAATATCAAGAGCGAGACAGCGCTATACTAAGAAATGAGAGGTTCAATGTCGTCTCGCTTCCTTTAGCGGTATCTCGTGCGCGATATTAATGGATCACAACATTCACAACTTATTTTATTAAACGTGTGAACTTTGCCTTTGTAGCACGGTGCTACTCGCACGCAACTCGCTCCCACGGCCCCAGCCCACGCGCCGTTTAAAACGTGGTTTAAAACGTTTAAACGAAAAAAACGGTTTTAAACCGACCGGTTGAATTCGTTTTAAGCCGGCTTTACATCTATAGGCACAAGGTAAGTAAGAGGTGTTTTTAACCACAATTTTTAAGCCCTAGACCTTAAGCAATAGAACGATCGATCTGATCCTAAGTAATGATGATGCCAATCGATGAAGCGACCAAACTTACCCAACGCAATGGGAACTGGCTATCTTATCTCCATGCCGGAACACATCAATGCTACTAACATTGATGTTTGGCGGCAAGACTTAGATAAGATGTTGATAGCTAGCCTCTAGCTAGCTCAGAAAATGCCTACCAACTAAACAACAGAGTCCTACAAAATTGGTCCCCGCCGGGAATTAAACTTGCAACCTCTTAATGTAAAGTGAGTGGACTAGGCACTAGACCACGGAGGCAGTTATTGACATTTTACACGGATTAATCCTGCTCAAACGGATATTAACTTGAACTTTAACCCATCACTAGAGCGGAAAGTAGCTCCGTCCGTCCGACTTCATTGTTAAAACATGACTCGGATAACAAATTCTGCCTTTAGGGAGATTGTCGACGATTCCCAGTTATTTGTTGAGGGGGCCCGGTCCTCTCTGATTGAATATCGGTTTCATTTGAATGTTACTGTTGTGCTTAATTTAAATAGGTCGTAGTTCTGATGGGCCCTGGTTTACATACGAGTGAAGTTGATTTGATCCACTTTTTTTTATGTTATAGGTAGCAAACGAGCAGACGGATCACCTGATGGTAAGCGATCACCGCCGCCCATAGACACCCGCCACACCAGAGGAGTTACAAGCGCGTTGCCGACCTTTGTAATAGGATGAAGGGATGGGGGAATTGGGGGGGGGGGAGATTGGGCCTCCGGTACCCTCACTCACTCGGCGAAACCCAACACAAGCGTTACTTGACGCCGGTTTTCTGTGGGGCCGTGGTATCCGATCGAGCCGACCCATTCGTGCCGAAGCATGGCTCTCCCACGGTTGTGGTCAGTTATGGTCGAGTCAGGCTGCGGCCTGGACGCAAGCGACTGCGACAGCGACGGCGACAGCGACACGAGCGACTTGATCATTTCCATAGATTTGTATGGAGCTGTTTTGGACGACAGCGACACGCGCGGCGACACACGAGCGACGAGCGACATTTCAAGGACGTCGCGCATTTAGGGACGTTCTTCTTTAATCGATAAACCAGTTTAAACTATCGATAGTTTGAGTAGAAAAAAATGTTTCAGATAATAAAATTATAAGGTTTGATACTAGCTGGAGTGCCCGGCTTCGCTCAGGGAGTTGATATCCCCCCCGCACCCTGCACCTCACCCCCTCACCCCTCACCTCACCCCCGACTCACCCTCCCCTGCACCCCGCACCTCGCCCTTCCGCACCCCGCAACTCACCCTGCCTCCCTCGCACCCTGCTCCTCCCCCTCCCACACCCCACGCCACCCCCTACCCCTCTTCTCTCCCCCGCAACCCGCACCTCACCTCCGCACCTCACCTCCGCACCTCACCTCCGCACCACACTCCTCCCCACGCACCACGCGCCTCCCCCGGGAACCCGCGCCTCAACCCCACACCCGCTCCTTCCCCCCCTTCCCCCGCACCCCGCGCCTCAACACCAGCTCAGCGCAGTCTTTTCAGCTCCCCTGAACAGTGAGCTGTACGAAACACTGAGCCTTCCTGATTAGTGTTAACAGCCATTATCGTCCCCACTGCGGGGGTACGGCTCTCTTCCCATACCACGGGAAGTTGAGGCCATACTCCACACACGGGGGCCAAGTCCGGATCGGTGGAGATTGTGATGATGATGATCCGTAGATTACTCATAATCTTATGATATATCAGACCAGCTATGTGGCCAACAGCGGTAATTTACAGCATTGGAAGAGCGAAGCCAGCTCGAAAGGGGAGTTTTTGAACACAAAACTATTTGCATTGACAGTACTAAGATTATTCGAATAGCCCTTTAACTTTAACAGCTTACCAAAGGGTTCGATCACAGTAAAATTGGATTGCTTGGTCAGGATTTAACTTTATGATATTACTGCTATAATACGTGCCGTGAATGCTAAACTCTTTAATATAGGACCACCTAAACGTATCTACGCTACTTGCAATAAGATTTTATTTTCGCTACAATTTTATTGCTAAAAGTTTTGATAATATTATAATTTTAATTGTAACACCAGTTGTTGCCCCACTGTAATGTAATAAAGGAGATATTTCACATGAAAAAAGAAACTCATATTTATTTAAATTACATCAATTTATATTCTATTTCTGTGTCAGATAAAAATACTGAATGTTATTTTGGAAAATAGTCGCCTACGTAAAATGAAATTAAATTAAATTTGCTGAGTTGAAATATGGTTCAACAACTCTGGCTGTTAAAAGATCAAAGTTCTGAAATGAAGAAAATGGAATATTCGAACAATAGATAAAAAAAAATTATTTAATTCTAAAAACATAATCGAAGGAACCGGTGCGGGGCAATGGTCCAACTGCTCTGTCCAACTAGTTGGACTACGGGCCTTTACTAGGAGTCTTGGTCCAATTAAAAACATTGTACAAAGATTATTCAAATCTTTATTATAATTATGTCACTTGGAGGAGGACTTGGGGACATAGATAGTATATTAAAATGTTTTGTCGAGCACAACTAATCTGGCCTTGCCCCGGGACTTGGACCCTCTATGCAGAGTATGGCCTAACCATCCCGAGGTACCTAACAATGGGGACGATATGAGTTTTTTTTTATTATTATTATACAGGGTGTAAGGGACAGGTTTCCGAAAACTTTAAGGGCTTACATAATACAAACTGTCCAATCAAGTTTATAATTTTGTATGGAGAAGCCGACTTTTATTTTCGTTTCCTGAAAAAAATGATTGTGGACAGTTATTCAGTTTCGTCTACTGAGCAAGCCCTTAAAGTTTTCGGAAAGCTGTCCCTTGCACCCTGTATAGGAAGGCAAAAGGCTGACGGCCCACCTGATGGAAAGTGGTTACCGCCGCCTATGGGCATTTGCAACACCAGAGGTGCTATCAATGCTTTGCCGATCTTTCAAATACCTTTTCAATCCCTTCTTGAACTGTACTGTATGGTACATACTGTAGACCTCAGGTAAAACCTCAGGTGGAAAGTATATTATTCTATTTGTTTCTATTTGGCATTCCACATCTCATTTAAGGAGTGATTTTGCCAATGTCAAGTGAAAAATGGGAGAATATTTTATTTAAAAAAATGGCGAAACGCCAATGTCAAGTGAAAGACACGGCTCTAAGGGTGATGGGCACTAAACGCTCCACGTGGTGGTTTGCTGCTGCAACTCGGAAAACGGAGCTGTCTCCCGAGTTAATCCTCTTCTTATGACCGCTTGACACTGAATCGGAATCACAGCTATTTCCCCATCACAAAAATAATGTTGAGACTACTCTAAAATGGAAATAATTAAAAAAATAATTCAGCAGACATGTGCTCGGTACGGATTCCACAGCTTGAGAGTTTATATATTGTAGGTATCTATACTTACTAAATATTTATAGAATGAACGGCTTAATACTGGGACATTTACCGGAGCAACCAAGTGCGTGAAATAGCTTTTGAAGATCGCTGCAGGTCTTTCATTAAACCGTCTTCGGAGTAAGTATGACCTTAAAATAAATGCCTTATTTTCAATTTCTAACCCATGTTAGGCAATTAACTTTGGCTTCTAGATAAGCGACAAAGAATAAAGAAATTCGATATAAGTAGGTATTTTATTGAATGAAAACGTAAAATTTGACTTTTGTATATTTTTATCTTAATCTGCAATAAACAACTCGTTCTGAGGGCTTTAGTATGGGACTCTTCAAGAAGGGATTGAAAAGGTATCTGAAAGATCGGCAAAGCATTGATAGCACCTCTGGTGCTGCAAATGCCCATAGGCGGCGGTAACCACTTTCCATCAGTTGGGCCGCCACCTTTTTTTTTATAAACTAGCTTCCGCCCGCGACTTCATCCGTGTGGACTTCAAAATTGTGTCCAGAAATAAAGAAAATGTTAAGATGGCGCCAGTAACTAGGCTCGACCGGAGTGATACCACGGCCTCACAGAATACCGGCGTGAAGCAACGCTTGCGTTGTGTTTCGCCGAGTTAGTTCTCGGTTACCGGAGGCTCACCCTCCCCCCCCCCCAATTCTCCCCATCCCCCATCCCAATTCAAAGGTCGGCAACGCACTTGTGACTCTTCTGGTGTTGCGAATGTCTATGGACGGCGGTAATCGCTTACCATCAGGTGATCCGTCTGCTCGTTTGCCATCTATCATATAAAAAAGAAAAAGATACTTGAAAAAGTGTATATGTATTTCGTTTCTCCCATACGATAGATTAGATAATATCGTAATCTACGTCCCATACTAAGTTCGCCGATCACCTTGTTAGAAAAGTAAAACGTTTTTTCCTGAATTGGTCGTAGGATTCTTGAGGAAAGTTGTTCAGTTTCATGCGTAGAAGCCGCAGTATAAAAATAACTTCAACTGCTTTTTTAATACGTTATAAAAAGTGATATCTTAATGGCAGATGTGAAAATATCCAGGCGATTATTAAGTTGTTAAATAAATTAAGTTTACTATTTTTAGAAGGAGCAAACACAGCGAATATTGTCAACATTGCACCACTATATTAGAGAACTAGGCACTTAGCCAAAGGTTTTAATCAAAGGGAGATAAAAGGCCGGGTTTAGGTTTATATTAGTTTTCTCAATGTTGTCAGTAAGTGAGTTTAACACTGACCCAAAAGCTCAAATGGATGGAACCCACGTGTTTGGCTATCTACATACAGGCCCGGTCGAAATATTTCATGGCATAGGGGAAAGTTGGCTATGTTATACCGGCAATTCAATCGTACCACCCTCATAAATTCTAATATAAGCATTATTTTTCTTATCTGACAAGACCAACTTATGTCTTGCAACTCACAATACGCCATGACTGTTTCTCAAGTCTCTCTCTATAAGTGAAACGAAAAACTAACACAAAATATTTTCTTTGAGTGGATTAAGCAATTTTTTGACAGCTGCATTAGTGACAATCTGTTTCAACGAAAGCGTTGAAATATTTATAGTTTCATTACTGTGGAGCTACAAGATTATTCTCTGTATTTTAGAAAAGATCTAGCATTATTTTCTTTGAGGTTATAAAATGATACATTTTTTTCGCAAAATTGAGTTTTGGCGCCAAATCGCCGGTAGAAACTACACATAAATATATGGTTGTGTTTAACAGAGTAGCTACAATACCTAGGTGAAAAGCAGTTACTGTTAATAGCTATTTATATCACTTTCCCTTCAAATGTAACATTTAGAAGATTTATTATAAGTAGTTCAAAAAAGAGCATTGAATTTTCATCAATATATCTATGGATAGCTTCAGATAGTTATAAAATGATACATTTTTTTCGCAAAATTGAGTTTTGGCGCCAAATCGCCGGTAGAAACTACACATAAATATATGGTTGTGTTTAACAGAGTAGCTACAATACCTAGGTGAAAAGCAGTTACTGTTAATAGCTATTTATATCACTTTCCCTTCAAATGTAACATTTAGAAGATTTATTATAGTTCAAAAAAGAGCATTGAATTTTCATCAATATATCTATGGATAGCTTCAAAGTACGATTTAGGAACTATATGGTACGATTTAATGAACGGGCGTCTAAATCGTACTGATGGGAATTTTTAGAAAAAGTAAATTTGTGAAGAATTGGATAGTCGTTGTTAAAAAATCCGTATATTACGTTCAAGTTGGATAAGCACAATATACTATAAATGAAAACACGTTTTAATATAATTGATAGTTTTCTTATTAATCTGATTCAAATGTAGGTGGTACAATATATCCAACTTTCCCCTATGGATAGTTATAATGATACCTTGGTCCCCGTATATAGAGGATAGTAAGCCTGCTAGCTCCAAACTGAGACTATTTGAAAATGAAAATGAATGAAAATGAAAATATTTTATTCGAAGTAGGTAGCACTTTTCGAGCGTCATTCTTTTGTCTACCTAATACGAGGTTCCTACCACTCGGAGCTCGTATACCCACCGTTTCGGGAAGTGTTTGCGGAGTGAGAAGAAACGGCGGGCCCTAAAGAAACTCCCTCCAACACATCTTTTTGAAAAAAAAGTCTTATCTTCTATTACATCTTAATGCTAGATCAATAAATGAATTAAACAATGTCATGTCTGTAAATAAAAATAAAAAAGAAATAAAAAGGATTCAAATTGGAATCTAATAACTAAGAATTACACACAAAACAAAAAAAAACGGTCACATAATACGTATATATACAGGATGTTAAAAAGTGAGTTTGAGATTTTAAGGGGTTACTCAGAATCCAGTATAGAATACAGGAAAAATATTGAAAAATCACTCTTATTTTTTTTTTCAGATTCTCATACTAAATCTTAATAGTGAATCAAGAATTTGTATGGAAAACTGCAAAAAAAGTTGTAAAGCGGATATTTCCAATATTTTTCCTGTATTCAATATTTGATTCTGAGTAACCCCTTAAAAACTCCAACCCACTTTTTAAAATCCTGTATTTAATACAGTCAATTGTACTTCAGTTTCACATCAAAGCAATGAATATATTTATAAAAAAGCTGCCAAAAATAGAATGAAAAGGGCTGGCTGAGCGGTATCAGTTCAATTCCAACAGGGCTGTGGCAAGGAGGGTGGGGTGGGGTCGCATCGGCGCTCAGTGGACCGTGTGATGCTGTTAGTGCCACCCGGTGTGGCTCGTGCGGCGCGGGCGCAGGTGCGGACTCGGACTGGGGAACACACAACAACCAGGCAGACTGATGATGACAGTGAAGCTTGTCGAAAGCTGCTATAACTGGTAGCCGAAATTCACTCAGTTGAGATACAGAATACTTGTACTTCCTTTTGATTCGATCGATTTCGTTTAAATATTATACATACATATGTAAATATAATTAATACACTCAAAGCAGACCAAATAAATCGTTTATTCTAGATGGTAATCAAACCCACAATCCTTGGATCAGTATTCAGTAGCAAGCAGAAATTATTAATCTAGACATAACATGCAAAAATATATTTGAAATTCTAACAAAGCATTGAAGATCGCGGTATTCTTGTAAGTTGTTATCATCATCAAATCCAAATCAAAATGATTAAGTCTAGCGCTGACCCCCCCCCCACTAAATTACAATACAGCAAACTCTATCCCTGCATACCTCTGAATGTCATTGTGTTTCAGGTTATTGGATCGCCGGCCGCGAGCTGACACCACATTGACACTATAGGTATCACTTTATATACCTACAATGTCAAAAGAATCTGCAGAAACTATGAAACTCTACACATCAAACTGGATTACTACCTTCCGGACAGCGTTTGGGAAGCTTCGCAAATCTTTACGTCCAAAATACTGCAGTATATCAAAACTAAGGTCTTTGACTAGTGTGTGTGTTGAAAATGATGATATACGGAACTGAGATATGGTGCTTACTATTGGCGTCATGGCCTCATAAGTGGGCTCAAGGTCACCCATGGGACGAAGGAGCCTGCTCTTAAGTGTCGATGTGACTCTGCGTCTATTACAAATACCTATTAATTATATTATTAATTGCTGCGTGATTAACAACATACATACCTATAAACTATTATTCAAAACAGAATATAGAATAGAGAATAGAATAAGTAAGTATAGAACAAAAGCCTGAAGGTGAACTTAACATGTTTTAATATGTAACCTAGTTTACTATACCTGAACAGAAAAAAAATGCTTGTTACAAAATTATCAAATAAATAAAACAATATCCTTGCACAACTACATTTATTCATAAAAATTGTGATCAACAAGAAACAAAATATGTAAGTCGGTTTTTAATTATTAGTTTTCAAATGTCAACATTTAAAAAAATCTGCTAATTTTGATGTGTGTTTTATACAGAAGGTACAAAAAGAAATCTACCGGATTCTTTTAATAGTTTGATATTTCTCCAGATACGTATAAGTAATTACCTTTTCTCCGTATATACAGGGTGTAAGGGACAGGTTTCCGAAAACTTTTAGGGCTTGCTCAGTAGACGAATCTGAACAACTTTCCACAATAATTTTTTTCAGGAAACGAAAAAAAAATCGGCTTCTCCATACAAACTGTCCAATTAAGTTTATAATTTTGTATGGAGAAGCTGATTTTTTTTTCGTTTCCTGAAAAAAATTCTTATCGAAAGTTGTTCAGTTTCGTCTACTGAACAAGCCCTTAAAGTTTTCGGAAACCTGTCCCTTACACCCTGTATATTTTTTCTTTTTAACCATGTTTACCAGTTGAAGTAGATACCACCTTATGGGTTATATAATAATTGTGTAGGGCACAGACATGCACCCCGCTCCCCGAGGAGCGGAGCGACGATACGAGTATAAAACTTCTTTGGTGTAGGGCATGAAATGAAACCTTTCTATCTGAGTTCACAACTTTTTTCATATTTTTTATACAAATAGTTATCCAGTTTCCATAGTCACCTTGCGTTCACACGATCGTTGAAATCAAATTAAAAAAAATATGGGTGTTTCATTTATTTCATAAGAAATTTGTAATTTCGTCATGAAATTTCGTCATTTGCACTTTTTATAATCTGCGTGCATTTAGGAATAACTTATAGCGCACCTAAAACATTAACATAGGTATGGGAATCATAAGAAAGCGCTTTAAAATCGGACACTAGTATTAAACCATCTGCAATAATGTTACGCAACTGAACATTACCCTCCATCTTATTGTTGTATGCGGTCAAATCATTCAAGAACTTGAGCATTTGTTTCGCCAAAATCCTTTCTTCTAACGTATCTAGCTTCAGTATATGATCATCTTCTTCTTGTATCAGCTTTTCAAGTACACTTAAATAATTTTTCAGATCATTTACCGGAATTGCTTTCATCGAAGTAACGGCGGTCATTAATTTGTTCCAAACATAACCTACTTTAGATTTGGTACTATTTTTTAAACGATTCAAAATTATTTCAGTATTCTCTAAAACGTCTTTTAAATCTGACTCTTCAAAGGATTTTAGTTCTTTAACGATAGCTTCACAAAAGTGTTTAGCACCTATCACTGGTGGTTTGCTCTGATTTCCGTTCTTTACGCTCGGCTCGTGTATCAAATTGTTAAAGTCCATGTCTCTAAGTATCTTTATATTATACTGGGAATTTTCAAACCTTCTCCTAGCTTGCGGAAATGTAGTAGGTACGGCATATTTTAATAAATCCGTATTTATTTTAAATAAATTATCTACAATCTCGCCGTTTTCAAAGATCTTTCGGTGCTCCTTATCTTTATATTTTACAAGCATATCCAAAACCTTTATAATATTTGCGGCTAAATTTCTATTTTTGACTGTATCGAGTAGTAGTACTAACTTTTTTTCATCAGCTACCTTTTGAGCTTTATTAATAATCAAGTCAATGGAATTTTCACTAGTATCTGACGATAATGAGGAGTGTGCAGACGCAAGACATAGAATATTATCCACCAAGTCCTCATGGTCATAAGTCGAAAGAATACTGCGTAGCGTTTTGTAGTAATCGTTTAGGTGTAATTCCGCTACATCTCTACGGAAACGCTTTCGTTCATAATATTTACGTAATAATTTAAACTTATCTAATTTTATTAACTCTTTTATACTGACATTTCGTACTTCTCCATTTATTGTTGTTAGTTTTGAATTAATTTTATGTGCAGCAGTTTCATTTACTGAATATTTAGATAACTCTAATGCTACTCCTATACAATTCATGCTAATTTCTTCTAATTTTAAGTCAGTTCGTTTTAAAGTATTGTTGTACTCTTTCAAATTTTCCAAAAGTTTCAATGATTTCACAACTATTTTCCTCACTGCAGGAGAATCTAATAGTAATAATTTATCGTTCGTTGACATTTCAGATAAAAAGCGACACTCATTCTGTCGTAAAGCTTCTAGTACAATAACTGGATTTAAATCTTCGATAATCTTCAAATAATTTTTTTGGTCTTCGTCAATTCCTGACACTGCAAAATATTTTACGGTTTCGCCATATTGTTTGCTTATTTTTTTAACAGTGCTCAAAATGTTAAGTATATCGTCGTTTTTGTAAGTCTTGACCGTTCGTATGACTGCCAACACAAAACGGTTAATGCTCATTGCTGGTACTGTACAATTCAAAGTAAAATTCCTCGTACATGAATACTTATTTGGAACTTCGTATATGAGACTATACTTATCATAGTCTTTCAGTTGTTTCAAACTAGTTTCTTCTTCAGAAAATTTGGTAAATAATTCATTATTAACTACGCTGCTACCATTGGGCTCCCCTATCACTTTGTAAATATCCATGGCCTTAAGTATATTTAAACTATATAACGAATCATCCATTCTTCGCTTCTCTTGTGCATAGACAGCAGGAACTGCATATTTTAAAATATCTGCGTTAATTTTATAAAAATAATCTACTATATCGACATTTTCAAAAAGTTTACGTTTTCTTTTATCTTTGTACTTCGTTAACATGTCCAATAATTTCATGAGATTTGCAGCCAAATTTCTATTTTCAACAGTATCAAGTACTAGCACTAAGTTTTTCTCGTTAGCATCATTTTGCGTTTCCTTGTAAATGAAGTCAATAGGAATATGATTATTACTTAACGCCAGCATAGATAGCGGGGCGGTTAGACTTATGATGTTATCAACTAGGTCACGACGATCGTAACTCAATAAAATATAAGTAATCTTTTTGTAATAATCTTTTATATCTATTTGAGATTCATCAATCCGTAGCCGTTTATTCAATAACTTGAATTTGTCATTCTTTTTTAGTGTCTCTATACTGATGTCATGCAGGTTTCCTTCAAATGTCGTTATATGATGAGGATTTAAGAAATGTGAAGATGTGACATTAAAGTTCTTTGCAGCCACCTCATTGACGCAATATTTCGACAAATCTAAGGCTACTCCTATACAATTCCTACTTATTTCTTCCAATAACTTGTCTGTACGTTTTGAATAATCGCCAAAAGTATTTAAATCTTCCAAAAATTTAAATGACTTCGCAGCTATTTTTCTCATAGTTGTGGAATTTAACATTATAAGTTTATCATGCTTGCCCATTTCATGTAAAAACCAATACTCATTTTGTCTTAAAGCATCCATTATTGTATTCGCATTAATATTTTCTATCATTTTTAAATAAACTTGTTGTTGACTATCCCACCCAAAGATATATTTATGTGTTTTTTTGTATTCTTGCACTGATTTTTTTACAGCACGTATAATGTTCATGATGTCTTCGTCAGAGTAAGGTTTGACTGCTCTAATGACGGCTAACATGAATCGGTTTATACTCATAGCTGGTACGTCACTGTTGGTATTGAATTTCCTAGCACTTGGGTAAGCATTCGGCACATTGTATATGAGTCCATGCTCATCAAAGTCTTTCAGTTTCTCTACAGGCATTTCAGGTATGATTTCTGTCGTGATTCTATACGAAAGGGATCCTGGAAGCGAAAATTATATAAATTATTTGTGGGCATTATGATACTTTGTTATACTTGAGTAAAATGTAATATATTTGCATTGTTTTCTTTCAATAAATTTATTTGTATTTTATATTCGTGCAATATCAAATGTTGCTACATACCCGACACTGTGTATAATTTTAACAAAATAATAATAATAATGCTTTCTCTCATTGTTGCACTTTTTACATTTAAAATATTAACAAAAATATCTATTTGGTTATTTTAGGTCCCCTTGTTCAACCGAAAGGTCGATAAAACATATAATATAAACATATGCTGAGTGTTACCAGAGGCGGACTGAGGTCGCCGGGGGTTCCAGGGATCCTGAGGTGGCCCAGAAAATCGTCTGGATAAGGCCTATATCAAATATCAACAACATGGTACTGTAATAATTAAAAGTCGTCATCGTTTTGTTTCATCGGTATTGTTTACCGTGTCCAAATATTATGTATCGCATTATTGCGCGTTTTAATAAAGGAACGTCTTTCTGGGGTGACTTTTTGGACTTTTTAGGGTCATGCTTGAGAATCTTAATACCTATTTTACTGAAAGAACTTATGAGATTTGGGGGCCTTGGGTGGTCCCCTTAGTCCGCTACTGTTCGTTATAAACATAAAATCATGTAGTCGTAAAAAATCCATGAAATATCAAGGCATAAAAGGTATATGTGCAGGGAAGACCATTTTCATAATATACAATAGAGTGTTCATTGCTAGTGGCCGCCCGAGGACTTAACATCATCCGCATAGATTTTTTAAATCAAATTTAGAAATAATTAAAGACACTGCTTGGTCCTAATAAATTGCACCATTAGAGCATAGCTGGCAACCTGCTAGTGGTAAACAGAAGCGAGGTTGCCCCAAAGTAACCTGGAAGCGTTCACAGAATGAGGAAATAACTAAAGGTTACACCAAAAGAGCGTTGTTATAAATTAGTATCCTGTCTGTGTGTGTTTGTCTGTTTCATCTTTAGCCTTAGCTCTCTCTCTCTCTCTCTCTCTCTCTCTCTCTCTCTCTCTCTCTCTCTTTTAGTTCTATGGTATCTCTATAAGAATTCTACCAATATCATCAAACGTATATGAATGCAATTTGCTTCCTTTGAAATAGGTTTTCATTTCGTTAATCAAATCAGTTCTGTGGCTTTCGAGTGATTCGACTATACGGTCCCGAGTGAATTATTTTTCAATAAAATCGCTCAAAAAATATAGCAAACGCTTTTTAATATCTCCAGCGCAGCGTCCCAAATTGAATTTCCAAGCATTTTTGTAGCAAGTGCAGGAAATGGGAACAAAATAAAATCACTCGATATTTGCACTTACTTACGCTGTAAAACCGCCTCCGTGTTATAGTGGGCAGTCCAATAGCTTTATATCAGGAGGTCGCAGGTTCGATTCCCTGCGGGGTCTAACTTTGGTTGGCACTAGGTCATTTTCTGAGCCCGTCTGGCTAGCTCCACCATCTTATCTAAGTCTTGTCGCCAAACATCAGGCATGGAGACTGGAGATAGATAGCAATTTCCCCATTGCATTTGGGAATCCTGGTAAGCCCGCTTCTATCTTTTGGCATTATCATTGCTTATCATCAAGTGAGATAATACCAAGAGATCACTAATTTTAGAGTAAAAAAAGAGTTCTTACAAGTTGAACGGAAGAAACATTTGTGACCAGGAGATATGATATACGATATAACAGTCAGAGTTGAAGGAAGTAGCCGTATCTATCTTGTTTTTCCGTATTTAAAAGACCTTAGCATTTACAAACTTACCTACGTGGATTCCCCAAGTAAAATCCTTATAAAAACTTGTAACAATCAATTTGCAAGTCGCTTAGGGGTAATTTCCGCTCCAGCCAACACATTAGTTCATTTGCTGGTGTTCAGTTGTTTGCTGTATAAACAGTAGGTATTGTACACGGCAAACAGTAGGTATTGTACACGCTCGCTTCGAAAATGTGTAATTTTCAAAAACAAAGAATATGTTTCAAAAAGTTTTCCAGCCGCCACGGCCGGCCGCCAGGTAGGGACTAAGCACTATTCAATAGTGGACCCTACTACCGAGCTTTTTTATTGTAATTCTTAATAAGCGTTTGAGACCTGGTATGTCTGTTTGTTTTAATGGGGTTATTCTCACTAGCTTAGTAAATTGGTTCTAACGTTTTCCAGTTATTTGACTTTTACTGTCAGGCGCTATATTTTTTTTTATTTGTTATTTCTGTCAAACTCTGCTTGAATATGTTAATGATTAATACAACACTATCTGCATTACTAATGAACATGGTTTACATCACTAAAATGACACAACTGCAGCTTACGTTATGATATGAGCGTATTTTTGATACTTATCATCGCTTACCATCAGGCACTACAAAGATGGCTCAAAACATGGTTAAATTATCTATTCATATTCAATTTATGCATAATATTGTCATAATTAAATGTCATGATCTATCACTATCAACGGTCTGCCAATTTTCAGCTACCACAGTGTTTATAGAATACGCGCACTAGCCCACAAGCTTCACTTAGTGCGCCCCTGTGCCTGTAACGAAGGCAGTTCCGCCTCATTGGCAAATTGGCATGTAGATGCTGCTACAAGTACACTCCGTTCACCATAGTTACTTTCTTATTGTAACTGATCTTTTTCTTATACGTTAATAAATGCAAAATAATCAACAGCAAAAAAAAAGGAATGAGGTTTTCTCCCTCTTTTTCATCGTGTGATACTGGCTGCTTAGTGTTGCATTATTAGCACCAGTCGCGGTCACATTCATACACAGTTATTACTATCAGCTGTGTAGGTTTCCTCGCAATATTTTCGTTGTCCTTTAAAGCTATCGGCATGTTTTTTTTTTTCAGACTGAAGTGTTCTATACTCAAACTCAAACTCAAAAGTCAAATTCAAAACGTTTTTATTTAAGTAGATGCTTTACAAATGCTTTTAAATCGTCAATATTTACTAAACAATTGTAGAGGCATTTCATCTTAGCCCTCTAGGTTGGCAACGCATCTGCAATCCCCTCCGGGGTTGCAGGTGTCTATGGGCAGTAGTGATCACTTACAATCAGGTGACCCACTTGCTCGTTTGCCTTCCTTATCACATAAAAATAAAAAAAAATGTGTCCCTTAGGTATGGATTTCTGTATTCCTATTTACATGATGGCTAGTAGACGTCCACGTCTAACTCTGCACATAAGTATAAAATCCAACAGTAATTGACTCTTTCCTCCTATTTTTAAGTGCTTACGTAGAATATGCAATGAATAAATGATGAATGCACACACATATTTTTAAAATGATTATACATATTTCTGAGACTTTTCTTCTTCGTTACAACTTAAGACTTTGTAAGGAGCATCTAGAAAATTTACAGCAACAGGCTTGAATACAGATGAGGCATATTCATCCATTGAAGATTCTGAATGTTTGGGGTTGCTATTTGTAGTTCCATCATTTAGTTTCAAGCTTAGATAGGTATCAAAACTTTTTTGACAAAATGTGCACTTCGAAATGTGTGGTGTCGCTTGTACAAGGAGATCGGAAGCCGATAGCTAACAGCCGTTCCGGAACCGTGTGTTTTGTTTGTGGACTGAATAATAAACAAATTTAAATCGCGGGTAGCTGTTTTTCGCTTTGAAATTTTATGCACATATTTTGGTCGTTGTAATTAAGAAGTTCTGGATTTTGCGGCGCTCAAGAACCTTTTTACCTAAATTAGCATCGGTCTTCCCGATTTCGTCATCAAAAATGTATCCTATTTCAATCTGGGGATCATGATTAAGTTAACGACATCATCTCGGGGTATAAATCTCAGATTGTATTAGCAAACAATACACTACACCTTGTAACGCCGTGTAAATGAAACTACAAACGAACATTCTATCTATAAAAAAATCGACCGAACAAAAATGCAATGCAAGCAAAAAATTGAAAAGCTCTGTCACTGGAGCTTTTTGCGCGGGCCGTCACCATTCTATTTTTGAAGTTTATATTTTTTTCAAGCTGTTTCCTGGCTTGTTTTCTAAATCCGAGTTTCTGGGCGCTTGGCAAAGGCCTCGGAGCCTTACTGCCAGGAGGCTTCGCAGACGGGCGCGCCTGCCAAATAGCTCGGAATAATAATAAACAACCTACAAAGCTGCAAGGCATGTGTTGCCTTGGCTTTCATAGATGCATTTTAGTTGTCGTAAACGTTAGCAGAAACGTAACAAAAATTTTGAAGCAAGAATTTCATTTACTTATTTGGTACATAAACAGAATATACTATAAAAAGTGCAATCTTGGAAATAACAGGTTATACTCAATTGAACGATTTTCCTATAATACCTACATATACTGAATTTGCAAACAAAATATCAGTTTAGTCAATTTTGAACGGAGTGTCCATAGTTTTTTGGAGAATTTTGTGTGAGCTCGTTGAAATAAGTTGTTCAGTTTCAACACTGAAACCCACCGTTTAAGATTGCTGGACTATTTTAATTATTTGGGAAATGTTATTTATTCAAGTAAATGCTATAAGTTTCGTTGTTTTCATTATTTAAGGTTCAATTAAACAAAGCAGTCCCCGTCACCAAAATCTGTTACTTTTTTTCTAAGTGAGTATCACAAAGAGCATTTAATCACAACATTTTAGGAATCGGCAGTTTCATACTATGGAACAGATTTTTTGAATGTATGAAACAAACGCACGCAGCAATATAATGCAATACAATAAATAAAAGTCTGCTCAGTGCTCACTTTCATACACTTTCATACAACGCTTTTCATAATTCGAGTTGCCCCTCGCATGAACTAACTAACTAAACTTACTAGCACTAACTCTCCTATCTCATAACCATGATTATTTGAGTTTTGACATTATCTAATTGAAATAGGATTGTTTTTAAAACTTACGAAAAATGAGATAGGAGATTTAGTCGTGCGAGGGACGAAATAACTCATTTCACAAGCCGAAAGAAAAATCTGAAATTGATTTAATTACAGAAAAGCCACCCTATTTTCTTTATTTTAATGGTAATATATTTTCGCTCAATAGAGCAATAGTCTTTGCTAATAAACCGGAGAAAAGTTTTAATTTATATGAAAATCGTATAAAGGCGCCAATAGTAGGTGCTGGGAGGGACAACAGCTGGCCAAGATGGCGCCAAATTGGCTCGTTGAGATTCAGCACATTATGCCAGAGAATATAACACCGATATTATTATTGTACGATGCACTATAGACCTGACTCTATCTCTGAATGATAGTTACGTGCCATTCTACAAAATTGTATGCAATTTAATTAATATTCACAGCAGAGCAATTTCCTACAAAATTGGTTACATTAACAACCTATACATATATAAAGTGTATTTTGTGCAATAAAATAATATTTTCATTCATTTCATTTCGTTTCCGCTTATGTGACGTCACATCCTATATTCGATAACTGTGCTGACAGCGCTGACTGTATCTTTAAACATGAGGCACTGTATAAAGACAATTTGATTAAATTAGAAAATCATATTGCCATTGCCACGTCAGATTAATTTCAGCAAAAGCTGACAAAACGTCTAAAAATTTAAACTGAAAAGGACCCGCAATTCAAAGGTTACGTAAAATCTATGGTAAAATTAATTCAAGGTTTTCAGAACTGGTAAAAGGAACTCGATTCTTTAAAATTACGAGTATAAATTAGCAACCCTTCCAACTCTAGCGATCATCTGGTCGCGGCCATGACCCCGCGCACAAACGCGCCAATCATAGCGCAGCGGCATAAAAACGCAGCCTATCATAGCGCGGCCATCTGTACTCCTATCATGAACTGACAGGTGAATACAATAGTGCTGTGGTTCTACATAGTCGATAATTTTATTTATGATTAAAAATAATTAGTTTCCGCAAATTTTTATTTAACGTTTTGTTAAAAAAAATACAGTGGACTCCTTACATGACACACCTTAACACCCTTAATTCATTAGGGGTAGTTTTGTACCACCCTGTATACGAGTTCCAAGTGGTAGGAACTTCGTATTAGGTAGACTTAAAAATTACCTTAGAAAATTTTATAATGCTACCTACTTCTAATAAAAATACTTGTTTTAACTATTGACTATTGACCTTCACGTCTACAACTGTAGATTCAGTCAGTGTCGCAGATACGCTATCCACAGATACTGCGTCACTTGAGACGCCATAAAGAAAATATAGGATCTGTGTCTCCCATTAAGCCTCACGGACGGCTAACCTGTACGGAGGAACGTAGCGGTGAAACGTGCGATCAGCTGCAGGAGGCTGCTGCATTTATAACCAGTTATAACCAGTAATATAGGCCTCATGAACCTAATGCTATGAGTATAGCATAGTATTTTGGAGTTTCGATTCTCCTAGATGAGTATCTAGGAGAATCGAAACTCCAAAATCAAACGCATCATGGGGTTTTTGTTAGACGCGAGTAGGGTCCAATCTAAAATTGACCATACGCAGCAGCGTCATCATTTACTAGCATGTCATGATCACAAACTACAATATCCTATCATGATCAACCGTGATGATAAGCTATACAACCATGATCATACGTTATCTGGTCGTGATCATACATTACTCAACCCTGATCATATGATAGGCAACCGTGATCACAAGCTACGATATCCAACCATGATCAATCGTGATAATACGCTATAAAACCTTGTTCATACGTTATCCAGTCGTGATCATACAGTACTCAACCCTGATGAAAGTGGTAGTGGTACTCACAGAGCGTGGCGGGGAGTCAGCGGGGAGCGGGTGCGGGGGCGGGGGGCGGCGCAGGCGGGCCAGGGCGCTCAGCAGACCGTCCGTGGTCACGCGCCGCGGCCCCACATCTGGAACAAGCCATGTTCTTCATCATTCATAAATAAATATTAACTAAGTACTAGTTCTAACCACTGCAACCAATTCTTGGAGGAGGCCTTTTTCCAACAGTGGACATCTTTCGGCTGATGGCGATGATGCTGATGTTGATGAACCACTACTAGGTCTCATACACCTGCCGCTGAGGAGCGCGCTGTGCTCCGGCGGGTGGGGCGAGATAGGCAGCGTAATTAACTACCGGCGTAAGAGGCATTCCATCTTAGTCTCAAGGATCGGCATGGCACTGATAACTTATGTCTGAGGTTACAGATGCTCATAGACGGCAATAGCTACTAGTTGGTGCAATGGGCCGTCAGCCGTTATGCAACCTAACACAATTTAAAAAATAATTCATAAATTCATTGGGGCGTTAAAGTTCTCGAGTGGCGACCGTGCAGCGGAAGACGTAGCGTAGGCAAGCTTCCCACTCGGTGGACCGATGACCTGGTAAAGATCGCGGATAACCGCTGGATGCGGGTAGCGCAAGACCGATCGTCGTGGAAATCATTGGGAAGACCTTTGTCCAGCAGTGGACGTCTTTTGACTGATGATGATAATTCTTAAATAATCATTAAGCCTTTAATACTTGTAACTTATATCTTCTCCACTGCTGGGGCACGGATTCTTTCCCATCAGAACGTCTTTCCACTCGAGAACTTTCAGGCCCCATCAACCATCTCACACCCCGGACCCTTCATACTAATATCGCGTTATGACACTTCTTCATGTCTGTACACGTATTTATGTATGTGTGAGTATCAAGGGCTGCTTAGGCTAAGGCTTCTTGGTCATACCGCCTTGTTGTAGGTTACACTTATTTTTGTTGTGTTGACGTTTTTAGTAGATATTTCCGAAAATAGTAGAACTTTAACGACAGATATAAACATAAACGACAGACTTTTACAATCGACATTTTTAATGAAGTGAGTTCTCTACTTCTCTCCTTATGAAAATAAAATTGTCTTTGGTTTGCCAATCTCCTAACAACCGGTCACTTAGAAGTCACACAGGGGGAGTGAGGTAGTCTTCAGAGAGCGGCAGGGAGTGTCCGTACTGTATAATGTCCTTATACTGTGGACCACCTATTCTACCGAATTGATTTATATTTATAATTTAGAAATGTATTTTAATGTATATTTGAATGACTATGTACTCGTATCTCTATTTTTTTTTTTATTTTTTTTATGGCAGAGGTGGCAAACTAGCAGACGGATCACCTGATGGTAAGCGATTACCGCCGCCCATAGACACCCGCAACACCATATTTTTGCCATATAATTAAATAAAAAGTAACCATACAGATCGATCACACAGCCTACAATCTTTACTATTTTAGCAAAGTCTTTGTACAAAATTTGTTTAGTATCCGAAGACGAAAAGTAAATAAAATAGATACCTAGCTGAACTACTCGTATTGTGCCTTTACGCTGTAGTTACATAACATTATGCAAAACATTGCTTTACTAAATAAATATACTTAACTACTCCTAAATTGATTTTAAACCAAAACTAGTGAATTTCAATATTAGTTGTCCCTTATTGAAACCGCTTAATCCAACTAATTTAATTTAACTTGTTCATTGCGATCTAAACACAAAGGCGTCAAGTCAGAGTTGTTTGGCGCTTTCAAAAACTACCGCACAATGCACGTTGGCTGCTAACGAAACAACAAAAATGTGTGTTAAAAACTTCGCTGCATTTTGTTGGGGACAAAAAAGAAAAAGTGCATCGAATGCCGACTACAGAGAGGCAGCTTTGAAAAGCGTAGCTGCCGCACGTCCTTTTTCGATTCCGTTAGCTAGAAAGGATTTTGTTTTAGTTAATCTGTGCGACTGATATTTAAATGAGTGCGATTGTAAGACGCTCCCCACTTACTTGGTTCCAGTTAAATTACTACAGACGACAATTTTATTGATAAGCCTTATTTATACTCAGATGACAGCATTCCGAGTGTTTATTCCTATTAGTAATGCATTTTAGCACACCCTATACAATACACTGGGCGACGGATCTACACTTAAGCCAGCTTTTATCCTTCGTCAGAAATTAATTAACATTTGTTCAAACTATATATTGACTTAGGAATATTGACTGTCCTGAATTATAGGCTTTTATTTCTTTAGCAGTTCAAAATAGAACCTCAGGTGTAATCCCTTATTATCCGTACCCGTAGCGTCTACTAACTTCAGGCAGAATACATATTTGTGGCGAGCAAGCAATAACTTCAATAAATTATGCAAAGAATATCCGCTCGATCTATTTTGCACCAGTGTAGTATCAGCAAGAAAAATGCTGAGTCAGCCTTTTTGTGAGGACTGACAGTTGTCACCTAAAACTAAAGTGACATAGCGAGTGCATTAATTTGTAACAATTCTCTCTCTTGTTGCTATGGTTTGTACCAGCGTGTCGCTGTATGTTTATAGTTATTATATAGGGTGACTTTAAATTAGTTCTTGATACGAAAGGCTATGCATGTGCTCATGATACCTACCGAACAACTTTCCCTAAGGAACCCATAGTCGAATCGCAAAAAAAAAATTGGACTCTATATTAATTTGGCCGGTAAGTTCATCGATTTGTATGGAGAGTCAAATTTTTTTTTGCGATTTGACTATGGATTTCTTAGGGAAAGTTGTTTGTTATCATGAGTACATTCATAGACTTTCGTATCAAGAACTAATTTAAAGTCACCCTATATAATTATATTACTACTGTTATTAGATTTTTACTTAAGCGCTATTAGTGAAGACCTGTAATTGGCTTTCTATTTATGTTAAAATTGTTATTGTGATATTTTATAGCTGTTGGTTTTCCGAACATATTAAAAAAATGTTTTATACTAAGTATGAAAAAAGACACTACAAAAAAAACTATACGCTCCGGGACAAATCACACATTTTCATCTGGCCTTACACTTTAGGATTTCTTGTGCTGCGGAAACCAGACTCAAATATCTATGTATGTAGTTAGAACATTTACAAACATAGCACTCGACACAGATTAAACAAAGCTGCTCATCACACAAAGGTTTGCCCAGGATGGAAAACACACGACTCTTGGCGTTAACCACTGCGCTACCGTGTCAGTGTAACTTAGAAGTTTAACAAACAAACCACAGGTTAGTTAGTTGACACAACGAGACTAGTGCCAATTTGCCTCTAACTGGCACACAGCTGGTCAGGAAACTGCTCATGGCAAACAAATTATGAAACTTGATAAAGACTTGAACATAGAAGTCTTCGCCTGGAGTTGGCCTTACGGCTAGTAATAATTAAATCTTGATATTTGAAAATATACATTATGTTTATTTTTTGCATATGTAAATCACCCTGTATGTATATGAGATTAGAAGCAACCCCCGCACTAGTGCTGCGAAGGTAACAGACAACAATTCAATTCCACAAGTGGTTGAGTTACTAGAGGCGCATTAGACTCCATTTTCTTCTTGATTCATTCATTTTCAACCGACTTCAAAAAAAGGAGGAGGTTCTCAATTCGTCGGAATCTTTTTTTTTCACCGATTACTCGAAGACGCCTGAACCGATTTCGAAAATTATTTTTTTGTTTGAAAGGGTATACTTCACAGGTGGTCCCATATAAATTTTATCGAAATCGATTCAGCGGTTTTTGAGAAAATCAACAAAACATAGCAAAATTGGAGTTGTTGCGATTGAAGTCGGTTGTTTTTAACGTATTCAGCGTGATCATATTCCAAGGCTGTCTGGCAAAGTCGAGCTCGGATTATTTCACTTAAATTTCATCTTTTACGTAATAAGTAGCTTTTTTCTCGCTGTAGTTTACGAAGAGAAGTGAATTTAAAAATACTTTAATTGGAAAATTAAGAGTTCAATCTCACTATCTCATCTCATCTCATCTCACTAATATTATAAATGCGAAAGTTTGTTTGTTTGTTTGTTCCGCTTTCACGCCGAAACTACTGAATGTATTTGGATGAAATTTGGTAGGTAGATAGATAAAGCACTCGGCTAATACATAGGATACCTTTTTTCCCGGAATACTTAAAGGCTCCCGTAGGAATGCTTAAAAACTCAAAATTTCCACTTCGTCACTAGATGGCGCTATCTTAACATTTTCTTTCTGGACGTGGACACAATTCTTAAGCTCACGCGGATGAAGTCGCGGGTGGAAGCTAATTAACTATATCCAGTTTTAAAGCCTGCGGTGACAAAATTGGTTTAGGTGCCGAAGAAACAAATAAACACATAAAGTTTTAGTTTTTAAGTTCATGTGCTTCTTTAGATATTTAGGAGAATACTTTATGTGGTAACTAACCCGGGGGATAAAGTGACAATGAAGTGGATTAATATCAATGTAACATGAATTCATTCAACATTTTGATGACTGTTAACTGAAGCTTAGCTAAATCGAGTGTGTCATCTTATCTCAAGATCTTGATCTGGGTAGACGTAGGTCGCAGACGCAGATATTAATATGTCGGATATAAGGTACCAACTCCGAGCTCCCGTATCATGGAAAAGTTAGATTATACAGGGTGTTAAAAAGTGCGTTTGAAATTTTAAGGGGTTAGTCAGAATCAAGTATAGAATACAGGAAATAATTTTGAAAAAAGCCGATCTTCAATTATTATTTTCTGTTTTCCATACTTAATTTGAATAGTGGATCAAGAATTAGTAAGGGAAACTGAAAGAAGTATATAAATCGGATTTTTTCATTATTTTTCCTATATTCTTCATTCGATATACATTATAGGGTTTTTTGTCACTCTTGTAAATATTTACCTGTTAGTTTTCTTCATGTATTCCTTTTATTCCTTTATATGCGTAGGTTCTTAAGTTAGCGTTTCTTATTATCTTTATCTCGAAATTATTGTATTTACTTAAATATTGTTTGTTTTCGGTACAACTTCATTTTTTTTGTTTGGTTCTTTCCTGCTTTTGCAAGGAAAAGGCAAAGGCTTCTCTGGCCATACAGCCTATTCTTACGTAGTTTGCTCTACTCTAAATATTTTTCTGTTTCATTTGAGTTCTCATTTATCAATTTCTGTCGTCTTTAACTGTTTCTCTAGTCTTCAACAAAATGATAGCACTTTTGATGAAGATTTCATGGACTTCTTGAGAGCACTCGAAACACAGTCTACACACTTTTATTTCATTATCCTATATATTAGACACTTAAATGGCACTTTATTGAACAATACGCTATCAATATTATACATTAAAAACCACGATATCTATTTTTTCGGATAATAAAACAAAAATGACAAACTCTTGCCGCGAGTTCCCGCCAAAAAGTCGGTACAACTTCAATTCAATATTTTTATCTTTGACATCTTATAATTTCTATATTTTATTCTTAAGGAGTTTGCATCAGTTTAATATTATTAAGGGAGTAATTAAGAACTACGGACTTTTTGGTTTAACACCTATTTTTCCTGGCGAGTGAGAAAAGCAAAGACTGATGACGAAGAATATTAAATTTGAAATTCAAATAAATAATATCATTCTCCATAAATTTCTTTAAGAGGGCAGCGGGCGGATACTGCAGTCTATCGCCGGACTTCGACGAATCAAGACCAAAAGGAAGCCCGGCACCTCTGTCCTTCAAGTGTTGTTTCTTAGTCCCGGGCCCTCGTGCTGCCGTCTCACCGGGCTTAAGGGTCTGGCTGCTGCTGCTCCAGCCGCCCTATCCGTCGCCGTCGGGGCACGCCGCTCCAGCCGCCCGACGTGCCGAGCCGGTGCCTACTTGGAGTGCTGCGTGCCGCTGTCGTCGCCGTCGGAGCGAGCCCCTCCGGCCGCCAACAACGTATCAAGCCGCCCGCCCGCCACCCTACGTGACGTGTTTCCCTTATTTCTTTCGTGTGTAAATATTGTTGAACGAACTGTGGACGAACGAACATTGGGGACATTGGGGTATTTTTTTGAATAGGTTGTACAGTTTTTATTTTTTATTTTTATTAAATATTGTAAACCCCGGATGACACCCGCTCTTTCTTTTTGTAACGTAACATACATACTTACAGGACATAAATACACTTGAAAAACATTAACTTACGCTTGGTTGGTTGCGCGGGACTTGTACCGAGCACACGTCTGCTGAGTTAATTTTTTCATTATGTCCGTTTTAGAGTAGTCTCAACGTTATTTTTGTGATGGGGAAATAGCTGTGATTCCGATTCAGTGATAAGCGGTCATAAGAAGAGGATTAACTCGGGAGACAGCTCCGTTTTCCGAGTTCCAACAACAAACCACCACGTGGAGCGCCTTTCTCTGCCTATCACCGTTAGAGCCGCTTCCTTCACTTGACATTGGCGTTTCGCCACTTTTTTTTTATTGAAGATTCTCCCATTTTTCACTTGACATTGGCAAAATCACGCTCGTTATGAGATGTGGAATACCAAATAGAAAAATAAAATAGAATATAACTTACTCTTGGGCCTTGTGCTACTGGATATTCTGTGTCTAAATATTTATAATAAGAGATTATAAATACGCTTGGGTGAGAAGAATAAATGCCCCTACCGATTTTGGCTTTTTAGTGTGTTTAAGTTATTCTATTAGTTGTGAATATGGTGAGTTGAATAAAACTGATTCATATAATTATTTTTCTGTTTTATTGTTACTGACATTTAAAAAGTGCACATACTGTACAACTACATACTTAATATAATTTGAATTGAATCCGGGAGTTGACTGCGTGAAAATTAAATTGCCAAATATTATTGACTAAATAGCTCTTTAATTGAAATTATTGAAAAACTTATTTACTTTAATTTTCATTGCATTTTCAATTTTTAATTTATAAAAATTACTTAATAAGTATGCAAACTACTATTTTGAACAATGACGTCATCGTACAAAAGTTCAAATATTTTTAGAACAAAATGCCGTTTTTGAAATTTGATAAAAAGTAGCTCAAATGACTAGCAGTCAACTACCGGATTGAATATAGTTTTCGTCGCTGTTTTCTCGTGGACCCACTATTTTGTCCCACTGGTGGTTCCACGAGGGAGACTTGTTTCTCGTGGTCCCACTACATTGTATACTGTGAACTAACTATATCTTAATTGGACAAAGCATGGTGAATAAATTTTCCTCATCATATACGTACAATCTCTTTGTACTGATAGTATGGGTTTTCCGCTCCCGACTCCTTCTGTGTCGTCGTGACACATAATAGATAAATTAATAAATGACAGTAGCAATTGTTTTTTTTTTTCATCCTGCATTACAAACGTATTTGTACTGCCGAATTAATCCGGGAGTTGACTGCATTAAAAATAAATTACGAAATATTATTCACTAAATAGCTCTTTTATTGAAATTGTTGAAAAACTAAATCACTTTCATTTTTATTACATTTTCAATTTTTAATTTATAAAAATTTCGTAATAAGTATGCAAACTACTATACTTCATTCCAATCAAAAAAAAGCAAAAGGTAAACAAACATAGTATGCAGATGACATTGACATGTGTCAGATCCATAGTAAGTTTGTTTACGTTTTGCTTTTTTTTGATTGGAATGAACCATATATTGAACAATGACGTCATCGTTCAAAATTTCAAACATTTTTAGAACAAAATGTCGTTTTTGACATTTGATAAAAAGTAACTCAAATGACTAGTAGTCAACTACCGGATTCTTACTTGATCCCCTAAGCAATGCGCGCCTATGGTTATCCGGCACTGTCTACCTTCTGTTCGGCCATGCTCTCCTGGTACTTTAGAAAACGACAGGACATGCATGTCCTTGTGCTCCTACCAGTAGGAGAATGTAGTGCGTTAAACGATCATTATGAATTTCATTTGTATGTTTTTAATTGTTAAGTTTTAGTTGTAATTTAATATTCAAAATACAGTTATACTAAAAATAAAATTCTTTATGATTTGTCCTTTAATGTCACATAACAAATTGTTATTTTTTGCACCAAACGGAGTAGTGGGACCACGAGAAACAAGTATCCCTCGTGGAACCACCAGTGGGACAAAATAGTGGGTCCACGAGAAAACAGGGTATCTATCCCTACTAATTATGTAAATGTCTGGTCATCTATTTTTTACTTATTTACGTTGGATCTACGTAATGGAACTTACTGAAGTTTGGCGTCGAGGTAAAGAAAGAGAGAAAAACATTAATAAATATAAAAAAAAAACAATATACACGAGGGCTAAGCCGCGGTCTAAATACTGTACTATCTAGACCGCAGCTTTAGAAAAGTATATCAGTACTGTATACCTACTTTTCTTTCATTTATTTGCGAGTTTTTGAGAAATATTTTGCAATATAGTAAATGTATTCTGTGAATTCCCTAAATACATTGTTTCTTACAAAGTCTAAAGCATTGTTTTTTTGTCTTATTGTTTTCTTCTCTTAAAGAAGAAACTCCAACTGAAGAAGGCAGGTGAATCTGAATTATTGACTAGCTACTTATCGCTTCCAAAATATTTCAGACATATTATGTGATCTTTTTCTACTTTAGACGTGAAAATAAATAAAAGATATTTGAAGTGAACGAGTACATCCGTGGTGTACATTATTCTGTTCGCGTCGCTACAGCATTCTTTAGGGAAAATGTATGATACATAAATGTATTTTTTCCTGTGTTCTTTGATTTTACTTCAATTTGTGTTCCTTTCCTTTAGATCAGTTGTAAAAAAATTGTATTCCTTTTCTGCAGCTTTGTATAATGGCTATTGTTATTTTTATTTGTTACTGTTTGAACGTTTTACAATCAAATTTAATTTAATGTCGATGAATGCATAGGTACATGTAGGGTGAGACATTGTTACCTATAAGCAAAAGTTATTAATGTAAGGGATAATTTACAAGTTATCTCAGCTCTCAGAGACATTACAAACTGCAAGCAACTGAAGCCGCGGGCAGTTGCTATTACAAGTAGTTGTGGTGATTTCGTAGCGGGATGCCTACTATTGCACTTAGCTGATTTATTCAATATTTTCATAGACTCTGTAGCATAAAGACAACATGCCAAAACTGCATACTTCAGATCGCACCATGCCTACTTCCGTATAAAGATAAATAATATTTACTTAATTTTATGCTATGTTTTCTTTGTGCTGTGAGATTCTATGAAAATACTGAGTAAATCGGCTAAATTCGATAGTAGGCATCCCGCTACGAAATCGTTGTGGTTGCTTACCTAGCTTCTGCATAATTTACCTGTAGTCTTACTGAAGAGTCTTTCCGCTTGAATTTTCCAAACAGGTTTTACCGCTGGTAAGACGTTGTTGCCTTTGTTGTTGTCCTCTTAGTCGTACTTTGGCAAAGTTTTAAAAATGTTGACCTTATTATTGATAGATAATCTTAATAAGTTACTCTTCTGAACACATCTATCGGCCCGCCTATCGTTTTAAGTTTTAATAACCTAAAGCAAAAAGATTTTATGCAGTTTTGAAGCCGGGACATTAGCAATCTTTTTTCTATGCTATTAGTTCCAAGTTCAAACTCAGGAATAGCTTATAGTCTATAGCTAGGTTTTATCTGTAGGCTATTAAAACTTTAAATCCTAGGTGGACCGATAGATGTGTCCGGAAGTGTATATCAACTACAAAATTGCTAGGGTGATATAAACATTTCATTGATTCAATTTAGCTGAAGAATAGAATACAGAATACAGAATTTATTGATAAAATTATTATAAAATTTTACATGTCATCTTAATTTTAACGTAATTAGTGAGCATTCATTTAATAACCTGGGTCAATGAACAGGTTTTGCGTAATATTCATTTATTGAATAGAAAGCTTGTGAGATTAAACTTCTTTTTAATTTGGTTTTGAAACTGCTGATTTGTTTTTGAAGCTTTTGTTTTTGAAACTGAACAACTTTCCGCGATATTTTTTTTATCCTGTATTCAATTACAATGTTATTTGCAGATATCACCAAGTAAAATTTTTAGGTAGGTAAATGATTTTGTCGTCGCCTAGTTTACACAAAACTTGCGAATCACGACGGGTTGTCCTCTTCTTACAGTCAAGTCATACACAACCTATTGTATTCTGCATTACGCATCAGTGCATCTCGATGTTTTGGTCGAAAATTCTAAAACTGTTACGTCTTGCTGCTGTTTTTAGTTGCTTAATCATGTGTGTACATTTCTTATTACACGACGACGGGAAATCCAAAATGTAGGGAAGATAAGAAAAGAGAAGAGCGTACTCCCAAATCAAAGGCCGGCAACGCACTTGTGGCTCCTCCTGTTGCGGGTGTCTATGGGCGGCGGTAATCGCTTACCATCAGGTGATCCGTCTGCTCGTTTGCCACCTCTGCCATAAAAAAAAGAAATTTTTTTCTAGTACTTACTTAAAGCGGAATCAATGAAAAAAAAATGAAAAATAGTTTATTTCCTTAATCTACTTACATAAACAATATCAGTTTCTAAAAACTTCTAGTAAGCAGAATAATCTTGCTTGTGTTAGAAGTTTACGCTCTTCTATAACAAACACAAAGTGGACTATGTAAAGTACTTTTAAATAATTAATTTATAGAAAAAAAACATAAAGTAACTTACTTTAATTAACAGAACTTTTAAAAACATAAACATATTGTAAAGAAGTGGGTGTGCGTGTGTGTGTGTGTGTAACAAATCAATCCATACTTTCCTATTTTTAAAGCAATCCTGATAAGGACATCTGTGAATTGGGATAGCTATATTTTCAAGTATGTAATAGATGTAATAGAATATAACTTAAAAAAAAAATGTGTTGGAGGGAGTTTCTTTAGGGCCCGCCGTTTCTTCTCATTCCGCAAACACTTCCCGAAACGGTGGGTGAGTTCCGAGTGGTAGGAACCTCGTGTTAGGTAGATAAAAGAATAACGTTCGAAAAGTGTACACTGCTACCTACTTCGAATAAAAATATTTTCATTTTCAAGTAATTATTAGTGAATCTCCACCTGGATCCCCTGGACCCGCGCCTGCGCGGGTGCGGCTAAGTGCAACACCAGGTAACAGTCATGTGTGTTATGCAATCTCTTTTTATTATTTTGTTAAGATTAAAATAGAATACAATATAAATGTCGTGACCAGATAATTGGATCATGAAATGGCTGGTCAAATAGTTGAGAAGCTTCGAGAAAACTGTTTAAGTTAGGTTGCTGGTTACTGTGTAAAAAGCGGGGCTCCGTTTACTCTGTTTTGTAGGAGGTACTCGATATGGTCAGTTATTTAATTCCATTGCAACATCATTTTATGTTTTATAAATAAATATCCAGGACAAATCACACATTGTCATCTGGCCTCAAACTAGGGTTCCCTGTGTAGGAACTAGGGCGTGCAATACCGGTAATGGAATTGGGAATGGAAGTAGGAACTAAGCGTTCCCACTTGCGCCATGATGCTCAGCGTCAGGGGTCACCAATGTAGGAACTGTGTGTTCCCACTCTTCGGAGGGAGGTACCTCCGCCAGGCGAGGTATGCCTGGGGACAGGCCGTGGTCCAACCGTTGATGGTTGGAAGTCGTATATATGCGTAGTGCGAAGAAACTTTCGATATCGCGTTCTAGGATTAGTTTTGCGGCGGTGCGATAGATGTCGCCACACCTGTATAATGGAAACCAGACACTGATGTACATACACATACTTATACGTTTAAATCGATTTTGGTGCGGTTTTTTTAATAGATAGAGTGATTCAAGAGGGAGGTTTATATGTATGTAATACATTGCACCCATGCGAAGCTGGGGCGGGTCGCTAGTACATAGTACATACTATTTTTAATATTGATATAATACACGCAGACACAGAGCAAACAAACTGCCTCATTACAGAAATGTATTTAGTATTATTTCATGTTCAGTGTGTGTGTCGAATAAATGTTTGAATCAGTGAATCTGAAAAGTTGGTCCTGGGTAGAGCTCGAACCCGCGACTCTCGGGTCAATAGTCAGGAACATTAACCACTGAGCCACCGAGTCAGAATGTCACAGGAGTTGTTTTGTTTAATTACCGGCGCGACTTATTTGTGTAGACATTACAAACACAATACATTACATAGGTACCAGTCAGGCAGGTTGTGTCACTCCTTCCAAGTGGTCAGATCCCACCGTAAGAGTGTATCTTAATGTCTTGTCAATAAAGTATTATTAACGTGCTCTGGAAATTTTAATAATTGACCACGCTGAATACGTTAAAAACAACCGACTTCAATCGCAACAACTCCAATTTTGCTATGTTTTTGTTGATTTTCTCAAAAACCGCTAAATCGATTTCGATAAAATTTATATGGGACCACCTGTGAAGTACCCTTTTAAAAAAAAGAATTTTCCAAATCGGTTCAGGCGTCTTCGAGTAATCGGTGCACATACATAAAAAAAAAAGATTCCGACGAATTGAGAACCTCCTCCTTTTTTTGAAGTCGGTTAAAAAGAAATAAGTACATACTAGCTTTTTATAGCGTATAAGCCGGTGTGGAAGCGCAATTTTAATTGTTTTTGTTTTAATAAAGGAAATACATTACCTACATTAAAACAAAAACCATTAATTGGCGCTTCTGCTCACGAAACTGAACAATTTCCCCGAGAAAAGCGGAAAAGTTTTTCCTTTACATACTTTAATTGGACTATAATAATGAAGTTAATAATATTTAATCATGACTTGTTAGAAAAAAGTTAAAAAAACATGGTTTCATAGAAAACCTGGTCAGTTTTATGAACAGAAACCCCAGTTTCGTCTGAATTTGTTACACCAAACATAATGGCTAGCAAATTCTGTATGGGGAGTCCAAATTTTTTTGGGTTCCTTGGGGAAAGTTCTTTAATTTCATGTGTGGACCACAGATCAAGTCTCTGGGAGTGATATTTTACATAAAAGAACAAACAAACAAACTCACATTCGCATCAAAATAAAATTAAGAGCGTATTTATAGTCACGCGGGTTTCTACCCGCATGCGTGCGGCGTTTCCAAAGCGAGCCGCATGCGTGTGACACGCATGACAATAAAAGGAACCGAAAAAAATTACTGAAACGATAGGTTGCGGGCGGCACGGCACGGCCCGCATGCGTGTAGAAACCCGCCTTACTATAAAAGCGCTCTAACACAAAATATGTTTATTCGAAGTATGTAGCATTGTATACTTCTCGAAGGTATTTTTTAGTCTACCTAATACGAAGTTCCTACCACTTGAAACTCGTATACCCAACGTTTCGAGAAGTGTTTGCGGAGAGAGAAGAAACGTCAGGTCCAAAAGAAACGTTCCAAACGCATCATAATAAATAAGTTGTAAAAATAAGTAAATCAGCCACAAACTTCCCCAGCCAGGCCTGCGGGAGAGTGTGCCGCTCCTCTCGCATCGGCTTCTTAAGCCACGTAAAATGTTGCCTCCGAGGCACTGTCATAAATCGTCTGCAACAGACGCAAGGGTCATTAAAAATAAGTAGTTAAAGATATCGAAGGTGACCATTTAATGTGTATACTCGTAATGCCAGCCAAGGACGAGTAACAGGTTGTTCATAAAACTAAATCAATAATGGAGCTAGTTTTGTTGTAGGTAATGTTTAAATGACTTCAAGCATGCTTTCTGTTTTCTGCCGTCAAGTCTTATGTTCTGTCCGCGATTTTTTTGGAAAGTTATTGCGTAGATTGGAGCGTGTTTCGTTTTAAAGGAAGTGTGTTAGATATCTGTAAATTAAAAATTATATGTGTAATGATTATTCAAGTAAGTTATGTTTTCAACCGACTTCAAAAAAAAGGAGGAGGTTCTCAATTCGCCGGAATCTTTTTTTTTATGTATGTTCACCGATTACTCGAAAATACCTGAACCGATTTGAAAAATTCTTTTTTTGTTTAAAAGGGTATACTTCACAGGTGATCCCATATAAATTTTATCGAAATCGATTCAGCGGTTTTTGAGAAAATCAACAAAAACATAGCAAAATTGGAGTTGTTGCGATTGAAGTTGGTTGTTTTTAACGTATTCAGCGTGGTCAATTATTAGGAAAGTTATTGTGTAGATTGGAGCGTGTCTCTTTTTAAAGGAAGCCTGTTAGATATCTGTAAATGAAAAATTATATGTTTAATGATTATTCAAGTAAGTTACGTTTTATTTATAGGTAGAAGGAGTGGTGCTGTCTATGTATCTGTCTGTGGTACGGTATCTCTCAAACGGGTAGATTGATTATAATGCGGTTTCATTTGAAAATAGGTTCCATCGCGGTGATTCTTCACAATATTCAATTTACAGTTTTTGAGCTATTCGAATTTTAATTCTGGAGGTGTTTTGTTAATTTTTTAATTTTGTTATTCGTTTTATTGAAATAATGTTAAGTGAATATATGATTTTTATTTATTCTTTATGGAGACAATAATTAAGTATCCCATTAGCATGTGTGTTATGTTTTATCTAGTTTAATACACCAGAACACGTCAATAACCCAGGACGTTACTAAAGAACTATCGACGACATCGCAGGACCCCTCAAAAGCAGGACATGAACACGGATGACCGTGAAGGTGTACACCCCATCAAATGTCATGTTTCTTTTATGGCCATAAATTGTGCATAATTAGTGCAAAGTAATTCTACAACTCTTAAACTAAATAGGCACAATTTTTTTTAACTTTGCACTAATTGTCAGTGGACAATAGTGATTTATGGGCATAAAAAGAAACGAATTTTGATGGGGTGTACGCTGCCTTCACGAACATGACATGACCTGGTGAAACAGGACGGTTGGGGTTGGCAACTACGAGTATGTCACACAATTTCTACACTTACGAAAGAGTAATTTGCTTAAAAAAACCACACATTTCGCTTCTCAAAGGCTACTCATAATTAGATGGAGTTTTATAATCAACCTCCTCCGAGCCGGGTGCGTCAGTGCGTGTTCCGAAATGTGTAAACTGTACTTGAAAACTCGTCTGCGACTTAAAACTAAAAACCCAGTTTCCCCGCAAGGATTGATTTCCCAAATTTATTACCTTTTTTTTTTTTTTTTTTTTATGTGATAGGTGGCAAACGAGCAGATGGATCACCTGATGGTAAGCGATTACCGCCGCCCATGGACACCCGCAACACCGGAGGAGTCACAAGTGCGTTGCCGACCTTTGAAATGGGATGGGGGATGGGGAATTGTTATCTTCGAGTCAGCCAGTTAGTCGTGAGAGTTTTAACTGCATGTTACACTAATTTTACAACCGCAATGGTGTCTATACGGTTTTCACGATTAAAGTTATTTGACAGAACTAAACTTAATTTAAGTATTTTGTCTTTTTCTCTCTGTATCGAAAAGACAAGGATAGGATGCTTAAATTAAGTGTAGTCCTGTCAAATAAGTTTTATCGTAAACATCGAATCGACACCAGTATCCATCTATTTATTAGTATAATATATTTTCAGGCAGCTTATTAAAGGCCTATCAATATAGAGGGGTCTAAGAAAATCAGCTAATACCACTTAAACAGGGCCATGAAACTGAACATAGAGATAGATTCTTTTGCGAAAAATGGTCAAGATTTTTGCAATACGTCCATTATTTTATCGGCCATTTTATTACTTATAGGGAGTAAAAAACGCGAATTGTAGAAAGTAATGCTTAGTAATAAGTAGTAAGAATCCCCAGTTAAGATAGTAGTAGTAAGACAAAGAATCCCCTCCCTCATAGGTATAGAAAATTACTACAATAAATGAACTTAAATACTCTAACATATGGATCCGAGACATGGTCGCTTACTATGGGCCTTATAAGAAGGCTCAAAGTCACCCAAAGGGCGATGGAGCGTGCTATGCTTGGTGTTTCCCTACGTGATCGAATCAGAAATGAGGAGATACGTAGGAGAACTAAAATTACCGACATAGCTCTCAGAATCGCTAGACTTAAGTGGCAGTGGGCAGGGCACATAGCTCGTAGAACAGATGGCCGTTGGGGCAGTAAAGTTCTCGAATGGCGACCGCGCACCGGAAGGCGCAGTGTGGGCAGGCCCCCGACTCGGTGGACCGACGACCTGGTAAAGGTTGCAGGAAGCCGCTGGATGCGAGCCGCACAGGACCGGTCGGTGTGGAAATCCTTGGGGGAGGCCTTTATCCAGCAGTGGACGTCTTTCGGCTGATAGATAGAAATACTCTAATTTTAACCTCAGTTCTCATACCGCCCGCATTGTTCGCGACAGTCAGCTTAGCCCGCATACACAAACACGGAACCACAGATCAGTTAACAAAACAGTTACCGGTTCGCAATGACTGCCTCAGCCATGATGACGTTGAAGTTTATGACTGCTACCAAAGACCTTAATGTTTCCGTAAGGATATGGTCACAGACTTTGAAGAAGGCTCCTAGGTGGTGGAGTATCTTAATGATAACTTAATCGTATCTTAATTTGGCTTAATATAACTATAATAAAGCGTCGGTGGCTAAGCGGTATTGACTTCGACCTCCTAACCAGAGGTCGTGGGTTCAAGTCCTGGCCAGTGCACCAATAAGTTTTTCGAAACTTTCGTGCATTTTCATACCGACTGCTTTAACGGTGAAGGAAAACATCGTGAGGAAACCTGCACATCTGATTTCTAGATGTGTATGATGGTCGCGTTGCACACGTCCGTAGGTGTAAATCTAAATGCCCTACACGTGACCGCGGGTGATGCTAAGTGCAACACTAGGCAACCGCCGTCTATACCTTGTGGATAGAACGGTTCAATGTGCCACACGATAAGAAGAAGAAGATAACTATAATACCTTGAGGCATGCTTGATCCTTATCGAATAGAGATCTGCGCGAGCGCTGGTTTAGTTCAGCTTGCGAGGTTAGCTGACTACAAACACAGCCATAACCTGTAAGCTTTGACTGTTACTAACTTTTAATTGACATGTATTTTAATTTGATATTCATATTTTGTTTGACATACATTTTGAAATGTACTTTATTTTTAAATTTGACATATTTAGATATATTTTTTATGTGTGACATTTTAAATTATCTTATTATTTATTTAATTATTGCTTTGACGATCATATTATCCTCTGACATTTTTGTAATATTATATTATTGTAAACTTGACATTGATAATATGAAATAAATAAATCTAATCTAATCTAATCTAACTCTATATTTTTAGTGCTTCATAAGATAGTTAAGCCGTTGGTGCTGTTTTATATCACTAGTCCGCTTCCATCTTGGGAATCATCATCACTTACCACCAGGTGAGATGATGCCAAGGGCTTACCAACTGTGTATAAAAATAAATAAAAAAGATGGCCATTTTAGAAGTATAAAAGCGGTTTGAAAACATTCGACACTGGGGTTGGCTACCTAACCTCTCAAAGTTCACTCCGGACTAGGCTCCCGGGAGATATGTCGAGAGACCCCAGAGTTTTTATGGTGTGACTTGTTCTTTGTTTTTATGTCTTCGACTACAAGCGATTAATCGTTCAGGGTCGAAGATCAGTAGTCATCGTCACGCCGTTTTGTCGCCGCGAAACAATAGGGGCGCGGGAAAATCGTACTAATGACGAGATAAGATATGTTTTTTGCGATTCCGGTTTAGACAAAATAGTAAATAGGTATAGTTAATGGATAGATTAGAAGAATTATAAATTGAGTAGGTAATGTTTTAGGTTTTGATCTACTACACCTAATTCCAAACAGGAAGATATGGGTGACATATCCATAGAACATAACTTGTAGCGTTTCCATAAAGTAGAATCAAGAAAAATATATAGTCTAGCAACTTTTATTATATAAAAATAAATTAAATATCTGCATTTTTAATAACAGTTAGATTCACAGCCTTTTTCTTTGTTTAAATGTTTTTTATACAAAAGTTGTCACAAATGTTTATAATTAGTGCTTAGTCTGTGTCACACCCGGACACTTCGCGCCATTGTATACTAAATGGGGATCTGGAAAAAACATTTCCAGTTAAGAAATAACATCCACGCGGGCGTAGCCGCGGTCCTTTTCGTAGAGGCAATTTTCCAAATAAAATTACTAGAAATAATTATTACTACCTATTTATAAACGCACAATTTTTTTTTATAAATACATACAAAAAAAATACAACTTTGATCTAGCTCTGATCTATCGTCCGATGAGTCCATTTGCCCATCCGGCCTTGATTCAGACCTCCACAAAACGAAATTGATTAAAATCTAGTAACATTAATTAATATATTGTTTCGGAGATAGTCAATTATGTTGTCATTTGAGTTTCAATAAAGTTGTAAATACAATCAAAATTTTGTGAGACTAGGGATTACTTATTTTTGGTGAAAATTATTTTTCGATTTTACCAGTGGCAGCGTAGCATTGTGAAATTCGTTTTCGTGACCGGAAAACCCCTGTTTTCTCGTGGACCCACTATTTTGTCCCACTGGTGGTTCCACGAGGGATACTTGTTTCTCGTGGTCCCACTACTCCGTTTGGTGCAAAAAATAACAATTTGTTATGTGACATTAAAGGACAAATCATAAAGAATTTTATTTTTAGTATAACTGTATTTTGAATATTAAATTACAACTAAAACTTAACAATTAAAAACATACAAATGAAATTCATAATGATCGTTTAACGCACTACATTCTCCTACTGGTAGGAGCACAAGGACATGCATGTCCTGTCGTTTTCTAAAGTACCAGGAGAGCATGGCCGAACAGAAGGTAGACAGTGCCGGATAACCATAGGCGCGCATTGCTTAGGGGATCAAGTAAGAATCCGGTAGTTGACTACTAGTCATTTGAGTTACTTTTTATCAAATGTCAAAAACGACATTTTGTTCTAAAAATGTTTGAAATTTTGAACGATGACGTCATTGTTCAATATATGGTTCATTCCAATCAAAAAAAAGCAAAACGTAAACAAACTTACTATGGATCTGACACATGTCAATGTCATCTGCATACTATGTTTGTTTACCTTTTGCTTTTTTTTGATTGGAATGAAGTATAGTAGTTTGCATACTTATTACGAAATTTTTATAAATTAAAAATTGAAAATGTAATAAAAATGAAAGTGATTTAGTTTTTCAACAATTTCAATAAAAGAGCTATTTAGTGAATAATATTTCGTAATTTATTTTTAATGCAGTCAACTCCCGGATTAATTCGGCAGTACAAATACGTTTGTAATGCAGGATGAAAAAAAAAAACAATTGCTACTGTCATTTATTAATTTATCTATTATGTGTCACGACGACACAGAAGGAGTCGGGAGCGGAAAACCCATACTATCAGTACAAAGAGATTGTACGTATATGATGAGGAAAATTTATTCACCATGCTTTGTCCAATTAAGATATAGTTAGTTCACAGTATACAATGTAGTGGGACCACGAGAAACAAGTCTCCCTCGTGGAACCACCAGTGGGACAAAATAGTGGGTCCACGAGAAAACAGCGGATAGATATACCATACATATACAGGTATGTGAATGGTATCTCTATTAACAGGTATATTTATGGTAAATCTCTCCCTACTAAGTAATTATGTAAATGTCCGTCCATATTCTGTTTTTTACTTATTAACCTTGGATCTGCGTAATGGAACTTACTAAACTTTTAACTCAGATGTAAGTACTTAGCATACTTTAAGATGGGCTAAAAAACTGCTATATTGTATAGGACTTCTGAAATAGCAAAAAAAATTGCTTTTTTCACGAATCACGAAACTGGTCGACCAAGTTAGTATGGGAGCCAGAAGTCTTTTTTTAAGTAGATCAGTTTCACAAGTAGAAGAATTTTACATAATAGTATAATATTTAAAAGAATGTAGCTGTACAATTTAGGCGGCTGTATATATTTGCTTCATCATTCCGTTCTCCTTCATAACACACACAGAATAAAATTTTTGTTTCTGTATTATGTAATACATAGTCAAGTACACGAAATTTAAGCTTTGCTACTATAGTCATTATTAATTGCCTAAAGTCAGAATCGCAGGTAAATTCGCAAAAAGCGCTAAGTACCTAAGTAACTTCGCAAAAAACACAATGATCAATTTATCTGTCGTTTTCCGCTCTTTAATTAGCAGGTTTTTAATGTTGTGTTGTTTTGTTGTGGATACTGTTCACACCGCGATCAGTCCGCCTCGATCGCTGGCGAACGACCGTCGCGCGCGCAGCATCTGACGCATCAACGCTGACCTTTAAACTTGGACTTTGTTTATATTACAATGAAATGATAGCCCCTTGCGAAACTTTGTGGAATAATTCTTATAGTGATTGCTAATAGTTAAGTAATTAAAACAAACAATGGTCTTTATTAACTAAGTGATGATGATGTGTATAAAAATATTCGTTCTGATGACTATTATAGTGACAGTGTCAGCTAGGAAACTCAACGAAGATATAAGAGTGCAATACTTAGGGCCACCTAAAACGGATTTTGATAGTGATGGAACGAAGCCCCGCGATGGTCAAGGGAGTGACTTGGGCAGACAGTTTGGTGGAAGTGACTTCGAAGATAGATACAAGCTTTCAATGCCGAACTTTGATAACTATGGAAGCTTCAGTACTGACTTAAATCACCGTCAGTTCCAGCAACGGATCAATGATCATGGATTTGAAAGTTTTGGAACTAATTTCCATGATCGATCAAATTTTGGTTCTGGAAGTACGGAAAGAAATTATAGGAAGGCTACAGAAACAGGTTTTCGTCAAAAAACTCATGAAGAACGTCCATTAGGATTTGGAGATCTAGACCATGGTGTTGGATTTGAAACTTCAGACAGAGAAGTACGTGTACGAGACAGAAGAATTGAGAATCATAGTCATAAAAGTTCAAGCAACAATAACAGACATGACTCTAATTTCGAAGGTACAAGCCGGAAATTCTACAGTACGGAATATTTAGGAAACACTGGTCAGAACCACAGAGACTTGAATAATAAATTTAATCAACATTATCATGAAAATCCATTAAAATCACAAGACGACGTTGAGGATATAAATAGAAGACCAGAATCAAACGAAAAATATTTTGAAGGCAATAATCAAAGAGACTCCAGAAATAGAAAAAAAGAGCAATTTGAAATATTACCTGGTGCTAATAGTAGAATAATTGAACATGAAAACATAGCCGAAAACTCTAATATGGATCAAAGTAACGCAAGAAATTCTAATTTGCAAGCATTCACAGCTGAAAAAAATACTAACTCATACGAGAATAGTCATCAAGAAAATCCGAATTGGAATAATCGGGAACGAAATTCAAGTAAAACTTTTGGAGAAAAAAATGATTCAATACCTTTTTCTAATCATGATTCAAGAAACCCAGTAAAATTAGATGAAGTTTCAATAGAAAAACCAAGCAGCGCTAGAAGAGAACCACAAGAGGACATCTCTAGAATGAACGGAACTACTTCTCAAAGGAAAAGTGAAGACACCCAAGGTTCAAGTAACGTTGGTCGAAACATTCACTATAATAACACTAATCAAAGAGCAGTGGAAGAAAATATAGTTAATGGGACTAAATCAAAAGATGAAGAACAATGGATATGGGGAGAAGAAGAAAAGACTACGACAACAACAACTCAACTCCCAGATTTGGACGATCGAGCAGCTTTCACAGGAGACAATTGCCCAACAGGGAAAGTGAAAATTGGCAACATGTGTGTGTCAGTAGACTGAATACATTGATGTTTATCTCTGGCGGTTACATAGTGAGAGTCGCACAAAAGCGTCATTGAAAACCTCAGAAATTCGATTCGAAAATTCTCAAGCAGCAAACAACACTTTATTTTAAATATTTATATAATACCGGTTACTAATAACGTCGATGACTTCGACGTTTACTTGTATCATGTTAATGAAAGCCTTGACATACAAATGTGAGTCACAAATCATAACGAAAATCATGAGACAGAAAAAACAAGAATAATAACAAAATGCACTTCGCATGAGACACAGCTGAACGAGTTCCCTCTCATGCAGTATTTGTTTTGCAAATAGTAAAGATTTATGGCGCTTATTTTATACAGAATGTAGAAAAATATGTGATTATACTTTAAGATCTGCTTCTACTCATGAAACTGATAAATTTTTATTGTACGGCATTGCTGAAATTGCAAATTAACTTTTGGACTTTTCGTGCAAATCGATCTGAAAACTAGTTTTATAATATAATTATTTGCAGCCAACGAGTGAATGTTGTTCAGTCCCACGAGTAGAAACTCACCTTACCGTATTGCTTTCTTTTTGTCCCACCCTGTAGATACACGGAGCGTGACCATACATGCGTCAGAGCAAGACGTGGGAATTAATTAAATACATTAAAAATATGGCGTACTCAGGTTACTATGAAATATGTTTATACACGATTTACTTCTCCCCAAGGTATTCTGGAAGAGATAGAGCGATAAGACCGCCTACCTAAATAACTTTTTTCATATAAGTATATTGTTTATATTTTCCTGTTTATGTTGTGCAATAAAGTACTTTCATTCATTCAGAGTACGCCATAGGCCGATTTACACTTCACAGTGATGAGACAAGTAGCAAGTAGAAGTCCATTGCTTATCTCGCAACTGTACTGTTCGAAAAGTACAATTGCGAGAAAGCAATGGACTTTTACTTACTATTTGACTCACCACTATACTTATTGAAGTGTAAATCGGCTCTATACAGGATGTAAGGGACAGGTTTCCGAAAACTTTAGGGGCTTGCTCACTAGACGAAACTGAACAACTTTCCACAAGAAGTTTTTTCAGAAAACGAAAAACAAATCTGCTTCTCCTTACACACTGTCCAATCAAGTTTATAATTTTGTATGGAGAAGCCGATATTTTTTTCGTTTCCTGAAAAAAAATCTTGTGGAAAGTTGTTCAGTTTCGTCTACTGAGCAAGCCCTGAAAGTTTTCGGAAATCTGTCCCTTACACCCTGTAGAGTCTATGTATTTGCTCCACTGAAGTCAGTTTAAAACACCGCGCCGGAGGCTGTCGTGGGAAAAACTGGTTACTCCAAGTTCCAAGGCTATGTTATTTACAGCTTTTTGTATAATGTATATATAGATCTAGTATAAAGTATTTTATTTTGTTGTTTTCGCAGAAATTAATAAAACAAATTGATAAAAAACATTGTATGTGCTTGTAATTTAGTTACTCTATCCATCAGCTAAAAATAAAAGAAAAAAGTATTTCTTTGTGTCAGCTCATTTGCCATTTTATACTATGGGAATTTCAAGCTATTTTTGGTAATTTGAATCTTTAGGAAAATATCTAACGTCATAGAATAGTGTCCGTTTTTAAGGACGGTAAATAATACTAGCCTTTAATTATGTTTTTTTTCATGTGAGTTGGTTCTGCGCCATTACATCACGATTTCTCTCATCAAGACAAAACCGTGTCGCAAGAAAAGACTATAAAATCTTGTCTTTGCTCGGAAAATGCAAGAAAAATAAAAAGAAACAAGTGTGCTATGCAATCGTAAATTAATTTAAGTGTCTTCTTGGCTTTAGAACATTTCATAATGTTTGTTATTCCTTCGGGTTTGAATTAATAATAGAAAACTTATCATCATAAAATCTATTAACAAATAAAGAAGTATTAAAAAAATCGATATCAGTTACCGTTCGTTAAAGAAGTTCATTCGGAAGTGACGTAAGTTCAAAGCCCACTCGTAGAAATCCGAATATTTTAAATCAATGGGCTCACTTATTTGTAAAATGATTTGTAATTTTTAGTTTTTCTTGTGATCGATTGTGATGTGAGTGGTTGAAGCTATCTCTAGTGTATATTGTACTGATTAGGACAGGCCGATCCATCCTTGACCACTGTTGTCATCTCATTCCTCTTTTAATGTGCTCTTAAAAGCGCACACGACTTCTAATGGGGGTGGAAATCGAATCCACGATCCACAGAGTTGGCCACTGACCCACCGTGTTTCTACAGTGGATAGATATAGAAATACATCGACGGACATGTAAAAGAGGTCCTGGGAATTACCCTTTATCAACTAATATCTAATTTTATATGCAAATCATTTATTTTTTGAAAATTCTGTGCAGGCCTGATACTCGTAAGAAATGGTCCGTTTTTTTAGTAGCACTCAATTTCTAGCATTTGTTACTCAAGCATGCCTCATTCGATTTCTAGTGGGAACCCATCTCAGCTGATGCAAAGTGACAATGTAGTCGAGGATGGTTCACTGAAGCTCCAATAATGCCTATTCACTCTCGTCTGAGTAAATATTGTAGTAAAGGCCTAGTTATTCATATGTTTGTTTGTTTGTATTGGAAATATTTCGCAACGGGTTATTACAAGTTAGGTAGTTACAAATAACCCTGCTTAATCTGTCAAAAATTAACAGTCAATGTCCAAACCAAAGTAGAGGAGAGGTCAGCGATAGTGCGATAAAATTATAATTATGTGTATTTAATATATTCTTACTTTTCATATCAGTTAACTTTTAAGCCAGCTATGGCACAGCAAAAAATAAGTAATTTAACTTGTTCGCTAACTACCCAAAAGAGGTTAGGTTTTTCCTAAGATTTATAGGACTTCATGATTAATGGGCAAAATACCGAAACATGTAACAAAACCATTTAACTTTGACCTTCTACTTTATGAAACTAAACAAGTTTTCTCCGATAACTTAGACAAATCGCAAGAAGCTATCGTCAGATCACGCAACTAAACTATAGGAACTATACTTTATTTTATCTTACTAGTTTTTGAAAATATTCTATTATAGCGTATACCTACTCATTATCATTGACATTTTACAGTGTTGGGAAATCTTGTTATGAAGTTCGTTAATTAAACTTAATGAACAGCTTTTCAAACTCTATGAAATATCAATAATGATGAGTAGGTACGCTGTAATATTTTCAAAACTAAGACAAGTAAGAAAAAATGAATTATAGACACGGTTATAGTCACGTTAAGCCGTCGTTGATGCCTAGGCTTAAAAAAATAGTAAGAAAAATATCAATATGATTTCCAATTCCGACATGATTTCCAAAATATACCTAAATATTGTAATAAGATCTCCATACAAACACGCTCCTGATTGATTGCACTATTTCCCTCTCTGACGCAAATTTTGATGCAGAACTTTTTTTTATGGTAGAGGTGGCAAACGAGCAGACGGTTCACCTGATGGTAAGCGACTACCGCCGCCCATAGACACCCGCAACACCGAGGAGTCACAAGTGCGTTGCCGGCCTTTGATATGGGAGTACGCCCTTACTTACTAGTTTCCTGCAATTAAATAATGCAAATTAAAATAAAAAATATTTTATCTTTTATAAATTACTTAATTATAAAGAGTATCTTACCTACTCGGTGGCTCAGTGGTTAGCGCTCTTCTGACTATTGATCCGTACTAAATCAAATCTACTTATGGTAATTACAACAACTTATGTTCTATCACTTTTTTTAAATATCAAAATTTGAACTCTTCATCGTCGTCATAAATCGATTGTCGGATTGGTTTTTTGTATGGATTCCAAAAATTTTGTCGTTTATTTAAAAAGTTGTATAACGTCACCTAAATAACAGCCTGGATCCATATGTTTTGTAAGGCGGGCCATTTGGCACGGGCTGGAAGGGAAGATGGGAGGTGGACTAGAGCAGAGTGGCAACCAAGACCAGGGCGAAGATCAGTAGGTAGATCCTCAAAACAGGGACAGGCATAATTTTAATATAAGAAATATTAATAACATTGACGTTACCTATTCAAGACTGAGTAAAGTTAAGAAGTCATTTATGGGGCAATGTGTAAGATTCTATAATAAAATACCAGAAAATATAACTAATTTTCCAGAAAACAAATTCAAATTGCATGTTAAAAATACTAGATTATGTAAATGACAATGACATATGGACAGGACATGTATAGATCCTCCAGCTCATAATTTTAGTGTTGACATAAATTGTAATAGAATTTAAGATTTCATTAAAAAAATGTGTTGAAGCGAGTTTCTTTTGGGCTCTACGTTTCTTCTCGCTTCGGAAACACCTCCCGAAACGTTGAGTGTACAAGTTCCGTGTGGTAGGGACTTTGTACTAGGTAGAAAAAAAATTGATAATTTAAAATTATGTGTAAAGCATCTACTTAAATAAAAAACATTTTGAGTTAGAGAGTTGAGTTTGACCAGCTGCCCGATGGCCGGATGACATAGTGTTACTGGACGTTGCTAGGCGAGACTGCCGAGGGACCGAGACAAATGGCGTGCACAAGAAAAGGTCGATACCCAGCAGTGTACTAATTTGGGGCGATTAGATATATAGCCCCAAATTAAAAAATACAAATGGCCGTTCAACCTCTACCGTAAAGGAACCAATACAGCCTTTTTTATTTAGCCTGAGAGAACCCTAAAAACAACGGTTCGGCATTCGATGGGAATTTAATTATTTAGCATCTGTCCTTCCGCACCAGTGCTCGGCGCCGTCCACAGAGAATACAAAATACAATCATTTCAGAATACCTTTCTAAATGTGAACGGGAATAAATTTAAATTCAGATCGGATATCGCTTTGCTGATATCAAATTAATATAACGGCTCTTTTAAGTTTCTTGTTTGCATTCCTGATTTTTTCCTCTGCTTTGAGATCAGGAGAAGCGAGGGGAGTCCAGGATTCGCTAGCTGGAAATTTAGGTAATTTTTATGAGAATAAACATACAGGACTGTACGACCCGGTACATCTTTATTGCTTGATAAATGATAGACGAGAAATTCCCAAAAACACAATGTTTATTATAAAGTCATGCTAAATAATGATAATTATATTGAATGATATGTGAGTACCTACGAGTTCGGATTGAAACGTAAACTGATTTGGTTTTTACATAAAAATCATAAATTAGCGGTGCGTCAGTATGCTGACATATAACGAATGCACCGACATACATATTAATCATAATAATATCTGGGACAAATCACACACGGTCATCTGGCCCCAAACTAGGATTTACTGTATCTTGGGAACCAGAGACTGATATACATACACATATAATTTAAATGCTTACATATAAACTCAAACTCAAACTCAAAATGTTTTTTATTTAAGTAGATGCTTTACACATGCTTTTAAATCGTCAATATTTTTTTTCTACCTAGCACAAAGTCCCTACCACGCGGGACTTGTACACTCAACGTTTCGGGAAGTGTTTGCGAAGCGAGAAGAAACGTCGAGCCCAAAAGAAACTCGCTTCAACACATTTTTTAAATAAAATCTTAAATTCTATTACAATTCATGTTAACAATAAAACTGTGAGCTGGAGGATCTATACATGTCCATATATCATTGTCATTTACATAATCTAGTATTTTGTAATACCCTTTAGAGCATAAACAATTTTTCACATGCAATTTGAATTTGTTTTCTGGCAAACTAGTCACATTTTCGGGTATTTTGTTATTTTGTTGAATTTTACACACTGCCCCATAAATGACTTCTTAACTTTACTCAGTCTCGAATAGGCAACATCTATGTTATTAATATTTCTTAGATTAAAATTGTGTCTGTCACTGTTTTTATGAAACAAGTGCAATTTTTTACGTACATACATGATATTTTCGTATATGAATTAACTAGCAACAGTAAGAATATTAATTTCTTTAAACATATTCCTCAACGACTCGCGGGATCGCATCTGGTAGATTGCGCGAATTGCCCTTTTTTGCAAAATGAAAATCGTTTCAATATCAGCCGCATGTCCCCAGAGTAAGATTCCGTAAGACATTATACTGTGAAAATAACTAAAATACACTAGTCTCGCAGTACCTACATCTGTCAACTGTCTTATTTTCTTAACAGCATATACAGCTGAACTAAGCCGTCCTGCTAAGGTTTCTATGTGTGGGCCCCATTGCAGTGTAGCATCTAAAGTTATACCTAAAAAACGGTCTTATTTACAAAGTCCAATACATTATTATCTACAATTACACTGTTTTAAATTTTCTTTACATTTGGTAATGAGAATTTTATGCACTTTGTTTTCTTTGCATTTAAGAGTAGATTGTTAACAGTGAACCACTTTAGAATCTCTGAAAGAGTGTTGTTTACTTCGTCAATTTTGCTATCTTTCCTGTCAATCTTAAAAATAAGAGAAGTATCATCAGCAAACAACACAATGTTTGACAAATTTTGCATCATATATGGCAAGTCATTTATATATGTAAGAAAAAGAAAAGGGCCTAATATAGATCCCTGGGACACACCCATTTTAACCTTAGAGCCGGATGAATTTGTGCCATTTACTTGGACTTTTTGCGTTCTGTTGCTTAAGTACGAATTAAGAAGACTGAGGGCCCCGTCCTCGACACCGTAATGCTTTAACTTTATAAGCAATGTATTATGTTCAACGCAATCAAATGCTTTAGATAAATCACAGAATACTCCTATTGCATTCTGTGATTCTTCAAAAGCATCATAGATGTTACGAATAAGAGATACTCCTGCATCGGTTGTAGATCGACCTTTTGTGAAACCAAACTGTTGTTTATGCAGAAGATTATTTTCATTAAAATGTTCTAGTAATTGGTTGAGCATAATTTTTTCAAAAATTTTACTGAGAACTGGTAGTACAGAAACTGGTCTGTAATTTCCCGGATCAGTTTTGTTACCAGATTTATATAGGGGTATCACTTTACTACATTTCATTAGGTCCGGAAATACGCCACTATCAATACTAATATTAAAAAGACAAGCTAAATATGGAGCTAAAGTTATAATTACATTACTAATTAAACTTACTGATAGCCCCCAAAGGTCTTCAGTTCTTTTCATTTTAAGAGATTTAAAAGTTTTGACAATAGTGTCTGGTTCAATTTTTCTGAAGGAGAATTTTTCATTACAAATACTGACATTATCTTCTAATAATTGTTTAGCATGCACAGGTGACGAATTCAAGGCCTCAGTGGTCTTAAGTGGAATATTTGTGAAAAAAGTTTCGAATTCTTTAGCTACATCAGCATTTGTTGTAATTTTACCCTGATCTGTTTGCAAAACATATTCGTTATCGCGGGGTTTGACCTTGCCGGTTTCTTTGTTTATAATATTCCAAACGGTTTTAATTTTCTCATCTGATGATTTTATTTTTCTGGCTAAGTAATTCGATTTTGCTGCACAGCATACCTGTTTAAAGATTTTTGAATACTTTTTTACATATTCTTTAAAGTTATTGTCAAAAATATAGGTTTTTTTGTCATAAAGATCAAACAAAGTTTGTCGGCTTTTATAAATACCTACAGTAGCCCACTCACAAAACTTGAATTGATGATTAATGTTTCTGGATTTTGTTTTAAATATATCTTGAAATTCTCTGTCAAGTACTGTGAAAAAATCACTGTAAAAACTATTCGCGTCTACGTGTTCATCAAAATTTGGTATGGGCAGCTTTTCAATTAGTGTCCTTTTGAAATTTTCTATTCGGTAAACAGTGACAGGTCTTGTTTGAACTTTTATTACTTCTTTAATAAATCTAACAGGGAAGCTAGCCAGCAATCCGCTGTGATCAGATCTTATGCAATTTATTACTTTTTTTTCTACAAATTTACAGTTACAAAATATGTTATCTATGCAAGTTGCAGAAGTCTCTGTTGTTCTTGTTGGTTCCAAAAAAATATAATCTAAATCAAACGACTCAAAAAGACAAGTTATTCTAGTTGTTAGGGACTTCTTTTCCAACAAATTTACATTAAAGTCTCCACAAACGATTACCGATTTACTACTTTTACTAACTAAATCTAATGCATCCTCCATTGCCGATTCGAAACGAACAAAGTTATCGTCATATGGGGGTCTATACACGCAAATAATTATGTGGTTCTCCAGCTCCACGCAAGATAGTTCAATAGTTTTTTCAATCGAAAGACTGACGACATCCTTCCGTTCTTTAGTTTTTATAGAATTTTCAACTAATATTGCGGAACCACCACGCTGTGTAGTCTTTCGATTGAAAGCACTTGCCATTCTATAATTTTCAAAATTAAAAAGCATTTCATGTTCTTTAAGCCAGTGTTCCGTAATACAAAATATGTTGATATTATATTTTTCCAAAAATAATTCTACTTCAAGTTCTTTGCCGATGAAGCCTTGTATATTTTGTTGAACTAAATTAAAACAGGTAGGCTTCTTCTTTGTCTTTAAATCTAGTTTAAATCTGGAGTTTGAGCCCCACCGCAGGCGACGGCATCACAGGCTGTACTATTTAGTACATTTATGGGCTGCGCCATACCCGTGGCACCGCCACCGGCGGCGAGATCCTCCGTCGTTACGCAAGTAATTACCGACTGAATACAATCGGTACGATGTAAAATACTATAAGCTAACGAATTAGCTAGTCTTTTTTTCTGTACATAAGAAAGATACATTGTATCCTGAGTCAATCTATACTTATTTACAAAACTATTTGTATCAAAAAATAATACATAGTCACTATGACTACAAGTCAGGTTATACAAGTACAGATTTAAATTGTAAAATTTTTTGTTGTAGCTATGCGTTTCATTACTGCAGTAAGGGAACGCACAGACAGTTATTTTACATTTTTTCTTTGCGCTTAGCTCAACCAGCTGGTCGACAGTTCTTTTTATCTGAGGTTTTTTAACATTTAAGCTATTACCTAACACTAATCCAATCGAGGTGCATTGGTCTAGAGAACTACTACAGATTTTTCCTACTATTTGCTCCAATGATGCGTCAGGATAGCACATATTTACTATAGACGAGTTTGTTATATTATTGGCCAACAATGGTCCAAAACCTACACCTATTCTGTCAGAGAAAATAATAGTATTTTTTTCTGACTTACTCGCAGAAGACAAGGTGTTTTCACAAGGCGAGTTTGGTACAATCATTAAATGGTCTGAGTTTAGAACAGTGACTCCGCTTTGAATCATATCATTTTCGCGCCTGTCTGTTGCCGGCGGCCCCTCGGCGCTAGCTGGCCGGCCGCAGTCACACTGGTGGTTGTTTACTAGGGAGTCAAATCGCTCCGAATTATACCTACATAGTCCTAAGAGCTTATCTGTAGCCAAAACATGTTCATCAATTTGCCTTTCAGCTTGTTCATATTTTTGTTTTGTTTCTGCAAGACAATCGGTTAACCTAATTATTTCAGACTCCAAATTGCGTGTGTCCCTGTCATATTTCATCTTATAATTATCTAATTGAATGCAGTGCATATCTAATTTTTTTAATAACTCAATGCGTTCAGCTTTAATTTTTTCTGTACTCTTACATTTAATACAGATTTTTTTAAATTGAAGTGTGGACTTTCTAATAATAATAATAATAATAAGGACGGGCTGGTTTCCGCAACCAGGCGACAGGTGCGCCCATTTTGCGTGATTCGGCTGGCCTCACTGCCAGCCCAGCTCCTCCAGGAAGCCCAGTAGCCCCCGCAGGTTGCCGACGACTTCCGGGAGTGTCCTCGGGTCCTTGAGGTGTTTGACCCTGTATGAAGCTACCTCTTTGCATTCCAGAAGAATGTGAGCAGCTGTCTCTTCGGTCTCCATGCATGCTCGGCACAGGGGACTGTCGGTGATACCTAAAGTGTACAGGTGTTTGTTAAAGTAACCGTGGCCAGTGATGACTGCTGTTACCTTCCGGAGCTGAAGTCTCCCTAAGCTCAGGAGTTTTCTGGACAGGCTAGGGTTGGTCACCGGTAGTGCTTGTCTAGCCTGTCTACAGGTCTCCAGTTCTGTCCAATACCGATTGTGTTCTGACCTTGTGCGTTGACGCAGGGTTGTTTTTAGCCACCCAGTGGGCAGAGGTATGATAGGTTCAGGTCCCACAGCAATTAAGTCCAACCCTCTCCTCGCCAGTTCATCTGCCGCGTCGTTACCGCGTGAGTTGCTGTGTCCCTTAATCCATTGCAGAGTTACGTCGCTGTGGTAACATACCTCTGTCAATCTTTGGTGACATTCGTAAACTAGCCCCGAAGTAACGGTGTTACTTTGAAGAGCCTGTAGGACTGACCTACTGTCAGATAGAATACGGATAGGGTAGCCCCGTACTCCTCTGGCGGTGATTGCCTTAGTAGCCATGATGATGCCCATACACTCCGCCTGAAAGACCGTGTTGTACGCACCAAGTGGAGTTGCTATTGTTATGTTTAAGTCCTCTGAGAAGACACCGCATCCGGTTCCCGAGCCTGTTTTGGAACCATCGGTGAAAATCCGGAGGTCCCTCAGGTTCTGTCCTTCGTAGGGGTCTTCGAAGAGTTGTATTTTATATTTCTTATCAAATACGTACTGTTTTGGGATTCTGTCGTTGACGGCCGCGAATAGCGGCTCTTCCGCGACAATGTTGTGCAGAAGTTCAGCGTGAGGAACCCTTTCCTTACTCCACAGGTTTAGCAGCTTTAGACGAGTCGCAGCGCTTGCTGCCTCCTGCTGGATGAACATGTGTAGGGGTGGAACATCCAGCATCGTTTCAAGAGCTGCCGTTGGAGTTGTCCGCATACAGCCTGCGATGGCCATGCATGCTGTTCTTTGGAAACGTTGGAGTTTACTTACGACTGTTAGAAGTTTGGTGCGTGGCCACCATACAACTGCGCCGTAGCTCACCATTGGACGTATTACCGCTGTGTACAGCCACCGCATTATCCTGGGGGTAAGTCCCCATTTCTTACCCACCATTCTGCGGCACTGCCAGAGCGTAATCGTTGCTTTATTTAATTTGCTGTTGAGATGACTGCTCCAATTCAGTTTGCTGTCAAGTATCACCCCCAGGTACTTGACCTCAGGTGATAGTTGGAGGTCTGTATTGAACAACTTGGGTAGCTTATAGTTACCTAGGTTTCGTTTGTTAGTGAACAGTACCAGTTCTGTTTTCTTGGGATTCACGGATAGCTCGAACTCGGCGCACCAACGTTCCACGATACGTAATGCTTGCTGCCCGAGTCACGTCACAGACGACGTTTGTGAAGTAACCTGACACAAGGATGGCCAAGTCGTCTGCATACCCTACCGTGAAGTAGTGGTGTTTGTTGAGGGTGGATATCGGGTCATTTACCACCATATTCCATAGGAGCGGCCACAGTACGCCCCCTTGAGGGCATCCTTTTGCGACTATGGCTGTACTTTCATTGCCTCGGTCAAGCTTGACGATTCGCTGACTGAGCATGTTCCCGATCCACTTGGCCATGGTCGGGTGTGTACCGTGTTTGTAGAGTGCTGCCTCTATGCTGGAGAAGTTTGTCTTGTCAAAGGCTCCTTCGATGTCTATGAAGGTACCCAGGCACATGGACTTACTTTGCGCCGCCTCTATTCTGCCGACAACAGCGTGGAGGGCTGATTCTGTTGATTTACCTTGACTGTATGCGTGTTGGTTGCGGTGCAATGGTATGTTTTTCAACGCGTTCTCCCTCAGTTCCCTGTCGCAAAGCCTCTCCAGCGTCTTAAGAAGGAACGATGTGAGGCTTATGGGCCTGAAGGCTTTGGCGTCTGTATAATCCCCTTTACCTGGTTTAGGTAGGAATATAACCTTTACTTCCCTCCATAGGTGAGGCACGTACCTATGTGCTAGGCATGCCTTGAGGATATTAGTGAGGATCGTGACGAGAGGCCCCCCCCCCATTGTAGGAGTGCAGGGAAAATCCCGTCGCATCCTGCTGCCTTGAATGGTTGGAAGCTGTTTACTGCCCATCGTACCTTATCTGTTGAGACTACCCTGTCTGCCACGAGCCAGTCTTCCTCGGTTGCGTGGGCTGTTTCGTCGTCCCAGTTGACCTCCTGCACGATTTGGCAGCCGGGAAAGTGTGTCTGTAGTAGTACACTCTCAGCCTCGCCTGGTGAGTTGGTCAGGGTGTTGTCGGGTTTTCTGAGCGATCCCAGTTCTTGATTGGGATCACTGGAGAGGACTTTTCTTACCCTGTTTGCTTCGGTGCATGATTCGATCCTGGTACAGAAGTTGCGCCAGGATGCTGTGCTGCGGTACCGAATTCTTTTCTTGTACTTGGACTTGGCCATTTTGTATTTTGTCCAGTCCTGTTGGTCACAAGTGTTCATTGCTCTGTTAAAGGTGGTGGACTGAGGTGGGGCTCTGAGGTGGACTTTCTAACTAATTTATTAAGCCTTGCATACTTTTTAATTTTTTTCCGGCTAGAACTAATACCTAAAAGTGACTTAGAGTTCTGACCAACAAGCTCGTCATACAGGGTCTGAGTGTCCTCCAGTTGCCGCTGGTATTTCTCTGCCTCCAGGTGTTCGACGCGGCCCTGCGCCGCGGACATCTCGCCTTCCAGGTGCCTGATGCGGTCCAAGGCTTCCTCGTGGAGGTTGCTGCACTGTTCGTAGGCAGAAACAGCTGATTGCAACTGGTCGCGTTGGTCGAGAAGATCCTGAACTTTTATATCATACTCGCTAAGTTCACTTTTAAGTTCCTTGTTTTTGTTCAATATTTTCCGGAGCTCCACCTCACTGTCCTCGCGTTCTGCCAGAAGCTTATCGTTTAAAGCCTGGCTTGTTTTCAGTTGGTCCAGTGCACAACGTAGCTTGGTGTCCAGCTCAAGAGTTCTTGCCATGCTCCTGGTAGTCATTGTACTGGAAATATATATTTGCGCAAGTTTAAATCTAATAAAAAAAAAAGTTACAGTTATCTAACTAGCTGAACAATATACGATAGGTATGTACTACTAAATAAACCCAAACCGATGTCCAGCGCGCCTATAACTTATCAATAAATAACTATATATATACCTAATAGGTACCTATTTTAAGCCGGCCGATGGCGGCCCAGCGTTCGTCCTGTGCTGTCTAGTTACCTACGTACCTATTACCTGTTACCGTTCACCGTTGCCGGTCTGCCGAAACGGGTGAATGCAAAACAAAACAACATGTATTTCGGAAGTGAATATACTTATTTCAAATGACACTATGGAATATTTACGTGCTCCGAAGTGATTTATGACTGTGGCTAGTGTTTGTGTCGTCCAGCAAATGTTTAACTAGTGTCAAACAAACGCAGACAAAACGTAGGCCATGTCACTAGAGACAAGTGAGGTTACTTTGTGATATTTAGACATTTGCGTAAATATTGCGGTATGGATGCCTCAACTTAGTAACTGTAAGTAGATTTATAGTGAAAACAATACTCCCCAGGTAAATCCAATAGAATTCCAGTGCGTTGACTTTTGAATTTGTTCGTTATTGTAGTCGTCACAGCTGATTCAATTTTTATCACTCATATTTCTTCTTCCACCAGAAACACAACTTTTGTAAAACACGTCTGTTGTTATATTATGTAGTAAAGAATACAATTTAATAATATTTGATAATAATAACCCATTAAATTAAATTAAATTAATTAAAAATACGTAGCTTGAACTGTCACCAGCCAGGGTTGCCAGCGTAATCTCGATATAATACACTCAGACTCATATATATAGATATAATACACTCAGACTCAGAGCAAACAATTCTGCTCATCACCGAAAAGTTTGCCCTGTTTGGGGATCGAACCCGCGACTCTCGGATCAGAGGTCAGGATGGCTAACCACTTAGCCACCGAGTCAGTCGTATATACCGTACCGTACGTGCATAGGAAAAAGACGTAAAAGTGGAGGGATACAGCTTTGAAACGTATCCTCTTGTATGGTGATTGGGATACATTAATCTAATTCGTGCGATAAGTTGAATAGTATTGTTTGTTTTAAATTCGTATTGTTAGATTTTATACTTATTAGCAGTATGGAGACCAAAGAACTTGTATAAAGTAGTACCTACTCCTTGATGGAGACTCAAACGTTCCAGAAAGTGCGAACCTCCTGAAAATACGTCATTTGTAAATGTCACTTAAATTCATTTGTTTTTCATAATGGAGATGCCAGCCCGTGTAATATGTTAAGCTACATTATTTCTACTTAATGTATGTCCCTACGTATGAGTTGGAAAACTCCGCTGCGAAAGGAAATTAAATTAATTTCGCCTCTTTACGTGAAAAACTGCTCATTTTCTTTGATATATGTAAATCTTGCGTCGTCTACCGTCTACCGAGCCTGTGTATAGTGTGGCAGAGCTGTGTTGCCAGTGAAGAAATATTTCTTATTGATAACCTTAATTCAGACAATTGGGTGGGTTGCCGGAACTTGTACCGAGCACACGTCTGCTGAGTTAATTTTTTAATTATTTCCGTTTTAGAGTAGTCTCAACGTTATTTTTGTGATGGGAAAATAGTCGTAATTCCAATTCAGTGATAAGCGGTCATAAGAAGAGGATTAACTCGGGAGACAGCTCCGTTTTCCGAGTTCTAGCAGCAAACCACCACGTGGAGCGTCTTTAAGTGCCCATCACCCTTAGGGGGGCGCGTCTTTCACTTGACATTGGCGTTTCGCCATTCTTTTTTATTGAAGACTCTCCCATTTTTCACTTGACATTGGCAAAATCACGCTCGTTATGAGATGTGGAATGCCAAATAGAAAAATAGAATAGAACCTTAATTCAAATTCATCCTATTGCAATCTGGGAACCGTGTCTAGGAATAAAAATCAGGTCTTCAAGAGGGAATACAGTTACACCTGTGACTTTTTTCTAGATTTTATGTAAGTAGTCGAATAGTATAAATACAAAATGAAAAATGCGATTTGAATAACTTTTTTTGGGTTTTTGGTTAGCCTATTACTTGAAAAAATGAGGATGTTTTCCATTTAACAAAGTTTTCGGTGTGTGTGTTTGTTATGCGATATATTCGCCAATTTTAAAGTTATTTTTTTCATCCTTGAATCATGATCCCACATAAATTGCATCAACGGACTTCAAAAAAGGAGGAGGTTCTCAATTCAACGTATGTTGTTTTTTTTTTGTATGTATGTTACGCGATTTTTCTGCCAATTATGAATCGATTTTGATGATTCTTTTTTTGTTTGGTAGGCAATACTTCAGAGGTGCTCCTATATAAATTTTATCTAAATTGACTCAGCGCTTTTTGAAAAAATCAACTAAAACAAAAAGCATAGCAAAATTGTAGTTGTAACGATTGAAATCGGTTTTTAACGTGTTCAGTGTTGCCGATTATTTCTAACGTATTTAGGGTTGTCAATTACATTAAAAGTCAATTAAATTATACAAAATGATTCCAATTTACCCTCACCGACTTGACTAGCTACACGACTACACGTAATCAAATTGTGTCAGTCATCTGCGAGGCGTTTTATATGCATTAGTCTCCGAGGCGCGAGGCGCGAGGTGCGAGGCACGAGGCGCGAGGTGAATTATTTCATTACCTCTGCGGCGCCAGTTATCAGGAGTGAGTAATGTGCGTTCAGGGATTCCGGGGCTTTGTCTCGAAGAGTGGTTGCCAGGAGTGGAGGTGGTTGACAGTAAGCGGCTTATACTCGTAGTTCGTGAAATTGATTGCTTGGTTCACCTTACGATTTTGGTTGAACATAGTTAGCATTTGGCAGGAATGTTCTAAAATTGATTATTTAGGTAAATTTTTATGCGGTATTTTTTCCCCATCGAACAAGCAAATACAGTGAATATGCAGCTTCTTTTATTCGTCTTCTTTTTCGATGGATCTGATAGAAGGTTTGTAAAACTTATCAAAAAGTATGTCCCCCTGGCTGCTACAGCGGGCGTGATGGATGTCTGTTTATAAATTAATGAATCCAAGATCCAAGATGACCTTAACAGATCACAAGACCCTCGTCCCTACGGTCGGGCAACAAATAATTAATCTGTTACTTTTTTATTGGTTTTCTATTGCGATTCGTATCATCCTCGTTTATAGGGTTCTTCGGAAGTATCTAAAAACCTCAGGCTTTTATTCATGCATCTGAACCACTTATTCCAAGGAATCTAAGTGCAAATTTTTTGGTCTCCCCATACAAGTTTAAGTTTAACGAACCGGCATCTGTCTATTGGTATTAAACGGTCATTTTTTTGCGAAATACTCCTTACCTGCGTTCGTTATTCCCGATTCCTATAATTTGGGGGTCTTCAAGGCGAGAGTGAATAGGCACTATTTGAGTTTGCGTGTACCATCCTCCACTACATCGTCACTTTCCATCAGGTGAGATGTAGTCAAACGCACTCAAATTTCTAATAAAATAAAAAAATAAGTGTAGATTTTTTGGTACCTAATATTGTTTAGTGTCATGAGTCTTTTTTATTTACAATATTTTCGAGGCACTCTTCATTTTGCTAACAATGTTAAGCTATGTTAGGTAATCGTATTAAAAGTTATGTTTCTAAAAAGTTTTTTGGCCTTTGGTGTATTTTAGTTCAAAAATAAAAGTATTAAATTGACTTGAACATATTTTGTCGCATTATTTTCTAGTTCCTTACCGCACAATTATAGTAATTTCTACCATTTGGGACCTTTTTAGCCAATCATTTTAGGAAATGTTTAGTTTTGCTAAACATTTCCTAAAATCAGAGAACAAAACGTCAATGCCGAAAGGAAATCACTTCAAAACACGAATGAGATTATAACATTGTTTCTTGGTGTACAGGGTGTAACAAAATTGGTGTAGGACCCGTTAACTGAAGATTCGACTCATCGTTCTGAATAACTTTGTTCTACGATTTTGCTCAAATCTCAGAAAAAATGTTGGATATTTCATACAAATTAATCATGCCATTTTTGTATGGAGAGTCCAAAATTTTTTTGCGATTTGAGCAAAGTCGTAGAACAAAAGTTGTTCAGTACGATGAGTAGAATCTCCAGTTAACGGGTCCTAGACCAATTTTGTTACACCCTGTATAAATCCGCTATAAGAGCGTTAGCTAACCAAATGGGCCAAGTAATTTAATGAACATCCTGTGTAACAGGGAAGGCAAGGCGAGTAAATTATTTCATTATGTTTGCGGCGGCATCCCCCGGAAACCGCGACACGCGCGTGATGTACGCACTCGTACATTATTAAGAAGCACAGAATTCTGTGATAAGAAGGAGAACGGTCCAGATTCAACTCAATACACCTACGAGTATATATGGAATAGAGTCTGTAGGTGCAAATCTTGTTGTCAAATTGTAATAATAGCCGTTTTACTCAGACGCTTTACAAACTAATGTAAAAAAACGATCTCTGAACAAACCCGAATCGGACGGGGCACCTTTTCACAATGTCACTTAATTATAGTTGGTGCCACATGAAGACTTTTTGAATTTGCCGCGTTTTCTCAGATTACGCTTTTGTTTGCCAGACTTTAATATTTTATTCCGCCAAAGATTTACTGCTACCGAATACTTAATAATTTAATAAATTCACGGTTTCAACTCTTAAATGTTTATTTTTAAATTCCATATATTTTATTTGTATACTTTTTATATTCTCTTGACATGCATTATTATTACTAATTTTATCTAGATTGACATGTTATATTGTTTCATTTTTAGGGTTCTGTAGCCAAATGGCAAAAAACGGAACCCTTATGGATTCGTCATGTCTGTCTGTCTGTCTGTCTGTCTGTCTGTCGTCTGTCCGTATGTCACAGCCACTTTTTTCCGAAACTATAAGAACTATACTGTTGAAACTTGGTAAGGATATGTATTTTGTGAACCGCATTAAGATTTTCACACAAAAATAGAAAAAAAACAATAAATTTTGGGGGCTCCCCATACTTAGAACTGAAACTCAAAAAATTTTTTTTTATCAAACCCATACGTGTGGGGTATCTATGGATAGATCTTCAAAAATTATATTGAGGTTTCTAATATCATTTTCTTCTAAACTGAATAGTTTGCGCGAGAGACACTTCCAAAGTTGTAAAATGTGTGTCCCCCCCCCCCGTAACTTCTAAAATAAGAGAATGATAAAACTAAAAAAAATATATGATGTACATTACCATGCAAACTTCCACCGAAAATTGGTTTGAACGATATCTAGTAAGTAGTTTTTTTTTAATACGTCATAAATCGTAAACCGCAATTTACCTTTCATTCAAGTTACAACGAACTACAAAAACTTTTATATTATGTTACTTGCGGATTGAACCCTTCATGGGCGAGTCCGACTCGCACTTGGCCGCTTTTTTATCTCACGTAATGTAATGTAATTGTAATGTACTTAAAGATTTAAAGATTTTCTTCTGATGTAACATTTGAATAATTTTTTTTACTTATATTATTGTATGTCACAAAATTGGCTAAATGTGCTATTTAGTTTGATATTTAATTTTAAGATCTGTATTTATACCACATTTATGGCAATAAATGAATTTGAGTTTACCGTTTAAGAGTATGTATCGCCACAGTATTTTAAATATACAATATGCATGGACACTCCCTGCCACTTTCTGAAGGAGACCTTCCCCTCCCCTTCCATCTGTCCATACCATACCATAGTCCATACAGTCGTCACTCTGCTCGCTGCTACGCTACGTGGGATCGATCGTAGCATACGTAGGTAACTAACTCGGAAGCGTTAGTTATCTTAACTCGGATGATTTGTATGGAGTGTCCGAGATATGGTTTTAGTAAAAAACTAACTCGGTAGCTCAGTGATTAGCGATCCTGACTAATGATCCGAGAGTCGTGGGTTCGATCCCCGCCCAGGGCAAACATGTCTGTGATAAGCAGATTTGTTTGCTCTGTGTCTGGGTGTACGATATCTATATATGTATGTATTTAATGTATGTATATCAGTCTCTGGGTCCCATAGCACAGGGAATCCTAGTTTGGGGCCAGATGACCGTGTGTGATTTGTCCCGGATATTATTATTATTATTAATAGTGGCAGCAAACCATGTATACTTTTCAAAGCTTTTTATTGACTCTGCGAAGAAGACCGCGTATCGCAAAACAAGACTTGCTTCTGTGTGGTTAAGTGCCCTCTTCTTACTTCTGTGATTTGATTACAAGTGACATCTTGTACGCATAATGCCCGTTGCGTGCCTAGCTCTATGAATGAACGGCCATTTTCACTTTTTTTTTCGTGGAGTTTACATTTGCTTCTTTTAAACAATTGGCGAAGCGCCCGCCACCGCCGTCCAATAAAACATTGGGGTTTTTCATGGAAATATTGTGCGATGTGTTCGAAGTTTAATCAAAGCATGCGGATTTGATCCAAAAATATATTTTAAGTAGATTTCTGCCTGTGGCTTCGCTCGCAATAAATTTTTGGCTATCGCACAGTTACCATAAGGAATCGATATAAAAAGATAGCCTATGTCCTTCTTCACGTCACAGACTTTAAGTATTGGGAATTCTGCCGACATTGTCGAGGCGTTCAGGCATCAGGAGGGAACAAACAAACAAAAAATAAACGGATTTTTACGTTAATAATATAAGTCAGGGTGAATTTTATAGATAACAGTATGTATGAAAAATCGTAGATTATGAATTACAGTTTTCAAAATGCGGCGGCGGCGGCGGCGGCAATCATTAAAAATTTTTTCGCAACGATTTTTACCGCAGTGCGCACTCAGCCGAGCCCCTTAGCTCAGTCACCCAGTCAACACTCATATAACTGTAAGTAGTAACAGAATTATAAGGAGCCATCACGCGCTACTCGAGTGCTCAATTATTCAGCCGCCACAGGCTTCGGGTCCCACAGCACTCGTGTGGCTCCCTCGGGGTGCTGCGACAGGTGATTAGGCACCTGATTGCTTTAGGGCCCCTGTTTACACTGCGACTTTTTGCAGTGATACAAACGCGCGTTTGACAGCCGCGCGACCACATCGTGACACCAGCGATTAACAAGCATTTGTATCTGTACATGCGCGTGTTTGTATCGATGGAGACGCGCGTTTGTAGCGATGCTGTGTCGCGTTTGCATAGATGCTGTATCTCGTTTGCATGGATGCAGATGCGCGAGAGTAAAAATACACACGCACATTTGTATCGATGCTGTATCGCGTTTATATCACTGCAGCTAGATGGCCAGCTACTGTATCGCGATTGTATCGCTGCTTTGAGTAGCGCGTGTTTTTTTTTTTTTTTTTTTATGGCAGAGGTGGCAAACGAGCAGACGGATCACCTGATGGTAAGCGATTACCGCCGCCTATAGACACCCGCAACACCAGAGGAGTCACAAGTGCGTTGCCGGCCTTTGATTTGGGAGTACGCTCTTTTCTTGAAGGTTTGAATGTCGTATCGGTCCGGAAATACCGCAGGTGACAATTCATTCCACAGTTTGGTTGTGCGAGGCAGAAAGTTTCTAGTGAAACGCACAGTTGTGGACTGCCAACCATCTATGTGATGGGGATGAATATGTTGTCGCGTAGAACGGTGGCGGAAAGAGGCGGCAGGGATCAATCCGAACAATTCCTCGGAGCACTCCCCATTGTACATGCGATAGAGAATGCAGAGCGAGGCTACATCACTACGCAGCGCCAGGGAGTCAAGCCGATCTGAAATATCCTGGCAGTCGACGATTCGAGTTTCTCTCCGTTGAATGCGGTCCAGAGGGAGAAGCTGGTACTGGGGTGCCCCTGCCCAGAGATGAGAACAGTATTCCATATGAGGCCGAACCTGCGCCTTATAAAGTTGCAGGCGATGCGCCGCAGTGAAATACCGTCTCGATCTATTGAGCACACCAAGCTTCTTCGAGGCTAATTTAGCCTTACCCTCTAGATGACCACGGAACTGGACTTCACTCGATATGTCGACACTAAGAATTCCGATACTAGCTGAGGCATTTAGGGGAGTGTCCTCAAAACGAGGTGATGCGACAAATGGCATTTTCTTGGCAGTGAACGCGCAAACTTGTGTCTTAGTGGGGTTAAATTGGACCAAATTAAGTCGACCCCATTCTGAGACTTTCTTTACAGAGGCCTCAATTTCCGACACAAGTTTGTTTCGGCTCTCGATGACGTTTTCCCGAGAAATGTTGGCACGGCCGGTATAGAAGGCATCACCTATGCTGTCATCCGCATAACAATGAGTGCTGCTGATTTGCAGCATATCATTGATATGCAGAAGAAATAGTGTAGGCGAAAGCACACAGCCTTGAGGGACACCAGCATTCACAGACATAGAATCTGAGCATGCACCGTCGACTACGACCTTTATGCTTCTGTCTGCAAGAAAACTAGTGACCCAATTGCGTAATTCCTCAGGAAGCCTATAAGAAGGAAGCTTCGCAAGAAGTGCTTTGTGCCAGACCTGATCGAAGGCCTTCGCTATGTCCAAACTAACGGCCAAAGCTTCCCCCTTAGTCTCGATCGCCTGTGCCCAACGATGTGTCAGGTAGACAAGAAGATCACCAGCGGACCGGCCCTTACGGAAACCGTACTGTCGGTCACTAAGCAGCTGGCGGTCCTCTAGATACCGAAGGAGCTGGCTGTTGATAATGGACTCCATTATCTTTGAGAATAAGGAGGTTATGGCTATCGGCCGGTAGTTGGACGGATTCGAGCGTGTGTGTAAAGGTAGATGATTTGCGACTGTATCGATATTGCATCGAGACTAAATCGCAACTGTATCGCTGCAAAAAGTCACAGTGTAATAAGGGCTTAACCTTCTGGGGCTTTTTAGGGTCACGCTTATACTCTTTGCAATGATAATGTGTTTGATTTTAGAAAATGTTCCCAAGGGCTTACTTGGTTCTGACCCCAAGGGGATACTTTGGACTCGAAAAATGGATCAATTACTTACTTGTGGAGCATTTATCTAATTAGGATTAACAATATCAAGTCCTTTTGCCTGCGGCTTCACCCTCGTGGATATTGTTTTTATTATAAATGACGTTGAGGGAGTCGTGTAGGTACACGAAGATAACACTACTGCCATCATGAATCTGTCATTTTTTCACCTGTGGGAACCCATATACAATTCGCGATAAAAGTTTTTGGCTTTTCTTATAAGTCGATCAGCGGATCGGCCAATTTTGTATGTGATGTAATTTTTTGGAATCGACCGAGTTTCTTGGGAAAAGTGGTTCATATTAATATGTAGTCTTTTTTATAGTTTAAATAGTTTCAGCTAATTTTGTTTATCAAGTCATATTCATAGTCATATATACAGAATGTTAAAAAAGTGCGTTTGAAATTTTAAGGGGTCTTTCTATAATTTTTTTTTTCAGTTTTCTATACTAATTCTTGATTCTTTATTCAGATTTAGGTAGTATGGAAAAGTGGATAAAATAAAATTGTAGATCGAATTTTGTTCAATATTTTTCGTGTATTCTCTACTTGATTCTGAGTTACCCCTTACACTTTCATACGCACTTTTTTTAACATCCTGTTTTTATTGTCACGTTGCATTAGTTTTGGTGAATGACACTAATATTTTCATTAACCTTTTTTTTTCATCAATGTTCAATTAGATCATACAATGTTCAACATGCATTCCCTATCCTCTCGACGCAAATACAATGATTTAGTTTACCTTTATAAAATTACCCATTCCATCATCGATTCGCCTTCACTAGTCTCTCTTCTTAATATCAACACCCAATACTAATAAAATAAATAGTAATATAATAAAACACCCGCGGTCACGCGTAGGGCGTTTTACATTTACTTACAGACGTGTGGAACGCGACCTTTACTGCACATCTAGTAAACAGATGTGCGGGTTTCCTCACGATGTCCCGCCAGTGCAAAATCAGATATGTAATCGCAGTCTACTACTTGTAATCACACGGTTTAATTGTTCCCTCGCTATATAGGAAGAAGATATAACTTAACACTTTTTTAATTCTTTAAAATTATCCCAGGGCTTCACATTCTTTTAACATCCAAACTAATGTTATACATCCGCAGCCAAACTGTAATACAGTTGACAGTTTCACTAGCGAATACTTTAAATAGTTATATTAATTAAATGATAACAGCAAAAAATCTACAGCTATTTAATTTTTGCATGATTAGCTCATCCATCAAGGCGACTGTCTGCTATTTGAAATAAGTTTAATTGTGTCGTTAACTGCTTTTGTTTAGGATAATAAGTTTAATTGTCTTTTTCTCTCTTTATTTTTGGGACAATTAAAGTCTTAACTAGTTTCACTTTTCGTACCGAATTCTTGTGATTTTAAATCCATTGAGATCTTGATCCTTGATCCTGGAAAGTTGGTAAGAAAAATTTAGCTTAAAACTTAATAGCAACGGTTCCATACCAACTGAAAACAAAGTTAGCCTATTTAAGTTATTTCGTTTTGTACATATTTTCGAGTTGTCGTTCCTATGGATTTAGCCAGTGAGGCTGAGAGGATGACGCTGGTTGAGTGAGCTGGCGTAAACAACCCATATCGTCCCACTGCAGGGGCACGGGTCTCTTCCCATACCTCGGGAAGGTAAGGCCATACTCCACACACGGGGGCCAAGTCCGGATTAGCTCAACGTTTCCTTAATTGTATCCCAGATGGCCCATTCATCATCATCATCAGCCAAAAGACGTCCACTGCTGGACAAATGCCTCCCCAAGGATTTCCACGTCGACCCGTCGTGCGCTGCCCGCATACAGTGGTTTCCCGTAACCTTTACCAGGTCATCGGTCCACCGAGTGGGAGGCTTGCCTACGCTGCGTTTTCCGGTGCGCGGTCGCCACTCGAGAACTTTACTGCCCCAACGGCCATCTGTTCTACGAGCTATGTGCCCCGCCCACTGCCACTTCAGTTTAGCGATTCTGTGAGCTCATTGTCCTACATAAAGTATGGGCACTCCGTCTGTCGCTTACTGAAGGCAACATCAAATCCCTGTGGATACGGTCCGGTGACGACGGTCCATACAGTCGTCCGTCACTTCTGAACTTATCTGGCTCGTGCCACGTGTTACAAAGGGGACGTCGTAGTAGGTAAATATCGTAACTCGGACGATTTTTTATGGAGGCTGCCGTGCTCACGATAAGAGCAGTAAATATATTTTGAAGGCAGTTACTTCACCCATTTCATCACTTCATTATGTAAGAACAAATAAATAAGACAAATAAATGATAACGCAGTATAAAAATACAGAATCTGAGCTACGCATTTCAAAAATTGTATTTAAAATAATCTAAAGAAGCATTTCGGAAAATGCAAAAATGTGATTAAAAGTCGAAAGTGTGTTTCCACAGGCTTACTGCTCTTATCGTAAGCACGGCAGTGTCCGGCGGGGTGTGCTTTAGCCACGAACCACTGTAAGGAGGATATCACACTACACCGGAATTCGCTCCGGTGTGCGGTGCTGCGAATTTTTACTTGACATTGTCAAAGGAAAAAACCGCAGTAGCACCGCACACCGGAGCGGATTCCAGTGCAGTGTGATATCTGCCTTAATACGACACTCGACTAAATGGTCTGTTCTAGACGCGGAAGGCCAAAGATGATGATGCTGGCTTTTCAAAAAAGGCTTTATTCACGTTTCGATCTTAATATAATACCCATACAGAATAATACTAAAAAAGTTGAATTATCACTTTAATCACTTACCTTTATACAAGTGCGCTTTAAGAGAATTCTTTAAGAACCCCTATAATGAAACTGACAACTTTTTTGATTCATACTGTAATCAGAAATGTTTTCTTTTTCCATACAGAGGAATTTGACCGAATTCAACAGCATAATTAGCTAGGTTAGATAATTAGTTACAGTACTTACAGTTAAACTCTAGTCCCCGTAGAGATCCGTGCCCCAACGGTGGGTAACTATAGGTACGCTATGACTTGTTGACGAAACTCTAATTTCCTGGATAAAGACACAGATGTTTATTCTCTGTGTTATAGATATTAAATTATCGGCTTTAAAACGCAAAGCTCTCGTTAAAAGTTAGCGGAACGAGGACTCGTTCAGGAACGCGCGGAATTTTTAATATTGACGGACGGTTGGTGCCTCTGGATAGAAATCAGGTTAGCATCACGTATTTGTATTTTGTATCTTGTTTATATATGATAGGTGGCAAACGAGCAGACGCATCACCTGATGGTAAGCGACTATCGACTATCGACTGACCCGGCAGCGTAGTATGGTAGTGGTCAGCGTTCTTGCCTGGTTGTGGATTCGATGTCCACTGAGGGCAAACATTCGTGTAATAAACAGGGTTATGTTTAGTATCTGTTGAAATAAGTATACAGGGTGGGGGCAGCACCAACACCATGCTAAGAATAATAGCTAGAGTGTGATTTTATTATTACCTTCACACTTCATGTTTCTACTAACAAATAGGTTAAATATTAATTAAGTCATTGAGTCTCTGTAACTTTAAATGCAATAAACAATAATACCAGTCTCTGGTTTAGGGAGTTCTAGTGCACAATGAACTGATCGTGTCATTTCTTATTTCCGTCGAAAACTCATCCGTTAGAAATCAAATATCTACTTCGTTTTCACAAAATACGTGGAGCTCTTAAAGTATTGCCAAAACTTTTTGATATCCCTGTATACAGTATAAGCATCGACGCTGCTACTACGATATTTATCTCAACAGCCATGGATTTCAATCTATAATAATATTAATAATAATAATATCCGGGACAAATCACACACAGTCATCTGGCCCCAAACTAGGATTCCCTGTATCTTGGGAACCAGAGACTGATATACATACACATATACATTAAATACATACATATATAGATATTAAACACCCAGACTAAAAGCAAACAATCAAATCAAATCAAATACTCTTTATTCTCTTTATTACAATTCTGCTCATCACAGAAAAGTTTGTCCTTGAAAATAAAAACAATTCGTTTTATATTATTGGAATATTGTGCAAATGGCGTGGTGAGTCGCTACTCCAATAATATGGAAAACCTGATTATTAATGAAATGAAATGAAATAATATTTATTCGAAGTAGATATCACTGTACTGTCATATTTTTTCTACCTAATACGAAGCTCCTACCACTTGGAACTCGAATACCCAACATTTCGGGAAGTGTTTGCGGAGAGAGAAGAAAGTCGGGCCCAAAGAAACTCCCTCCAACACATTTCTTTAAATAAAAGGCTTACATTCTATTACATCATTTGTGTAAACAGGTCTGATCATATTTATATTGCATACCATTACAAGAAAATGTAAAGGATCGACAAAATATACAGGTACATAATGTTGTATTAATGACTAAATAAACACCTGACAAGAATAGGCCAGTTCACACGGACAGCACCCGATCACGAGTATAACGCGAGAGTCGACCATCGCTCCCCTCAACCATATTTGAGGGAAGGGAGCGACCCGGCTCTCGATACGCCACCATCCGCACGAACATTTAGGCGAGCATGCACCGCTCTCATCAATGGAAAAGAAGCAATGAAAAAAAATTTGTTGTGATATTGCCGAATCACGTTAAAGTCGAATAAATGAGTAATAATAAGACCCCAGTGTTAACAGAGTTTTATTTCAGATCAAACCTCTGGATAGCCTCAGGAGCTACTATAGCACTGTCAAACTCTTCCATATATTCATGGGTCAGAAATTCAAAAATTACTAAGGCTACAAAAACGTTCACTGCGAATAATAAACAGAAAGCATAGGCGAACATCGGCGCGAAATATATTTGTTGATAATAGGATAATGACACTGGTTTCTTTGTATATTTACCGTTCATACCGAAAAATCTACTTTTTTAAGATTTAAAGATGTACATAAGTATAACACTAGAAATAAAAATAAATTAATTGCACCAAGGACTAGAATTGTTAAAACATCCAAGCAAGGCGTAGCAATTAGAATTAAAATGTACAACGCACTGCCCCATAACGTAACTGAACTGGAATTACCCGCCTTTAGAAAAACTGTAAAGAAATTCTTGGAAGTCAATGCATTTTATAGTTTAGATGAGTATTTTGAAGCGCCTAAGGACATGCTCAGCCTCAAATAAGGAAAATATTTTTAATTTTAATGCTAATTATTATTATTTACTGAATTTTTTGTATTGGACGAGCTAAAAGTAATGTTACATTGTTACTTGGCAAATAAAGAATTGAAATTGAAATTGAAATATACTTTTCAACACTACCTCTTCCTCAAAAACCTCAAAGCATGTCTTATCGCCAAACGTCAGTGTCCACAGCATTAATGTATTCTGGCATGGAGGTAAGATAATCATTAGAAATCATTAAAATGTCCCGTGGTACGGTTTTATATATTTCGTAGCGCAAATGGTGTCCGATTTATTTATACGATGACACCGTCCCATTGCGAATGATTAAAGCGTTCATTACCTACGTTGGAGAATCTTGGGGCACCACTGGAAGTGACGAAGGCTGCGATCGGTGACCGGAAATAAGCACTGCGACAGCTGGAGCGGGCCGGAACCGGCGCCAGATCACCGGGCCGGTTCGCACGGATGCTCCCGTCCCTGATGTGCGGTCCTTAACGCGATTGTTTGCTAACGGCAGTTATTAAGTCTTTAAGACGTCCCAATATGAGCAAGTCGATTCGTGATAAAGTAATATCGACCTTAACGCTAATACTTTTTAAGTTCAAATGAATGAGGGTACCATCGCAGCGCGGCGTTTACGTCGAAGCTGGATTCTCGATTGATACGTGTTTTGCTTTTCCTGGCTTTCAAATAAATTAAGAAAAGCATTTAAGTGAAACTGAAAATATTAAAGTTGCAGATTCCTGTGTTGATTACAACATAAACAAATGTTTCGTTCCCGAGAAATTTTGCATTTAATACCAAAAACAGGATATTTTTTACATCAAAGTTGCAAAAAAATTAACGATTCGTTCAAGTACATTTATTTTGTATTATTTCAAGTGTTTTTCTTCCATAGAATAGCTTCATGTAGTCTTTCAATAATTTTAATTTAATATTGTGATTTGACTCTTCTTAAGGCCAGTGTCTTTCGGCTGATGATGTAGACCATATAACTCAATAGTTTGCTAACGTAAGTTACTAAGGAGTGAACATTGTTGTGGAATCGAAGATCAAAATTTTCCATGGGAAAGTTTAGTTAAGGAACTTTCTGTATTTTTCAATAAAGGAACTTCCAATTCCATCACTGAAGGAACTCTTTTAGGTACTCTTTTTCTATATTTAATAACCTCCTAAAGAATTTATATCACATTTTTTGTACACTTTATTTGTCCTCGTCGCTCGTTCAATAAAAATATGTATTAATTTTTACTCAAAGGATGCCTCGAGATATATATTTGGAGAAATATTGGAATGAACGTGCTTACTAATAAAATATATATGTAACAACATGGTAAATTCGATAAATTCACTAATAGCTGTTCACACTTTGCCTAGGGCTTTAAATTAAAATCTAACTACAGACCTCTGAGATGTCAATTTGTTTAAATGTTGCGGTTTGGAATATAAATTATGTCTCGTAATATAGTTTTAGGTTTTAGACTCAATTAGGTGCCTAAACGTTTAGGGAAAGCTAGTCCACATGCCTATAGGCAGCGGTGACCACCTTCCAGCAGGTCATCAGCCTTTTAATTCAATTCAATTCATTTATTTCTCAGACAACAGTGATCCATTTTGTTAGTAAACTTAGCCTAAGTTAGTAAAAAAAGTAAGTTATGTATGCGTTGCAAAATTTTAAGGCTCTAAGACGACTCTATCCGAGGAGCAGATATGCGTAATAAATTGAGTATTCAATTCTTTTAACCACCTCTCAGCAGTGAATAAAAAATATCCATATGAAATTTTTTCTATACATATAGCCCTAAACTCCATCCATTATGTTGTAACCGGAAGACATCCACAGATAGGACTACAATGCTGCCCTCGTAAGGAAAAAGGCCGCAAAGTATACGGAAACTCCAAATCTTCTTTTTCTTATATATTGTATTTTGCGGCCTTCTCTTTTATGGGGGCAGAATATCCCCAACCCGGGCTTGGGCTCGATTCCGTATCCGATTGGGGTAAAGTCCCGTTCCCGAGATAGGGATACCTGTGGGACCATGTTTTGATTTCAACAAAAAGAACATCATACCAAAAATATCTAAACCAGTATAGTAAAACTTTTAGATCTTGTAAGCTGACGAACATAAATCCACGCGAAACTAATTGAAGCGAGGAGAAACGTCTAGCAAAAAAAAATTTGCCAAATAGAAGCTAATTTATTACACAACGCTATTTTAAAATCTCATTTTTTCAAACGAGCTCGTATCGCTGTGGAAAAACACATAAAGCCATTTAAAACGGTCACAATTTGAAACTCCTAAGCTGTGACAAATAGCGGGAGTTTAAAAAATGTTATTAACGCTTCCAACGCCACGCGGGAGCCATTAGAGGCACTGGACGTCACGATTAGATTTCATGACATGTGATTTAAAATTTTTGCGCAGCTCTTTTTTTAAATACTGATCGTATAAGTTACATAGTTTAAAGTTAAAATATACATACCAACCATTTTCGGGAAATGTATTTTTTTATAACTAATTTATTTAAGTACCTGCTTTGCTGCATTTAAGTATTCTTTTAACTCGTCATTTCTTTGCTACCCAGTACAAAGTAAATACATTCCACTGCACAGGTTAATAATGTATTTAAAGTACGTTTAATGTAAAACGTCCACAGCATAATTACTTATGGGTTCGTCATAAAGATCTCAAGAACATCATATTGCCTGTCAACACATGTGATTGGTCTCTCTGTCAAAGCTTTGAAGCTCGAACGCAAGTTCGACAGCTAATTCAGTAATTGTTAAACCAGTATTTCAGCAATTATTAGGTATTAACCTAACAATTTTGAGGCAAAATTTCCTCGGGTCTATATAAAAATAGAATAATACTATACATATTTTCAGTAACCGTAGCTAACTCTGCCAAGGCTTATATTCTTATACTAATACTAGTTTTCCGCACGCGACTTCGTCCGCGTTAACACGTGAAGAAAACCATCCAGTTTGAGAGGTACCCCTCTGAATGATATAGTTTCGGCGGGAAGTAGGGTCACACCCTGATGAGAAGCATATTCACTGCCAACCATCGTTCAAATTCCCTATACACAACATTAACAAATTCTGGGCCCGAGCTAACAAAATTGAGAAAACCTCCGGATGATAAATTTCAGCTGGATCAGCGCAACTAAATTTTCAGCTGCCATTTTGAATCCGCCATCTTGGATTTTTATTACGTCAGGCAGCTGTCCCCCTGTATTCTCAATGACTTTTGTTCAGCACTCCCTGTCAATCTCAAATACTTTTGGAGATGTTGCACTTTAAATTTTGTAAGGCGGCCATCTTGCTTTCCGCCATTTTTTTATCACCGTCCAATTTTGATCATGGTGTAGAGAAATTTTTGTTTGAGAGGTACCCCTCTAAGTATCATAGATCGGAGGGCAGTAGGGTCACTCCCTGATGAGGAGCAGATTTCCAAGATCTCGAAGTTTTTCCATATTCACTGCCACCCATCATCAAAATTCCCTATACACAACATTAAGAGATTCCAGGCCCGAGCCAACAAAACTTTTCCATACAAAAAGCTTTAGTATGGCGGCCATCTTGAAAAATGGTGGAATTTAAAAATTGACCCAATATTCAACAGCAGCGATTCTGAAAACGCCCGGATGCCTAATTTTAACTGGATCAGCGCAACTAAATTTTCAGCCGCCATTTTGAATCTGCCATCTTGAATTTTTATTACATCAAGCAGTTGTCCCCCTTCATTCTCAATGACTTTTGTTCAAGCACCCCCTACAAATCTCTAATACTTTTGGAGATGTTGCACTTTAAATTTTGTATGGCGGCCATCTTGCTTTCCGCCATTTTTTTATCACCGTCCAATTTTGATCGTGGTGTAGAGAATTTTTTGTTTGAGAGGTACCCCTCTAAGTATCATAGATCGGAGGGCAGTAGGTCACTCCCTGATGAGGAGCAGGTTTTCGAGGTTTTCCCATATTCACCAGCGCTCACCTGGAGGGTGAGCGCGAGGGTGGAGGGTGAGGGTGAAGCACCAGGGTGGCCATCTCAAAACTGGAGAATCTGCCCGACACTGGCAAAAAATCTGCCAAAATCTGCCAAACTCAAGTCCAGAAAATGCCTAAAATATGCCATCATATTATTGCCTCCATGGGGATGGAAATGAATAAATAAAATACGTATATGCATCTTAAAGTAAAAAGAAAACTTAAAAAACATTACTTATGTAAAAAAATTACTTATGTTTAATAGAAAAAATATTATATTTTGTTCGAACTCACTGACTGCAAATGAACCAATTATCTGGCTTCGCAGTCTTTAGTAATTTACGAATATGAATCTATGCGATATGGAACTTTAAAAAATAAAATAAAAATAAAGTATTCAAAATAATTTCTTTATTTAACCTAAAATATTTTTATTTTATTAGGTATTTTTTTCACATAACATGTAGGTACTGTATTATTACTGTATGTCAAAATTTGCTTCAAATTCTTCATTTTGTTCATTTTCATTATACATTGATTTTAACGACATCTTTTAAAATCATTTCTTTTATTGGTTTAAAGGAAATTCAGTCTTCTTTTGTTGTGATTAATGTGTATACATGTTTTTTAGAAACCTGTTCCTTATTTTTGTTTTATTCAAGTTTACTTGGGAAAATATTCTCTCAATGAGTCCACCAAATAAGTTATAAAAAAATAAAGTAAATAATAAGACAGAAAATTATAAGTTTTCTATTTGTATTTCAAAAATAATAAGGATTTCCTTGAAATCTGCCAAATTCTGCCACTTTTTTAAATCGTCAGCTTATTCTGCCAGAGTAAAAAAATAGTAGCCAAATCTGCCCAAATGGCAGAAATCTGCCACAAATGGTCACACTGGAAAGCACACACGTGACGTGCGTGGGACAAACGGCTTGCGTTATTGGTGATTGGCGGTCAAAGTGTTAACTTAGGTGGACTTTATACATATTTATACCTTTTCAAATATGCGTAATAAATAATTTGAGTGTGTTTGACAACCACTGCTGCTACGAGTGTGGTAACTGGCCTACTTCAAGCTCCTTCTACTGTAGGCATAGAAGAAGGAACATATCTAGGAACAATACCACTTTTAGTAGTAGGTGGGCAGGCGCGTAATTTCAATTTTAACAATCGGGAATCTATTAGTGAAAATATATTTGTGAAAATAATAGTGCTAGAAACTTCGTACCAGGTAGACAAAAAAATTTTCTTCAAAAAGTGTTTAGTGCTACCTACTTCGAATTTAAAGAAAAAACAACCTAACCTAATAAAAAGGCGAAGATTATACTGAACATATTTTGCTGAACGACTTTACCGGGGTCGCAAAAACGTCTTCGTATAGAAAGTCCAAAATGTATTCCTACAAATCTATTAAAAGTGATCCCACTAATGGAACTAACAAATTTCTTCTAAAATATTACAGATATCAAAAGAAAACTTTCGCACTTTTCATAAAAATCGATCAGTTTTTGAGTTAAGTTTGCCAGAATAATCCAGTTTCTGATATGTTTGTACCGGGTGTCCCATGGGAATGTGTGAAAACTAAACAAGTGCTTCCCACCTTCCAAAAGTATAGAGGGGCTCTCTATTTTAAGAGTAGATAGCCAATGTTTGTCACTTTTATTCCAGCCATGGTACAAAGCGAGCAGCGCTAGTGAAAATGAGTGAGCTAACTATCCAAGAAAAGATTTTTCTCATTGAGTGCTTCTACACAAGAGACAAAATCTATAGTGAGGCATTTAGAGGAGTACGTAATAAATTCGGAACAAAAAGAGTTTCAAACGAAACTACTCTTAGAAGTTAAATATATATATTTTTTTAGATATTGATAATATTTTCTGTCGAAGTTTCTGTGCTCTCACGGCAATATCACTCTTTTTCTCACAGAGTAATTGATAATTTTCTACAATACGGAACTCTGCAGGACCGTAGGAAAGATTAACCAGGCCCTTCAGTCTCGTTAACTACGGAAGAGACAGTCGATAGTGTTGAAAAATATCATTAACTGAAAATCGAAATTCTTCGATTCGCAAGGCCGCTAAAACTTGGTCTGCATAGGATTCTACGCTAATCTAACATCTTTGGAGAGATGTACAAAAGGATCTTAGACACTAAATTCTTTCCGTATGCAAAGAATATTTATTTTATACAAGACGGTGAAACACCACATTGCACACAATAAGTATTTGAGCCCATTAAAAAAGTTTATGGCGATCGAGTTATTGGCCTTGGATACCCGCGCTTTGCTAGCGGAACAGGAATAGAGTGGCCACCTTAGTCCCCAAATCTCAATCCCTGCGATTTCTTTTTAACTAAAATTGACCAAAACAGTAGAGGGCCTGATTAAATAAATTAGGAAGATTGTCAATGGTATTTCAAATGAAACATTAGAACGTGTTTTTAATAATTTTAGAAAGCGTTTGGATCTTTGCGCTTGTTTAGACGGTTCTCATTTTGAAAATATTCATCATGATCTATTCAAATTTTCAGCGTATTTTTCTAAATATTTTTATTTTTCGATCATTTCATAATAAATCATTTTCCTTTCTTATAAATCGCGAAGGCGCAGGAAGCCTCCAAAATGCCCTTTATCACAACGTTATCGGATTACAAAACAATCTTGCAAGAAGATTCACTAGGTAAGTAGGTATCTGATTTATTTGCGCTGCCGATGTTCTATAACGTTCCTTTATGTTTTATTTTATTGATTAATATCGCGTTAGTCCTCCACTCCACCCTAGCCCGAACAAATTGTCAATTTACAGGTAGACTAACTAAAATTAATTATTGTCTGCTCTTGAGCCCTACTGCGCAAGTAATCACGATAATGTCATTATACTACCGTTTTAAAAAGACTGAACAAGACTTACTATGTGCAATATGTAATGACACATCTTTTTTCTCTTGAAGACAAAACGCAGGTGGCACAAAAATATTTAACAGGTGAGCCGAACCTACTGTTAAAATCAAGAAATATATTCACTAAGCACGAAACATATTGTTTCTTTTCTTCTTTACTTTTCTTTCTTTTGCTTTGTGCTTTTTTTCTTTTTTTTTCACTTCTTTTTTTAAAGAAAAGTACGATGTAAATGACGTAAAAACATATTCAAACAAAAACAAGTTCTTTGAAAAACAGCGATAAATGTATTTTTGGCAGTTAACAAAACTCACTCAAGATGTCGACCGCATACTACATATAAATCCTTGGTCGACCATTATTTTAAAGACAAACTGAGTCAAAGTAACTCTAAAGAGACCGACTGATTTTCGTAGCTACAATCAAAGAAGTTTTATATCGCCGTTCCGCTGGGGAGCGGGGTGCAAGTCTGTGGCTACAATGTACCTACTAGAAAATAAAAACGACATTCATTGATCGTCCCTTTTGAGAGAAAAGTCGCCACAAACCCGAAGTAGAGCTAGAAGACGCTTGAAACTATACGAAGGTAGAACCTAGAACAATCCTGTAGCACAGGGATTAAAAAGTAAGCTTCTGACATCATTGGGACACTGATCCGTTCTAACTAACCTACATAATCGATTCTACCGTCTTTGGTTTATCTTGATCTTATAGGTACAGGGTTACAGGAAAAGTCGTACTGAATATTAAAGGACGTTATTATTCAGGTCATTTCTGATAGATTTGATTCTATGATATGGTGTCCGAAACTTTAAGTTGAATAATCGGGTAATGGATTTGGTCTCGTATAAAGTAATGGTTGTGATTTCAGCAAAATTATAGAACACAATTGATTCAGTATTATGAGTCGAAGCACGAGTTAAAGTATAGCAAAAAGATGAAGCAAAACGTTTTTGTTTTTCACAAAGCAAAACGTTTTTTTCCCCACAAAGCAAATCGTTTTTTTTTCACAGTCTGTATAGGCCGGCAGCAGCGAAAGATATAAACAAAAGGCAACTTTCCAACTCATAACTTTAGGGTAGCGCAAAAACTTTATCCAAGAAGTTGAGATTAAACACTTGAATACCTTTCTTAACTTTTGAAGACTAATTGATTCTACCTATTTGAATGAAATAACGTAACGTAGCGACTGCTTATGCCGGGCGATTATGAAGTGTGTGGCCACATTTTAACTGTGGCTTCTACTCATCAAACTGAACAACTTTCCCCGAGAAACTTATGGTCAAAAAGCAAAAAAAAATTGGACTTTCCATAAAAAGTTCATCAACCAGCTGACGGATTTGTATGAAGAGTCCAATTTTCTTTTGCTTTTTGTGTATCCGTTTCTTGTGATTAAACATTTTATAACCGCCATCAGTTGTAATAACAGGATTGATGGTTGATGGTTAGTCAGAAACACACATACATAGTTTGGTGTTTAAATCTATAATGAATAATCTTAAGCCTAATACAATCTTACTTAAAGTATAATAGTTATTGCTAAGTCATCTATACGCTATAGTGGGGCGTGCGTCATCACACTACACCATCCCCCTTCTTTTGAAAGGTCGAATAACTGGGGAACTACTGAAACGATCTTCATCAAACACAGCTATCAGCCCACCAGTTTGAGACCTAGGAAACTACAGGTCAACACACATAAGGCACACATAGTATTAAGGCTTCTAGCACCCCTCTTTTTGGTCGGGCGTCAAACAATGGATAACCTTTGGAAAGGATACCCTTCGACCCTCGAGCTATTACAACATCTAAAATCCGCCAAAGCTTACAGGTAAGTATAAACAAACTCACAATACACACTTATGTCGTGAGCTTTCTTTGAGGTTTCTAAGTGATCGAATCAGAGTTGAAGAGAATCGTCTAGTCATCGACACAGTCGTGGAAAGCAAACTGCCAATAGGCAGGTGAATTTGGTATAACTTTTCATCATCTAAGTCGATAGACTGTCTCTTCTGAACAAAGCCCCCCCCCCCTCCCTAAGGATCTCAACAACGATCGATCTTGCGCTGCCCGCATCCTGCGGCTTCCCAGGACTTAACCTACTCAACAACTTTCCAGCCCCAACGGCCATCTCCTCTACGTCTGTATACAGAACTGATAAGATGCTGATATGATAGGATGCTGGAGCGGTCCCCGCTCCCGGTAGACCTGGTGTTCAGATCAGAACCGACTGCCTCAGACCAGACCTAGTGGTTATCGCTCCTGACGACTAGGCGTCGCGTAGGCTCGAAGCTCAGGATTGGCAAATATTTACATATATGATGAGCTTTGTTTTATATGGGTATTTTGTTAAGTATCCACCTTGACCTGTCTTTGAATTTAAAGTATATTATTTTCTGATTCCCATAATAAAAATAATGATTATTATTAAAAACACGAAAGTATTATGTTTGTTTGTTCCACTCTCACGCCTAAACTGCTGGGCTTGAAATTTTGGCACTGGATTAACACATTTTAATCTGCTTTTATCCCGGAAAAAATCATAAGACCAGGGACGAAATGCACAGTTGGACGTGATTTTTTGTAGAAAAATAATTGTCAGGGTAGAAAGTGACATAGGATACTCTATAGTCCGAGAAAAATCGGAATTACCAAGAGATCTAGAAAACAAATCAAATCATGACCACGCTGAATACGTTAAAAACAACCGACTTCAATCGCAACAACTCCAAATTATCTATGTTTTTGTTGATTTTCTCAAAAACCGCTGAATCGATTTCAATAAAATTTATATGGGACCACCTGTGAAGTATACCCTTTTAAACAAAAAAAGAATTTTCGAAATCGGTTCAGGCGTCTTCGAGTAATCGGTGAACATACATAAAAAAAAAAAAAAAAAAGATTCCGACGAATTGAGAACCTCCTCCTTTTTTTGAAGTCGGTTGAAAATCAAATCAAATTGACAAGGATAGCAGTCAGTCAGCGTCAATATGGCTGGTTGCCTGGGGCGGTGATGAATGATAATCAAGTTTTTAAGATACCTAAGTAAAAACTTGTGCTAGTGGTTGACTCGGCACCAGTTCATAGTCAATAATACATAAGTATATAAGTTTTTTCTATCACTATTACTTTCCTTAAGTTGCAGTACCTAATCCCATAGAGACTTCCCTAGTGTAACCTGTATAGATCTACAATTTAACTCCGCGAACCTACAATTTTCACGCAGCTGTAAGGCAAGCAACAACAAATTAGTTTTACTGAGACCAAATAAGCCCGGTATTAGTTGGAATTTATGAATTTCTCTTCCATGAAAATCAATTCCGAGCAAAATTGTGTCAGAACCTTGGTGTTTCCCTCGCTTGGGTTGCTTGCTATACGTTTAGATATATGTACATACATACAGTTGACTAACTAAAGGATTAGGTGCCCAACGTAAGTGTGTCTGAAAGTCTATGGGGAAATGTTATAGGTAACCTACATTCGCCATAATCTAGTTAGCATCTTGCTTGAAATAGCGAGGTATTACTTAGTTCTAGACACGCTAAAGTTAGGTACATGTACATATCATAAGGAAACCGCAGTAGGGTAACCACACGCATAACTATAATCGTAAACAGAAGGAACGACCCAAACTTTACTAGGGAGCGTTAAATGTGCCATATTGGCGTTTTATAGCGTAACTATATATAGAATAGTTTAATAAGTTTGGTACATAAAAGATACATTTACAAATAAAAGAGCTACCTATAACATAAACCATCTCGTTCACTGTTGCTTAAAATACTCCACAGTTTAAAATAAAAAACGCTTTACATGAAATCACTTTCGCTTTGTTTTGGGGTAACGGTTAAAAGCGTTCCGCAAATTTATTTCTGGTTTAGCTTGGCAGTGGTCCCTTGGTGGGCGCCAATTATGTATACCAAAAGCCGACGCTAAAGCCACGTGTATTTTAAATACTGTTGCTTTTTTTAGCACGAGCCGGTGTCAGGCCCGGCTCCCGACGGCTGCCACACGCGTTTTACACCATGAATATGGAAATCAGAACTCCTTTGTTACGTAAAACGCATATCAAAAGATGAAAGAGCAATACAAATTGTATTCTCGAACCAAAACGGGCCTACAACACACGGATACAAATTAATATGGAAAAAATGTACTTAAAAGAGTAAGTCGGTCATTGGGCACTTACCGTTAAAAATCAGTCCGGGTCCACTCGTGTATACCAAAGGGTTGCCTAGCTGAACACACACACAGCACTCGCGACGCGTGGACTGCGACCGAGCACTGCAAACAGGCGGCCTTCACCGTCGCCGGTCGCCGTACAACTGACGTGACACGCCGTGTTTTTGTTCCACAGCACATGCGCTCTGAATACCCTCGTTTCACAAATTATTTTCATGTTTCGCGCAAACGAATCTTGACTCTCTTGGCGTGGAAATAATGTTCAGAGATTCTTTTATTGATGAATCCAGACATAATATACTTACATAATTCGATAAAAAGTTGTCTGAATGAGTCGGATGATATATTGCGAGAAACGATTCCAGACAATGCACTTTGTTTCCCAACATGGTTCTCTTTATTTCAGTGCACTATCTAAACTATTTTCCAGCAGATAAAAGCTGAAAGCTAGTTTATATCATGCGCATTCTTTGCTTTGTGAAAGATTACATTGTTTTGTGCAAATGAAGATTAGGGAACTACTGTTCCTTCAGTAGAATGATACATCCACTTATAGGAGAACATGGCCACAGATTAGATAATAGTTACCTACATTGTAAAAATAATATAGGCCTTTATTTGATCTTACTCTGCCCTTCTTATAAGTAAATATAACAATTCAAATCAGTTAAAATTATATTTAGACATGTGTTTTTAAATGTATGTATACGTAGATGCCCAGGCATACGTAAGTAGACTTTCATCGCGAAATTCAGTGAACCAAAAATAATGCAAAGTAAACAGAGTGTAACAAAATAGGTATATTAAACCCGTAAGCTGGAGCTTTTACTCTCTTCTCTTCTGCTTCTCTTAAACTTCAGATTGACATAGATTCTTTTTTTATACAATCGGGTTTTTATTTTCTTCAGTGTTTATTGCTGTAAATCCGTAACATAGCTGTTATCTCGACGCGTTGTGGGTGGATAAACATAGCACAAGAGAGACAAAATACGTAATTCAGATAATCACACCACTAAGTCGCACTAGATACCTATTAAACCGACTGTGACTGTGACCACTTGCAACTTCAACCCCCTGATTCAGAACTTCACGGATTCCAACGCTCTGACTTAATAAGATTGCCTTTGAGGGCATTCCTCAACTTTTTATGAATCAGTCTGACAGGGGAAGGTCGGTCGTGCACAATTTATTTTATCAAGTTGTTCGTAACTCTTTGGAAGAGACGTCTTCAAAGTCAAGTGGGTACGCTCCGCGGTACGCTTCAAGTGTCGCGCCGCCTGCTGTAATTTTATTCGCGGAAAACTTCGCAAAGTAGGTACCTCTCAAGTTGATCTGGAAACAGGACGCGAAGCTCGCAAGGGGCGCGGCACGTGACCGCACATTCATGATTCACGATGAAAAATCTTCTGTTTCTGGACGAGGCTTTCACACTGCTGTAATCCGTCATGGGCATCTCGTTTGGTGAAGTACATATCAACTGAGAGATGATAATTGAATAGAGGTATTTAATGGAAAGATAAAAGGAAGAAAAGATGTAGTAAATCTCGATGTCGTTGTTGCTCCGACTACATCCACCATCGCAGGTAACACAATCCATCCGACATTTATACAGGCTGCTGCGCGCACAAGGTCGGTAGCACTAAATTATAAAAAGAAAAATCTTCAAGAAAAATATCTAAAGACATTTGATTAACTATAGCTTCCCTGATTATAATGGAAATAAGACTAGGTAGTGCTATTTTCAAGATTAGGCAGGTCCTGTCCTTAGATATAAAGTCTGTCAGAATGCAAGCGAGTTTTCTGTTGGCTCATGGATCACGAAGTTTGTAAACTTGCCACTCGGATGTCCAGCGACCGCACTTTCAGAGGAGATGGCTAGGCGAGGAAGGTTAACTCGATATTGGTTGATCTGAACTAACCCTGAGATGCTTAAGCGCCAGGAATGTTGGCCATTTGCGTGCTCTATAGTGTTGCACGCAATGAACGTCAAACGCGGCCCTATTAACAATCCTACACCTCAATATCAATGAGTCTATACATATAGGATGAAATTGAAATCGCGATTCATTTAACAGTGATTTCTGTTCATATATGTAGTATAAAGTGAATGAATAATAAAATAAAATAGAATTGAACAACTTTCTCTAGGGAACCAATTCAATTGGAGCAATAAAAATTTGAACTCTTCATACAAATCGACGAGCTGAGTAGCCAATGGAAAGTCCAAATTTTTTTGCTCGATTGTATTGGTTCCTTAGAAAAAAGTTGTTCAATTTCATAAACTACAGTTAAAATTTTCACGATTTCAGCGAATATGGCGGATATACTTATAAGTAATGGGAGCCTCTAGGTCTAACTATAACCTTTTTTTTCTAATCCGCATTTTTTTTGTGTAAGACTGTTTGTGCCCTAAATAAATACGATAAATAAAATAAAGTAATTTTTATATACGTGAACCGTTTTTTTTATTCTCCCTTGACGCCTCAACGCCTTGACAATTTTTTGACGAAATTTCGCACTCACGTAGCGGTGACATGTTAACGACATGAGTTATCTTCTATCCCGATTTCTGTGGGGTGTGTGCCCACAAATATGTGCGAAAAAATCCGGAAGCAGAAAATGGGGTAAAAGTATTAGGTACTATACTGTATTTGCTGAATAAAATTTGCAAGTCAACTTAATATCTACCGTGAAATGGGGTAAATAGGAATGGCGGGGAAAATTGGGATGAAAGTAGGGATTTTCTAAATCTTGCTGGTGTTTATTATCTATGACAGATCGTCGCTTAATTTATTTTTATTTTTGGAGGAGGCTTATCGCTCTTTTGGTCATGGCAACACCAAGTATTCAAAGTTATCAAATTTAAAAAAAATAAGCACTCCAAAGTAAGGCCTCCGTAGACATGTGCACGTTGTGTCTATAAACTTTGAGTTTTATAAAAGTAATAAGGAAAAAAAAGTGCTCAAAGCTACATAATATTGGTGCGAATATCATTGCGGTTTGGAGAAAAGAGAAGGTAAGTAAACAATTGTGAACATGTCCTGAAAATCACAGTTTGCGTAAATGGCATGTTTTTAGATTATTTCTGGAGATAATTGGAACACCAAAGGGGTAAATTGGCCCATGAACGGGGTTAATTGGAACAAAGCGGGGGTTATTTGGTTCAACTGAGAGGCAAATTGGGATTCTGAAATAGGGTTGACAAAAATAAATCTAGTGGGTAATATTTAAAGTGTGTATGAATGTAAGTATGTATGGTATAAACCATATGATTGTGAACAATATTAGTTTTTAATCTTTCTCGCTAGATTATAAACTATCGAAATATTATGAACTGTACCTATCAAAACATTTACAAATTAACACATTATTTTTCGATAGTGTATAATTTATCCATGGCCCATGGCAACCAACGTTGAACGTCACCGCGTCGCCGCAATTTTTATTTGTCATTCGTTAGTCGTCGAATATAAATTTACGGATGCTGTGATTTTTGTTTTAAGATTTTAATTAACTAAAAGTTATAGATTAACATTTAAGGCTCCAGACAGACGGACTGCATCCCGACTGCACACTAGCTGTAAATTGGCAGTTGGGATGCAGTTCGCGTGCAGTTCAATTGCAGTTGGGCCAACCGCATCGCAACTGCCACCCGACTGCGTAGTTCGCGTGCAGCTGGCGTGCACTCGTAACGACTTTGCAATATTTGCACGCTAACTGCGCAGTCGGATGGCAGTTGCGATATAGTCCGGATGCAGTTGAATCGACCGCAATAGAATTGCTTTTGAACTGCACAGCCACGGAAGAAAGAAGGGAGGGAAGTGATAAATAGGCGGATTTCGCGTGTTTATTTGAGATAGGTACTTTTTATTGGCAAATGTCAAACCTTCGTTCTTAAGCGCAATGCGTTGATAAGACATGGTTTTAAAAATTTGCAGAAAATAAACGAGTTAAATAAATTTGTGACAATAATAGTTTGCTGTCATATAAGTTTTCTTGATTATTTTTGTAGACCTCGCCTGCTGCTATAATTTATTTACAATCATGTCTCATCAACGTCATCTATCGAACTATTTGGAACTATTTTTATTGTTTAATTAACTGACAGAAAATCCCTTATTCGGAAAGTGACAGCCCTAGTCAAAATCCTAATTTGCCCCTCTCCTGAACCTATTAACCCCGTCAGGGGTAAATTGGAATCTGGTAGGTTTTTTAATGAATTTCTCAAAATGTGGCAACATTTCGATAGTATGACACAATCTGTCTTCTAAAAGAGCCTGCCGGTCATCTTCTAAAATTGCATTTAATACCTTATAACGTACCCAAGAAGGTTTAAATTCCAATTGAAAAAGGAAATCGGACCTATTTACCCCATTTCACGGTACTTAAATAAATAATAAAATGATTATTGCAAAAAACTCAACAACAGGCAGATAACATAAGCTTATACTTTACCATTTAGCACATACCTACATTCGCTGTACTTATATTTCGGCCGGACGCGAGATGGGTCGCCACAGGTCAGACAGGAAATCTCATGGGATCGGACCTTAAATTGACTTTATCGTAGTCGACCACTCTCTCACCTCATTTAGCTAGCACTACCAGGACAAAATTAAATCTGGCTCATTCGCACAGAAGAGTCGACCAATTGCTCCTCAGCCGAGTGCCTAATTGAGTTTTTAGGTTCATTTTTATCGGATAAAAGCGAACTGGATTTTCTTTTTGTATTTGTGAATAGTGTCACGAAACGCGCGTAGGACTAAACAGGTTTACAATTTATTAACTCAACGTCGCAGGTGGTGATTCTGCCTATGAAACTGAACCACTTTCTGTAAGTTCTGCAAAATTGAAAAACAAGTTTTCAGCTTTCATTTCTATCACACGAGATTTCATTAAACATTTCATCTCTCGGACATTATTAATGATCACCACCATAGAGATTGGTACTATCCGACGCTTTTTTAATTAGAGATAGAGATTGGTAAGGTAAGGATAAGTGGAATAATGGGGTCACAAGAAATAAAAAAAAATAACTCCCACATATTTATTACCACTTGCCAACTGTCCAGTGACGCGCCGGAACTGGACATTTTGAAGTTAGTGTGTAATGCAACGGACGCATGTCGACATAATAAGGAACTCGACTTTTCTTCGCAATAACTGTCACACCAGCTAGCTGGACCCTCTTCAGTTCTTGTTATTTGTTTTGATCCTTCTTAGTCAGTATTGACAATCAACATGGCTGGTATATTAAATTAAAAAAAAAAGAGGGAGGATTCGATCGAAAGATAAATATAATCGAAATAGTGTTACTGTGAAGAAATAGACTTTCGCTTATCCTAAATATGATCGATTTTGTACCAATTTCACACCAATATTTCTTACTTCGTAACGAGACTAAAGAATACTTTCGAGAAATATCTTGTGTTAACGTTTCCGCACAACACTAGGCTGTGCAATCGATGAAAGTGGTGACATCACTATAAACGTCAAGGGACTGCGTACGCGGGGAAAGGAGCCGGTTGTTGATCAATTATTAAGTGATTTGCTTGTGATTTAACTGAGTTTAAATGAGATTGTATTATGTGAAGATAATTAATAAACATTTGAGCTTTTACCAACATTTGTCATCACTCTGATTCTACCGAAGTTAATATATCGGAAGTGAAATGTTACCCACATAACCTTGTCCCACAAAAGTGAAAAAGTTAAATTCCTGAAAGAAAAACAATAATAAATGAACACAGAAGATGCCAAAACTGATTTGAGCAATGAGGTATGTTTGTTTTGTGTATCAGTGAAACACGACAAGTTGCCTGTGCGCATCATCGTTTTTGGGTGACACACACATTTTATGGATGAACCAAGTAAGAGAACGCAGAAGATGCCTAAACTGATTTAAGCAATAAGGTATGTGATGTGAAAGAATACTTCACGACAAGTTGCCTAAGCGCGAAATAGTTTTTGTGACACACTGATTTTACGGATTTTATGATGATTATGTCAGTTCTGACCTAAGTAAGAAAATATATTCGATCTATAAATGATACCTATTCTCTTTTGAAAAATGAAGTAAGACAAACCAGTTTTGAGTTATATAATCCAATCACATGGTACTAATAACAGTCGTAGAGAAGACTGCTGCAGTTCCCATGGTTTCATGCGCTAGAGCAATGGCAGAGCAGTGGCAGACCCTCTGACCCAGCTTTTCTATGAAAGGTGATGACTTTATAAGTTAACAAATTATCAAAGCTGTAGTGCAACGGGTACAGTGTGAATAACATCCGATGCAAAGAATAATGGAGTTTGGGAGATTCTAGGAATCAGCGAGAAAGATATGCTATACCATGACCCCTTCTGATATGATTTGGTAAAGTATGGAATATTATATTCTTTTTTCATTGATAAAAAAAAAATGGATTTTAGCTATGGACACTTGCTTTGAAGATGTCCACTTTGACTGCAGTAAGGATTAAAATCAGTTCCGGATCAGGTTATGAGTTGGCAGGTGATGATAACGTGTTCTGATACTGTAATTATATGATTGACTATTTGATTAGTCTCATTGCATAAAGCCACAGAATGGCTGCTTGCGAAGTTTTTTGTATGCCAGTATTTTAGTTGTATAATATTTTCCTTACTATTGAGTAAGCGAACATTATAACAAAGATGACTTCTTCTGACTGACCCTTGATGAGCTGAAACTTTTGGCGATGGACTTTAGTGATCATCATTGAATATTTTATCACTAGCTTATTTAATTAAGTTTTCGGTTTGATATTTAACTAAGTTTTTGATTTAGTTTTTGATTTGAAGTGACTGTAAGTTTATTCATTTAAAAGAACTGTAGTTTTAATCCTATTTACTGTATGCGTGAAGCGAAACAAATTGATAGAATGATATTAGTACCTAAACAAAATAAATTTTAAATATAGGTATATAAATTCTAAATTAATTGTACATCTCATAATTTGTATCTTCACTGAAAATCTATCCGATTGTGAAAACTGAAATAAAATCCGTTACAGAATTTACAGACATGCATACAGATATATGTTTAGACTATTTTATTATATAATATGGATAGACCAACCTGTTTATATACTTATTGTTTGTATGACTCAGTTTATTGGGAAACTTCCTGAATTATGTTCCGCAAATTTAATTTTCGATCTTAACAACCCTGTGTGCTAACGGTTAAGCTACTAGTTAGTACTAACTGCTATGCCCGATACTAATGTTTTGTCATTAAAGTGTAAGTACGAAATACGGGTGCTGTATTCTATATGCCCTTAAGCAAAATATATTATTACATATTTAAATATTAAATATTCTATATAAGTAATAGATTAACCTTACCTACTTTGTGTTTGACAAGAAACTCCAATCAAAGACGGAAAATAAAAGTAATAAAATAAAGCATAAGCTACTCCGAATATGAGAGACTATTATTGGGTTCTGAAATAAGAAGTTTACTAACTTCTCACTAAAACCAAAAGATCATCTCTGACATTGCAATTGCACGATTTAAGGGGGCCTAATAATCTAGCTAATTAGTTTCGAGTGGAAACATGACAAGATTTTACTTCTTTAGAAAGAATGGCAGAAATTATACGGTCAGATAATGACCCTGGTCCATAGAAACATGTTACCTAAAGGTAACATCGACATTGAAGATTTCGTGTAACGATTCAACTATTCTTAATGATTACATGATGATTAGAATTCAGTTGTATAAAGAGAACAAGGTTTTCGAGGATCGGCAAAAACGACTGCCTGCCATAGACGGTAGTAACCAATTTTAGTTATTACCTCATTTGACAGATGAAGTGACTGATTGTTGTGACCAGTTAAGAGCGAGTGCGTATGTAATTGTTCATTCTGTACGCACATATTGCCAGACTCTGCTATATGGAATAGATTCATTACTGGATAAAGTGTAACAAAATTGAGATATAAGAAAAAAGCCTTATACGGTATGGTAAAAGTAGGTCAAACTGAAGTAAGTTTAATTGCTGGAGTATGAATGGAATCTCTCCTTAAATTTCAGTGATGGGAGGTTTTGAATATTTTTATGGCTTATATCGTTATGATATGATGTGAAATGTTGTTTAAAGTTAAAAAAATGTTACTTTGACAGATTTTGTGATATTCTAAAAATGTACCATAAAATAATACAGTGTCTGATTTTAGTTACTTTGTTAGTACCAGTGCAGTGGTAGGGTACTAAAGTACAGAGTGCTCGTTATTACTAGAAGGTACAATCCTCTTAGATGGCAATTTGCTTTCTTCCTTTTTCGAACCAGACTAGAGAAGAAGCCAGACGGATACTGTTTGTTATTTCTAGAAGAAACGGAGAAAATCGGGTACTACCTAATGTTAGACAAAAAAGTAACATTCTTCATAGCATTATCTTTTTCATAATGTAAAAAAAAAAGTTTTCTAATTTTATTAATCCAAAAGTGTTCCGTGTTTTTTGTATAGATGGATCATTTGATAGGAGACACTGTAAGAAGTTTACAGGTTCCGCGTGGTAGGGATTTAGTACTAGAAAAAAAATGACGATTTAAAGAAATGTGTAAAGCATCAACTGAAATAAAATTGAATTTGGTTTATGATTTATAAGCATAAAATTGAGGCCTTGATATGTTTATTTAATATGTCTAATGCTGTGGCGCCACATACCATGAATACTAATAATTTAAATAACTAAGGAGATTGATTAATTGAATTACGGTAAAAAAAAAACATGTAAAAAAAAGGTAGTCATTAATAAATTCACAGATGCGTCCATGATCAAAGTGACTACCACTAGATTTTATATTTATGTTTATGACAGATATATTGATGAGCCCAAAAAAAAAAAAAAAGAAAAAGAAATTTGACGACAATGTACATAGTAAATACTTATGCTTATTGTAATGAAGGTGTAAAAGCAGACACTGTCTAATAAATATAGATTAGAATTACGAAATATGACACTTTTAACTTGAAACTGATGATAAGTTGATGGTCTTTCATATAGATAATATTTACTTACTCGAAAATCTACCTGAAATGCTGCGAAAACGCTAAAGAATTACAATATTATCTTTAATGGTGAATTAAATTTGGAATAATTGATTAGTTTCGTTCATGGAGAATGTTCACTTACTTTAGACCTGTGTGAAATTGAAAATTTCGTATAATTGATTTCGTTATAGTGTGTCTTAAATACTTTCGAGCACAAGCTAGTGAGAACAAACGAAACAGTTGCAACTCCACCTGCATGAAGCTGTTCACACCGAAGCGCTGCGGACAGGGAAAGATGACCGTACCTAACTTGACCTCGATGAACAATCTACATTATTAACTGACTCACTTCATGATGGTGACATTCCCCAATTCATGGGGTTACGACTTGAAAGTTAATCTACACTATTAACTGACTGACTTCATGATGGTGACATTCCCCAATTCATGGGGTTACGACTTGAAAGTTAATACTTTCTGATCGAATAATCTTTTAAAACATATATGCTGACGTATAGACTTTTACCCTAACAGTTTTCTTAATAGTTCTCATACTCGATTACCGCCCAAGATTAACGTACAGGTTTGGGCTCCAGATGTTCTCCGGCAAAGCAGCTCCACTTTCAGTGCTGGCTTTCTAGGGTCGACCTTACGAAATAAGGTGTTGATTTCTTTGATTTATTGTCCTGTTGCAGTGCTACGTTAACTGTCACTACTTCTTCTTCAATATGACTAACACGAACGTCCATTCACTGTCAGCTCTCTTGTTGTCGTTCACCAAAGTGACTTTATATGCAAAGTTGAATACCTATTTGATAACTTATTATATTCTAAGCGACATGAAGCAGAAACGCCGATATATGCACGACATTATTGACTTTGTACTCCCTAAATGAATGAGACCGCTATATCTTTGACGGGTACAAGCGGTAGCCGTGAGGCAAACGCCGATATATGACATCATTGACTTTGGACTCCTTAAATGAATGAGCCGTGAGGCAAAAGCACCTGTGATGCGTGCTAGAGGGTAGGCCGTACCGCGCTTGATGCGTGTAAGCGGTAACCCGGGTAGACCGTATCACCTGAGATGTGTGTAAGCGGCAACCCTAGGTGAGTCCGTGCCTCCCGTGAGGGTTGGTCACGGTAACCTGTGTATTGATTGAGCCATGAGGCGAACGAACCTGTGATGCGTGCGTATCCAAATCGCAGCAGAGCGTGCAGTGATTTCCTGAACTTCACACATTGCGTATGTGCTGAGGCCGAAGCAATGATGCCTGCGGCACTCTTATCTCTTACAATCTCTAGCACCGTGAGTGTACATTAAACTCCATTTACGGTTAGGCACCTGATGTGTGCCCTCAATTTCGAGCCTAAAATTACATCAAGAATAACTGAAGAAGTATCTTGGGAGAGTCCAATTATGCGGGAGAGGTCAGTTAGGCGGATACAGACAGCAACAGCCGATTTAACATAGACAATGATATTATAATTGTATTATTCAAAAGATTTTATTAAAATGACACCCCTATAATTCAGGGTATTATAGGATGTTGTTCATCAATTACATGAATGTATTACCAAAGTACAGTCTTAAAGAAAATACTGTCATAATTATATGCTTACGAAAAATGTTGTTGCATTTCTTGATATTTTTTTTATAACTTGTGATGTTTTAATGTATGTTTCAAATTTGTATTGAAAGAGTATTACTAAGTATAAAATACATACATATATTTATATTAAATATCTTATTAAATTTGTTTATGATTATGTATCTGAGTCAGTATTTTCTCTGAGATATCTTAAAGATAGAAAATTATTCTAATATTTAAAATGTTAATATTTTTAAACTGAGAGTTATATTTAGTTTTGTTCCTAGAGTTATATTGATTCCATCTTGAGTACACAAGAAGTGACACAATAGAATTTTAAACACAAAGGCAACTAATTTAATTACCTGTATCGGTAAATAAATGTTTTGACGATTGTTTAACTCTAATGATGGAGTAACAACTAATTCTGAATTCTTCATTAAACCTCTGATTCCCTGGGATACAATTAAGGATTGCTTTTTCATTCCAGTTTATATTTTTATGTAGATATTTTATCGGTATTAGTCTTCCTAGGTAGAGAAAATAAAATTCTGAAGAGAGAAAATTAAAACCTACTTTTCTTGCTGGATACAATGCAGACAACTTGCTCATTCATAATGTTATCTATCACAGATTAACAGTACGAAAATTTAGATGGAAATACTGTATTACATAGATAAAATATTTTAATTCATGATAACTGTACAATGTCCGAGCATAATGTTTGACTTACAAATATTCTTAGATATTAATAGATTGCATTAGTCATTATGCTTTATTAATAACAGATCAATTCATATGATATCAAGTAATATTTTTTTGTCAAATGAAATGAATGAGGCAAAGCTATATTCACAGTTTCAACAATAACGATAACCGTTTCTCGGTACTTGATTCAGTTAAAAAAAAGATTGCTTAATGATAATGAATGAAGCTTCTGCACATTAACGTGCAATTTAACATATTATTTTGTAGCTTAACAGAAAGACAAATATGAGAAAGATATAAATCGAGGTGTTAGTCAAATATGGGTAGCTGAAAATTAAGTGAAATCATTTCTTTAACTTGGATTAAATTGTTGGACTATTAAGTTTAAAATTTACTTACACTTTCAAGTTGAGGGATCCGATACGTTTAGTAGGTAACGAGAATTGCCGAGTGTAAATAATTCTCTAATGTTTATTTGTTACTTTGGTTTAGCACTCGCTGAAAGATTCTGAGATTGTATAGTAGACAGTAACTATGGAATTTTGGGTTACAGTGGAAACAGACCGATATATGACGCAGTGCACCGTTCTACGCGATGTCACGCATCTAGACATTGCACTACAATGATGGCTTTTTCTCATCTTTATTAATTCTCTTTGGCTAACTACATGAAACTAGAGGGTCCTAGTTAAAAAAAAAAGGATGGCCGAAGCGTCTGAAAATACCTCATAGATAACATTATTGTTGGCCAATTAATTTCTATTATTACAAGTTCTGTAACATAAACGTTGTCCAGTTAAGATTGTGGAACGTTTTTACAAACGGACAACTTAAGTTAGCAAATCTTTTTTAAATAGGTCTGGTCTTTGTAAGAAACTGACTGGCTGATTTCGGATTATTTTGAATCTGTTATCGGATTGGGTGAAACGGTGTCGGTACCGTGTTACTTATTTTTGAAACGCTCTGATTTGTATGAAAGATACTGAGGACGAATAATTACTAGTGGAAATGAATTTTCAGTATTTTTCCCTAAAGCAAGTCATGTTTACCGAGTTTGAATCTCGCGGTGCCGAAATCGGTTGCAGACTGTTTTCAATAAAGCAAAAGTTTGTAATTGTTCGTAAGTTTAGAGTATCACAGGACTGCCGATTAGGTTTCTTTTTCATTTTCAGTGCATCTTTAACTGTATATCAGTGCCAAATAATAATCTGTTTTACGAACAAGTTGACAACAACGGACTACATTATGTTGTTTGTAAAACTAATAGTTGAATACATGTACCGTTCAAATCCCCTTAAACAGAAACGACTGAGGAAGAAGCGATCTGAAAGTTTCTTTTGTCATCATTTAGTGACCAAGTATAACACTGTTCTTCTTTACATGTTTCGACTGGACACTGAGCTGGAGAAGGGCGCTACCGAGACGCGCTTTGAGTTTGGCGAACTTGTGTCGACGTGGAAAACTTGTCTGACATCATGCTGCGATCCCTTCGAGGACGAAGGATAATCAGGATGGCCGACTGTTAACGTTTCCGCACAACACTAGGCTGTGCAATCGATGAAAGTGGTGACATCACTATAAACGTCAAGGGACTGCGTACGCGGGGAAAGGAGCCGGTTGTTGATCAATTATTAAGTGATTTGCTTGTGATTTAACTGAGTTTAAATGAGATTGTATTATGTGAAGATAATTAATAAACATTTGAGCTTTTACCAACATTTGTCATCACTCTGATTCTACCGAAGTTAATACTTGTTTCATTAGTCTTTCTTAAATCCTTACCAGATAATCAGACAGAAGTTATCATGAGTCCTTTTCGTCGTGTGGATAACTCATCATATCATCTAAACTCCTGGACCGTCCTGTATAAGGAACCGTTGCTACAGTATCTTTTGTGACGTCACAGTAGTTTCAATAAAGCAGCCTTAATTCACTGATATATTTCTTTTAAACGAATCTTTTCACTTCTTTCCGTATGTTATCCATAAGAAATTCGCAGAGAGCTCTTAAGATCTTTCCTTAGTATAAATTCGAAATTGTATCTGTCTGTTTGTTGCCTGTTCTTAACTCTGAAACTACTGATCCGATTTTGTTAAAATTGGACACACAACTACAATGAGGTACGAAAATCTCGGCTCAGAAAAACGCGCTTATCTGAAAAATTCACTTTCACGCTTCGCATACCCACAAAAACCAGTAACCCAGGATTGAACAGCGCACAAAATCTACAAATAGGTACCTAAGCTACGATATAAGTACTAAAGTCGTACCTTTTTTTTTTTAAATAAGGTTAGTCAGAACGAACGTCATCTGTAGAGTACCTTCTTACATTATCGTCCGTTCTATATAGGGTCCTTCTAAGATACCTGAAAAAAATTTAACAGTGGCTTCTACTCATGAAACTGAACAACTTTCCCCAAGGAACCTATACTCAATTCGCAAAAAAAATTGTTGACTCCTCATACAAAATTGGCGGTTCAGTTGATCAATTAGTATGTACAGTCAAAAATATTTTTTGCGAATTGACTATAGGTTCCTTGAGGAAAGTTGTTCAGTTTCATGAGCAGAAGCCGTGGTTAAATTTTTTTCAGGTATATCATAAGGACCCTATATTTTACAAAAACTGAGATGGAAAAATATTAACACGTAACTACTTACGTGATTCGTTTGGTAATTTATTCGCAAACTTCTCGAAACCTTAACCTTCGGTCGGTCGACTTGAAGAAAAGTCTGTGTTAATTCCTTAGTTTACCGTTACATAAGGGACCTTCTAAATACCTAAAAAAAACAGTGGCTTCTACTCATAAAACTGAACAACTTTCCCCAAAGAACCTACCTATACTCAATTCGTAAAAAAATGAATTTTGTATGAATCATGTAAATTATAATAATAATTAATCGGTACCTTAATCTGGCGCACGAGGTTACGGATGTGTGGCAAGTGCAATCCACTGAAATCATTCCTGTAGTCTTGTCCGTTAATAGTTTGATCCCCGCTGACTTGGATCGTAACCTTAGGCAGCTGGGACTTCGAGGCAAACCTATAATTGCGGCTATGCAAAAGGCAGTCCTCCTCGGCAATGCCCGGATTGTCCGACGCTTTCTCTCCTCGTCGCACTGACCTCCAGCCGACTGTGCTTCTGCTGGAGTAGCTCCTGCCACTTGACCTAGCGCCAAGTGTGCAGAGTAGCCCAATTTTATATTCAAAAATATTAATAATTTTATTTCGAGTCATAATAAATTCATATACATTGCTTACACACAAAAATAAACACAAAACAAAATTAAATTAAGAATACAATATAACATTAAAGTATATAAAGACAGTTATAAAAACTTTAAAATCGTTTCTGTTAGAAAAATGTTTTTATAGCGTAAAAGAATATTTAAATGAATAAAAAACGGAAATATCGGTCCCTCTTCCATTATTGCTGTGCCCTACCGGGGTCATATGAGCTCTGTTATTTTATTATTATTATCCATCTTGTAAAACCATATGAATGCAATAAATAAATTGAAATTGAAATTGAAATAGACAGTTTTCGATATGGGGCAAGTTGAACATTTTTTACCCAATGATGTTTGATTATGGGACTATCTAACCTGTCCCTCACTATAGAAAGGAGACTGCTGGAGCCGCCGCGAACTCGATACATCAGGGAGGCAACTCGTTTTCTAATGATCGCATAGAAATCATCAACATGAGCTTCAGCAAACATTGCTGATGCACTGCAATATCGCGGCAGCCCCAACAACATCCGAAACCCGTTGTTGTATTGGACCCGCAAAGCGTTCACAGCTTTTTGTGTATAGCTTACCCACAGGTTACAGGTGTAAAAGGATTGGCAAAAAGCCTTAAACAGTGTAACCTTCACTTCAAATTATGTACTGAATCGCGATTTTTGTATGGGCAGTCCACATTTTTTTTGCGTATTGAGTATAGATTCCTTGGTAAAAGTTGTTCAGTCTCATGAGTAAAAGCCACAATTGCATTTTCTTCAGGTATTTTAGAAGGACCCTATTAAGGTCTAAAAAAATCTGCTGAAACTGGAGCTTTTATCTGGAGAAGTAATTAAATGGTTTGCCGTTATTTAATTTGGTTGGTAACAAAATTCTGCTAATTAATCATTTGGACAGCCAAAAAATATTTTGTATGCAATAAATAAAAATCTGGCTGCAACCCTTGGTCTGCAGAAATATTGTCGGCATAACCAGTATGCAGTCAGCTTATAATCGATTGTATCTGCTCAATAAACACTTGCGCTGCAAAATAATTGCTTGGTCGGCAGAGAAAACATGTCTGTAGGCAGTTTATCAAATAGGTCAAATTTAAAAAATGGTTAGCTATATAAATAATTGAGTTGCGTTTGTATTGAAAAATCGGCAGTTTTCGATACTATTCAAGCGAGAGGCTTTTCTGTTTATTGGGTCTGGAACGGTCTCTGAACACCGGCGAAGACTTGTTTCGTCTAGTATCTTCAGAGTACACACAAGAGCGAAAGAGACACACGTATGTTTACGTAGCGTTGTCTCTTTCACTCGCACAGTGCAGGCTTCGAAGGTCGAATTGTAAATTAACGTGTGATGGGTTAAAGTGGGCGGAGCAAAACGCAGTCGCGTGACACGATTAGCTACAGACGTGCCAAAGAAATATACATACATACATAATACATGCACTCAAAAAACATAACTTTTTTTTTTTTTTTTTTTTTTATGTGATAAGGAAGGCAAACGAGCAAGTGGGTCACCTGATGGTAAGTGATCACCACTGCCCATAGACACCTGCAACCCCGGAGGAGATTGCAGATGCGTTGCCAACCTAGAGGGCTAAGATGAAATGCCTCTTGTGCCTGTAATTTCCTCGGCTGTCTTACTCTCCACACCGGAACACAACAGTGCAAGCACTGCTGCTTAGCAGCAGGATTAGCGAGTAAGATGGTGGTAGCGATCCGGACGGACCTCGCACAAGGTCCTACCACCCGCATAACTGGCGCAGTCGGGTAAAAAACGTAACCCTCCTTCTGGCGCAGTTGGTTAAAAACATAACCCTCCTTCTGGTGCAGTTAGGTAAAAACATAACCCTGCTTCTAGCCCAGTCGGGTAAAAACATAACCCTCCCTCTGGCCCAATCGGGTAAAAACATAACCCTTCTTCTGGCGCAGTCGGGTAAAAACATAACCCTCCTTCTGGCGCAGTCGGTTAAAAACATAACACTCCTGGCGTAGTCGGGTAAAAACATAACCCATAACCTTTTTACCCGACTGGGTCAGAACCCAGTCGGGTAAAAAACAACCGTTCTTCTGGCGCTGTCGGGTAATGAAATAAATAGTCGCACCCATTTTGTGCTTTACAAGTAAACTTTATTTGCTGAACAAAATTAAATACCTGCTAACCATCTGAGTGCTTACCAAAGCTGGATTAATTGTGGTTCACTCAATGCAGCCAATATATTTAAAAATTTTGATTAGATCAGTATAAACAATACTAACTGCTGCTAAAAATATACTAACTGCTGATTCAATCTGAAATATTTGCTGGCCATAAGTTGCCGACCAACTAGTCATTTTTGCCGACCAATTACGTTTTTTTGCTCACCAAAATACGCTTTTACCCATAAATCTCGCTCCGGGGCCTCGTGCTCCTACTAAATTCTCCTACTGGTAGGTTCCCCAAGAACCCTAGTCGAATAGCAAAAAAAAAGAACTTATCGTGACTATATTGGCCTATCGGCAGATTGACTTGATAGAAAAGTAAAAAAAAAATCGAGAATTGACTACGGATTTCTTGAGGAAAGTTGTTCAGTTTCAAAAGTAGGAGCTCCCGTTTAGTTTCAGGTTTCAGCTGATTTTGTTAGACCTTATATAATTTCATTAGTTTAATTTGAAGTGTCAAGTATAAAGTTCTTTGTGTTGTGGCAGTAAAATTCAGCCACTGGCATTTGCGTGTTTGGTACTAAAGGCAAAAATCTCAAATATTGACAATGTTGTGTCGTGTAGACGTGTGGCGCAGATTAAAGTATACAAAGTCGCTGATGCGAACTTCTCCAGATATTCCGTCTCGATTCCTGGCGCTGGCTTCGTAGCTCACAGATTTGTGGGTCACGGAATGTGCGGTGTTTCGCGAAAATATTCTCAGTAGGAGTTCAAACAGGACGGAAAGATTCCGCGCTGCGACTGATTACATCGATTTTATTCACCACACTGAACTTCTTATGTAAATTTGTCGATGATTATCGAATCACGACAGTAAAAATCTGAGTTTATTTTTGTATTTTCACGAAGTTACATTTTCACGATGGGATAAATGTTGCTGAACAATTTGATTTCTGTCATGGTCCTGGTAGATACATATCTGGAGGTATTTTTTCTACTTATAGTCGTCTGAGAGTGAAAACCTCGGGAACGCAAAATTGCTAACTTATCTCTTTTAACTTTTTTGTAGCTTTTAACGTATTAAAAAAAAATCTAAATGAATTGTAAGAAGTATCTGTAACCTCATTTTTGCTAATGAATACCTACACACTTAACGGGACAAAACTGTAGTGTAACAAAATTTTTACGAAAAGGATTTACCTTCCTCCTGAAAACACTTTCTGCATATACTCTCTGGCGACGTTAAAGGGTTTTTGCAGGTCATGTTTTCTTCCATAAAAATACTTTTCCATTATTGGTGACTTGGGTAAGCTGGAAGTATAAAATTAAATAAAAGACAACATTGTTTTCCGCTTCATACTCACTATATGTCTTTATTTATTTTTTTGTATTTTTTTATAAATGTATTTATGTATTTTTAACTATTTTTATTTTAAAACTTTTCTTTAAATCGAATATTATACATATAATTAGGTATTAAATATCTATATCTTTAGTATATTTACAGGCTATGTACAGACTATGTACACCGTCTAGTTGTATTTACAACTTTACATAAGTAACTCAACAACATGTTCACGCCCACAAAACCAAGCGAGTAACACCGGGTGGCGCGGCTAGTCGCACGCTGTATAAAGTTTGAGATTAAATGCAATTTTTTGTATAAAACAATAAATAGGATGCAATAAAATAGGTACAGAACCCCTTTAGGGCTAAACGCTGCTAAAATTACAAAAAAGCTGGATGATAACTTTGTGTGGAAATACGTAGGTACCAAAATTTCTTGCAATGGTGACAACCGCGCCACCGCACTCACGCCTTAACTCTAATTCATACACAATTTAGTTGCTCTCGCTCCATGTAATATCAGTTTTTTTTGTCATTTCATTATAGCTAGTAATATAATCGTTTAGTCAGTATGTTGCTATCTCAAGCCGTTAAGAGGACATCTGCAGTTTGTCTTCAAAATCCTGCGGGCAAGGCGGGGGCTGTAAAGATTATAATCTGAAGGCAATTCTAGATTCATTCTATCCTTAAAGTGCTACTTGAACCCTCAAAATTAATTGCACTACACACTGGTGAGATCCGATCGTGACAAACATGTATATTTATTTCATTGTACGGTCACGTATGGCAAACAAGAGATAATGGCATAATTATACAAGGAAGCATATATATTGCCTCTTTACTAGATTTATTCTAGTTTTGTTGATTGTATTATCCCGAACAGAAATGCTGAGTAAATTATTTCAAAGCACCCTTTGCTGTACCATTCATCATCACAAATAGCGTCAAAATGTTCCAATTTCTACCACGTAAGGTCGATTTTCCCAAAAACCATTTCTATGAGCTCCCTAATCGATTGTCTATCACACGACAACACGAGGCGGCACCTGTCAATCGCGAAGCCTCTGACATACGCACACACAAGTAGTAATTGTAATATCGTTTGTCAAAGGCGGCGAACAGGCTCCCGTCGCTTTGAACTCGATAGGGACCTGAATAGGGCAGCACACGACAGGCGTCAAATGTAATTTTCCGCAGGCTAAGTCATAAACGTATGGCTGGAGGTATAAATCATGCCTCCATTAGCATCGACACCCTATAACCCCCACCGGTTGCGGCGCCCCACAATAATAAACACAATTTGTATGGATTCCACGCATGCAAAGAGCAAACACCTGGGGTTCCATTCTCTAAAGTCCATTACGTACTGTAAAGGTTTGCTGAACGAAAAATTGCTTTGACAGCTATACGAGGGTTTCGTTTCGACGACGACAGTAGCTATCGTACTGGCAATACGCAAGAGCAACACAGACAAGTTTTTAGCAGAGATTAGATAGTTCTAAATGCATGCAAAGTAAGCTTAATAACCTGCATATGTAAAGATACGGCTTCGAAAAGCTTTACTAACGTATTCTTTCTATTTCACTATCAGAGACAAATTCAATTTACAGAATGAAATGAATGAATGAAAGGTACTCCAAGTGAATATGTATTTTCTTGATCTATTTAAATGAGTGCATCACTAGTCTGGTCTCGTATCGTGTGCTTTCGCAAGCATGCACCCGCCGCGTTAGCTGCACTTTATGACGCCGGGTGCTCCACGGCATGCATATTGTATAGTGATCGAGGCATCGCCCCCGGCTACACAAGATGGGTAATTCTTCCAGACATAATACAGGCTAGAAGTGAAAACCGTCGGTGCCGGTTGCTATCTCCATAACGCAATCGTTACGTCTAGGGCTCGCCATTAGTCCTAAAACTGAATTTACGTCTTAAGTTTCCCAAGATATGTGAAGAAACCAGTGCAAGGTGGAAGTACTATGAGTTGAACAAATGCTAATACGCACAACATATTTTGGACCTTGCAGTTTAAATGTGAGATCCAATTCAATGCCCTAAGGTCAGAAACGCAGATATACTGTATCCGCTTCGTCCTATTTCCAGATTCAGTTTTCATTGCAAATATCTTTCACAACAGCGTGTTTTAATGAAAAGGCACTCAATATATTTAACTTATTAATTGACACGAATTGGCGCTATTTATTACTTGCGACATAATTCATAAAACCTCATTACCACGTGTGATATGATTCTGAATATTATCCTACAGGTACCTCGCCTAGACTAGACTTCTATCCACACCCTGGCCCTGGGCGCGGCGCAACGCGCACCGAGACTGCTATGCTTGCATAGCCACCGTCAACTGGAGCGCGGTTACCTTTTAAAGTTTAAGAACTTGACGTTAAAAGAGAAACAACGCTCTCTGTTTTAAAACACAATTCGCAAAGAGCTTTAAAGAATCTTCTCTGACTTACGGTAGTTCTTTTTTACTATCCACTACGTATTTTTAAGGGAGTTTTCACTGCATTTATGCACAGGCGATTTACACTCTTTTCGACATATTGTAATTCAGAGGGTTCCCACGGCCTAGTGTGCCCTTCAAAGCTTAAACAGATTTTGTAACGCGTAGTATTCTACGCCTCAGTTAGGTTTTGCCCGCATACTGGAGTGACCTAAGTAAAATCAAGTGTGCCCACACAGAGAGCACTTAAACGGCTTGAGATAGCATTATGCATAAGATAACATCATCGCATACAGGACCAGATTTAGACCACAGCGGGGGCTTATAAACTTTGTATAGCACTTATCATGTGAAACTTGTCGTTTTCGTACAATAAACGTAATCAACGCAGATAACAAAAGTTACATAGGCGTAATTACATCTTTTCCCATTATTTTATGACCTTCCTGAACTATTTTATTTGTTTGTTTGTGACCCCAACGTGACACTATGATACAATAAAATACAATAGGTACAATCATTAAATTTGCAACTCAGATGGCAAAATCCTAATTAAAAGGCAATGAAACATCAGTATTGCTTACAAGAGCACAGGGGCGATTCTCGCTCGGTAGCGGCGGTGTCCCCACTAGAGTACGTTATTGCTACGCGACGCGTGCGCCATCTAGCGGGCGACATATCACATTAGTAATGTATGACATCACACTGATATTGAATAGAGTGGGGTGCAGTGGCAGTCGGCAGGTGTAAATGGTGCTCAGTTTGAAACAGGATTCTACTCGTGAATCTGAACAACTTTTGTTCTACGATTTGTTATAAATTCGCAAAAAAATTGCCCCTCCCATACAAAGTTGGCTAATCAGCGCTGATCGATTTGTATGAAATGTCCAAAAAAAATGCTGTGCAGTCATCTCGAGAAACCTGCTTATACAAGATGTTAACAAATTAGTTGTCATTACTTCAACTAGGGCTTCTAATCGTGAAACTGAACAACTTTCCCAAAGAAACCCATAGTCAATTCGCAAAAAAAAAATTTGGATTTGGAATTCCCATTCTAAGTGGGCCAATCAGGTGACCGACTTGATAGAAAAGTACTAAAAATTTTCGCGAATGGAGTATGGGTTCCTTAGGAAAGTTGTTCAGTTTCACTAGTAGAAGCCCCAGTAAGTAATGATCACTAATTTCTTAACATCTTATATATATAACTGCTAGATTTTTTTATCAAAACCTGTATAAGTAGGTTATGTTTCTGAGGCAATCCAGCAGAGCTTTTACACTTTTATCAAGGACCACTCGACACAACTCAAAAAGCTCGTTTGACAAAACCCTCCAAGAACGCCGCCTTCGCTGCAATGTTCCACTACAGAAATTGCGAAAAGTTCTATTCGAATCGTCATTATTTGCGAAATCTACTTAGCGGACCACTTTTTCAGTGGTGACGATTGGATTAGGGAGACCCCACTTGTCCGCACGGAGTGGCGTTACGCGACTCGCGAAGGTAGACAGCGCGGCTGGGCCGTTTCGTCGGTCCGACGCGTTCTAGGAGGATAAGACAGAAATGACTCCCATACTTCGCCAATTTTGTATGGAAAGTTAAAAAAACCTTTGAAAACATATGAACAACTTCAAACAAAAATTGATTTTCATTACAAATCGCTGATCGGCCAATTTATATGAAGAGTCCAACATTTTTTTTACTATAATATGTTTCTTGGTAAAAGTTGTTCAAATTCTTGTATAGAAACACCAGTCTGAAGCCCTGGCAGATATTTTAAGAGCACCCATTTTTGTACACTTCACAGAATACGCCAACCCGACTACACTGCACGGAGAAAGCGCTTCGCGCGTACAGAATAACAAAAAACAAAACTCAACGCAAATAAATAAACGTACAAATAAAATAAATTAAACTTTAAAAATAGATTAAAATCAAGAGATCCTACTTCATGGCTTACACAATATATTATGGTCAAATAGAATACAGTTTTTCGTCAACTTTTGGAGACGATAGTGCTTTTCAGTATAACATACGTACAGTACCAGATAAAACTGTCTTAATGTTGACAATACACAGACGACGTCCACAGACTCGTGAGACAGAGATCGGGACCGTTTCAAGGAAAATGTATTTAATGGTAATAGTGTGCATACAATATTACTTACAACTTATATCCAATAACCAGGCTCTCGGTAAGTTTCACCTCGGTTTACGCTTAAAGTTTTATATTAATCATAAAGCAGGAAGTAGTTTATAGTGAACACAAGTTGAGAGCGGCGGCGAAGAGGCGGGCGGGTCTAAGCCACCTATCTGAGAACCAATCTTACAACATTTAAGAGGTATTTTACACCTTACGACAGGCATTTAATCGTAATTTATGGACCAGCCCTAGTAGCATGGCGACATGTCTCGCGCGCGACGCTAGATTTAAAAGCATTTGTTCCGTTTTTATGCTAAGCTAATGAAAGAGACAACTGAGCTGTTTTCTCGCGTTTGGCGCGACAAACAGCTTTATCTACGCCTTATGCTACCAGTGCTACCTCTGTCTTGTGATTCAGACATCAAGTATTGGCACGTAAGGTTGGTGTTCCATTTGTCGATTCTTAATCAACATTATGTGCTCCAAACACCGCGGCTGCCATATTTTGTATTAAATTCTATGACGCAATTCACACACGGGGGGCGCGGTAGCTTTTTGTATGGAAAACCGCGCCCAGCCCGTGTCAGGTTTGGTGTATGGAGTTCCTAATCCGACTTTTTATAAACCAATGTCAATGTCGGAAACAAAACATAGATCTATGTGGGTGATACAATTTTGACGTTTACATTTGTTTGATGAAATTATTCTCTAAATGAGCTTCGTGTTAGGTAAACAAAGAAATTACCTTCGAAAATTTTACAGTGCTACTTACTTCTAATTTTTTTATTTCATTTGATTTGAATGGCTTGCTTAAACACGTTCAATAATATTGTCAACGTTTTAGGCATCCATGATGAGAAAATAACATCAATACCATCAGATACCAATCAATATTTAATTATAAATAGTACTGGTGTAATTTCCAGTTCCGATATCGTCAATATTTTATTATATTGAACGTGTGTGCCTAGCACATCAAATATATTATACAAATAGAACACCAACCAAACTGTGCCGCCCGCCGGCCGCTAGCCGACTTCGTAAACGCCATCAGCCCATTGTCAAACTTTCTTAAAATAAACATAAAATTTAAAAAAAACAAACGTGGTTAAGAAATTGTAACTTTTAACAACTCAATCATATCGTTAAGTACTAATTAGTCACACTTATGTCAATAATGGTTCAAATAATGACGCCGAGCGCAGTCTTAGCACTAAATGCATTTTTATGTTAATTTTAACTTATTTTTAACATTTTTTAGATATTTCTTCAGGCATAATTGTTTAGCCAATACTTAAATCGACAAATTATATCGAAAATTTTATGTTACGCATAATTTCAAACGGTTGAAAATTATCTACAATATCATAACAAAATGTATTGTACTTAAAAAAGATAACCACGAAATTCGGATCGTAACTAGTCTTAACGAAAACTGATAAAAACCTTTCAGTTTAACCTACAACGGGACTAGCTAGGTTACTATAACCACTGGTTAACTATTGCTACCATTAAACTAGGGTTCCAGTATGGAACATATCTTAGGTATCGGTGACAACCATTTCTGCAACGTTATAGACAAAAGATTTTGCTCTACATCTTGTCACCTATATTTTAGAATTGGAGAATTTAATTTTTTTTTGTTTTTTTTTTTATAATTTTTCGCAGCCGTAAAACGTATTTGTATAAAAATAAGCGCTACGCTATTCCCTAACTACCTACAGCGTACTTAATTATAAGAATAATATTTTTAACTTTAAAACTACATGTATAACAGTCACAGCACTATATAACAGTGTTTAATATATTTTGTATTTATTTACAGATTTATAGGTATATACAAGCGCACTTCGAGTGTGGTGTTCTGTATTATAATAGAGATAGCCATTTTTATCGCAGTTTCGGTTGCCATGGTGACGGAGAGCTAGCGCGGGCGGGCGGTAACAGCCACACTGCCGCGCTTACGATAACAGCAGTAAGCCTGTGAAACACAGTTTCGACTTTTCGACACATTTTTGCATTTTCCGAATTGTTTCCTTACATTATTTTAAATTCAATTTTTGAAATGCGTAGCTCAGATTCTGTATTTTTATACTGCGTTATCATTTATCTGTCTTATTTATTTGTTCTTACATTATTACATGACGAAATGGGTGAAGTTACTGCTTTTAAAAATATACTGCTTTTATCGTAAGCACGGCAGCACATTGCAGGATGCAGGCCTAGCGTTTATAACTTCGCATTAGTTCTGCGGCAGTATCCACTGAAGGAAACTATAAAAATATCGGCGCTTGAGTGGGCAAGCGGGGACCTGGCTAGCATCATTACTCTATACATTTTCTGTTACGGTCTTACCCCGCGCTCGCGTAAGGTACTTGAAATGATCTAGAAACCTCTTTAACTAATAATTCGGAAGAAACTGAATAACATATTATTTTTTATGTGTTTCTTTAGACCCATCGTTTCTTCTCGCTCTGTAAACACTTCCCGAGACGGCGGGTATACGAGTTCCGAGTGGTAGGCACCTCGTATTAGGTAGACCTTTGAAAAGTGTACAATGCTACAGTAGTACACAAAAAATAACGCGCGTCGGTAATCTTCGTTCGCGCAGACACGAACAAACTATCGACGGAAACACCCGAAACAATCAATGCACGGTGACAGCCGTCAATCAGGCGCGATATCAATCAACCAATAGCGGCAGCGATTTTAGGAACATGTAATGGTGGATGACAATGAAGCTATTTGATTAGTCCATCAGTTTCCAGCGTAATTAAAATGTGTCTACTGCGCAGGTACATCCGTAAGCCTTATTAAATGTGTATTACTGTACCTACTTCGAATAACAAATTTTTTCATTCCCATTTTTAACTATTGTTCTAGAACTTTGTTGAACTGAGTCTAGTTGCAACATTGTCTATTAACTGATAGTTTATGTAAATCAAATATTTAGGACATTTTGCAGTAGAATACTTCTTTGTCACCCCCCCCCCCCCCCCCATATGACATTTAAAGACAGACTTTGTAAGTCACTGCATTCATAAGTTTTCGAGGCGGCAAGTGAGAAGTGTCCCACATACATGTGTTACAATATAGGAGCTAGACCCTAACTGGAGCGAGCTTCGACTGTCACACTTAACAACGTTTGTTCTACGATTTATCCGAAATACTCTTTTTAAATTGAGTATCTTAGTCAAAAAAAAACCTTGTGGAGTCCAATTTTTTGTAGGTCGTATTAATTGGTTAGGAAAAGTGGTTGAGTGTGATGGTATTAGTAGAAAAGCTGCATTAACTTGTCCAACACCTATTTGTTAACATCCATTACAAGTAAATAATTTACATCTTCAACATCAGCCAAAAGACGTCCACAGCCGAACAAAGGCCTAGCAAGGATTTTCACTTTTTCCGATTTACAATCGCGTCTACAATTCCTAATCTAGAAAGTGTTTTTAGTTCAAAAACTCGAACAAATATAAATGTTATCCAGTTTCTTGAGTAGAAAGAATCACAGGTAAAAGATTTCTAAATGATAACAGACCAGTGTTTTTACGGACTTGGCTGAGCAAAGTGGCAAACTCCCATCCACCAATCGTTGGGTACGTCACGAGCTCAACTTTTGATGTAGTCTTTTGCGAGTAATCCACAGTTTTCATATGACAAGCTGAAGGATGTGCACTATTTTCCACGCAATTGTTTCGTTTTTTTTTTTTGTTTTTCTTTCATATTGAACGTTTACCACGTCAAGTCGTAGGTATTTATTTCGTAAATAGAATTTACTTCGTCATACTATTTTTTAAAAATTTTGGAACTGTCTACGTTTATTTTCTTTTTTTGTTGAATTGTCATTTTCAATAAATACACATCCTTTACTTTACAGATTAGAAACGACATACATTTTTGGCGCGAGCTATTGATAGGAAAGAGCCGAACATATATAAGTTCAGCTCTCAAATCTTATGCGAACATTTACAGAAAAATATTATGTTCACATGATTTTTTTTAGTTTTCCAAGAGCCTTTTGTTACGCCGCATCTGTCTGTTAGGATATTGACAACGAATCACAGTTGTAGCGACGTACTTGTCCTACTGGCTAACATCGAGGGCTGTCCAAGCGACACGAGAGGCAGTGTTAAAACGTTTAAACCTAGACGCAACACGATACATACATTGGATCGGTTATTTCATTTATCATTAGATTAATTAGAGTAATAGTGAAGTGAAACGTATGTGGCGGGAATTCACATATTTTGTTTAGTTTTTCGTAACATTTTGTCGAGAAGTTGCCAAGAGATGCAATAGATGGCGCTTGCCTTTTTTTTTGATACATACATTGACAGTTTCGATATACCGTCATCCATCATACTTGCGTGCATCTTTTCTATCTTTTAGTTTTTTTACCAAAATACCTTAACTATCAAGTTACTATCACTAAATCGTAATTAACAGAAAATAATGTAACATTATCGGGAAGCTTGCTTCCGACCTTTAGGTGTGATAGATTATGATAAAGATATGATTTCGTACATTACGAAAAACGTGAAAAAAATATCGCAAGTTCTCGCAACATATCCTTGTTTCAATTCACTTGAATAGATCCTAGGCTGCTAGTAACGCAGCGACATGACATTAGATATGTATTTAGTTAATAGATAATTGTGTCTACAATAAATAACAAATAAATACACGCAATCCCATCGCGTGTGGCACACACGACAGCGCATACACTGGTGTGCGTTCGGAGGGTGCGCTCTGATGTCAACCGTTCACTCTGACAACAGAATAGCATAATATAAATTCACTCTGACAACAGGATAGCATAATATAAATCGCTTAAGTGTGAAAGAGAAGCTACAAGACGGTTGCTGTCAGAGTGCACCCTTGGAACGCCGACCTGCGTCCATGCACGTACGCATACTACAGACATTGTAGGTCGTTAGTCGGTGAGCGAAAGGGCTAGGCCATGTTAAATCTAACTCGGATACAAATTAGATTCTAAAATTCTGTTCGGGAGCACAATTCGGTTTGAATTCATTTCAGATAGATGATGTTATGACTTTTGCTGTGACCAAGACCGTCCGATCCCAAGGCGTACGTCGTCGCTTGGCGGAGGTAGGTTTTACTGCCGAGTAGGCACATATTGTCTAAAAATACTAAGAGTAATATGCAGTCATCTGTCAAAAAAACCTTAGAGAAGGCTAATCCATAGGACTTTGTTATTTCAACGCAAGTTAGAATCGACACTGGATGATAGATAGCTACTTTATCGCTCCATAATTAAATTATGTTTCTCCTTCAGTTACTTCTTTACTCTATGGTCACACTTATTCCTTGCGCGCTATATACGTATCTTAAGTCCTTTCAATCACCGACCAACAACCACAAGTCTGCTAGCTACCAAAGTCCCTTCCTTTTCTCCCTTTTCCTTTAACTTAATTATGCGTACACACATCTTATTACCTTTTTAGTGAACAAGTCTTACTTTTGCTTCGATATTACCCATACAGGCTAAATTAACTATTAATAATAACTATCGGCATTTTTTTCTCAAACTCTAGTGATCAGCGGCCCGGGTGACCGCTTCTTTTTTATCACACTTTATTAACATCAAACAATACACTCATCTCATTCCCGCATTGAACAATAACCATCATCTATCCCGCTCACTCTCCAAATCACAGTCCTAAACCGCCAGACGCACGGAGAACTATCCCCGGTTCTTCTATTACTATCAAACCTTAAATAAAATAAATACACCCTTCATTGGCGGACATTACCTAGTGCAAGGCACACGGGGCTAGTATCTAGTATCATCGCTGCGGGTGCGCGGAGTACTGGCGGCGGCGGCGGTGCGGGGCGGCGGGGGGCGCGCGGCGGGGCGCGGGGGGCGCGGGGGCGGCGGCCCCCGGCGGCGGGGAGCCGTAGCGCCGCTGCTTGGACGAGAACGAGCGCGAGTGCCGCTGCTTGGGGCCGCTGTCGCCGCCGCCGTAGCGCTGCTGCATCACCCCTGCGGACAAAACAAATCAAAATATGTTATTCGAACTAGGTAGCATTGTGGCGGTTGCACTTGACACCAGGCAACCGCCACCTATACCTTCTGGATAGGACGGTTAAATTGTGCCACACGATAAGAGGTAGCATCGTACACATTCATTTTTAATAAAGGCCATCTACCTAATACGAAGTTCCTACCACTTTTTTTCAGATGAAATTTTCACCTACCACTTGGAATACGTATACCCAACGTTTCGGGAAGTATTTGCGGAGAGACGCAACGTCGAGTGTTTACGTGTATTGACCAAACTTTTGTAAACTATGTAGATACATTTTTCTTCTTTGGAATTTGTGCTTGTGAAAGGATGAATTGAAGATGGCAAGAAAGCGGCTTCAATAAGTGCCGTGGACAGGTGTCTTCACTAGTTCCAAAGAACACTGTTCAGCGTCGGAACTTCAGACAAAACCATCCACACAATTTATATTAATGTCACGATGCACGATTATATCTCAAATACGTCCACTACTAAACTTAAGTCTTCTCAGGCTGGAAAGTATTTCACTTTAGCGATTCTAGGGTACAGGCATCCAGCGGCTTCCTGACAATTTCTGAGCGGAATTTAATATCTCTCTCATCGCTTTAACCATATTATCATCGGGACAGACAGCGGTCACGGCGGAGCACTCAGCATCACCAGGCAATCAAGTTGAGGCCATTTAGATGTCCTACAGTCGGACGAAACTCAATGCGGAAGCCATGTCGAACATCAGACATCTCGTTAACAATTTAATCGCCGAATAAATGTTTTTTCTTTCTTTCTTTCTTCACAATATAAGTAACCGCCTCCGTAGACTTGTGGCTTGTCCGCTTGGTTCATATCAGATCGCGGGTTCGATTCCCGGCGGGGTCCAACTTTGTAGGACTTGGTTTAGTTGGTGGTAGGGCATTTTAAGATAGCCAGTTCCCCATTGCGTTGGGGAAACTTGGTAAGTCCGCTTCCATCTTCGACATCATCATCACTTACCATCAGGTGAGATGATGCCAAGGGCTTACCAATTGAAGGTAAGAAAAAAGAAAAATATAAGGCTCACCTGAAGGTATATTATTGAAGTCAGAATTGCTAGTAATATGGTGTATGATCAGGCTCTGATGCGCGGAGACCCGTCTGGGCGTGGGCGAGGAGCACTGCAGCGCCGACAGGGGGGGCGGCGACGTGCGCGCTGACGTCACAGCCCCGCCCCCCTGCGGCGGCGACCCCGCCGCGCCCCCCGGCCCCGCCGGCTGCGGGGGCGGGGACGCCATCGGCGCCGGGGGGGAGTTGCCCGCGCGCGACCCTGAGTCTGACCACTCCTGCGAAAGAATAGTAGTGTTACTATCGTTACTTTAGCGGACGTATGAATGTGTTGCGAATGTATCCTTTACTGCAGCGCGTAAGGGATCTGTAAGGGAGCTCATGACATCTCCAGAAGCATCTAGTTCCCAAGTGCATCTAGCAATACATGAGAAAAGTTATATAATGGGGAAGTTTCCTATACACGTTAGTCCTTAATAACAGCCCAGCTAATACGGGCGCCACAATTTGATACAGCTTGCGCAATTCGTTGAATTAACCAATCACAGTATCACAGTTTCCTGCCAATTTCACTAAGGCAGCGCCATCTAGCGGCGCTGTGGCGAACTACGATCCCACACACCACACTCACCTCGCTGGAGGAGGGCGTGGGGGAGCGACTCAGCGCGTGGCTTCGCCGATGCGGGAAGAAGAACGGCTCGAAGGTGTCGCGCACCCAGCGGCGGTACTGCAGCACGTGGTCGGTGACGCGCACGATGCGGCCGAGCACGCTGTGGCGCGCCAGCAGCGCGTTGTGCGGCGCCACCGCTTGCTGCAGGATTATGTAGCCGTAGTCGAACGCCTGCGCAATGGAGCAACATCACCTTAATAACACGTCTTACATAATGGTTATCTTATGGTAGACTAGCTGTTGCCCGCGGCTCCGCCCGCGTGGATATTGTATTTGTGACGGTTTCTTGAGGATGGCATGGAAATGTTATATCCAGATCCCCCTTAAACTATGTTCTACTATGTTGTTTTCCAGCCTTTACTTAAAAGTACTATATGTGTTAAACGAGTGCTTTATCTATCTACCTACCTACCAAATTTCATCCCAATCCATTTAGTAGACCATTTAGTAGATTTATAATTATAACTAAAATTCATTGCCATGCCCTAACAAGGCGCTATAATGTTATCTCCACCTTGTACTGCTATTCTATGTACCCTATGTTATAGCATGCAATAAATGATTTGATTTGATTTGTAGTTTTAGCGTGAAAGCGGAACAAACATGATGAAGTAAAAATTTCACTTTTAAGCCATTCCTCCGGGAACCTTCAAGTTTTCCCGGATAAAAGTATCCTGTGTTAACCGGAACCGGAAAGCGGAACAAACATAATGAAGTAAAAATATCACTGTTTAGCCATTCCTCCGGGAACCTTCAAGTTTTCCGGGACAAAAAGTATCCTATGTGGTAACCGAGTGTATTATCTATCTACCTACCAAATTTCATCCCAATCTGTTTAGTAGTTTCAGCGTGAAAGCGGAACAAACAAACAAACAAAACATCTATACTTTCGTATTTATAATATTAGTGAGATGAGATATGCTTAGTAACACTGGTGATGATAATCTATGGGTAGATACAACTGGTAGCTCGCTGCACTGCACTGTGCGATTTGGTGGATGTACGGGGTAAAGATTGCCATACAGCTCGCAGACTGATACTCGATGGAAAAAATTCGAAGTAATACCCAAAGACGTGGTGTTCTAAGCCCCCACCAGGTGGGCTGATGATGTAGTCAGGCGTGCTGGAAGCCGCTGGATGTACGTGGCACAAAACCGGGTTAAGCGGAAGTCTATGAGGGGCGGCCGTTCTTTAAAAATGCACGTCATCCGTCTGATATGACAATTATGAATGAGAGTGTAGATAGCATTTTATCCTGCTTTAATTAAAATAGCATAAATTTGTCATTATATCCGTCAGCGTGTCTTCGATACACAGCACAGAGCGAGAGCATCTTTAATACATAATCATCCGCCTGCTTGACCAGCGGAGCAACAGTACTGACCTGCTCGACCGGCAGAGTATCGTAAAACCTGCTCGACCGACAGAGCATCGTAAATGCCTGCTCAACCGACAGAGCATCGTAATGGACTGCTCAACCGACAGAGCATCGTACCGGCCTGCTCGACCGACGGAGCCGGCGTCGCACTGACCTGTTTGACCTGCAGCGCGCCGTAGCTGGAGCGGCCGATGTCGTTGCCGGCCGTCAGCGGGTCCTCGATACACAGCAGCGACGGCCGGTGTCCGTCGTTCATCTCCTTTAGAAGATACACGATTTTTACTCTAGATTTACTGATGTTAGAGTTATGAAAGCAGGAAGTAGGGTTCACTCATTTTGACAACATTCGATAGAACTGTTGACAAAGCATTAAGCTCGCCTGGCTAGCCATTTCCTTAAATTTTTGTTATTTAGTTCTTCTTCATCCCCATAGCATCATGCCTGCTTGCAAGAAGTTCTGCCTTGAAACTTTACTGCATCGCCCTCTTCTACAGTGCATCCAGATATTGCAGTGCTTTGTCCCAATATCATCATACCAATAGTCATTAACCAACGATTGTGGCAGAAGCAACCACCATTCTATGAGATCATGAACTCCCGAATGTCTTAAAATATGACCCAACACCGCAGTGGCGTGCGGCCCATACCGGCAGTAAAGCACTGCCTGCCCTGCAAAATGCCAGTGCACAATGTAAATACAATAAAATATGAAACTGACAAATTACATTTTGCCATAAAAAGCGAAAACATAAGCTGTTTTTGTTCGTAATTAAAGACTAATTTTCACACTCTTATTATTTTTCGTAAATCCATTGTTATCGATATACTGAAAGGACTCCATTTGCTTTTCTTTTTTTTTTTTTTTTTTTTTTCTTTTTTTATGGCAGAGGTGGCAAACGAGCAGACGGATCACCTGATGGTAAGCGATTACCGCCGCCCATAGACACCCGCAACACCAGAGGAGTCACAAGTACGTTGCCAGCCTTTGATTTGGGAGTACGCTCTTTTCTTGAAGGTTTGAATGTCGTATCGGTCCGGAAATACCGCAGGCGACAATTCATTCCACTTATTCCGCTTATTTTGATTACAAATTATCATTTTCCACATTAGATGCACTAATAGTGTCCAAAGCAGATCCAAACCAAGTTTTTTTTTTTAAATTTGAACACCAGATTTTAGTTACACCTACCCAGTACATAAACTGCGCACGCCACTGCGTGCTTTCTCAAAAAACCAACATCAAACAAAACCCACAAACCTTTTGCAGGTCATCCTTGGACACGTAGGAGCCGCCATTCTTGACCCTGATGGCCGTCTTCACGTAGTTGAACTTCCTGCCGTAGAGCTCGAAGAACTCGATGAGCAGCACGCCCAGGTTGTGGGACTGGCGAAGCCTCTCGGGCCGCGGATGCAGTTGGAGGAAGCTGATGCACATCAGGATTAGGGAGTACGACGAGATGCCGCCGGTGAACACCTCGTTAAGGTCTCGCTGGAGGAGGAACTGCTTCAGCACCATCACTAGCCGGGAGAGCACTGGATATTTTTCCTGCAAATAATTAAAATTATGTATATTTGATAGCATTCCCTTTGAGAATTTTGCCGAGAAGACGCGGAATATCTCCTCGGGTTCAGATTTCGGATTCACTCGTCAAGATATAGAGGTAGGCACATACTTTTTTCCCTAAACAGCAGGTCGAAGACTATTGTGCTTGGATCTGGATCAAGTCCTGTGCTAGTACAATACAGAGTCTGTTTTTCTTTGTAAAATACTAGTTTTCCCATATGCCATAAAAAAATAAACAAAATAAAATGTCTGACACCTAATCGCGAGGGCTTTCGCTATGTATCTACGATATACACATAATATACTGTCCTGTTTCTACGCTGCATTGTCGTGATACCAATGTAAATATTAGAATGATCAGAAGTTGAATGACAGCTGTCAAATCCATACAATTAGCGACAAGATATTTGTAATAATTGAGATTTCCCAATTACTAAGTCTTTACCTAACTACAGCACTTCCTTTAGCTTCGGATTCTTCTAACATATTATACTTAGCCAAGTTTCATTTTGTTTTATTGCATCTATAATAATTATAAGAATATACTTGTTTATGCCTTTTTTATGTACACAGTTAATTATTATAATATTTTTCCTGTTTTACGTATGAGATTTTATAAGCATGAGCACCAAATTTTTGTATGTAACATCTTCAAAACCATGTTTACAGCAAATAAATATTTCAATTTCAATTTCCGTAGGTATATGTTATTCAATAAAGTGCTTTTATCCATTCATCATAAATTCATAAGATTCACTTTGATAAATGCATACGAGTCAAATGAAATCAGTTCTGATCGAATCATTTATTCAAAATACAACCTCAGGCTAAGCTACTTATCACACCGAAACTACGTCTCGCGTAGTAAGCAACCCAAAACAAAACCCCGACACTCTACGACACGCTGATAAGATATTGCGTTGTTACAAGCATCATGTTATCTTGGAACAGCCGATATAACAGCAGTGGTTGGCAGCTACTGCCCGCATGTGTTAAGCTGTTAAGATATGACCACTCACTTCTCTATACAAGTCGCGTAATCAGTTTTTTAATGAATATACGCATAATTTCACGAAAAACCCAAAGATTGTGCAATCGATTTTTATTGCGCGATTTTGCAGAATGTAAACCGCATTTTGGTGACATCTGCAGTCCTCGCCACAAAAGACATTCATAGAACGCGATATTGACTTTTCTTCGGACTGTACGACATTCAGTCATCGTCGGTTGGACCGCGGCCGTTCCCCAGGCATACCGCCTTGCCTGGCGGAGGTACCTCCTTTTCCTCTAAAGAGTGGGTACCTCCAGTTCCTACAGCATCTATAAGATCCAGTATATCTCGGGAAAGATCGGCCACATTCGGATAATATATTCGTTTTATAGGCATTACGCATCATTACATCTTTTTTCGTCTGCATTTGGCAATGACGAGCAATAAAACATCGATTATGCGATCCCCCGGTTTTCTATAGTCGTGAAAAAAACGAATTACGCTATCTTACGGTAAAATACACTCATAAGTCCTGATATGTTTTAATTAGGTGTCGTTAGTGGAAAGAAATTATATCTTAACCTTATTGGTTCACGTTAAGAGTGACATTTGAATAAACACGATTCTCTCCGCGAGGAAACCACGCGACGGTTCTGTATGAGAAACCAGTACTATGGTTTTTCCGCATCCATGGCCACTAAGGTGAAGATAAAGCATAGAAGAGTAAACACAGATAATATAATATTGTGGACGAGATCTTGGTACCGACCTTGAATTGCTTGATAAGCTCCGCGCTCTTCACGCCGCTGCTCATGTTGAATGAGATGTCCACCTGCGCACACACATACACACATTGTAATGAATGATTGCACTATGTAAATATTTTTTGACAAAATGTTAATGTTGCAGCCAGATCGTGGAATTAGCCGTTAAACAAAAGCGCTAGCCGCTTTATAAACAACTGAGTAAAAAGCGACGAATAAAACCGAGTCGGTCGGACGGTCGAATAGGTTACGTTATCAATGTATTGTCAGGAGCCACCACGTAGAAAGCTTGATTTAGTTTTTAAAAATACACCGTCGTAGTTCACAAAGCAGCTGGCCCGTTTGCAAGCAGCTAATTCTACGATTTGGCCACATAAATATAATTTAAATAAGTAAATAGCTTGGTATTTGACAGTATCAAAAATAACTAGCTCGTTTGACATTTTAATCCGCTTGAAATATTAATGAGAATCACCAAATTAAATAGTTCGTCGAAGGCACATGCCACTAACCCGAACCAAAACAAACTAGTTAAGTCACTCGGCTGACTGGTATTCGAATACCGGATTGAAGTATTGAACAAACCAACTGGACGGTGGTCTCTTGACGATGGGCACGGTATACATACTATCTCGATATTGTCCTTTTACAGCATCACCTGACTTCAGCAATAACGTCAGAGTTTACTGAAAGGCGTATGCTGTTGCCTACAGCTTTTTTTTACCCTCAATTGGTAAGCCCTTGGCATCATCTCACCTGATGATAAGTGATGATGATGCCGAAGATGGAAGCGGGCTTACAAAGATTCCCCAACGCAATGGGGAACTGGCTATCTTATCTTCATGCCGGAACACATCAATGCTGTTAACATTGATGTTTGGCGGCAAGACTTAGATAAGATGGTGGTAGCTAGCCAGGCGGGCTCAGAGAAAATGCCCTACCACCAACCAAACCGAGTCCTACAGAGTTGGAGCCCGCCGGGAATCGAACCCGCGACCTCCTGATGTTAAGCGAGCGGACAAGCCACTGGGCTACGGAGGCGTTACTAGTAGTTAGCTACAGCTCACCTTGACGTCGGAGTATTTGTCGGTCATCTTGACGATAGGCACGGTGGCCTTCTCCAGCACCTTGATGCTCTCCTTCTCGGCAATGTCCTGCACCACCAGCTCACGCTCCAGGGTCCACAGCGGCAGCTTCTCCCACTGGCCTGCCGACAAACAAGGAACAGTCAGCGACGTAGCCACTTGGATATCTGGGTCCTGTTCCAAATACAGGATTTCATAGCGTGTTAAATGCTAAAGCGCTTTTTTATTTGCCAAATCTTGGAACTTCAGAGTAGTGGATATTTAAGAAATACCCTTCAAAATTTACCGGCTACCGCTAGAAGGCGCAAGTTGAAAAAATCATGAGTGCGGACGATACCTTATCCAGGTCAACGTGCCGATGCAGTGAAGCAGTAAAGAATCTCCAGGGCTGAACTACTTTATAGAGGAGTTTTTTGACTAGATCATAACGTATTTTTCTGATAAACAATATATTATGTAAGTAATATGTTCGTTCAGGTGTTTCGCGCGCATAAATTGTCGTGCAATAAATCAGTCACGGTTCATGACTTACCTACGCAGTTGCACTAACAAGCTTGTCTTCATAATATCTCTACAATTTTGTCGAATTATTTATTTATTTTATTTTATTTATTCAGGGAACATACAGTCATATAAGTATAGTGTTACATACACATAATTATAATATTACAACAGACCTGGAGTCCCATAGGATATTTTTATTACATCAAATAAATGAGCTCTGACAAAGAACTATAACTAACTATTGTTGTATTAATTTAAAAAAAGGCTGACATGACGGCGGCATACTTATGGTTAAGGTGGGAGAAGACTGACACACCTTAAGGACAGTCTATCTATCCCCGCTTATGGACATCAGTAACTTCAGAATGGTTTTCAGTGCCTTACTGATCGAAAAAGGGCTTTAAATTAAAGCATCGCCTCTTATTTCGGCATACACGCTGGCTAACTCGCTCCACCCACCGGGGCGTACTGCTGGGCAGCAGATATGGAGCAAGCAGTAGTACCCATCGGAACTAGCATGACACTCTTTTAGTAGTAGAAATACTAGGCATCTTCGTGTTTGTCCGGAATGGTTCGGTTTGCCGGTTCCATTCATGCCGCCAAGTGGATGAGTGTCCATAATTATGTAATAAGATTTGCATCGCCGCGGTAGATACTTGTTGCTCGCGTGTGAAACTGTGAATCACCACGACACTGCGCCACGCAAGGCATTCTCACATAGTGCTCTAAAGGTATAGAGCGTTTCAACAAATAGTTCCTATGCCGTTATGTTGGCAGCAATGTTTTCCACACACACTACATAGAACTCAGACACACACTACATAGAACGCAGACACACACTAACAAAATCGGTAGAAGCATCTTCGCGTGTTGATGTCGTTGATAGACAGGGGAGCCAACATAACGACATAGGAAAACTATTTGTTGAAACGCTCTATACATTACAGCGACGTTTTCAATCAGAAAAATTGGATATCTGGATCCTGTTCCAAATCTACGATAAATTATCATGACAAGAGTGTGTCCCTTTCACACTTAAATAGACTTATAGACTATTGTAAACTCTTGTCAGGGTAATACATATTAACATAATTACTCTCTCATAAGTATTTTGGAATGAAAGCCTAAATTCTTAAGACGATTTCTGACTTTTTATGACGCTAGGCTGTAGTGTAACTAAAAAACTATGTTTTGGAGAAAAAATTGTATTTTACGAACTCATTAGATTCAATTTGATCGACAAACGTGAACCAAACAAAATCTGATGAATTAAGAGACGTGCATTCGTAGTAGCGCGCTGGAATGCGCTCCATACCAATGAAGCTTTATTCTTATTTCAATTTTAATCAATCAAAGTTAATGAAATCTGACTAACGAAACCTTCATTTGGTAGTTTCTTAAAACGCTTCAAATTAAAATAAGAATCAATCAGAATTAGTTTTTTCGCTAGAGATACACTCCCTTAACAGGCTGGCGTGGACAAATGGACAAGGCAGGCCGTCCGTTCTGCAGTTGTTTTACTGTTTAAGCGCCCAATGGGGAAGAAAACGCAAAGCTATTTGCAGATGGCGCTTCGGACGCTTGACTCATAACAACTTTCAATTTGTTCGCGTTTTTTATTATCAAGGTGTAATAAAATAGTTTTTTTTTCTGTAAAATTGTAAATTGGAAAATTTATGCGACTTGGACTGTTCCTTAATGAAAGGCAAAGCTCAAAAATACATGATTGAAAACGTAAGTTTTCCCACGTCTTCTTCATCCGAGAATCTTTAGGAAATTAATGATTTCCATTATTATTGCAACCAATCGCCACACAATGCGGCATTTTTTTAATAAATCTTATGTTTAGTTCACGTAAACATTTTTTCTATACGATTTGACAGTTAGTGATGATTGTTATGAGTCAAGCGATATCAGCGCCTCTATCGGCGAGTTCTGTCAGTTTCCCCATTAGAATTCACAAAATATTTCAACGGAATACAAATGTTTGGAAGACTCATCCTACGGTATTAGTATACAATTATGAGGTAAGCGAAGCGATTGTGAAAGCATTACAATGAAGTGTGACTTAAAAATAGCCACTGGGACTGTGCCGAATATAACCTCTTCTATATTTTGATACAATTTTACTTTGATACCTAATTTTGTTCAATTTTTTTATTGTACGTCAAACTTTTTTTTTGTGCACACGTGTCTTTATTTCTAATTTTACAGTCCTTAGTCACAGTAATCAAATTCATCATCCATCACATGACTGTGTCCGTTGGGAAAAAGGACTATTAGTCTGACAGCTTACTACAGTTTCAATGAGACCTAGGACTTTGTATTCTGCAAATCGGTCATGTGGAAACTGTATCCCCGTCGTGTCCAAATTGCTTAGTAACAGTCTTTTCATCTGGCGCCTAAATTGCTGAGACTGTTTCGTGTTAGACAAGGGTAATTATAAAACGGGCGAGGACATCCCCCGCCCCCTCGAGCCCCTCCTGACCGCTGCCAGAAATAGATTACTATGCGCCGCGCCGCGTAGGTATAACATACATAACATACAATGTGTTGACTATACAGCATGATACACTATGACCAGTGAGTGCACAGATGAGAGCTATTTCAGCCGAGCCGTCATCACAGCGTAGTAGCTTTAGTTTCATTTGCAGCGTGTCTCACCCATCAGTGTGCCTTGCGATGCGGAGCGGTCTCTGAATGGGGTCGTCCATTAATCACGTGATGATTTTTAGCAACTTTTTAGACCCCCCCCCCCTGGTGACACGTGGTGAGGTTTTAGACTAAAAATCAAGTGTATTTTTTTGGTATAAAATATTATCTTTAAATACAAGTATAATGTAATTTAATTTTGAAAAATTAAACATCGTGATAAAAATATCCAGACAGTCATTAAGGTTGCAGGTTGTTTCTGACTACCTGAAGCCGTTTCGAACCTTGGGATGAGTTAAAAACAACGTAATAACAACAGTGAGGCGTTTGGAACTTACTCTAGAAATCGCGCGTTCAACGAAAACATAAATACACGTGATATCTCTCTACACCCCCCCTCCCCCCTTGTGATATTTCGAGTTTTTTTCGATCCCCCCCCCCCCTCCTGAGCCTCACGTGATTAATGGACGACCCCAATGTCTGCACGGTGATGTCATTCAGCCTGTAGGGTCTTGTAAAGCTACTGACACTACTGAAACTACTGGAAATTGCCCCGGAAAAAAACCCTTTCGGTGCGTTAGGTTCTACATATTTTTTCTTTACATATTATTTATTTATGATCACAATGATCTCCTGTTTGATATCCAAACCCCTCGAGAATAACTTAGGTAACTTACTCGTATTTCGAACAAAAATAATTTCAAAGGTATTGTCGTTAATAATATCATATCAGTCTCTTGTATCCCATAATACACGGAATCCTAGCAGTGGCCGATCGTGTGTTTGTGTAGTGTGTATGTATGTCTCTGGATATAAGTTAGTGTAGACTTCGTACAGTGCTTTTGTAATCCCTTGACACAAGGACGAACTGCGTATCGTGAATCGTGATGCAACGCGATGCGAAATTCCCTCGCAGTACTACATTATGGATGTTTACCTGTACCGACGCTACCGTAGTGAACAAATGTTGTGTAAATCGCTCGTCCTAATAGGGCAGATGACTAGTAATTTGAGTCGTTTGACTTTTTATTATGTGTTAAAACGGCATTTTATTGTAAAAACTTTTAAATAATATTTATATGCTGCAGTACCTAGTTGAATTTAAGTGTATTCATTTTAGCTGTGTCCACAGTCGAATTTAGATTTCTTTCTTTTTCATTTTTGGCTTCTGTCCGTGTGAAAGGACACAAGTAGGTCACTCATAGATATACCTACGTATAGGTACTTAATAGATATCATATTATGAAGAAAATACTTAACTTCTAACGTAATTTTAGACCGTACAAAACGACTGAACCTACATGCACAAGTAACAATGACACCCGTTACAAGGCATAATGCAAGAGTATCATCGAGATAAACACATATTATTTCGATGAACAGTATGCATTTATGTTTGGTAGGCGGTGCAAGCCCCCTCACGCGCGGCGCGCATCACTGTGGTGCATGGTTGCGTCTAGTGATGTAAATAGAAAAAAAACAAAATGTATTTTTTCACAATTTTGAAAAAAAACATGAAATAAAACATGGCGCCATTGCTTTTTTTATAAATTTGGTTTTTTTTCAGAAAAACTAAAACACAATAACTGAAATGGAATAAAACATTGAAAAATTTAATAATTATTATTTTAATAGATAAAATAAATAATATCATGTCTTTAGAAAAACAAGTTTTATTTTAAATTAAAAATGTAATAATTTTTATTCTGAGTCAATATAATCACAATCAGTAGAGCTGCCTACTGCTTACGCCTGTTTTGTCATCATCAGAGCAAGAAGTTTCATTTTCTTCTGTGTCTTCGTCCGAATCGACGATGCTATCAAGAACTCTATCTTCTGCTTGTGATGATACTGGAATGTAATACTGGGCTTGTGATTGAAACCCTAAATTGTGAGCAATGTAAATTATCTTTCTAGCCCTGTCATTCTTCAGCTTGTTGCGCTTTTTGCTGTGAATTTCGCTGTAAGTACTAAATGTTCTCTCGCACGCCACAGATGTAGTAGGAAGCGACAGAAATTTAACGTCTACTTTAGACAAATCAGTTGATTTGCATAGTCCTGCCCACCAAGCAATGGGAGTCAATTTGTTCAACCTTGACCACAAAAAACACTTGGAAAAAAAATCCTGTTTTGCAATGTAATTTGCAAGCTCTGCAAGTACTGTATCCTCATTGACGTCTGGAATTTTAACAGCAGAAACAAAACCCCTCAAGAAAGACACAGCACATTTAAGGTCATATTTTTGGTCTTCACTTGTTTGTTCTAAGTGTTTCCTCCAGTTTGGTTATAAGCTTTTTGGTATTCCTCCATTCCATTGATCAGTGAATGTTACCATATTTTTTAAGTTAAATAAGTACCATACAGAGTAACTGATAAAACAACGGTCGTATTTGAGGAGGTGAAAAAGAAGCTGATACACATTCCAAATATGTAAAAAAAACATGACCATTTTCATCATTTAAAAAATATGTTCATAAAAAACAAAAAAGGTACCTAGTTTCAAATGTTCAAGTTGTTAAATATACCATTTATAAACCAACTAACAGGTATTTAACGATAATTATCCTGATATATTTTTATTTTCTTACGCTTGAAAAAAAACCTACGCCAGAAAAAAAACCGTTTTTTTTCATGTTTTTTTTCAACGTTTTTTTTCATCTCAGAAAAAGAACGGTTTTTTTACATCTCTAGTTGCGTCACGCACGCAAAGGGACCGACTAACTGCATTATACAACAGCATACCTAGCAAACCTAGTGGGCAAAGTTGCGTGATTTCTAAACCCGCATTGGCATAAGCGAGTTGCCGAGGGCCGCAAGTTGTGCGACGAAGCCTGGTTGCGAGTACTCGTTAATAAAATGGGGGACACTCCACTAACATGGTAAAAGATCAGCATCAAACTTTTCACAAACAGCCTGCGGGCGAATTTACCGCTTTTACATCGGTTCTAATGATAACTGTGTTGAATCCTCTACAACACACGTAACGACGTGATAGCTAACTACCACCGTCTACCGTCCACCATCTTATCTATTACGGCGCTTTTATTATCATGCGGCATGGCCCGCATGCGTGCACAAATTAAGGCGCTAAGTATAGTCAAATCGCAATATTCAATTCAAATTCTTGAAATAATGGTTAAAGCTATCACCATGGAAAAAATATATAACATACTTGAAACAATAAAAAACAAATTGTCTTGAACAGAATCATTGAACTCACAGAAACTTTGATGAAAAAAAAAATACTGTAACCCCTGTATTTTGCATTAATTGCAAATTCTCTCGGAAACACAATATTTGTTTATGTTAAAACCAACATTGAAACCAACACACAAAAATCGGCCATTTTAATACCTTCAATTTATCTTGAACGGATTTTTTTAACTAATTTGAAAGCCAAGAAAAGTAATAAAAACATCGAAATCTCGAGAATTTTGCGTTCGGCCTTGACGTAACCGCCGAGACGGTACCCACACTGATCTGAACTTAAAATGATTGGCGTTACGGTCGATATTAAATTATCATGCATCAACCTGCTCAGAATGAGTGTAATTCGCGCCTTAAGCCTTGCTACCAAACAAAATTGTTAACAGAGCGTCAATGATAAAAAGAAAACATTTGCGTTAGGAACCTTTGTTAGCCCGCTTCTGCTTTGGGACCATGAGATGAGATGATACCAAGGGCTTATGGATTTAAAAGAGATAAGTAGGCATTAGCTCCAAACCTTAGAAAAATGCTATAAGAAGGAGCCCGTAGCCGTGTCGTGTCAGACAAGTTGGAAAATCTCCAAACACCGGTTAAATTTATTGGCATTTTAAAAGCTGCAAGATGTCGACAGTTGAATACACCCCTAGGTTCCGATCGGCACGACTTCCTCTTAGCCACGAGCAGGCTGCCAGCCTCACCGGATCCTCAGCCCACCAGGCGAGGGCCCGTCAAATGATACCTCTTCCTTTCATAATATTTTAAACAAAGTATGTATATTATTAGTATTATTATTGTTGTCTGCGACAATTACCTGTGCGTGTGTGTTTAATTCAGCATACAAAGTGACTGTTTATTGCAATGCGATAATAATATAATAAAATGTTATACATCATACCTAACTCGTAGCAAATTATGAAATGACTTGCGATTTGATTCGATTACGAATTAGATATCAAATAAAATTATTATATACTTAATAATTTCTGTGAAAAATTTAGTCACCTCTCGGTTACACCTTGTCTCCTATATTTAAAACATCATTTAAAAACTGTATGAAAATAAATCTAAAAACTTTGTTTTTATCGAAAAAAACGAATTATGTTTTATTCCAATGTCATATTTGCTTTGGTGACAATCGATCCAATACATTAACACCACCTCTCAACAAAACATGGAGCGTGTCTCACTCGACCTCCTCGCATTCCTCAGAGCTGCGCAAATTGTTCCCCACCATTACACCAATTTGCGGCAAGTGGCAAGGACACTCAGGTGGTGTGCGCAATCCAGCTGCGCCCGCCAGATCTACATCTACAAATGTGCGCAGCGCGATCATTATACACTTTTTTTTAAATCCACAATTGGTAAGCCCTTGACATCATCTCACACATCTGATTAATCAGGTACTGCCACACCGACAGTATCATAGAATACTGTCTAGCTGAACCTACTGGCCGAGTAGCTACCATTGAACCACCAATCGAACAGTCACTGTCTTCCAAATCACATGTTCGCAATACTGTGGTCCGCAAGAGCATAATGATTGGGTGAATTTGGGTGGCAGGAAACGTAAGTAAGTGCAACGTAGTTATTATATTGTATAACTGGACTCATGGTTTGGAGTGACGTACAACCACTATGATTTAATTCGATCTACACTCGGCTTCAAAAAAATCGCACGTCCGTAAAAATAGGCTTCAAGCACTGTTAATCCTTAAGACAAGAAGTTATTCGTAGCAATATTGGTATCATTTGAGAGCCCTATAAAAACTCTTTAAAAAAATATCCATTTCATTTGATTAAAGAAAAAGCTTGACACTTTAAGTCACTGTGAATGACAATGGAACTGATTCTCCTCTTCAAATTTTGTTTGTATTGTTTTGTTTTTTGGGTATAAAAGGGTCGATACAGCTTATCGGGGGATAAATTTGCTACCAACAGTCGAAGAAGACACAGAAGAATATCTTTCATCAGAAAAACGTCCTTGAAGATGGACACTACTGCTGCTGAAGCCGCCCAAGTTATCGCACTACTGCAATCAGGACTACGTCAGTGTGATGTTGCTCGGCAATTGCACTTGAGTCGCTTTTCTGTTCGAAGAGTGTACCAGCGGTTCCTGCAGACCGGTGGCTTTGTCCGAAGGCGTGGGTCTGTTAGAAATCGCTGCACTTCTGCGAGAGATGACCGATTCGTCGTATCGAAGTCTTTGAGAAATCGGTTCTCTAATGCTGTTGAGTTGCAACAGCAGCTTCAAGCAGTTCGTAAAAGGGCCGTGAGTGTCTCTACAGTTAGAAGAAGACTAAAGGAGAGAAATATTGTGGCTAGAAGACCTGCCACGGGTCCAAAATTAACCGCAGCGCATCAGCGAGCACGCCTGCAATTTGCTCGCGCCCACGTCAATTGGACCCTGGACCAATGGAGAGCTGTTCTCTTCTCAGACGAAACGAGAGTGTGCCTTTTCTGCAACGATAGACGCAAAAGAGTATACAGAAGACAATGGGAACGTTTTGCCCAAGCCTGCATCCAAGAGAGGGTAGAATACGGGGGCGGTTCCTGCATGTTCTGGGGCGGCATATCTGCCGACGGCAAAACTGAACTTTCTTGCGTCTCTGGGACCGGCGGTGCTCGCGGGCAAGGGTCGATGACTGCTCACCGGTACATCACAGAGATCCTGGAAGAACATGTGGTCCCCTATGCTGGATTTATTGGCGACGGGTTCACATTAATGCACGATAACGCTCGCGCGCACACAGCTGGAATTGTGCAGGGCTACCTTCAAGAGGTTGGGATCCCTGTCATGCAGTGGCCAGCGAGAAGTCCAGATCTGAACCCGATAGAGCACCTCTGGGACCAGCTGAAACGCAAGGTTAGATCCCGTGATCCCGCTCCCGCGACTCTTCAGGAGCTCCAAGACGCCGTTATTGAGGAATGGGACAGAATCCCTCAAGAAGAGGTCCTAAAGTTGGTGCGATCCATGAGGGAGCGCATGGAAGACGTCATTAGGGCCAGGGGGGGTAACACTAGGTTTTAGGTTAGTTTTAAGCAACTTTTTTTTGAAAAATTAATCAGATTTCATTTGGGTTTTTTAAGGATTTTTATTGTTTTGTAAATTTTTCTCAGTTCCAATAAAAAACATTGAATGAATTATTGTTTTTGCATTCTCTGTTTCCTTACCTTTCAAATGATACCGAACATTACCAATATTTCATAATACAAATACGATTGAAAGATGTTTAAAATAGATTTCTTAAAAGGTGCGATTTTTTTGAAGCTGAGTGTATTATATTTGTTAAGTCAGTACAATATCCGTGTTTGACTATTTGATTAACCAAAGTAGTATATTAGATAAATAAAAAATATACTTCATTACTCACCAATATAAATGAACAATTAAACCAACCAGCTCCTACACTAAACATTAACATAAACAAGACTCCTTGGAACAGTTCGAAATGTTGTTGTCAATAAACAAACGCACTTGAGTTTCGGCGTGACATAACCGTTCCGCGGTATCGCAGGCGCGTGCGCGTGCGCGTTACCGGTCACCAGCACCACGCGCGTAATCCGCGACATTCCAGCGCCACTCAAGGCTGCGGCCTTGACAGCAGGCAGCTTGGGTTACTGCCTTCCTTCTGGGTCAGAAATTCGTATTTGGAGGGACAAACAATGGTAACTCTCGGCCTCACTGGCGCAACCCGCAGGAACTACAAGTTGATGGCAGGTCGGCTGCAGGAGACTTGCGCATTTTCATTTTGAACCCCATTAACAGGGATCACATTTTTTTTGAACAGAGATATCTGTAATTATTAGTGTCTGCCTGTGGAGATTATAAAAAGTAATTTCTGCTTTAACTGCTAAACTAGCAATATCCGAAGTGATCAAAGAAAATAAAAATAATACATAGTAAGCACTTAAATATAATACGAAACTTTGCGGATCTGATTAATATCTGTACTCTACCACAAATGCAAAGCATTATTAACAGTATTAAATGACTGTAAATGTCGAAGAAAACTTCCCGTGTTACTCAACTACGGAACTCGCAAGAACAATAATAAAATTTAATTTGAAAACCACATTATCTGGCTGTCCTGTTTCTTATCTGAAGAATTGTTAAAATTATCCTCAACTTGCGAACTTTTAACTGCTCATCTGGCAATGGTAGCTAGTGGCTTGACATTTATCGAGTCGACGGTCGCATTTTACGAGTCCAAGTGCGCACTCCGTATCTTCTGATAACATTCAAGCTCCACTGCACGGAAAAACTTATCGATATTTCATCCATTTGCATTTATTGAAACGCAATTTGTGTAATTTTGGTATGACTAATTGCCACGGCGGCGAAACATTGAACAGTTTCATTCGAACGAAATGTCAGACTGACAGGCATTTATGGGGGAATTTAGTTCAGATTTCATTCGCACTCAAATCAGCTATGTCCACTGAATAGGAAGTCACGCTCCGCGGCTTTATCAGCCAGTAAACATTTTTAGATTGTCTACAACACAACCCAATGTCGTTTGCTTTCACTAACAGGTACGTATGCTCGTATGCCACCTCTGCCATAAAAAAAAAAAAAAAAAAAAAAAAACAAGACACATGGTAACAAAAAGGTTTTAATTGTAACAGCCACACAGTTTCTACAGAAACTGATCAAATTTAGCTGAAGTCGCCAAAATTTTTGAAGTTGGTATTTTTTTTTATAAAATTTGTTTCATAGTTTAAAGCCTTAAAATAATGCTATACATATTTTTTACACCCAAAAAAATCTGTCTTCTCTGCTCCCACTGATTTTTGATCGGTGCAGCGTGTCCTCTTCTCCCACCCCCTTTGTTACACCTGTTTTTAGTTCGTTAATTTCAACTTTTTGGAACACACTATTGTATACTAGGTATATGTCTTAATATAAATTAATAACGATGACATAATAAAAACTAATAAATGACGCGCATGTTGGCTAGTTACATTAGCTTGCTACAAATTCGTGTTCCTAAATTCGCTAATTTACGGTACAAATAAAAACCTAGGGATATTTTTTTGGCAAAAACAACGTAGCAAACTAGATTTCTCCTTAATGAAACCCAGTATTAATGCATATATTTCATTAGATGATCAGTCCAGCTAACGTTTCGTCTCTGCCTGCTCGCGATCGCCACTACTAGATCCTTACTTCACTCTTTTACTTGGTGGTATTGTTCCCACATCTGGAGCAATTCCATATCTCGAACAGATAACTCCATAGAAGTGTGTCAAGTCCGGAGTCAAAACCAACTTTCTAATCACCAACAAAAGCTTGACACTAAAGTTGAAAATAAAACACGAAGTTTACTCGATCTTTCTGCAAAATAGAAACCATCCCAAATCCCAGTATACGCATTCATTGTTAGTCTAGTAAATTCTGCGGAACATCCCAAGTCCATTCATCATGTATTTTACTTTTACTACTCTTAAGTGACCCATTGCCGCCTCGATTAGATGATTGACCCTCGACATGCGCGGTTCATTTGTCCGCGAGAGGCGAGCGCTGCGTCACTGGACGTATTATGTTGTGATCGGACGGTGAATCACGCGAGTCATGCGACATTGCTGAGTTGAGAGAAGTCTGGGTAGTAGACTAGGTAACACGTATACTCTCATCACGAAGGCCAAGATCCTCTTTGGGTCGCTGAGAAAGCACAGTGAGTATCTATTGAGCGTTTCCAAAATCTTGCAAGTTCATACAACCCGCTCTCTACTATTACAGTAAATAATATACCCGTTATCTCTGTTGGACTCTGGAGTTCAACGATAAAACCTTACTTCTCAATGCTTGGAGAGTGTTTCTGTCATTTGATAAGCTATCTAGATTTTCATCCATGGGCATGTGACATACTACACCTTTGTTTGTCGTATTAATAACAAAGTTATTCAACCAACAAATAAGAAAATTTACTTGACATGTGGTCAGTACCGAGGCACTACAAATAGGGTCATCATATCACTCACCGATGACCACCAGGTCGATGTCGCTAGTGGGCAGGTAGAGGCCGGTGCGGAAGGAGCCGAACACCTCGACCCTGGCCTGCGGCCACAGCGCCAGGATGGCCCCGCGGATCCTGTTCACCACGGTCGTGCGAACCAGATGCTCAGTCTCCGTTGGCGACATATACATATAGAAGTGCTCGATCTCTTCGTGTAGCCTGCGGGAAGGAACATGATATTAGCACTGATCGAATTTGATTTGAAACTTGGGCGAAAGGAAGACATTGTACTGAACGACGCATAGAATGATGGAGTGTATATCTATGGGTGGTACAATACAAATGACGATTGAAACTTTAGGTGAACGTATCGTGGCATCCCTTAGATTAGACAGATAAAGATTTTCGCAAAATTGCTGGTTCTGGATTCAACTAGATGGGCATTAGCATGGGCTTCGGGTCAAAAATCAATAGAAGTGGTGCATTAGGCGGAGCAATGATTTGCGCAATTTTGATTTGATACGATAGAGATGTCTCATTATATAAATCATCTCTTGACCTAGCATTAAGATGTAATAGAATTTAAGACGTTTTCAAAAAAAATGTGTTGGAGGGAGTTTCTTTAGGGCCCGTCGTTTCTTCTCACTCCGCAAACACTTCCCGTATACGAGTTCCGAGTGATAGGATGGCCGGCGCTGTTTTGTAAAATCATTAGCGGTTTTGTAAAACAGCGGATTATGCAATCCATCTGCGACATAGACATTGGGATACGCAGAGCATCAGGTGATCATCGGATCAGCACTGGCGTCGTGAATGCAGAAGGGGTCCCTATTCAAAAGTGTAATCAGAGCTGATTAACACTATTCAGGGTTTCGTACGAACTTTACCAGACAGGGACGCAATGGGAAACTTTTCGTGGATAGTGATTTTTTGAATAAATCCAAAATAGTAGTAGTTTTTATTAGTAAGGAGGGTCACCAACCTATTAATTTCTATGTCATCTAGATAAAGAAGTAGTTGAATGTGTCGTTGTATTTTAGGTAGACTCTTACTAAAAGGACCTACGACGTAAATAACTTTCTCCGGGCAGTAATTGTGATCCTTCATAATTAACGCGTATATCACACTGAGGCGGAATTCGGACGGGAGCGCGGTGCGACGAAATTCGCATGCGACAGCGATCCGCTCCACAGGACGGTTTCCGTCGGAATTTCGTCGAAAGCTGCAGTGCACGACGAAGGCGCGGATTCCGCGCCACCGCCGGGCGGTTTCCGTCCGAATTTCGTCCGAAGTTGCGGAGCACGACGATTTTCGTCATACGTTTATCTAATATTCGAACGTGTATGTATGTAACAAGGGTTGTTTTTGTTTGTAACAAGGTCAGAACAAGAATAGGTATAGAAACTGAATTCCATACAATACTCCTTCCAAAAAGCAGGGTAGTACTTTATCCTGTATATACGTATACATCTTTGTCAACAGAGGTCAACCTTGAATGGTAAGTCGCGATGGTTTCATATAACTATGTTTTCCGTCCAGTCTAACTTGACCTATGCGTATGCAAAACCACAGCGTAAAGATTCAATCACGGAAAAACAGCAAGCAAACTCAGTAAATCGAAGCAACAAAATGTATGTTATAGAATAACGAAACGGGTTTGATTAATAAATATATTAATTTCTTAATATTTCTTTGCAAATTATCAGTATTATAAACGCAAATTGCCCGTTTTTTCATGTTAAACAACTTTCGCGTAGCAGGAGTACTTTACTTACTGTTATCTTTGTGTTCTGTGGCATTCCACGTCACAGCGTTTTGATTAGAACAGAGTTGATAGTGAAGTCGCTTCTACTTCATTTTTTAACGAAAATATTTTTTACTACCGCAAATATTCTTAGAAAAACATCGAAGTGAACTATATCTTCACTAGCTGGAGGGCCCGGCTTCGCTCAGGGAGTTGATGTAAGATCGTCTGGTAGTTGGAACAAAAGATAAAAAAAATAATCTAAGAGGTTTTTTTTATTGAATCCTTAGTCTAACAATTCACATATCTGGTTCATTAACAATATTTTTCGTTTTCAGGGTATATAATTATTTTAGAATTCCCTACCTCATCCCCCGCACCCGAGCTTCACCCCCTCCCGCTCCCCGAGCATTTATTTAATAACACAAGTTACAAGTCAGTGTATATAACATAATATAAATATAACATCATAAACCTACTTAGGATTGTTATTTCATTATTACATTATTTCGTTACAAATAATAATTAATAACATTATTGAGTAAATCACATATTATATATAACATATATTATGCGATAGTAGGTACCACACACTCTGTCAGTCTCTGGTTCCCATAGTACAAAAAAAAAGTAGAGACGACTCTATTTGTTGTCCTACCGACCTTGTTCTGAAACAATAGTTCTGTTTCGTTTTTGCGCGGATCGCGCGCGAATCGCGCCTCCGGACGGAGAAGCGGCGTCAGTGTGTGGTACCCAGCGAATCTTACCGCGTCGCCATCCGGGAGCGCGGATCCGTCGTGCGAATCGCGCCTCCGGGCGGAGAAGCGGTGCCAGTGTGTGGTACCCCGCGGTTTTTGTATACAAATCAACATTTTACAGTACAAAGTTTAAATCCGCTCCACCGCAATTCGCCGCGGTGAGCGGAGCAGTGTGTTTTCCGCCTAATATCTAACGAAACACAAAGCTCAGAACACGATCTCGCAATATATTTAATTACTTCACGTGATTTCACGAAGGACAAGGGGCAATAAGGACCGTACCTACTTGACGTTAAACATAAGAGGTCACCGCTTTTTTTCAGAGGACTTATGCGATGTTTAATCAAAATCTGAAGGACCCTTGCTTTCAACGATCAAAAAATTAAGTAGCGCAGTATTAAGCGCAGCTCGAACGATACACGTAATATCGATACTTATATAGAAGTATCGATATGTATAACAGAAAATGAAAATGATAATATTTTATTCGAAGTAGGTAGCAGTGTACACTTTTCGAACGTCATTCTTTTACCTACCTAATACGAGGTTCTTACGACTCGGAACTCGTATACCCGCTGTTTCGGGAAGTGTTTGCGGAGTAAGAAGAAACGACGAGCCCTAAAGAAACTCCCTCCAATAAATTTTTTTGAAAACATCTTAAATTCTATTACATCTTTTTTTATTTTATTTTTTATGGCAGAGGTGGCAAACGAGCAGACGGATCACCTGATGGTAAGCGATTATCGCCGCCCATAGACACCCGCAACACCAGAGGAGTCGCAAGTGCGGTGCCGGCCTTTGATATGGGAGTACGCTCTTTTCTTGAAGGTTTAAATGTCGTATCGGTCCGGAAATACCGCAGGCGACAATTCATTCCACAGTTTGGTTGTGCGAGGCAGAAAGTTTCTAGTGAAACGCAAAGTTGTGGACTGCCATCTATGATACAGAGAATCCTAGTTTGGGGCCAGATGACCGTGTGTGATTTGTCCCAGATATTATTAATATTATTATTATTATGTGATGGGGATGAATATATTGTTGCGTAGAACGATGGCGAAAAGAGGCGGCAGGGATCAATCCGAACAAATCCTCGGAGCATTCCCCATTGTACATGCGATAGAGAATGCAGAGCGAGGCTACATCTCTACGCAGCGCCAAGGAGTCAAGCCGATCTGAAATATCCTGGCAGCCGACGATTCGAGTTGCTCTCCGTTGAATGCGGTCCAGAGGGAGAAGCTGGTGCTGGGGTGCCCCTGCCCAGAGATGAGAACAGTATTCCATATGAGGCCGAACCTGCGCCTTATACAGTTGCAGGCGATGGGCCGCCGTGAAATACCGTCTCGATCTATTGAGCACACCAAGCTTCTTCGAGGCTAATTTAGCCTTACCCTCTAGAGGACCACGGAACTGGACTTCACTCGATATGTCGACACCAAGGATTCCGATACTAGCTGAGGCATTAAGGGGAGTGTCCTCAAAACGAGGTGATACGACAAATGGCATTTTCTTGGCAGTGAACGCGCTAAATGCTAATCTTAATGCTAGGTTAAGAGATGATTTATACAATGTACTTATATGTCTGTAAATAAAAATAATAAGAAAAAAAAGGATTCAAAAGAGATAAAAGTAAAAGTAATTTTAGCTAATGACTTAGCCGGGAGTCTCGTTCGGTGCTAGAACAGGTTGTCTGGTACAGAGCGTTTCTTTTTTTCACTTTACTTTCTCAAAGATCAGATATACATTTATTACAAGCCCGAAGTACATATTAAAGTGGCGCATAAAAAAGATTTATTAACTCCGTGAATTTCACTAACGATCATTTTCTATTCAGAACACTGCGTCACTAACGACGGCTAATGAGGCGTCAAATTCCACACATTCAGAATAAAGGTTTAGCTAATTCATTCATAACATCTGCGCAGTTCTTTAGAGGCGTTTCGATCAAAAAACTGACATAAAATATTCGACAGTATGAAAAGGTTACTTGTTTTAGGCTATCAATATTAGAGCATTTGCATTGGCCAATCATAGCCGCAATGGAATGCCTACATTTAAAACAAGTGCTCGAAGCCCGCATGGTTCACCTTGCAGCGCAAAATGCCAGATACAGATTGTGGAATTCCCCGCCTATCAAAGTATACTAAAGACAATTCCTAGGCGTTCGGCATAGAAGGATGTTAACGTAGTATGTAAAGGAACGGTCCCCCCATTAAATACTCAATGGATATCACAATTTATGACCGAACAGCGATCGAAGTTGAACTCCAAATAGAAGCTGTGCGTTGGCCTCCACAGCGCACGCAGTCCGCTCTCTGACCACGTAAATTGTATGCACCGCGTATAGGCTATGTATGTGCTGATTGAAAGCTTACCGCCTTATTTTTTGCAATAACCATTTTTGTAAATAAGCAATAGACAAACTGAAAGCTAGATTCTAGACTTCCCAGAAGTCTTCTGAAATGAGTTTCTTTGGAGGTCGCCGTTTTTTCTCACTACATTAACATATCGAAAAATGTTGAGTATGTATGCAAATTCTGATTACTACGCATATAAAAACCAGAAGGGGCAAAAGGCAACACTGGTATAATCTATTCGGTGTGTCCCTTGATAAAGTGCACAAACGAGAAGGGGTGAAATTATACCGAATTTTGTATTGTATTATTTATTTAAAAATATATTTATAAATATTAACGCAACCCTAGCCGCGATTACAGTTTATTGCCAACCGAGTTATTATGATTAAACGTATGAAATAATAAAATATAATTAAATCTGCATTATTACTTTAGACTAATTAATAATCTCTATAAATGGAAACCCTGTTTGTTCGTTTGTAAATCTTTCAAACCACAGCAAAGGTCATAAATCTACGTATACTTGTGCTCAGAATTAATTTGACAGACAAATGCTGCTATTTCTATGAATGAAGATAACTTGGGAATGTAGGAGAAAAAGTGAAACTGTGAGAAATATTTCGCGAGTATGAATGAGTGCTTATCGAATGCATAATGTGGTAAAGACGTCAGCGGCGCGGCAGCGGCTAGGTCACATTCTTTTATGCTTCAATTTAAATGTCATTTAAGGCCGCGAATGTGCTTATTTTATTTTGGTCGTAACTCGTCATGAAATTACGAGCTCCATTCCAGAATGCTACAAGCCACAACTAAGAAGCAAAACAAGATTTCAAAAGAATTCGCGGTCTTTATTTGTTATGATGTCTTGAATAGTGTTGCTGTAGTGACAGCGACTTTTAAATCGCTACTTTTTAGTTTTTATTTTTTACATTTTTAATTTGGATAGTATTTATTAGAATAGACTGGGCGTAGGCCAAATAAAATATCTCGTCTATACGATATGTTGTACATGTCTATACGAGAATTCTCCCGACTAACGTGGGCACTTAGTTTTAAAACTTGTACCGCAATGATCCTATTGTGCCCCTGTGCCCTGTAGTGCTGTAAGAACTGTTTCTCCGGAACTTAGCAACACGGCGTGACGTCACGGAGCTATGCGCGACCGATAAGCGCGTGCTGTAAGCGGTTTACAGTTTAAAGTTATGCCACTTTCCAATGTTTCCTTTAATTGTGTAGGTATTTTTCAATAAAGACTTTAACATTGTCACAGCATAGCGTAGAAACAAATAATTTATTAATCTACATTACAATTTCTCCAAATATGTGTTAAGTGTGTAAATATAAAATGTTAAATTAAATCAAATCTAAACAGTGTTTTGTTGTTTATGGATAACACACAGATTTTGTCACAGCTTCAAGGAAGTGCAAAGCAATGCTGGATCGACTTGTGGATTTATTATATTCATATGGTTAAAAAAATACTTGAAAACGTGGCTTTAACTCATGGAACTCAACCCATTTCCTCTCCTCCGTAACACATATGATCACCTTTTTTTTTACACTGATAATCATCTTATTTGCCAACTTTGTGTAAAAAAAAATCAAAAATGTTTTTGCGAACTGAGTTATAACTCCTTGGTGAAAGTTGATCAGTTTCATACATAAGTAGAAGCCAATCATTTTCAATATTTAGTAATTTCAGAAGGATTTCGACATGTTTTAAATTATTTATTTCATATTTACCAGGGATGGGTTTTGTTAACCCTATACAGGGTCCTTCTAAAACACCTCAAAAAAATTTAACAGTGGGTTCTACTCATGAAACTGAACAACTTTCCCCAAGGAACCTATACTCAATTCGCAAAAAAATTTTTGGTCTTCCGATTCAAAATTGCCGGATCAGTTGATTGATTAGTACGGGAAGTCCAAAATTTTTTTTTCAAATTGAGTATAGGTTTCTTGGGGAAAGTTGTTCAGTTTCATGAGTAGAAGCCGTGGTAAATTTTTTTCAGGTATTTCATAAGGACCCTATATTCTTAATACAAACAATACATTTTTGTTCTCAAGCACAGAACTAACAACAAACATCGTAGTCGCCAAAAAAATCAACAACATAAGTCAGCATTTATTACAAATTGACAATATACCGGTGCCACCGCCGCGGCCCCTCACTGGGTCAAGTAAGTTTGTTGCACTGAGCTGCCGATGCAGGAAACTCGCGCACAGACGGGGAATGCGCAAAATCGACAGATAGGTATAACACTGCGCCATTGGTGGCCAATGTTTGTTTGTTTGGTGAGCGCCGCGAGCGCAGGGGCGGCAGTGACATAACCGGTCAATGACTGGCGCCCTCGTCTTGCATGCACAGGTGTTAGATAGAGCCTTTGCATTTACACATCAGGTTACAGTGACAAGGTTTCAGATACGAGTATACGAGGGTATACGAATTCCAAGACTTCCAAGTGGTAGGGAGCTTCGTATTTAGTAGAAAAAGATGACCGTCGAAAAGCGTACAGTGCTTCCTACTTCGAATAAATATTTGATTTGATGTTTTCAGTTGGGTGCATCACAAAACTATATAGAGACGTTCTTACTTATGTGTATGTAACATAGATTATGTATGACTAGAATAGGATCCAATGAACAATTTAAGTCCAGGATACAGCATGTAGTAAAAGCAAGTAATGTTAATGATACAAAGCAGAACATATACTGTATTTATTACTGATGGGGAAGAAAGGTTGGAGACATAATATGTGGATAATATGATAATTGTTTAAGTAATTGCGAGAATATGTTACAAACAGCTGTTAACATACAGCTTTCAGCCGTCAAGAAGGCATACAAATATATATAAAATAAAATACTAAATGAAAAATGATCAATAATTTATAATTCTGTAAGTAAAAGCAATGCTCTAATGTTCCTCTACCCCCAGGCAAACTGATTATAGATAAGAGCATGATAGATAGTACTCAATGACTACAACATAAAGAGGAATTAAACTGAATGTTATAAAAATAATATATTAAAGTTTTTATTAAAATTGGTCAGGTTAAATATATGTTAACAATCTCACTTAGTAGGATATTAAAGATAGGACAAAGTGAAGAAGATTAATTCAGAAAGCAGACCCTATCTTAGACCGCAGCACTCATAACACAGAAATAGTTTTAGCTACTTTCTAAAAATAATATGTTAAATCATACTAATAAATAAGCTACAAAACTCATACATCCTGATTCCTGGTTCAATAGTTTAAGAGACCATTAAACAATTGTATTGTTTATTTATCAGCATTTTGTCATTTTTGCAGAACAATGTGCTAATAAAGTTGGGCACAAAGTAGGTTGGTAGGCGTGGTTAGTGCGTGGCAACAAACCTACGTACTTTATATAAATAGATCTAGGTCTAACTCTAGTAATGGAATGAAATTTATTTGTGGAACAGATGAAATAGCAATTGATGGGCAATGGGAAACAAATGAACCATGCCTTCAGCAGATAACTCCTGAATGAAAGTATTTCATTCTACCTACTTTAGGAAGTAAATTAAAGGTCAGTTAAGGTGTGAGTGTGTATATTATCGTGAGCAAACTTGTGTTGTTACTTTTTATCAAGTTTTGTATGGAAAACGGGCTAGTATGAAATACAACATGTTAATTGATGATAATTATTTTTTCTGTTCTACACCTCTAATACATTGCAAGCTTGTATATGTCGTAGGTTTTTGATAAAATCAAGGTTTTAATCAAAAACCGGATGAAAAATTTTACTTGATATTATCATAAACCTAAGAAAATCCAGAAAACACCGAACAATGCACCCTGTTTTACAAAAACTGATTTGTAGTGTTGCTATAACTTGTAAAATACTTTATATGTATATAAATTCAAACTTTCATTCTTTTATTGATCATATAACAGACATGTTTAATTTTAATTTTTATCTATAAAATACAAAGCTCAACATTTTTGTTTCATGAAGCTCCACAATAACATCAAAGACAAGAATAGACAAATCACACATCAAACCAATTATCAGCACATAGTCTTGTAGAATCATTAGTGGAAAACTGGCACGAAGCCAGGAACGGCAACCAGAGGTGGGAGTCAACAACCCTGAGATGGAGGTCATGTGTGGTCGCACCGAGTACCACCAATGCAACATACACGCTCAAACAGCTGACTGCACCATGGCATGCACCACAGACAAACATGCACTTGACAAATGATCAAGATGTAGTTAAAATAGTTTTTCTAAGTACTTTTTACTAACAATTGGTAAGCTCTTGGCATCATCTCACCTGGTGGTAAGTGATGATGATGCCGAAGATGGGAGCGGGCTTACCAAGTTTCCCCAACACTATCTTATCTCCATGCCGGAATACATCAATGCTATTAACATTGATGTTTGGCGGAAAGACTTGGATAAGATGGTGGTAGCTAGGCAGGCGGGCTCCAAAAATGCCCTACTACTAACCAAACAGAGTCCTACAAAATCCGGGAATCTAACCTGCGACCTCCTGATATGAACAAGCAGACTAGTCATTAGACCATAGAGGCGGTACTTGTGATTAAAAGGTAATCAATTACATAAATAACAATGGTTTTTGTTTGTATTGTATATAGGTTTTAACTAGTTATGCAAGTTTTTTAGTCAATGAAAAGAAATAACTGCTTGGCACCATAAAAGAAACTCATAGGTATAAAATAATTTAGCAATAATGAAAGTCAAGTACTAAGAGTTAGATTTAATTAAATCTCAACTCATACTGTGGTATGCAGTGATTAAATCAATTAAAATGATAAATTAAAAAAGTTTTAAATGAAAGTAACTCAATATTTGGTAATTATGCTTATTAAAACCATTATATGGAACTCTATAGCTCATTATAATCTCCTTCAACATGATACAGAGAAACGCTGTATATGTCACCCCTTCACATGCATCACTACAGTATTAGGTGAACTAGACCTGGAAAAGCTGACAACTACCTCTTGCAAATTTAAATAATAAATAAGAAACAGATCTAAGTAAACTGTAATATCATTTGTTTGTTATTCTTGTCAAAAATATAACAAATCACAAAATAAATATAAAAATCAAAGATAAAATACATAATCTTTCAGGACATCACTCCTAGGCGTGGACAATATAATAAAATACTGATGGTGTTGTTTGTTTGAATTGCCAGACTTATATGTTGGGTCAAAGAGCTGGGAATTAATTGCTGTCTTACTGGGGAGTACGACAGCAATCAGTAAGTGAAGAGAGATTGTTGAAAGGTCCCTAAAATACATAAGCCAGTAAGCTTAAGCTATTAGCATTTGTACTAAATATTCTTTCTATAATGGGATTACTAAATCTCACTATAGAAAATATATTTAGTTTGAATGCTCAGAAACTGTTTTCTTATCAGTATACAAACATTTGCCAATAATATAAACCAATGAATCAAATATTACTCTCTAGTTCTTAAATGAAAAGTGAAATTTGGTAACTTGTAATAGAATACATTCAAAAACTGGATGATGTCTATCAGGGATCGATAACTGAAAACAATAATAAAATCCAGTAGGTTGGTTTTATTTGGTTCTTATCTACTCAATGTGAGATCACATTATTGGTATAATGCGAATCACGCAAATCACTTTGATTAGGTTATTTATCAGCGGTCCTCTGAGCTGAGATAAATCTGACATGGCCAAGTAGGTCACATAACCTGACCACTTGACTTGCACCTAAAATAATGAACTTTTGCATGAATTCTACAAATTCAAGTAGGTGTTTTATAGTGAAACTAAAGTGGTCTCCAGCCAGGAACTGGAATTTTCCTACTGGAAGTGAATGGGCAGGTGGCGTACTACAAGCAAGGTTATGGAATGTAAGAAAACTTGAGAAAAATCTAATATAAAAATGGAATTACAAATCGTGCGTTGGGGGAATTCAGAGATTAACTAAATTTCCTCCGAAATGCAGCCCTAACCAACGCGCCGAGCACATTGACAGAGTGACAGCATGCATGCCACCAGCCTGTGGTTCGGCAGGTCGCGTGTGGTACTCACCCCAGGATCCCGGGCTTGTAGTTGTAGTTGGGTATCCTCCACGGACAACCGCCGTACTCGCCGATGAGGGCATCGTGGTTTTTGTTCAGGTTAAACGTTGACGCGCGGTTATCGTTCATTTTCCTCCGCGCGGGGTTAAAATAATTGTTATTCCTATTTTCACCATTCACATCGTTTATTGGTATAAAGTCTTGAGCTTTATTCACATTGGGGTTAGCGTTTTCTAAATTTTTTAAGTTCATCTTTTCTATTTCACTCTGAGTTTCCCAAATACGAAGCCACAGGCGCTTCGCTGGTCCTTCCTGCTCGGGCTGATACCACGCGACGGCGGGATCCATTCAGCCGGAGCAAGGTTCCACTATATTGGTTGACACATGCTGTTGCATTTCACATTTATAAAATTACATTGGAAATTATCGCAAAACAAAAATAAGTCACACCACATTAGGAACATGGACGACACGCGTAAAGTTGACACTTCAACTACTAGAGGGCGCCATCTTTACAAAATACTTGTACTTTTTGAAAAATATAGATCCTATTTACTATTAATTTGATTAACAAGAACCTAAATTTCAAATTAATTGCTGCAATTAATCCGTTTTTAAAATAACTTTAGTTTAACAAAAATTTAAATTTTAGAAACAATGCGATTTTAAAATAAAAGTACGAAAAGAGTTGTTTTTTTTCTACTTTTTATTCGGCAAACGTCACAGGGGCAAAGGCCAAAGACAAAAATGTAGTGCCACGTTCGGATACACAATCAAAGGTATTCTGGCGGCTCTACACGTGACCGTGAAGATAGAAACCTCATCATATAATGAAGAATGTTACTAGTTACTATACTAGGTCCGATAAATCACTTGAACTTGAAACATTATTTATGACCGTGTAGCCTAAGTATCTAGAAATACACCTGGGCCCCGATCGCGCTAATTTCAATAGGTTTTACCTTACCAACGAAGCGTTTTTGGTTTTGGATTAGATTTTGTTCAGCTGATGTAAAAAATGGTATCGCGGTATTTTTTCTCAACGATTTAATCGTTGACGTTACCAAACCAAATCAAAACTTGTATCGAACTCAGAACGTTTAGAGCTTACCACTAGTATACAAAAATATTAGGTGTTATTTTCTCAATCGATGATCGATTATGCACTTCGCGAAGCGCGCAGCACTATTCATATGTCAAATTGTTGTCAAAATGTAGTGTCTGCTCATTGTTATTAAAGGAAAAACGTTTTTTTTGGCGGGAACTCGCGGCAAGAGTTTGTCATTTTTGTTTTATTATCCGAAAAAATAGATATCGTGGTTTTTAATGCATAATATTGATAGTGTATTGTTCAATAAAGTGCCATTTAAGTGTCTAATATGTAGGATAATGAAATAAAAGTGTGTAGACTGTGTTTCGAGTGCTCTCAAGAAGTCCATGAAATCTTCATCAAAAGTGCTATCATTTTGTTGAAGAATAGAGAAAAAGTTAAAGACGACAGAAATTGATAAATGAGAACTCAAATGAAATAGAAAAATATTTAGAGAAGAGCAAACTACGTAAGAATAGGCTGTATGGCCAGAGAAGCCTTTGCCTTTTCCTTGCAAAAGCAGGAAAGAACCAAACAAAAAAAAAAAAAAAAAAGGAAAAACGTAAAACAATGTGAAAAAATGCATATATAAACTGCAAGTACTAGTAGTTTTCTGAAATAATTTATAAATGTGGACAGCGCAGCTATTGTTAATGCAGTATATGTGTTATTTTCTATGCTTTTAAGGTGGATGGAAGCCCGGCACGGCTACGTACAACCTAGAACAGCTGCAGCTGTTGGTCGAGTTTTGCAAGGCCAATAAAAAGGTCATTAAATAAGTAAGCGCCGCTGTAGTGTCTTTGGTGATCATGCTGAGGCTGGATGTGCACATCACATGATAACAGCTGTCTCCAACTGGCAGACAGTATGTTCAGTTTGCATAGAAGGACAAGACCATCAAAATTCGAAACATGTAAACAAACAGTACCAATACAATAATAAATAATAATATTGTGTAAGGAACTAGGTATTTTTTATTTTACCACCACTGCTTACAGTCTTTTTCACATCCAGACGGTATGTGGGGTTTCAACTCTTAACCCACAAACGGCTTGGCCTGCAGACCATATTGTTTTTTAACCATACAGTCTCTCAAGACCAATGTCTTTGACTAGTGTAAAACTGAGGCATGGCCACTTACAATTAGGGTTGCCAGGTCCAAAAATAGAAAAGCCGGACACAGATCCATATTTAGCCGGACATTTTGCCCTGAAGGCCTGAAACACTGGTTTTCCTTTTGTAAACAAATTATAGGTAGGTGCGACTCCTGCGAGAGATCGCAAGTCATGCGTGTCTGCGTCAGTTACTCGCGCTTTCGTTCGACATATTTGGCTGGGCGGGGTTAACGAAAAGTCTAACAAAAGCCGGACGGGCCGGATATTTGGCCGGACAAGACTGTAAAAAGCCGGACATGTTCGGCTAAAGCCGGACACCTGGCAACCCTACTTACAATGGGTCTCATAAACAGATTCAAGGACAACCGGGTGTTGGAGTATGCCGTGTTTGGAGTTTCCTATGTGATCGAATAAGAAATAATATAGGTAGGTAATAATAATATCCCGGATAAATCATGCACAATCGTCTGGCCCTAAACTAATGGAAACCAGAGACTGATTGATATACATACACATTTAGATTTAAATACATTCCGGAGCCCTGCTCATCGAAGAAATGTTAGCCCTAGATGGGGATCAAACCCATGAGTCTCGGATCAATAGTCAAGTGCGCTAACCACTGAGCCACCGAGTCACTTAAATGAAGTCATACACAGAAGAAGTACTAGTAACTGCCGAAGCTCATAGAACTGCTAAACTGAAGCAGCAGTAGGCGGAGCACACAGCTTGCAGAACAACCACTCGGTGGTGAACCGATGACCTGATAAAAGGTGAGGGCAGCGCAGGACCAGTCAGAGTGGAAATCCTTAGGGGAAGCCTTTAAGATATACAGGGTGTTAAAAAAAGTGCGTTTGAAATTTTAAGGGGTTACTCAGAATCAAGTATAGAATCCAGGAAAAATACTGAAAAAATTCGCTCTTCAATTTTTTTTTGCAGTTTTTCATACAAATTCTCGATTCACTATTTAGATTTAGTATGAGAATCTGAAAAAAATAATTGAAGAGCGGATTTTTTCAATATTTTTCCTGGGTTCTGTACTTGATTCTGAGTAACCCCTTAAAATTTCAAACGCACTTTTTTTAACACCCTGTATACTCTTTATTGCACACAAAATACAATTTTATTAATAAAAAACAAATAAAAAAGATATGTGGTGGTGCCACCTGGGCGGGCTTATCGCTGAAAGCGATCTCTTCCAGACAACTCGAGGACACAGAGACAAAACAAAGTACAGGTAGGCCTTTGTTTAGCAGTGGACATACTTTGTTTGGCAGTGATGATTATGAAGTGACCTTCTAAAATGAGCATTTATTTTGCTGGTTGTTACCCTGCTTTGTCCCATCTACCTATTGGCATCTTTTCAAATATGAGATAAAAATTGAGCTTTATAATTATTAACCACTTCCTTGGCAAAGTATCTAAGCCACTTGCTCCTCTTCAAGAGGTCAGGGGTTCGAGTCCCAGCCTATTCGATTTTTTATTAGAAAGTTTATGCGCATAAATCTTAACAGCATTGTAAGTAAGATAGCTAGCTTCGCAGGTCAGATTGTATCCTTGTATCCCCTTGGTGCTTCCTTAATTTCCCCTTGGCGCTCCCTTAACATCCCCTTGGCGCTCCCGGGGCGCCCCCTTAACACCCACTTCATACATTAATACCGTTTGTAGAAATTTTCCCTGGCTCCTTTATAAACGTGCACCTTTGGACCCGTTTTTTCGTAAACGGTTGAGCCTACGAAGAAACTTCACATGACCAAAAATGTTCCCCTTAGTGACCCCTACTCGATAAAACAATAAAAAGGGGGGGGGGGGTTGCGAACCAAAAAAAATCTCGCCGAAATTTTTCTAAGTCCCTGGCCTATAGAGCCCCTAAGGGTACACCCCAATCGCATTGCGTTGGCGCTTTTTTATAAGCTCGCTTCCATCCATCCTTGGCATCATCATCACTTACCATCAGTTGAGATGATGCCAAGGGCTAACCAAGTGTGGAAGTGTGTGAAGTGCGAATAAAAATACGAAAAAACAAAAGATTTTTCAATGCGTTAGCTCAGCTTCTATACGTAAAAGTTCCTTGGCACTAACTTTTTCAGAAACGTTCGTTTGATAGCGGAAAACACGTTCCCAACGAAACGTTTTTGTTTATAAACGTTGTCAAAGAATAGCGCGATACCATAGAATACATACAGTTCGATCGATCGCTACACCAACACATTTTCCAATAAAAATCTAATTCGTTACCGTTAAATTTGTTAGCGCGATACAAAAAGTGCGTAACGTAACGTTTATGGTCGAGGTTTTGTTTTGGTATTTCCGTTTAAAATTAGCGCGATCGGGGCCCTGTTTTTGTTTCATCTGAATCAAGCAAGTAGTTTTGAAGTGACGATAAGTTTATTTTCCGTCTCAGTGTCTGATCTGTGTTGCCAGGGGCCTGTTTCATAAAAGTGCTAATAATATTACTTAATAATATTTGTCTCCAATTCTAATATTATTATGATCGTCGTATTCATAATAATAATAATTATAAATATTTTATTAGGAGAACTTTAGATCTCATTTTCATGCATGTGTTGACGTTTGAGTGTTTACTACGGTTACTACGTCTATTGGCGGTTTCTATGATTTCACCAGTGACATAATAGGATCGAGAAGATCGATTGAAATAATAAAAGAGATGGATTTAACTGTGGTAAGGTAAAAAATATTTTACAAGGGATTATTTAACAATCTAGTAAAGAAGTGGAAATTTTGAGTTTTTAAGGATTCGTCCGGGAAGCCTTAAGTTTTCCGGGATAAAAAGTATCATATATGATAGCCTAGTGCTTTATCTATCTACCTACCAAAAATGTAAATCCGTTCAGTAGTTTCGGCGTGAAAATGGAATAAACAAACAAACAAACAAACATGCATACTTTCGCATTTATAATATTAGTGAGACGAGGTGAGATGAGATTAGTGAGATGAAATGGCCATAGTTATGCAATAACGATCCAACTGATTTTAAAAAAAGCAAAGGATAAAGTACATTATCCCTCGCTTACTTTAAATCAGTTGGATCGTTAAGGCATAACTACGGCCAAATGAGATATTTCGTTCGTATATATATAGGTATATTAGTCACAAAGCTTCTAGTCTTCTTTACCTACTAAGCACTTGAAGCGACCATTAACTGCTGCTTTGGGGATAGGGCTTCCTTTCTTCGTGTCGGAACTTTCAAAATATGTTCAATTTTTGTCAATATGAAATGAAACTTTTTATAAGACAACCGAAATCTTTCACTGAATTCGAATGTCTCTAAAAAACGCATAACTTGTTCTCATTCTGAAAATTCGAGGCTTCCGTGTAATAATAAGTCTTCGACACTTCAATCGGAATTCATTCTTAGATTTAACATTAATTAAATTATTATTTGCAGTTGAAACACTTAATTTTATTGTACTCGCAAAACTAATAACAATCAACTAACACTATGAGATAAAATTATTATGAGATAATGACACAAAACGTCAAAATACTGATAATATTGGCATTTAGCTCATATAATTAGTAATAAAATAACTGATAATTATGGAAGAGCCGATATTATTAGGAATATTATTGAGTTATTCTAATATTTTTACTCATATTATGTGTAAGCATGTAATATTATCAGACTAATATTTTTTATGAATCAGGCCCCTGGTCGTATTTTTAAATCTGGTAGGTGTACTAAACAAAATCGGAGGTCGGGTCGTTCCCTTGTCTCAAATATGGTTGAGGGGAGCGATGGCTGACTCCCGCGTTATACTAGTGATCGGGTGCTGTCCGTATGAACTGGCCTGCTCTTGTCATTGGTGTTTGGTCACAATAATTACCCGTTTGCACATACTACCTGTATGTTTTTGTTGATCCTTTCACATTCATTTGTAATAGTATGCAACTAAACTAACTATAACTTTGTTGTTTACCCGAATTTTGTAATAGCATGTAAGAATTTTATTTAAAAAAATATGTTGGAGGGAGTTTCTTTTTTTTTATTTTTTTTATTTATTTTTTAGGGCCCGACGTTTCTTCTCTATCCGCAAACACTTCCCGAAACGTTTGGGTATACGAGTTCCGAGTGGTAGGAACTTCAAATTAGGTAGAAAAAATATGACGTTCGAAAAGTGTACAGAGATCCCTACTTCGAATAAATATTATATTATTTCATTTCATTTCATGTAAGGCGAAAATATTTAAATATAAATTATTTAATATAAATAGAAATAGATGGCGTTATTTAAAATGGGTAGAAAAACAAACTGAGAAAACCATGATGGAACTATAAATATTTTTTCTGAAAATTACTAAATACCTACGCTAAAACAGACATTAAATTATGTTTTGAGAAAGTTTTTGGCTTTGAAGTCGTCAATTTTTGTTGGTTTTATTTAAGTAAAGTATATTTTAGGCAACGCATTTTATAAAATTATAACATTTTACACGCATTTTTGTTTCGTGTTTCGTTTCCACACTTTTTTCGTAAAATTCAAAATTCAAAATCATTTATTTCTTTACGTAGGTACATTAAGCACTCTTATAAACGTCATATCATTTTGCTGAAGGAATATTCCAAATGTCATTATCATTCAAATAATCTATAGTCTTATAGTATCCTCTTGAACAAATACAGCGTTTTATATGTTTCTTAAATTTACATTCTTGTAGTTCACCCACGTCATTCGGAATTTTGTTACAAAAGCGTACACACTGCTCCACAAATGATTTTTTCACTTTACTAAGCCTCGAGAAAGCTATTTCAAGATTATTTTTACTACTTTACGTAGTTAAAGTTTAAGCAGTGGTAGTTTTAAAAAATCGGGAGTTTGGAGTAGGAAATCGGGATATCGGGAGACATCAGGAGTTCTCCCGGAAAATCAGGACCTCATGACCTGGCAACACAAATCGCCGGCGCCGGGTTGTAACCGGGCTGTGTGTGACGATATACGGAGATAGTACGTAAGCCTCTTTCTGACCAGCCAGGACGTTCTGATGGGCGATGATGGCCAGTTGCTTGCTGACCGGACATTCTTGCAGATTCGGGTCGGTAGGTGTGTAACGAGTGGTAGAGTAACCTGAGAAAGCGAAACCAAACGAAAGCGTAACCTGAGAAAGCGTGGCAAATTCAAAAAATATTACCAGGTATCTACCTATACCAGGAAAAAATATATTTAATACTTGTGTGATAAATCTTTATTATAATATATTTATACTAGCTGAAATTACAATTTGCGATTAGTTTCTTATAATTTTACTGACTCCTAGTACATCTTGTTTATCTATAAAAATAAAAACAGTCTACTTCATAAACTGATTTTGATAATCTAATGAAATTACCATAAAATCTATCATTTACGGATGGCCATTACAAATAATATCATTATATCATTTTTTACGTTCAACAATACGATAAATAATAAATATGAATATTCAGCCAACAAGTATCAATAATTAACAATCATACTAACATTCAACAGTGACAGCCTCTGACAACTTCTTTATGTTGCCATGTACAAACTTTAAATAAAATTCACACTTTCGTTTGCCAGACTCTACGTTTGTGTTGTATTAGAACAGAACAGAATTGGTAGGTCTGGGGCCACCCTTATTTAATTTCTCTGAAACTACAAAAGCACAATTTTTTTCCTTTTTACCATGTGGAAGAAAACGCAAAGCTATTTGCAGATGGCGCTTCGGACGCTTGACTCATAACAACTTTCAATTTGTTCCGCGTTTCTTTATTATCGAGGTGTAATAAAATAGTTTTCTTTTTCTGTAAAATTGTTAAATGGATTTATGCGACTTGGACTGTTCCTTAATGAAAGGTGAAGCTCAAAAATACATGATTGAAAACGTAAGTTTTCCCAGTTCTTCTTCATCCAAAAATCTTTAGGAAATTAATGATTTCGATAATTATTGCAACCAATCGCCACACAATGCGGCATTTTTTTAATAAATCTAATGTTTAGTTTACGTAAACAGTTTTTCTATACGTTTTGACAGTTAGTGATGATTGTTATGAGTCAAGCGATATCAGCGCCTCTATCGGCGAGTTCTGTCAGTTTTCTTCCCCATTGACATAAATAATCAGAATATCTATGATCTATCTATGCTGATGCTTGAACTTCTGACTTCACGCTCATGTAGAATATTATTACGTCATAATCATAAAGTGTGAAAAAGGGATAGACTCTTGTCAGCCAGCCTTGTCAAGTAGCTCTTAGTTTTGGTTTTGGAACGGATCTCTAGTTTCCCGCCGAAAATGACAGTTCTCAAATAAAAGGTTGAGGTTATGTGTTTGTTTACTTATCAGAGTTTTAATACGCTATAAGTGAAAATGGTCCTTGTTTTTGGATTTTATACGTAATATTAATGAACATATGAACAAGTTACACCACGTATTTAGGCCGTGTAGACTAGTGCTGTCCATTGTAAGCCGCACTGTGATTTTTCCTGTAACCCCTGTTCAAGGACTATGTTATAAGTCAACAAACTCTTTTCTTTACAATTTTCAACATTCTGTGCCTAGAAAAATGTCTCAAAAAAGTATCACGTCGTTCTTCAAGATAACTCCTAAGAAAACTGACAACAAAGAGGATAAAAAGGTTGAGGTAACTATGATAACATTACTTGAGAAATAATAGCATCTGTTATAGATTTGCTTTATTTTACATTCATTCATTAATATCTACAACGAGCCTGTATTGATTCACTGCTGGCATCCACCCTTATCGGTTGGGGTCCACATAAGAGGGCTGCCTTCCCTTATCCAAGGTTAGTCATTTGTTCCTGAGTCCTGGATATTACTGGGTATTATACTTATGTACCTTGGCGGAGGCCTTTGTCCAGCAGTGGATGTCTTCCGGGTGATGATGATACCAATACGACCCAATCAACCCAGCTGGTGGGTTTACATGTACAGGGCTACACCACAGGTCTGGTCTCCAATACGTAGTAGCCTGCTTTGTACCAGACAAAGCAGTTAGTTAAGTATTGATTTTAATAAAATAAATAAATAAATAAAAATGGTTTATTTCGGATAACTATTCAAATGATCCATAGCAGGGTTAGTAAGACTTAAGATAGGTTAGTAACTGGACATTTATAGATGAGTCCTATAATATCAAAGGCGGCAATATCCAAACAGTATGTTTTCTAAGGAAAGGCAAATTAAGTTAATAAACTATGTGATAATGCCGGGTTTGAAATGAACTGCTAGTTTTGTTGGGTATTTTGATTATTTTACTGCCAATTTTGTTACGAATTTATGCTTGTTATGGATTCTACGTTCATAGACAAACAATATTGTATTCATAGAAATTTTTGAGTATGAGTGGATATTGCCGCCTTTGATATTATAGGACTCAGATATAATAATAGCTTTGATTGTGCCGAGCACTAAGTGCGATCACCGAGACTGTAATGTAGATGTATGCCTATTTAACTGAGTACAAGCTCAGTCATAATCTCGATGGGTATGACTGTTAATGGAATTTATCTTGACCATTTCTGTGATTTGCAAGACAGTTTAAACCAGTAGTGCCAGTTACAAGATGTCTGATGTTAAACCATGTCACAGGCCCCTATGTGGCTTAAAATCATTCTGACACAGATTGGCCACTGTAGCCCCACTACCTCCACCAGTCCGGACTTGGCCCAATGTGTGGAGTAAGACATAAGCTTTCCTAGCTATTAAAAGAGACAATGCCCCAGCAGTAGGGACCATATGTTTGTATTGCAAATAATTTTAAATTCCATAGATATAAAGTTAAACCTCAATTCGCTGTGTATATCTTAACCAGGGTGCCTCTACTCCATCACCAAATAAAAATTCTGAAGAGGAAAAATCACCAGTTCCAGTTTCCAGTGGGAAAGAGGTAAGTTGACATTCTATTTTTCTCCTCTGCTGATAAGAATCCTACTGAGATTTTTGTTTGGGTCATAATAAGGTTGTTTTTTTTTTTTTTTGAAATTTTCTTGTGATACTTTTACTGTTGTTCTTCCAGAAGAGAAACTCTAAGCGGCAGAGGCTGGACAGCAGTGAGAGTGATGTGTCTCTAGAAACAACTAAAAAGCCCTCACCTTCCAACTCTGAAAAGGTATGAAAATTAAATATTATCTTCCATATTAATATGTGAAAAAGAATGGTTTCTATTAGAAAAAAGAATAACATTATTACTTGAGGAATTAATAGTAGGTTACACAAGCAATGTAGAGTAAGGTATTCATAAGTTTGGTATTTTAGAAGAATGCTGTATGTGCATTTATGCCTTCAAGAGTTTCTTTCATGATCAAAGTCAATCAAAATCAATTTAATTTTTATTTTAGATGCTTTGCACATTCTTTTTATTTGTCATTTCATTACTTTTTCTACCTAGTACAGAGTTCCTAGCACGCTTAAGTAGAAGAGGATCAGATTTTCATATTTCCTATTGGACTTCATATTGATGAAAAAACTTACCGCATCCTTAATTGGTGTTTTTTATTCTCTGTCTTCATAGGATTGTGACCACACACATATCTATAAATATTCCAATGGAAATATCTTAAAATCTTATAACTCAATTGAAATTTTCAGAAAAAGAAAACCAAACGTCTCAGGATAGAGAGCTCGGGAAGTGAGCCAGAAACGCCACCAGTGGAAGAGAAGCTTTTGGAAATAAAGGTAGAAAGCAAACCCAAGACATATGAGTCACCCAGGAGTAAGAAGGGCAAGGCCAAGCTGGAGAAGTCTCCACTTGCAGAAAATGTTGAGGTTAAAGAGGAGAAAATAGAAGAAAGTCCATCCCCAAAGAAAGAAACTAAAAAGAGACAAAGCACTGCCAAAAGCAAAGCATCAAAAGCTAAAGTGCAAAAGTCTCCATTAGTAGAGAAGAATGGTGAGAAGAGTCCAGAAATAAAGAAGGTGAAAGAGGAGGAAGATGCAGGCAGTAAGAAGGCCAAAACTATGAGCTTCTTTATCAAGAGAGACGATGACAAGAAGAATGGAGATGCTAGTGAAGGAGGCGCCAAAGTTAAAGGTAGAATTTTTTTATAAAACTTTATAAAAAAAAATACATAGATCAAAATTACAAAATAAAAATAAATTAATAATCATAATAGTCCACAAAAATTAGCTACCAAATCAAACCCACCCCGTCACAACCCCGGTCCAAAGGTGCCCATAACGCTGGCCGCATTGCTGCATTGAATTGCCAAAGTTGAATTATTATTTATTTCATGTTGACCAGGTCTTTTAAGTTAGAAAGAATTGAAAGGCAGAAGATCTCTAAAACCAAGATATAAAAGGCCTGGTGACAAGGTGTGTTGTGATAACGTACATCATGCCATGAATAAAGTTTTTTTTATATTCTATTCTATTGCTAGTTTGTGTTAGTCAATACAATCCTATGTACGTCACACTGAGAAGTTACGCAAGACAGTACATTTGACTTGACTACCTGCTCACCAGAGGAGGAGTACAACCCGGCCAAGCCGAAGTACCACCCGGTAGACGATGCGTGCTGGCTTGCCGGCGAGCCGGTGCCCTATCTGGCGCTAGCCGTCACGCTGGAAGCCATCGAGGCCACCTCCGCCCGGCTCCGCATCGTGGAGATCCTGAGCAACTACCTGCGATCTGTTATTGCCCTGACGCCGGAGGATCTGCTGCCGAGTGTCTACATGTGCCTCAATCAGCTGGCTCCAGCCTACCATAGTCTGGAACTGGGTGAGTCTATTGTGAACCGATATTAATGATTGAGGTCAGTCCAGTGTGTTTTTTAGCAAACAAATTTTAAATAATAGAAAAAATTGTGTAGTTTTAATTTGACTGTTTGTAACAAGTAGGAACAAAGGCATTTTTAGCTCTGCAAATTATTAGAATTTCGCTTCTCTTCTTTTTCATCTTAGGAGCTAGGTTTTTCTCGGTGGAGCGACCGTCTGTTCTCTAACATAGAAATATTTACCCCGTTGCATAGCAGAGACCCACCTAATAAAAGCCATTGACCAGTGCACGGGGAAAAAAATCATGTTACAAAGATTGCATTCAGCCGTTTTTTAACATTTTTATCTTTGCCAATTATTAAAATTTTCTCTAACCCAGAAATGTTTCCCCGCAGGCATAGCAGAGACGTACCTAATGAAAGCCATAGGCCAGTGCACGGGGCGGTCCCTGGCCCAGGTGAAGGCGGCGGCGCAGAAGGAGGGCGACCTGGGCCGCGTGGCGCAGGCGGCGCGCGCGTCGCAGCGGCTGCTGCGGCCCCCGCGGCCGCTCTCCGCGCGCGCCGTGCTCGCCGCGCGCCGCGACATCGCGCGCATGACCGGTCAGTCATAATAACACGCGGCTGGGACTTCCAGGCAGACCGATAATAGCGGCTATGCAAAAGGCAGTCCTCCTCGACGATGCCCGGATTGTCCGACGCTTTCTCTCCTCGTCGCACTGACCTCCAGCCGTGCTTCTGCTGGAGTAGCTCCTGCCACTTCGCCTAGCGCCAACTGAGCAGTGTAGCAAAAGCTTATAATGGAAATAATAATAAGGACGGGCTGGTTTCCGCAACCAAGTGACGAATGCGCCCATTTTACGTGAATTGGCTGGCATCACTGCCAGCTCGGTTCCTCCAGGAAGCCTAATAGCGACCTTGGGTTGCTGACGACTTCCTGAAGTGTCCTCGAGTACCTCTCTGCATTACAGCAGTGACGCTTTGATAAAGAACCAGACGAGAGGGTTCCGTACAAACAAACAATATTGAGAATTTAACCTTCTTTTTTCGCTCTGACAACTTAGCAGGGAGTGTATGCATCCAGCCAAAACCATTTCGTTATCTGTGGCCGCCAAGCGCGCTTAAGCGACGTATTGCTAAACGTTTTCCGGTGGGGAAAGAGGGAGGAGAATAGATCGTTTCCGTCCATAGTATTTACACCCCCGGCTGCTTGGACACATGATTAGATTTAGATTATATATTTATTTATTTCATATTATCAATTTCAAGTTTACAATAATATTACAAAAATGTCAGAGGATAATATGATCGTCAAGGCAATAATTAAATAAATAATAAGATATTTAAAATGTCACACAGAAAAAATATAAGTATATCTAAAAAAGTACATTTCAAAATGTATGTCAACCAAAAATATAATTGTGTATGCATCCAGAACCATGGTTGTTATCAAATAAGTCGCGCATGGTTTGCGACATTATGATGGGTGGGGCAACTCACTGTCCTTGGAAATTGAATTGGCAGCTTTAGAGCTCCTCATCTCTACCTGCATTTTTAGCAGTATCCTTCAGAGTATCAGAGTCTATCTTTCAAAAAAATTTAAACATAATAAGTTCATAATAAGACCCATGATGAACTCTTATCAAATTCAGATTTTAGACTTCTTAAAACAGATTTTTTATAGCGACGAACTCGCATGCCAGAGGACGAACTCGCATGCCAGCCAGGCGTGTCGTAAAGCATTTATATAGTTGAAAGAAAGCTAGATCTTAATAAACTCTTGTGTTCAAATAAAAAGGTAACAATGGGGTCTTGTTTCAGGGCAAGCGTCCGTCAACAAGAAGATAAACAAGATACAGCAGCTGTACACGGCGTGCCGGCTCTCCGAGGCCAAGTATCTGATAAGGTAACTATATATTATTGTTTATTGTTTTGGCATCGAGCAGACATTAAGCAGACTTTGTTGAGTAAAATAAGATACTCGAGGGATAAATCAAAATCCATCAAGAACTTTAGGCTATAAGGCTATTCAAACAAACACACATACAAACACCTGAAAATGTAATCTTCCCAATGAGATATTCTTGTAATAACATTAGTTATAACCGCCAAACATTTTTAGAGCAAAATGTCGTTTTTGAAAGATGATAAAAAGTAGCTCAGACGACTAGTACCTAGTCATCTACCCCATTATGTAAAAAGCTATTTGAAGAGTGTTAGCTATTAACGGCAAGTCCCTGCCGTTTATGTGGTTTGTTGACTGATCGCAGGTCGCTGGAAGGCAAGCTGCGTATCGGTCTGGCGGAGCAGTCGGTGCTACAGGCGCTGGCACTGGCCACCGCGCTCACGCCGCCAGTGACCGGTGGCGGTGACCAAGTCCTGGACGCCTCGCGGGGACTCAGCGCTGAGCAGCTCAAGGTCAGTGACGTCACTGTGTCAGTGGCAGGCACATGCAGGTCGCTGGAGCGAGCGGTCGGTGCTACGGGCGCTGGCGCTGGCCACCGCGCTCTGAACAGCTCAAGGTCAGTCCCAACATCTACAGCGGCGTGTGTTATTCCACTTTCGGGCACACAGGCCTCCCTCTAGAGCTTCGGTCCAGCCGCTGTTGCTGCCAGCGATCTTCATCAACTAATGATGACGATGAAAGAGGAAATGAACAATGGAAAAGGTTTATATTCGTTTCCTTGTATTCCGGCATGGAGATAAGATAGCCAGTTCCCCATTGCATCGGGGAATCTTAGTAAACCTGCTTGCATCTTTGGCTTCATCATCACTTACCACCACTCTCCGTAGCACGGCGACATATCTCGCGCGGGACACGAGTTTTAAAACCATTTGTTTCGTTCTTACGCTAAGCTAATAAAAAAGACAGCTGACCTGTTTTCTCACGTTTGGCGCGACAAACAGTTTAGTCTACGCCTCATGCTACCCATGCAGGTGAGATGATGCCAAGGGCTTACCTGTGAATAAAAAAAAATCTTGTTTCGTCTCTCCAGGCTCGCGTGGACGAGCACGCGCTGATAATCAAGACGACATACTGTGAGTGTCCCAACTACGACCTGGTGATCCCTGCGCTCCTGCAGTACGGGGTGGCGGCTCTGCCGGAGCACTGCCGCCTGACGCCCGGCATCCCGCTGAAGCCCATGCTGGCGCACCCCACTAAGCGCGTCTCCGAGGTGTTCACCAGGTAGCCACAGCAGCCGTCACTGCAGCTGCCGGGCACTGCCGCCGGCCGGCCGGCATCCCGCTCGAGCCCACCCCACCGAGCGCGTCTCCGAGGTGTTCACCAGGTAGCCACAGCACCCGGCGGTCACCCATGACCACAGCACCGCACCGGGTGCCAAGAATATCCATCAACCCGTCAACTGGCTAAAAACACCAATGCCCGCGAAATGTAGACGTTGTCGGGACAAGGGGGTGGGCTGCCTAATGGCGGTGCTGCCTTTGCTGCTGTGTTACCTTTAGCGCCACCTAGCGTTGTATCGTATAAGTTATTCGTTTTGTCAGATTAACATTACTCTGTACGAAAACGATCTAAACGAGTACTGATTTGTCTCGGTCATTTTTCCACTGCATTCATTTTTCTGCAAGACGTGGTTTGCTTTGAAATTCCCACAATACTTCATGCTGTATGTCCAAAACCAATGTAATATAAGGTGTTAAAAAAATTAGCTGGTATTATTTAAACTGAGGCTTAAAAAATGACTTGATGAAAAAATTTATGAAAGAATGACCCACACTAAAAGGACCGATCAGGTGACAGACTTATTAGAAAAGTACATTTTTTTCTTGCGAATTGACTATATAATAATATAATAATAATAATATCTGGGACAAATCACACACGGTCATCTGGCCCCAAACTAGGAATTCCTGTATCTTGGGAACCAGAGACTGATATACATACTTTGCCGATAAGTGTGTTGCCAATTTGGCGGTCAAGTTGAGTTGGCAGAGTTGTAGGGTGAATGGAGGAGGTTGCAGCTAGGTAATCATCTCGACGCCGGGTGGCGGAGCGGAGGACAGGATGCAGTGATCACTCCATGATTGCTGTTCAGATACTGCTCGGATACTGCACATTTATTGGTATAAAGCAAGAGTATTTATACAGATTATAACTGACGTCACACATATTAGTATGCTCTTTGCAAGCACGTTCGGATATGTGATAATATGCAGATTTGTGGAATCTGCAAGGTCGCTACACATACACATATACTTTTAAATACATACATATATAGATATAGACTATGGGTTCCTCAGGGAAAATTGTTCAGTTTGACTAGTAGAAACCCCAGTTTAAGTAATACCAGCTAATTTGTTAATTAACACCTTTTATATAATTTAATGAAAGAGAAGTAATCATGTAAAATACGTTAAATGATCAAGTGTGTCGTGCGCTCAGGTTCGAGGGGCAGAAGTTCACGTGCGAGTGGAAATACGACGGCGAGCGCGCGCAGATCCACGTTCCAGCCGCTGAGGGCGAGGGGGAAGCGAAGCCGGACTTCGCGCGCGCCGCCGTCTTCAGCCGCAACCAGGAGGACAACACCAGGTAGCCACCGGACATTACCACTTATACGTCTTAATCATCAGCCGAAAGACCTCCTCTGCTGGACAAAGGCCTCCCCCAAAGATTTCTACACCGACCGGTCCTGCGCTGCCCGACTTCACCGGGTCATCGGTCCACCAAGTGGGAGGCCTGCCTACGCTGCGTCTTCCGGTGCGCGGTCGTCACTCGAGAACTTTAATCCTCATTAGTCTGTATTATTCTAGCAAAGGGGTTTGTTAATTAGCTCATCATATTGTCTCACTGCTAATCCCTGTCGACAATGTTTTTATAATTATTATTATCCCACTGCTAAGCAAAGGCCTCCCCTTTTTTCCGCCACGATCAAACCCTACCAAGTGGCCAACCGTTATGGAAGCGATCCAAATCTTCCCGCCATCTTATAGGTCTACCGCATGCATGCGGCAAACCTGTCCTGCCCAGACCAATTAAGTACACTAAGGCCATCACTAAATTTGGCGGCTTTTTCCCCTACATCAGCTATTTGTATTCCGGATTCTATCAGTTCTTTTTCACCTAGTATGCTGCAAAAGTTTCAGTTAATTTTTCACACTATAATTCGCAGAACCCTCTGTTTCTGCCGCCATAGACTAGAACATAAAAGTGTCATGTCTTTGCTTATGTCCGACAGTAAACTAATTCGCATTTGTACTAATTCGTACGGAATAAAAGTTTAAAAACATCCTTTAAGTATAGCTAATACTTAATGATGATAAACATTTACTTGTTATATGATGGCAGCAAGTACCCGGACATAGTCCGGCGGCTGCCGAGCCTGCTCAAGGACGGCGTCAGCAGCTGCGTGTTGGACGCGGAGGCCGTCGCCTACGACGCGGCCACCCAGCAGATACTGCCCTTCCAGGTGAGTGTTGTATTGTTTTTATTTCTACCTTTTGGAACATAAAGTACACGCGGTTAGTTAGATAATATTATCGAGTAGCAATCGGTGGACATGTTAACGTGTGGTATGTACTGTATTACTTCTCAAGTGAAACTGTGACGTCATGGATAGAACTAATGCAAGGTGCGGAGGGCACTCCTCTACCGGCTGTTAGGGCGAGTGGTCCTCATTACAAGTACCCAAAAGTGTGTTTTTTATATGTCTCCGGTACAAAGGAATAATGGGATATCACATAAACTATCTGTGTTTGTGAGTTGTATTTTGGCTTTCTGAATAAAGGTATTTTTATTGTATTCTATCAACGTTCACGTTTTGGTCAATTGGTGGACGATTGGACGCCAAGGTCTACAGGCGGAAACCACTTGACACCCTCCTCCTCCTTAGTCGGTCCCTCAGTGCTGAGGATCGTGACCCCCTTCAATTAGTGTTTGCCCGGATAGTGTTGCGCCCAGCGTCGCGGTCCGCCGCCAGATTTGATGTCTCGTGGAGCGTTATCTCCAGCGACTTTGTGGCTCGACACTCTAGAATATATAAGGTGCTTCCAAAATATATGCCACCGCTGCAATGGGAGTAAGAGTCATGCATATAGATTACAATAGTAAAAAAAAATTCGTGCCCCGGAGTCGTTAAATTGATTTGGGAGACTAAACAATTTTTTTTTACTTTGATTCACTTTCGCACAACACGGTCCGTCAAGTACGTATACGCTCCGTCATGAAGTCATGAATGAACTCGATGTCATTTCACTGAATGAAAGCAACGCACGCTCGTATCTCTTTTTACAGGTTAATTTAGTGAACAGCTGATTGTCTTTAAATTAAATGTAGAGCAGAATAAACAAACTTACCAGTTATTAAAACGGCTTATTCACGTAACAAGGTGATAAACTTACCATCGCACTTTGACAGGCTTTGGACTGTTAAATTACGTACTGTAAAGTATCTGTTAATAAAAAGTTTAGGTAGGTAAGGCATCTACTCAAGAGTAGATGCGTAAAATTAAAAAGAACGTGTATTACAGTAAGTAACATGGCGTGTTTCTAAGTTCATCACCTTATTTACAAGGATTTGCACAACACAACACTGGCGGCTGGCTGACTCACACCAAACCTCTGTTCATACGGGTTTACGGCAAACGCAGGGATGTTATTTGCACTCGCGGTAGTAGAGTGTCAATCACCTTATTTACAAGCTATTTCACAACACAACAAAGTTTTACATCAGTTTTACAACACAGTAAAGTTCTCGAGTGGTGACCGCGCACTGGAATACGCAGTGGGGCAGGCCCCCGACTCGGTGGACCGACGAAGACCTGGTGAAGGTTGCGGGAAGCCGCTGGATGCGAGCCGCACAGAACCGGTCGGTGTGGAAATCCTTGGGGGAGGCCTTAGTCCAGCAGTGGACGTTTTTCGGTTGATGATGATGACAGAACACAATACTGGTGGCTGACTCTTACACCAAAACTTTGCTCATACAGGTTTACGGCATGCGTAGGGATGTTATTGCGCTCCCGATCAGAGGGTATCGCGGTAGCAGAGTATCATTTCAAGATACTCTTGATTCGTATGTACGTCTGGGTGACATGGTTATCTCACTCGCGGACGGGGGCGCAGGCGGTGCAGAACGTTCGCGTCACGCCTGCGCGTCACCGCTGCGCATAGCGAACTGAACTGACCTCTGACCTGTACAAGGGCGCGCGGGCGCCAACCGCCCCCGCCCGCCGGGTCGCGCCCCGCTCCCGAGTGAGTATGCGAAAGGGTGCGGACAGATCAAAGCCTTTTGCAGCACGACACAAGTGCCGAATTTGTTTGATGTCGAGCCGCAACGTCGGTGCGTTTAAGCATGTTTTCGCGCGCCTGGTTTCATTCAACACAATACGGGATGGCTTAATAAAGTAAAGCAATTTATTTTAATGATTGTTATTTTTTTGTATGGAAAAAAAAAGAATAGTTTCCGGACATGAATGTCTCATTTTCGTGATCACTATACATGATACTTTCTCCCATTTCAGCCGTGGCATATATTTTAGAAGCACCCTATATTTAATACCGTTCAAGGCTTTTGCAGTCTGTTTCTCGCCATAGAATTTGCATTGATTTCAGAGATGATACGGATGTCAAAAGATACGGGAGTTAGTCGATCCACATATGGGACTTAATCGATCACATGCGGGACTTAATGGATCACCTTTATACAGGGTGACTTTAAATTAGTTCTTGATACGAAGGGCTTTGGATGTGCTCATGATAACAAACAACTTTCCCTAATGCCCTAATGGAGAGCCCAAATTTTTTTTGCAATTTGATTATGGGTTCCTTAGGGAAAGTTGTTTGTTATCATGAGCACATCCAAAGCCCTTCGTATCAAGAACTAATTTAAAGTCACCCTATATAATAATTGACAACGCTGAATACGTTAAAAACAACCGACTTCAATCGCAACAACTCCAATTTTGCTATGTTTTTGTTGATTTTCTCAAAAACGATTGAATGAATCGATTTCGATAAAATTTATATGGGACCACCTGTGAAGTATACTCTTGAACAAAAAAAGAATTTTCCAAATCGATACAGGTGTCTTCGAGTAATCGGTGAACATACATAAAAAAAAGATTCCGACGTATTGAGAATCTCCTCCTTTTTTTGAAGTCGGTTAAAAAGTAACTCTTTGAGAAAAAACTCCCCAATCGTTTTGGCTTCAGTAACTTGAGGCAACTTTATACAAATCCTTTGTAACTTTATACATGTTCACCTTCAGATCCTGTCAACGCGCAAGCGCAAGGACGCCGCGGAGGGCGACATCAAGGTGCAGGTGTGCGTGTTCGTGTTCGACGTCCTGTATCTGAACGGGGAGCCGCTAGTGCGAGCGCCGCTGGCGGAGCGCCGGCGGCTGCTGCGCCGGCACTGCGCCGAGGTGCCCGGTGAGATCATTATATATATTATTTCAGGACAAATAATGGACGTCACACACTAGCGCTATACTGTTCTATAAAATCCGCCACAATCGTGGACGGAGTGGGGTGACCGTGAAGTTATAATAGAAGCAGCATGCTAGTATTGCCGTCCATGAGTGTGGCGGATTGTATAGCACAGTATAGCGCTAGTGTGTGACGCCCTTAACACACGGTCATCTGGCCCCAAACTAGGATTCCCTGTCCCCAATCTGGCCCCAAATCAGAGACTGATATACATACAGATATACTTTTAAATACATACATATAAAGAGGTTCATTGCGAGGTGCCAGGGGAGTGGTCATCGAATATCCTGGGATTACGGGGTTAGTCACACCTGGGGTTAACTTCTAAAATGTCAACCCCGAACTGTTGATGGTTACAATAGCGGTGGTGCGACTTATCACCATATTGTTCTTCATACATTGTATATTTATCCTGATGTGTATATCCTATCTTGCTCGTCCCAGTAGGGTACTTGAGTGCATGAAAAGTAAATTATGAAATATTGGTCACCAAATAGCTCTTTTATTCAAATTACATTTACTCGCTTTAAATTTCATTACTTGTATAATTTTTTGATTTTTAAAAATTCGTCATTAGTATGCTTACTACTATATTGCATAGTAATGACGTCATCATTTTCAGTTTCAAACATTTTTAGAACAAATTGTCGTTTTTGACATTTGATGAAAAGTAACTTAGCAGGCTTCCCACTCGGTGGGCCGATGACCCGGTGAAGGTTGCAGGAAGCCGCTGCATGCGGGCAGGTGTGGAAATCCTTGGGCCTTTGTCCAGCAGTGGACGTCTTTCGGCTGATGATTATGAACTCAGATGACTAACAGTTCATGTTATGTGCCGGGACAGGTGAGTGGCAGTTCGCGACGTCGCGTGACTGCAGCACCGCCGAGGAAGTGCAGCAGTTCCTGGAGGAGAGCGTCCGCGGCTCGTGCGAGGGGCTGATGGTGAAGATGCTGGAGGGCGAGCACGCGCGCTACGACATCGCGCGCCGCTCGCACAACTGGCTCAAGGTGCGCGCCTCGCCTCGGCGGAGTGGTCATACTGTATAATGTCCTTATATTGTGCTTTTATATTTATACTAATTTTAGAACAAGCCCCAAATTGTATTTTTCTTGTAGGCAAAGGTCTATATATGACGGGGAAGTGCTAACAACTCCTACCTTACAAAGTTTAAAAAACTTGTCAGAATATATTTCCAGCCAAAATTAATCAGGAGATATTTCCTCGGTGCCTAGCTACATCAATTTTGCGAATTTCAACTTAATTCATATACCAGTAGACGCGCAAATTCATTCTCTATCAAACTGCATTCATAAGTCGTTGGGAGTTGTTAGCACTTCCCCGTCGATATGACAATAATCCTAGTATTTTGGCTGTAGGTGATTCTCATTAGAAAGAAGGCCGCAAAGTATACGGAAACTCCATATACTTTTTGGAATTAATGGCGAACTAATGGCGTAGCCAGCACCATGTCGACCCTAACTTTGCGGCCTTCTTTTGTGGGCAGTATTATGCAAGGTCGGACTGGGTGGGTAGCTCGCTCTGTATTCCGGCGGGTGGCGCGTAATAGCCACCGCAGTTACCGGCATAAGAGGTGTTCCATCTAAGACCCTCAAGAACGGCGAGGCACTGATAACCCCCAGAAGGGGGTTATAGATGCTCATAGGTGGCGGATGCGGCTTTCCAACAGGAGGGCCGTCAACGTTTTGCCATTCACACAAAAAAGAAACCGCCGCACGCACGCCGCGCACACGGACGCGCAAAAACTCACACACATCCACACCAACTGGTGTTTCACACTTCTAGCGATAAAATATCTTCTTCTTTTCTATTCAGCATTATTTTCTCAATGTTAAGGGGAAGAGATAAGCTCATATTTCTGAGCATCTAATAAAAAAATTGCGAAATCGAAACGCACATGTTTAGTGAAGGTCACGGCGGGCTCTAAGGGTGATGGGTACTTGGAAGACGCTTCACGTGGTGGTTTGCTGCTGGAACTTGGAAATCGAAACTGTCTCCCGAATTAATCCTCTTCTTACTGTCGCTTATCACAGAATCTGAATCACATCATAAAACTATTCTAAATTACTATGTTCTGGCAAATAAACGCTTTGACTTTTGACTTTTAATAAAATTGACTCAACAGACGTGTGCTCGGTACATCCGACACACGATAACATGATGATAATATACCACACGTATGCTCTTCACCAGCTGAAGAAAGACTACCTCGAAGGCGCTGGCGACAGCATCGACGCAGTAGTTATCGGCGGCTGGTGGGGGCGTGGCAAACGCGCTGGCGTATTAGGCGGCTTTTTGCTGGCCTGTCGCGACGCGGACAATGACGAGTTCCAGTCGCTCTGCAAGATCGGCACCGGCTTCAGCGATGAGGACCTCAAGACGCTCACGGAAGAGCTAAAAGAGCATATCATTGACAGCCCCAAGAGTTACTACAGGTAAGTGACTACAAGAATTCATCGCTTATACATAAATAAACCTAACTCCGCCCCAATCAACAGTTTTTACTGACTTGACCTCATGATGGTCACGATCTTCAATCTTCTGGAGTTACGACCTGAAAGAAGATAAATAACATCATAATCAATGGATCTCGGTTTTTGACATAAATTGCCATTTTTTCGAACTGCCATTTGCTGACAGTTTTTTGATACGGAAATCTTATAAATAAACTAACTTTATTATTTATACAGGAAACTTATATCACTAGTGAACTAACTAAAACTTGAGGTCGCCTTCAGAGAGTGGGCACTGGGCGTACTGTCCGACAGCAGTAGCAGTGAGGCAGAAGTGACGCGTGTGTATGTATGGCGGCAGGTTCGACCCAGCACTAGCGCCGGACGTGTGGCTGGCGGCGGCGCGCGTGTGGGAGGTGCGCTGCGCGGACCTGTCGCTGTCGCCCGCGCACCGCGCCGCCGCCGGCCTGGTGGACCGCGACAAGGGCATCTCGCTGCGCTTCCCCAGGTGACACACACCCCGCACACACACACACGCACGCACACACGCACGCAAGCACGCACGCACACCGCATAGATGAAATCTCATCCCATTTTCACTAATATTATAAATTCGAAAGTATGAATGATTGTTTGTTTATTTTTTAATTGTTTATTTATTTGTTTTTTCCACTTTCACGACGAAACTTGGTAGGTACTAGACTGAAATTTTTACTTTGTCACTAGATGGCGCTGGCTTATCATTGTAGTTCTCTCTGGAACCAATTCTGAAATTCACGCAGACGAAGTCGCGGGAAGTAAATCTAATTTAACGTGATTCTGTATTTATAGATATGAACGTATCGCCTTTGTCGTTACTTGCATGTGATTGTGCATAAACACTTCCTCAAACGTTGAATGTAAAAGTTCCGCGTAGTAGGAACTTTGTACTTGATAGAAAAAAGTCGATTTTAAGAATTTGTACAGCATCTCGTTATCAAGCCACATCGTCCTCACTGCAGCGGCACGGGTCTCTTCCCATACCTCGGGAAGGTTAGGCCATACTCTACACACGGGGGCCAATTCCGGATTGGTGGAGGTTGTGGGGCTAGTGGCGACCCCAGTATCAAAGTTTTAAGCCACCTAATAAGGCCTCTGACGTGGCTTAACAAATGCAATCTAGTGATGGCAGCCGCCACCGACGGCTTAACGTGCCTTGCCAGTATCTACTGAAAAACTATCTATCTACTTTTGACCGCCTCCGTAGCCTTGTGGCTTGTGTCCGCTCGCTTCACATCAGGAGGTAATAATAATATCCGGGACAAATCACACACGGTCATCTGGCCCCAAACTAGGATTCCCTGTATCTTGGGCACCAGAGACTGATATACATACACATATACATTTAAATACATACATATATAGATATTATAAACCCAGACTCAGAGCAAACAATTCTGCTCATCACAGAAAAGTTTGCCCTGTGTGGGGATCGAACCTACGACTCTCGGATTATGAGGTCAGGATCGCTAACCACTTAGCCACCCAGTCAATAGATTCCCGGTGGGGTAGATTCCCGGCAGGGCCAACTTTGTAGGACTCAGTTTCGTTGGTGGTAGGGCATTTTCTGAGCCCGCCTGGCTAGCTACCACCATCTTATCTAAGTCTTGCCGCCAAACATCAATGTTAACAATTTAACAGCATTGATGTGTTCCGGCATGAAGATAAGATAGCCAGTTCCACATTGCGTTGGGGAAGCTCGGTAAGCCCGCTTCCATCTTCGGCATCATCATCGCTTACCATCAGGTGAGATGATGCCAAGGGCTCACCAACTGAGGGTAAAAAAAAAACCATTTTGAGTGTTGAGTGTTTCCTGGCAGATTCGTCCGCGCGCGCGACGACAAGACGCCCGAGCAGGCCACGGACGCGCGCCAGGTGGCCGCGCTGTACCTGGCGCAGGACCAGGTGCGCAACCAGGCGCCCGCACCCGCCAACGCCAACGCCGCGCTAGACGACTTCTACTGACCTCCAGTACTCTGCTCCTGTGACTCCGGTCTAACACTAATGAAATGAAGCACGCAGCAATGAAATCAGATGTTTTTTATACCCTACGACCTTTTACGAGCCTTAACTTAGTAGCGGTCCACACGTCTTTAGTATGAATATAAAGAATACACTATTAACCGTGCTATCCCACAATGTATAGACGGCAGTTGCCTGGTTGGAAGACTACACTGAACCTGAAGGTCGCTTTGGCTAGAGTTATTTGGAAGGGGCGTGCATAAACCGCGTGGTTCGGTTACTGCGTAGGGCAGAAAGATGTAACATACTTACTGGTTTCGACCTTTTTAAAAGAATTAACAAAATTCGTGGTCCTAAAATAAAATTGATACCTATCGCTAGGCAAACAGATGAAGAGTAAGTTTCATTGCTGTATAATATTTACTGTCAAGTTCACTTTCTTTAAACAAAAAATTCCAAGAGATTAAAATAGAACGTATAAAATAGAAAAAAAAACATGCTTATGCGCGTTCCATTAATAAGGAAAGGAAATAATTAAAAAAAAAACGAATTATGGATATCGATGATATTATTAACCGCCAGGTGATAGGATTATTTAAAACTACTATTTTAAGAAATGTAATGATTTCAACGCCCCAAGGTCGTGTTTACCACGTGTTTAAACAACTCATTAATTTTTTTTTGTCATTTCTATATATATTGTATGAATTATTACATTTGTATAGCATCGATCTTTTTTTTGTATAATTAATATAAATCTGAATAAATACTAAATTATATTTTTTCACTCGAAGGCCGGTTCGTTCGTTCTTTATTTATAATTTTATTGCACAAAGCGCTGTTCGCACCGAGAGCGAAGCAGATCGTTGAGGGAGACGCGGGCGTTGCGCGGCGCGTCAGGCGTCGCATTACGCGGTCAAATCAAACATACGGTAATCTATGAGAGCGTTCATGTAGAAGCGTCAACGAACGCTCATGAACAACGCCCCGCGTCTCCCTAAACGAGCCCTAAGCTACGCAAGCGGTTGTGTCGCTTCGCTTAGCTCCACGTGTGAACAGGATTGCTCATCGTAGCTTCGCTCCGGGTGTGAATTGTGCTAAATGGGATATGTACTGTATGTGAATGTAAAATATTTCCTACGTAACTATAGTGTTAGGTTTGTATGTGTTTAAATAAAACATCATGTTTTCATAATTGCATGTTTTATTTCACTTTTCACTTACAACTAGTGCTTAAAATATCGAGTATTTCGATTTGCACGATTATAATTAAACTATTGAGCTACCGTTGGCGATATTTGGGGCAATCGGCGCGAGAAGATTTTACTACAAGTTTACAGAACCCCGTTGGCATCTGTTCAATACATTTACAAGTTACAAAAGTTATACAGCTCGACAATAGTACGGGACCCTGGTCAAAATTCTTTACTCGAGGCTTTGTATAAGCTCGAGATTTTCAAAATAATATCTAAGAGATTCCACTAGACTGTACTCAATCAATTTAAAGCTTATAAACATTGCATACGTTGACACTAAAGTTGTTATGTCGAATTGTACTAAGATATAAAGATACACTTGTTCGAAGTGGAAGCTGCCTCGTCACAACACAAAGGATATAAAATTAAAATTACCTTAAAAATAAGCTTAACTGGCCATAATGCTCTACGCTGTTCCTAAACTGAGGAACTTTGTATACAAACAGCTGAAGTATGCCACTTTTGTCCAATTGGATACGGATATTTAAAACAATTTATTTAACTAAATATATTATGGATATTTTCAGTTATCCCGAGTGTCGACTTTTAAAGTGGTCATTGTTGACAGTGGACGAACTTGTTCTAAAACTTCTCTTAAACCTTCAGACTGCATATAAGATTTATCTGCTCATCGGGTCGAGGGAAGTAGCAGAACAGAGATTAGTTTCGTAAGCGGAGTGATCATCTAACAGGGTTTGGGTTTCTTAACAAATAGGCCAGATTAAAATTGCACTAACGATTGCTTGCTTTCCTGGCAAGAGGAGCGTCGGGTGACCGAACACAACTTTTTGTATTTACATATTATAAAAATCTTGCAAAAAAATCAATATTGATAATTAGGTAGCTACTTATAGTAAAATATAAAACAAACTGCCTTCTGGACAACTCGACGTGCTATATGTATAGTCTACTAGTCAGTAACTCTAGTTAGTTAGTACCCTACTGGAAATCACATTGGATAGTTACATGCATTTTTGGTCAAAGGGGTTAATTCGTCTAAAATTAAATTTCTAATCAATTACATTATAAACAATAATAGAGTTAAGTCGATAATTTGATCACGATATGTTCTTGTTTCAAATAAGAATTTGTAAAATACCTACTTGTATATTGTAAATAACTTTAGGTTAAAAATATGTGATGTTGCGTTATATATTCTTTAGTAATAGGCCGGAGTTTCAAGTGTGTTCGACCACAGAATATTTGGCACGAACTACAGGGTCGTGTACAAAAACATGAAGAATGAACTTCAAAACACATCATTTCGCTTAAAGAAAGTCGCACATAGCGGCGAAAGAACGTCACTAAATTAGCGTTCATTCAAAATACGTCACAAGTTAGTGAAGAGTGTTTCAAGAGATCCTCTACAGAATGGTACACTTGAATAATAGTGCGATAAACGCGGAGCTTGTAACATTAAAAGCTCGCTGAGACCGACATTTGGCCACATTTTTGGCCATAACTATAAACTAGCTTAGTGTAGTATTCGATTTGTCAAATCGTTGTCCAAGTTTTGATCAAATAATCCGACTCGAACACCACTCTTAAGTATCATAAAAGAGATTCAATAGGGCTTTTATATAAACCATGTGCATGGCATCACGTTGCATGCAATGTCTCGCCGAGTCAGCCGCTAGGAGGCAGCTGGGTCGCTGCCGGGGCGCTGCCGGGGCGCGGTCGGGGCGCGGTCGGGGCGCTGCCAGTGGCGATGGCGGGGCGCTCACAGCAGCGCGGCGCACTCGCGCTCGGCCGGCGCCCCCGGCCCCCCCTCCCCCGCCTCGCAGGCGCCCAGCAGGTTCGCGTGCTCCTTGGGAAACACACACTTCTTCACTAAAATAAGAAACAATTTTAAGATGGAAAGCAGTCACTGTGAAGAGGCCTTTTTTTAATAAGTGTTTCTTACAAAATATTTTCAATATTGTTGTTAAATTAATACGACGATTCTAATGAAACTACAGGCATTATAATGATTAATAAAAAAAGATAACAAAACAAAACAGCATATTTTATTCTGTTGACGATTTTTTGAAACAAAGAATTAACTGATTGTAAGAATGGCTAGACAAACATAGTAATACGTTGACATGTGATGATTTTTCTTTTTTATATTATAAATAATTTAAGACTATGAAAAATAGAGATTTAAAAATAAAATCTAGTTCAATATTAACCTGTATACTTACTGTTAGTTACTTACCTGTATGCGCATGCTAACATAATATAGGTATGTATAGATAAACAAGTGAATCTAAATATGACACTCACCCTAGCAACTATTGACTGTATCTTGTTTATAAGCAAATAAAGATTTCTGATTTCTATTCGACAACTGTACATCATATGTTCTTTGCAAATACGAATTCAAAACTACTTCCAATACTTATACCTCGGATACTTTCAATATGAATACTTGTAATACTTCCAATTTAGTGTCCAAATCATATTTAGCGATTTTAGCAAAATCGTAAAACAAAAGGTGTTCAGTATGACGAATGAATTCCCAGTCAACGGATATATTTGTTATACCCTGTAGTATCGGGTATACATGTGTATGTAATATAGTAATTGGCGCACTCAGTGTGATTGTTAGTCATTTTTAAGGTTACTGACATAGGTTAAACTTTGTTCGTTTCTACTAACCACTTTTATGGACTTAGCGTCTGAAACAAAATTATTATTATAATTAATATTATGTTTGACTCTAGGTCAAGAAACTACAAAAAAAGTAGTGGTTGCGCTCACCTCGACGCCGGGGTTGGCCTGCGCGGGCGAGTACAGGCTCTCGTACACCGGGTTGGCGAAGTGGTTGCCGCCGCTCTGCAACACGAGAATACAATACAATAGAATAGGTAGAAATAATTTTTTTCACAAAGCCAAAACACAACTCACAAACACAGATACATAGTTTCATTTAGAATAACAGAAGTTACGCAAAAAAATATATAAATAATTAATAACAGTAAATTCTGTATAGAAGTAATTAACATGAGGTAAGGTGAGCTGTGTACACTCTGCGAAAAGGCTCTGGCTCAGCATTTGTTGTGAAACACAACTCCACAACGCTGGTGTTCTGCCAGGGCCTGGAGGTGTGTGCGCATGAGTGAGCAGCAACACGTGCGGCTTACACTGTCAGTGTGTTTGTCCAACTTCCATGTCCAATATTTGATCAAATTGCTAAGCCATGCAAAACTATTCCTTCTATGGCAAAATATGTTATTTTAGTACGTTTCATGAATTTATCCATTTTTTTTTTATCAAACGAACATTGGACAAAGATGTTTGACGAATACCACCTCTAATTCTTAAACGCATTGTCGACGACCATAGAAATCAAATAAAGTTGATGACAGCTTATTAAGGCTTGAAAATAGTGACAAATGGTCGAGCTCGCTACTACGAATCGTTAAAAGTAGTTTTCCATATTTTTGCTTTCCCGCGTGCATTATGGGACTGAATTGTTCTGCGGCAGGCCTTCCAATAGTAACTCGTATACTTCTTTTTATAGGGATGTTGACTGCTAGTTGGGTTGGTTGCCGGGACTTGTACCGAGCACACGTCTGCTGACTTAGTTTTTTTTAATTATTTCCGTTTTAGAGTAGTCTCAACGTTATTTTTGTGTTGGGGAAATAGCTGTGATTCCGATTCAGTGATAAGCGGTCAGAAGAAGAGGATTAACTCGGGAGACAGCTCCGTTTTATGAGTTTCAGCAGTAAACCACCACGTAGAGCGCCACGTGGCGCGTGCCCGTCACCCTCAGAGCCGTGTCTTTCACTTGACACTGGCAAAATCACTCCTTAAATGAGATGTTTTTTTTTTTTATGGCAGAGGTGGCAAACGAGCAGACGGATCACCTGATGGTAAGCGATTACCGCCGCCCATAGACACCCGCAACACCAGAGGAGTCACAAGTGCGTTGCCAGCCTTTGATTTGGGAGAACGCTCTTTTCTTGAAGGTTTGAATGTCGTATCGGTCCGGAAATACCGCAGGCGACAATTCATTCCACAGTTTGGTTGTGCGAGGCAGAAAGTTTCTAGTGAAACGCACAGTCGGGACTGCCAACCATCTATGTGATGGGGATGAATATGTTGTCGCGTAGAACGATGGCGGAAAGAGGCGGCAGGGATCAATCGAAACAATTCCTCGGAGCACTCCCCATTGTACATGCGATAGAGAATGCAGAGCGAGGCTACATCTCTACGCAGCGCCAGGGAGTCAAGCCGATCTGAAATATCCTGGCAGTCGACGATTCGAGTTGCTCTTCGTTGAATGCGGTCCAGAGGGAGAAGCTGGTACTGGGGTGCCCCTGCCCAGAGATGAGAACAGTATTCCATATGAGGCCGAACCTGCGCCTTATAAAGTTGCAGGCGATGCGCCGCAGTGAAATACCGTCTCGATCTATTGAGCACACCAAGCTTCTTCGAGGCTAATTTAGCCTTACCCTCTAGATGGCCACGGAACTGGACTTCACTCGATATGTCGACACCAAGAATTCCGATACTAGCTGAGGCATTTAGGGGAGTGTCCTCAAAACGAGGTGATACGACAAATGGCATTTTCTTGGCAGTGAACGCGCAAACTTGTGTCTTAGTGGGGTTAAATTGGACCAAATTAAGTCGACCCCATTCTGAGACTTTCTTTAAAGAGGCCTCAATTTCCGACACAATTTTGTTTCGGCTCTCGATGACGTTTTCCCGAGAAATGTTGGCACGGCCGGTATAGAAGGCATCACCTGTGCTGTCATCTGCATAACAATGAGTGCTGCTGATTTGCAGCATATCATTGATATGCAGAAGGAACAGTGTAGGCGAAAGCACACAGCCTTGAGGGACACCAGCATTCACAGACATAGAATCTGAGCATGCACCGTCGACTACGACCTTTATGCTTCTGTCTGCAAGAAAACTAGTGACCCATTTGCATAATTCCTCGGGAAGCCCATAAGAAGGAAGCTTCGCAAGAAGTGCTTTGTGCCAGACCCGATCGAAGGCCTTCGCTATGTCCAAACTAACGGCCAAAGCTTCCCCCTTAGTCTCGATCGCCTGTGCCCAACGATGTGTCAGGTAGACAAGAAGATCACCAGCGGACCAGCCCTTACGGAAACCGTACTGTCGGTCACTAAGCAGCTGGCGGTCCTCTAGGTACCGAAGGAGCTGGCTGTTGATAATGGACTCCATTATCTTTGAGAATAAGGAGGTTATGGCTATCGGCCGGTAGTTGCACGGATTCGAGCGGTCACCTTTTTTAGGGATCGGGTGCACCAAAGCTGTCTTCCATGACTTCGGGACTACGCCAGTGGAGTATGAGAGCCGAAAAAGGCGCGTTAAAACTGGAGCCAACTCTGGAGTCAACTCTGGAGCACACACCGTCAACACGATAGGAGGGATTCCGTCGGGCCCACTCGACTTATGAATGTCGAGGGAAAAAAGTGCTTTACGCACTGAGCGTTGGTGGAACCGGATATCCGGCATACAGCTCGTGCACCGCGGTATGGTCGGCGGCTCGTTTCCCCCGTCATCCAACGTTGAGTTGGACGCTAAGAGTTTGCCTAGAAGATCGGCTTTCTCCTTTGCGTCGTGGGCCAATGAATCATTTCCCATGTGCAGTGGTGGAAATGATGGCGTGCAGAAATTCCCTTGGACAGCTTTGGCCAGAGACCAGAACGCACGAGTTCCCGAAGGAAGACGCTCTAGTCTCTCGCCAATTCTGCCTATGTGCGCTGACTTTGCCCTGGCAATGTCTCTTTTGAAGGACCTGGAGGCAAAGTTAAACTCCTTTTTTAATACGCTGGTCTTTTCATCCCGTACCTTCGCCGCATTTGCCCAGGCTTGGTAACATTCCTGCTTTCGGCGAGAAGCCTTTTTGCAGGACCGACCAAACCAAGGATGGGATTTGCCGCCAATGGGGACCACTGAGGATGGGATAAAAAGCTCCATACCCTGCAGCACCACATCAGCGACAGAATCGGCAGCGAAGTTGGGATCATCCGGCGTGAAGCAAACCTGCCCCCAAGGGTAGGACGCAAAGAAAGACCGCATCCCATCCCAATCTGCTGACTTGTAATGCCACACACGACGGCGACAGGCGACTCGCGGTCGCGGCGGGCACGTGAGTGGCACCGTACTCCGGATAAGGCAGTGATCCGAAGAGCCGAGTGAGGCGTCAACGGATACTTGGTAGCCGTCCGGATGAGAAGTCAGCAGAAGGTCCAACAGTGAAGGTTCATGGTTCTCCACATCTGGGATTCGCGTGGGCGTAGTAACCAGTTGTGTCAAACCATATGTCAGGGCGAAGTCGTGAACAGATCTCCCCGCATGATCGGTCTTGCTAGAACCGAGCCATTCGGCGTGGTGGGCGTTAAAATCGCCGAGTACCACGATCTCAGCGGATGGGATCTGCTGCTGCACAGTATTTGCAGCCATTTGGATGTGCTCAATGAGTCGGTCAGTTTCGCCATCGCCGGTATGGGACCTATATAGGCACGAATAGACGCGGGGATGGTCATCGCCGTCTACACGTAGCCATATGGTGGAGAGGTCCCTACCTTCAAGGTTGCTGAGACGGCGAGAACTGATATCGTCTCTAACGTACACGCACACTCCAGCCCTAGGCACGAAGGAGTGTTCCAGTCCATACCCAGGGTAGGAGAGGTATGATGTGTCTGCTGGGGACGATATCTGTGTCTCGGTCAGGAAGAGCAAGGCCGGCTTTGCTGTCTCTAGGTGGTAGTGAACAGCATTAATGTTTGAGTGTAAGCCCCTGATGTTGCAGAAGTCCACGGCCAGCGTGGCAGGGGGTGCCAAGGTGTTTTTGCCATTCCCTTGTGCAACTGGATGATGGAGCGCTGTTATGCCCCCCCCCAGAGTACGACGAGGGGCGGCCTGGACGTCCAGGCTCAGGCACATTGTATCCTGAGCATGGACGTCCAGAGAGGGATTCTCCAGCGCTAGCGCAGCTGGTACCCTCCTGGGGTAACATATTTGGTAACTGCGCTATCATTGGGGGATGGGGGGGGGGGGGGTTGGGCCTCCGGTACCCTCACTCACTCGGCGAAACACAACGCAAGCGTTGCTTCACGCCGGTTTTCTGTGAGGCCGTGGTATCACTCCGGTCGAGCCGGCCCATTCGTGCCGAAGCATGGCTCTCCCACGGAAATGTGGAATGCCAAATAGAAAATAGAATAGACTGCTAGTCATCCGAGTTACTTTTTAGCAAATTTCAAAAAGGACAATTTGTTTTAAAAACTTTTGAAAAAGCGAACCATACAAATATTTTATTCGAAAAAACGTATTGTGTGAACAGCATAGTTTATAACTGGTTCCAAACTAGACATAGTCTGTATCTTGGAAACAAGAGAAGACTTATATAGTGCATGTTAAATATAGTTGCGACAACAATGAGCAACATTAAACAGTAATTTATTTAGTTAAGTGTTAAGTGAATTTACTTTTTACCTACTTAATAAAATATTACTGAGATCTGTCGATTAAAATTATACATATGAATGATAAATTTATGTGTCAGTGAGTAGAATTCCAACCCGTAAGTTTTTCTGCTATTTCATTAAAATAACTATTTAATGAAAAATATGTTATGATTCAACGTCGGTGCAGTCAACCACCCTATGAACCGATGTGTGGTGTATGTGTCGTGGCCAAATCACAGGAATCGGGCAGATCACGCTTCGCGGGGCTCCTTTACACGGTAACGTCAGTAACCTGACCTATAGTATTTCCGGAGCTGCTCATCGATATGGCCAGTTATTTCATGACCAGTACGGGTAGCATGAGGCATAGACAAAGCTGTTTATCGCGCCAAGCACGAGAAAACAGCTCAGCCGTCTCTGCCATTAGCTTAGCATTAGAACGGAACAAATACTTTTAAAACCTGCGTCGCGCGCGAGATACACCGCCATGCTACCGGTGCTACTGTAGGAACATGGCGAGATATCTCGTGCGCGACGCGAGTTTTAAAAGCATTTGTTCTGTTCCAATGCTAATGGAAGAGACAGCCGAGCCGTTTTCTCGCGTTTGGCGCGACATGTGTGTGTGTGTGTGTGTGTGTGTGTGTGTGTGTGTGTAGAGTGTGTGTAGTGTGTGTGCTCGCACTGACCGCGCGCGGCTCGTCGTCCTCGCCCGCCAGGTACATGGGGTTGGAGATCTCCACGTTGTCCGCCAGCCGCGCGTGCACCCACGCGCCGCTGCAACACGCAACACGCAACACATTGTACTAACATACACCATTTACTATGTTATAACTAATCGTGAAACTATAGTATAACTATAGTATAGTATAACTATAGTATAGTTTCCTATTTTCATTACTCAAAAACAAAACATCAGAGTTAGAGTTCAATTCTCGCCGCATGTTGGAAAAGGATCCTCAATCCAACGCACTAGCGACAAAATGCACTGCGAGAAATACAGCTATGTCATGTTAACGATCAAAGTGGGATGAAAGTGGGAGTCTCACGGGACGACAGCTCAACATCCATACCCTGTATCCATACCACAGGGTGTCCACTCAAAATTTCAAAAATACTTCCCTGACTCTCCCTGACCATTTAGTAAAAATTCCCTGACCTTTATAATCCGTTTTAAAACAGTTTTTTGATATTTTGGAGGATTTTTTTGACTGTTGGTTTGTTTTTTATTTTCATCTGGAGACGGCGTAAAAATGTTTCGCAATCTGCCATAACTGACTTCACAGCAGCTGAACGTGCTTGTAACCAAGGGATTTTCATTGAATCTCTTAATTTTTTTGATTGTGGTTTTCTGGGACCGTGTCATCTATTACAAATTGGCTCACCCTGTAAAAAAATGTTGCTCTTTCAAGACAAGGCTCATTATCCAACCGTCTTACCGAGGTAAATTTCTGTGCTGTGGAAATGAAGAGCCTCCAGTGATAGCAGTGTAAAGAGCTCAACGTGCTGGACTGTCTTATCCGTCTCGCGCTTCCCCCACACACCACGCTTGGTGTCTGCGTGAACACTGAGCAGTGAGCAAGGTTTGGTTATAGGTTAAAGCGTGTGTGTGATAGCTCGTACATAAATTTCAATACATCCTATACTACCGTCCATCGTGTAAGTAGACCACAGACTGCAGTACGCGGGGAGGTCAAAAAGTTCGCGGAATGATCCCTGTCAAGACGAAATGAAACTCTCAATTATTTTTCCTTTTCAATATATTCCCCCTTAACTCTAATACATTTTTCACATCCGTCATATAATTTATTTATACCCTCGGAAAAAAATGATTTTTCTTGGGCGTCGAAATAAGTCGAAATCGCTGACTTGACTTCGTCATCGTCATTAAAAGATTTTCCACGTAGCTCTTTCTTAATTTTTGGGAATAAATAATAATCGCTGGGGGCCAGATCAGGACTGTAGGTGGGACTGTGGGTGGCGCAGTTGTTCAAAACCGCATCGGTGGTTGGCATCCGTCGCAACATGACCGGTGTGCACGGGTGCGTTATCGTGCAAAAGGAGGACGCCTTTTGTGAGTTTTCCTCTTCTTTTTTCTTTGATAGCTTCTTTTAATTGAGCCAGTAAAGAAGCGTAGTACTCTCCCGTTATGGAAACGCTTCGCTCCTTATAATCAATCAAAAGGATACCTTCACTATCCCAAAAGATGGTCGCCATGATCTTTCCGGCCAATTGAGACACTTTAAATTTTTTAGGAGGTGCTGTGCCTTTTTTATGCCACTGCATCGATTCTTGTTTTGACTCAGGTTCACAATGGTGAACCCAAGTTTCATCACCAGTTACAATTCGGGCCATAATTTTTTCCTTTTGCTCTTTACAGCGGTCCAAAAACTCGCGAGAAGAGTCGACGCGCTCTTGTTTGTGAAGCGGCGTGAGCATTCTCGGGACCCATCTTGAACACACTTTAGTCATGCCAAGATGTTGATGTAGAATATTTAAAATGGTTGTCTCTGATACTCCAACTAATGCTGAAAGTTGTTTCTTTTTCAAACGGCCATCTTTCCAATACAAGTTTCTCAACTTTTTTGACGATTTCTGGTGTGGTAGCCTCAATCGGCCGTCCAGGTCGGGGGTCGTCTTCGATTGACTCCCTGCCTTGCTTGAACAAACCATGCCATTTATAAACCATAGTTTTCCCAGGAGCCGACTCCCCGTAAACAGCTAACATTTCTTGAAAAATGGTTTGCGGTGTTTTTCCTTGTTTTTAGGAACTTTATGACGGCGCGATGTTCAATTTTCTCCATAGTATTTGATTTTTTTCCGATTGACTTGTTGACTCGTTGATAACTTTAAAGCTAATGAACCGGTTAAGCTGGAATTCTGTATATATAGTAATAATGAGTCACTCAATTAGTACCTACCTGGGTGAGCGACCTCATCCCCGCCAACCCCGCGATTCCGCGAACTTTTTGACCTCCCCTCGTACTGAGTAGTTTTCGCGCTCTTCTACTCCACAGGCCATGTGCCAACATCCTGGAAAGTTGCAAATGTGCAACCAGTCTCCAGAAAGAGGGATAGAACTGACCCGTCGAATTACAGGCAAATAGCTATTATCTCTCTTCTTTCAAAGGTGATGGAATGTGTATAATCAATACACAGCTCCCAGCATATCAAGAACAGCAAGATTTTATCAATGACCGCCAACACGGGTTTTGTCATGGCCTGTCAGCTGGTGATCTTCTAGTATGCCTAACACACTGCTGCCATTGCCAAGCCATTGAAAGTCGAGCCTCCCGCATTGGTAGTCAGCCTGGATATACCTAAGGCGTTCGACAGGGTCTGGAATAAGGCACTTCTATCGAAATTACCAGCATACCCGTGGGATTGTGCAATTGGATCGACAGCTTTCTGTGTAACAGGAGCATTTTACGACGGCTGGTCCTTGACACTAAACACATTAACGCCGCTGGTGTCCCGCAAAGGTTCTATACTCTCCCCAATTCTATTCCTTCTGCATACGAATGACCCACGTAGTCATCGGACGAAAATACGCGGTATTCAATGCTATGCGGATGATGCGCAAGGTGATGCGCAGTACACAGGCCGAGCAACATTCCACGGACCGAGGTGGAGAGTCATGCCAGGATTGTGTCTGAAGTCGAAGACTCTCTGGACCAAGTCTCCGAATGGGTGTAGGTAGACCAAACTTGGTCCACTTTAATTCCACGAATACGCAAGTCTGCGCGTTCACCGCCAAAGTCCGTTTAACAGTGGCGCCTCAGCTCCAAGGAACAAAACTTACTGTTGCTACGAGTGTCAAGATTCTAGGTGTCGACATTTCTAGCAACGCCAATTTCGGGGTCACCTCGAGGCCAAAGTTACCTTTGCAGCAAAAAACCTGGAGTGCTCAATAGAGCAAAGCGGTATACTTCAGACCCAGACAGCGATTGCAGCTATACAAAGCTCAAGTGAGGCCTCAGAGTAGAGTACTGCTCATATCTCTGGGCAGGAGCACCCCAGTATCAGCTGAAACCCCTCGACTCCACCCAGCAACGCGCGATCAGAATTGTCGAGGACCCAGAGCTCATAAGCGGTCTAGAACCCCACAGTTTTTAGAAAGACTTCAGCTCTCTCTGAATGTTCTATCTACCGCTTTTAAAACGGAATGTATTCTGAGGAACTGTTCGAGATCATGTCTGCGGTAGTTTTATCACCGCACCACTCGCCATAGGAGTGGAATTCATCCCCACCAGGCACCAGCTAAAGAAAATTTTGTCTCGAATCTTAAGGTAACCGTAAGGTTTCATAGGTGCTTCTTACCTAGAATCCTCAAGCTGTGGAATGCGAAGTATGATGTAAATCACTAATAACTTAAAAAATATGGTTCCAAAGTCTGGGTTAAATACCAGCAAAGACAAGGAGACATCAGATTAGAGCATGGATGTTTCTCTCGCTATGATCATTGGGAAAAACTCAAATATCCCTGACTTTTCCAGGTTGGCATGTCATTTCCCTGACCATTAAAAGCTTTCCTGACTTTTCCCTGACTTCCCTAATTTTCCAGAAAGTGGACACCCTGCACCATACCTTCTATGCTACGTATAACACAAAAAATGTATGAAAAGGACGTCGCGCGCGTTTATTTAAATGCACCGCGCCGCGCAGCCAAGCTCAGAACTCACTGGCGCCGCCGGTGCAGCAGGTACAGCGCGGCCAGCACGGCCAGCAGCAGCAGCAGCCCAGCCCCCGCGGCCCCCCACCACGCGCCCCCCGCCCCCGCCCCCCCGCCGGCGCCCCCCACTGGCGCCCCCACCGCCGTGCCTGGGGCGCATTGCTCGCTCTCGGGGCACGCGCAGAACACCGAGCCCTCGTCGCCCTCTGCAATAGATGATATCATTAGCACTCCGTTTACTGCCATGCCACTTTAAATCGTTGATGGCTCTTTGGGAAGAAACAATAGGGTAATTTATTTGGTAGCGAGTTATAGTTTTCTATGATGATGTAAAAAAGCACACTTTTCAAAGGAGGGTGCCCCTTGAGGGGAGGGGAGATTTGTGTTTTTTATCTACTCACTCAAAGGTAAACACGCATAGCAGCAGTTTCAAAAAAATTCTTATGTTATACATACATGTTTAACGACCAGTGGCAAAGTAATTCTACGTACAATTGCAAGAACGCCACTCACAGGACTACCTGTGAGAATGCTTTTTCAGACGTCGTCCGTCCTTACAAAATATCCGTTCACTAGTGGTTTAATGGTAGATGGCGGTAGGATGTAGTAATACAGCACAGCGGCACTGACCATGGTCGCGCCACAGGCACACGGCGGGCGGGGCGCAGCGCGAGGCGCACGCGTGGTCGTGCCCCACGTAGCGCTGGCAGCGCGCGCCGCCCCACGCGCCCCCCGCGGGGCACACGCACGCGCGCCCGCGCCCCCGCCCGCCCCCTCGCAGCGCCACGCACGCGCCGCCGTGCGAGCACGCGGACACCTCGCAGTCCGCGTCTGCAGAACAGTATGCACTCACTGTATAGATATAGGTATACATAGGGAGATACGAGTAGATAATCTGTTTATAAACGCTGCCCTCATAAGAAAGCGACCGTCTTCCTTACGAGGGCAGCACACAGTTTGATAGTATATTACCGTTATGCTATAGGACACGTAAGAAAAATAAAAGAAAAAATAAAGTAAAACATATTATTATCTAAAGAGAAACTAACTTAAAAATTACACTAACAAAATAACAGCAAAACAAATGGCAATACAGCAGGGCCATGGTTCAGTATAATTTTCAAAACACTGGTATTCTGCTACCACCCGAACGGGGTTGCGAGACTAATTAAATTTAGAGGTTTTGTAAAAAAAAAACTGTTTTTCGTTACGTTACTGCACCCACGCCTCGCCGCGCCGCCGCGCCGCCGCGCCGCCGCGTGGCCATAAACTGTTTTTAAAACATCCACAACGACGAGCTTCTAGCTTTCGACATGATTTCAAATTGATATTGTTATAATGATATATTATCAAATTGATATGAGGCAGCAGTCGCATCGATCACGCAAGTTAACTAACTACAGACACGATCATAACCTGGATGATAGTAACATTTATCTAAACCGTTTTCGACCGCTTCGCAACGTACGTTAAGCTTTTGGTGCCGGTTGATATCACTAATCGCTAAGCCTTATGGGGGCTTGAAAACTTCTTGTCAGTCACTGGGGTAGGTCACTATCCCCACAACTTCTACCAATCCAGCCTTGGCCTCTGTGGGTGGAGTATGCCGTAACCTTCGCAGTGGAACTAATAGGACAGAGCGTGTTGGCCACCTGTCTCGACAAGACCTTCGCTGAAGTCCACGCAGACGAAATCGCGGGCGGAAGCTACTTACATACATATACAAAAAATTACGAAGAGATGACATTACTTCAATAACGTCAGAAATCGTATAATTCATCCATTACAGTCTATCTAGTAGGCATGAGTCCGATATATCAAAACGTAACTAAAAACGGATATGAGATTCATATCATAACATATCGATATGGCAGTTTTTAATATCGGATATTAGTAAAACTATACAACTATACATAGGCTAAGTAACGCGCGAAACACAAACTCCCGCAACCCAAGCATATGATATCGAACGGTTTGAGATATTCGGTTTCTCTCTTTCTAACAAAAAGACATTTCATTAGTGCGAAAGAAATGCAGCGAATATTGAACTGGGACGGATATCAGCGGATGATAGGCGAATTGAACATTACGGTTATTGCAATAATACGGTTTAGATTGGACTTGATAACGCGTGAGTTTGTGTTTCCGTTCTTTTTCTAAACAAATAGAAAAGTTACGTTTGAAAAGCGATTAATATCGTGCTACCCCTATCGATATCTGAAAACGGTTTTCGATATCGATATGAAAACTTCATATCGGTTACAAAACCGTTTTCCAAAAAAACTGATAACACCCATGTCTACTGTCTAGGGAGTTTGTAGCAATTAATTGTCTATTTGCACAAATGGCACATTGTAGATAAGGATAAGTTTGTTAATTCATACAGAAAGTGGAAAACTAAACAGTAGTAGTTGACTCAATATTTCGTAGTACTGCCGTATCTTAAAAACAGACAAACAATTTTAAAATGCAATTAAAAACAAACAACTGCATTACCTACAGTTTTTGACAGGACGTAATTAAAAATGTAAATTATTCATTTAAAAAACACTTTTTAAATATTCTACCTTATCTATAGTTCTGCACGAACGCCCGCAACTTCCCGAACGTATTTTTTAAATATTTGTGAAGCAACAAAAAGTATCTTCTGTCTGCAGCAACAGCTGTTCTATCTGTAGCAAAGTAAGGTGAAGCGATACTTCACGTGAAACTTCTACTCATGATACAGAGCCTGTGATATACAATTTAGGCGAAATCGCTAAAAACAGGACATTTCAAACAAATATATCATTGCGGACGACTGGACAACTATGAATAATAAGTGAAAATTTTTTGCGCATTCCGCAAAGCATTAAACAAAAGTTGTTCAATTTCGTATGCACAGCTGTGATGTTGTTATGCAATTTTAAAGTTGGAATGTTATGTACACATCCACCGGCCAAGCGTCCGTCACCTTGACCTAATGACCTAGGCTGTTGCCGCCGGACCGGACCACTAATTCCCATAACATTGGGGTCGTCCATTAATCACGTGATGTTTTTTAGCAATTTTTTAGACCCCCCCTCCCCCCTGGTGATAAGTGGTGAGGTTTTAGACTACCCCTCCCCCCCCACCCTCTACCGATATCACGTGTATTTTTTGGTACAAAATATTATCTTTAAATACAACTATAATGTTATGTAATTCTGGAATATTAAGCACCGTGATAAAATTTCCAGACAGAGTTTTTTTTTTTTTATGTGATAGGTGGCAAACGAGCAGACGGATCACCTGATGGTAAGCAATTACCGCCGCCCATAGACACCCGCAACACCAGAGGAGTCACAAGTGCGTTGTCGACCTTTGAAATGGGATAGAGGGATGGGGGAAATTGGGGGGAGGGGATGTAGGGCCTTCGGTACCCTCACTCACTCGGCGAAACACAACGCAAGCGTTGCTTCACGCTGGTTTTCTGTGAGGCCGTGGTATCACTCCGGTCGAGCCGGCCCATTAAGATGGCAGGTTGTTTCTGACTGCCTGAAGCCGTTCCGAACCTTGGGATGAGTTAAAACAACGTAACAACAGTCCGACGTTTAGAACTTACTGTAGAAATCGCGTGTTTAACGAAAATATAAATACACGTGATATCTCAGTACACCCCCCCCTCCCCCTTGTGATATTTCGTGTTTTTTTCCGAACCCCCTCCCCCCCCTTTTAAGCCTCACGTGATTAATGGACGACCCCATTTCCGCGCACTTAAGGCGCGAAGTACACTCAATCTGAGCAGGTTGATGCATGACAATATAATATCGACCGTAACGCCCTACTCATTTTAAGTTCAGATCAGTGTGGTTACCATCGCGGGAGTTACGTCAAGGCCGAACGCAAAATTCTCGAGATTTCGATGTTTTTATTACTTTTCTTGGCTTTCAAATAAGTTAAAAAAAAACCGTTCAAGATAAATTTAAGGTATTAAATTGGCCGATTTTTGTGTGTTGGTTTCAACATAAACAAATATTGTGTTTCCGAGAGAATTTGCAATTAATGCAAAATACAGGGTCTACAGGATACTTTTTTTCATCAAAGTTTTTATGATTCTGTTCAATACAATTTGTTTTTCATTGTTTGAAGTATGTTATATATTTTTTCCATGGTGATAGCTTTAACCATTATTTCAAGAATTTGAATTGAATATTGCGATTTGGCTATACTTAGCGCCTTAAATCAAAATATTTATTCCAAGTAGGTAGCATTGTACACTTTTCGAAGGTCACTTTTCTCTACCTGTATCGAAGCTCCTACCACATGAAACTCGTATATCCAACATTTCGAGAAGTTTTTGTGGAGAGAGAAAAAAGCCGGGCCCAAAGAAATTCCCTCCAACATTGTGCTCCAACACTTTTTTTTCAAATAGCTTACATTGTTGTACAGGAAATTAAATATCAAATATTATAATAATATAAAATATATTTATATAGAAAACATTGTTAAAAAAATATGTGGTATGCGCATACTGAATATCATCACTGGTTTTCATTAAGTTCCACGTACCGTACCACGTAGCGTACTTTTATTTTATTTGAAGCTGTGCCCCGCAACGTTCTGCTTGAACTTCAACGCGTACTTTGTACATTACGGCATGCCAGTAGAGTATCGAGTATGGCTGATAAAGATTGAACATGGTGATTTTCAAAATCTTCCTAAAATGAATGTTATCTATATCACTTTTTTTATATGAATATCAATATCTCTCTCTTCCTATAAACGTAATAATTATCAAAATTTATAAGTTTGGCGTTTTGAACTTTGGAGGGAAAAAGGATAAAGCAAAACTTGTATAATCATGTTTTAGGTTTAGGTGTCATTATATGTATGCATTGGATTCTTAAACAAGTTACTTATCGAATTTCAGATATTTAGATTTTTTTAATCAATCATACATTCCCACATGCAGAGGCCTGACAAATAAATGATGCAGCCCATTAACGTACAACTGAACAGCAGGTGTGCCTTAGTTAATAATGAATATACAGTCGCACTAACCATCACTACCGAAAGCTTCACGTTTCCTTCGACGACTACGAGCCACCATTTTTTAAAAACTATATAATAAATAAATCCTCCGAAAAACAGTATTTTTGATTAATTTATCACCAACACTTTTAAGGTCACTAACATTTTACACAAAATTCAAAAAACAGCAAGGAAAAACTATGCATTTGGCGGCTATAGGTTTGGCGAACTAATGTCTGCAAGTCCGCCCGAGTGACCGCGTGACCGTGTGACCGCCGAGCGGGCACTGCGGCCGCGCGGCGCGGCGGGCTGGTATAGCATAGGCCACACAGTAAACACGACAGCCAAACAGCTGGGCCGCACTCCACGTGTCACTCTCGGAGTCGACCACACAGCCCACATACGCTCGGCTTCGAACAGCAACACATGACCAAGTGCAGGTGCAGGTGCAGGTGTGCCCAACAAAAGGATGTAAGGCCCATTGAGTGGGTCATCATTATCAAACCAGGCACCAAACTGAACACTTTCTCCAAGGATGTCGGAGTCAGTTTCAGTTAAACGCAGCTGTAGGGACACAAATTGTATGTCAGCAAAATATGGTATGGTGTGAACACGGACCCCCAGTCGTTCCCCTTAGCTCTACCGGTACGGGCGCGCACGCGCTGCGCCGCGTTGCGTGACGTCATAAAAGTGTTAAATTATAATATGAACCTGAGTAATAAAGTGCACTACTCATTTATGTTGGACCTTTTATTGGGAACCCCAGTGAGTACCCTAAAGCAGCCATTGCCCATTTAGATTTTAGACCAGTAAACTACCCCAGTTTTACTCATCATTTTGAACAACTTTTGTACTAAGACTTGCAAAAAAATTGACTCTTCAAACAAACGGATTTGTTCAGTATTATGCATAGAAGATCCGTCAACGGGCCTCACCCCTGTTTTGTTACACCCTGTATATAAAACAAACTTTCTATATCTACGCTATGCCTACTGTATCCTATGCCTGGTTAACCCTTTAAAGTTAGCTAACTGTCGACATTTTGACAGTTTCACACTCCTGCGGTACTGTTAGGTATATGTTAATTAGTTTATCGACTGGACAGTAAATGCCCTTTGCTCTCGTTGTGTATCCATTTGAAAGAAATCATTACGGAAATACCTCAACAATTTAACTAAGAATGAAAAATCCAACTGCATATACTGATTATTTCCTTTGCCAATCTATCGAGACAAGTCTAAGAAAACCTCGCACTTTAAAATGCACCTGTATTGGCTACAGTTGGTAAATCTAAAACAGACATATTATAATACTACTGCTCGCTTTATAATCGCCTCCGTAATCTAGTGGCTAGTCCGCTCGCTTTATATCGCGGGTTTGATTCCTAGCGGGGTCCTGGTAGGGCATTTTTTGAGTCCACCTGGCTACGACCATCTTATCTAAGTCTTCCCACCAAACATCAGTGCTGGTAGTATTGATGTGTTCCGGCATGGAAATAAGATAGCCAGGTTTCCACTGCGTAAGGGATTCTTGAAAATCCCGCTTCCATCTTCGGCATAATCATCATTTACTATCAGGTGAGATGATGCGAAGGGCTTACCCATTGTGGATACAAAAAAGTACATACATCCGGAAACCATTATCTTCGCTTCGGCAGGCGCGTAAAAGAGCAACAAACGAACTCTACGCCGAACGAATAAACTGAAGAATTCAAAACTGTATTACGTTCAGTCGGGAAAGCACTACCGGGCAGACTGACGGCGCGCGATCCACTATTGGTTATGATCCATTAACTATCGCTATCAGTCGTCACCGAAGCCGCCGCCTTCTGAATCAACAACTCGGATAACGAGTTAAAACAAATGAATAAACAATAAGACTAGTGTAACAAGTAAAAACAAACGTACAATTAGTTAAATAACAAGAAACATTTGAACAACGCCACTGCAGGTGCCCCCGCCCGCCCGCGGTGACACTCGCTGACATTGCACACGTCGGCGAGGCGGCCGTCAACCCGGCCAGTGTCGGCTACCTCAGCCTAAAACGTGGCCTAACTGTCGCAGGTTTAAAGGGAGAATTTCCTTCTGGTTAGGAATTACTTTCTGTCTTTTTAATTTACCATATATTTTTATTAAACATCACTTTCCATCAGGTAAGATAGTTTAGTCAACGCAGTCAAATTATTAAAAAAAAACAACAATATTTCCCAGACTTGAACAACCTTTATTATACCTTGTTAATAATATTTGTGTTTTTTTAATATGCACCGTCAGGTTTTGTTGCAGCTTTGTAAGTGTAAGCTTGCCTTTACAAATTAGATAAGGCATTCAAAACCATCTTTTTTCGGTATCTACCACCACATAACAACAGTTTATTAAGAAAACACACAAAGAAATTTAGTAACGATTTATCGTAAACCAATTACAGGTTTCCTAGATTACCTAGAAATATAAATAACATATTGTTATTCTACTTTACCTAATTCTTAACACACACTTAACAATTTTCTCGGTCGTAATTCTCTCAAGTAGCGTGGTAATACCGTGGCTCCTCGTAAAATTGTATTGTTCAGGTAAATAATTTCCTGTTTATGACCTCATGCGACTAATTATAGCGGTCTGTTGGTTTTTGCGCCGGCGCGACGCAGGCCTGCGCAGGTCACACCCGCGAGGTACCGCGGCGGGTTTTTTGCGGTGACACAAGCATACGGCGGCGGCGAGGTGAAGTACCTGGACTAAGCTGACCTGTGAAGGTTTTCCTCAACGCGGTAAATGTCCAGCGACCAAGTCAATAGAGTACATAGAGCTTTGCGGAGCGATGGCTGTCGTTACCCGTGTGAACTGGCCTGCTCTTGTCATTGGTATTACGTAGTTTGTTAGCAATAATTGGCTTCTTATTAAAATGTACTGTTTTTAGGTTCCGTACTTCAAAATGAAAAAAACCAGCCAAGTGCGAGTCGGACTCGCGCACCGATAGTTCCGTCACACATGTCTTGAACTCCATATTTTTATATTTGAGTTGATTGAATGAAAGGTAATTTGCGGTTTTCGATTTATGACGTATTAAAAAAAACTACTTACTAGATCTCGTTCAAACCAACTTTCGGTGGAAGTTTGCATGGTAATGTATATCATATATTTTTTCTAGTTTTATCATTCTCTTATTTTAGAAGTTACGGGGGGGGGGGGACGACGACGACGACACAATTTTACCACTTTGGAAGTGTCTCTCGTGCAAACTATTCGGTTTAGAATTTTTTTTTATTAGAAACCTCAATATCATTTTTGAAGACCTATCCATAGATACCCCACACGTATAGGTTTGATGAAAAAAAACTTTTGAGTTTCAGTTCTAAGTATGGGGAACCCCCAAAATTTATTGTTTTTTTTCTATTTTTGTGTGAAAATCTTAATGCGGTTCACAGAATACATCTACTTACCAAGTTTCAACAGTATAGTTCTTATAGTTTCGGAAAAAAGTGGCTGTGACATACGGACGGACAGACAAACAGAAAGACATACAGATAGACAGACATGACGAATCCATAAGGGTTCCGTTTTTAACCATTTGGCTACGGAACCCTAAAAAGGAACCCTTGTAGGATCACTCGTGTGTCTGTCTGTCTGTTTCTCCGTCTGTCACAGCGATTTTGCTCCGAATCTACTGGACCCATTAAGTTGAAACTTAGTACACATATAGATTTCTGTGACCCAAAACACGTACGTTTACCTAAATAAATGAATTGTGTGGGATACATTTTGAGGGGCAAATCAGTAAATTACAAAAACAGTTTTGCAAACTGTACCGTGTGACATATCAAATACAGAGCATGTTGTAAGGATCTCTAATATATTTTTTAATTAATTTTAAAATAAATAGTTTAATGTATCACCAAACCTACTATGCCTAAAATTTTGAATAAAATACAGGACATACAAACATATAGGAAATATGGTACACTCGATCTTTCAACATTGTGTCTACAAACTTACATTTGCAGTTGGAGAACTGACCGTGTGTGACGTATGTCAATGTATGGGAGAAATTTGTCGACTGCAAAGTTAAGTGTGTCCTTCAATCCGACTTATCTTTTCGTTACAGCAATGTTCGATGCTTCAATAGTTTGTTTGTACGGAACCCTCGGAGCGCGAGTCGTCTTGGTTTTTTCCGGTTTTTTAATAATTTTTTAGGTAATCCTTCCTTTTTTATATGCCACAATGCTTGATGATGAGTCTACAATCAGCGCGTCCTACCCGCGCTGACACGCTGTGCCGAAACGTCGACTCAGACATAACATTAAGTCCACAAGCCCAAAGTCATACCGCGAGCCACGGATTCTCTCGGCCAGATCGAATAAGGAACGAAGTTATTCGCAATAGAACCAAAGTATTCGACATAGCTCAGAGAATTAGCTCACTGAAGGGGCACATTTGTTGTAGGCGCAACAATCTGAAAACCGCTGGACAAAGCGAGTTTACAGTGGAGACAACGTAGCGTGGGACATCCAATGGCTAGGTGGAGCGACGACCACCGCAGGGGCTGTGACAGCTGGAATATAGGTACAAGTGGCGTGCCTTGGGAGAGGAATACGTCCAAGCATGGACTAATACAGGCTGATGATCATAAAAAAAAGACAGCATTCTCGCTTCAAAATTAAGATGTAATCTCACTCTGCAAACACTTCCCGAACCGACAGGTATACGAGTTTCAAGTGGTTGTAAAACTGTTTCGTTCATTTGTATACATGATATTTAATGGGGAAGAAAACGCAAAGCTATTTGCAGATGGCGCTACGGACGCTTGACTCATAACAACTTGCAATTAGTTCCGGGTTTTTTATTATCGAGGTGTTATAAAATAGTTTTTTTTTTCTGTAAAATTGTTAAATGGAAAATGTATGCGACTTGGACTGTTCCTCAATTAAAGGCGAAGTTGAAAAGTACATAATTGAAAACGTAACTTTTCCCACGTTTCCTTCATCCGAGAATCTTTAGGAAATTAATGATTTCCATTATTATTGCAACCAATCGCCACACAACGCGGCATTTTTTTAATAATCTTATGTTTAGTTCACGTAAACAATTTTTTCTATACGTTTTGACAGTTAGTATGAGTCAAGCGATATCAGCGCCTCTATCGGCGAGCTTTGTCAGTTTTCTTCCCCATTTGTTTGTATTTTTGTACGAGTAAGAACGCGTTCGTGTGTGCGTTCGTGCGTGCGTGCGTGTGTTGTGTGCGTCACTCACCGTGCGGCAGATGGGTGTCCTTCTCGCCGGTGTCGTTATCACCGGGCGCGGGCTGCGCGGGCGGCGGGGCCGGCGCCGCGCGGCACTCGGCGTCGTTGCAGGCGCGGCGCTGGCAGCGCGCGCCCGCCCACGGCGCCGCGCACGCGCACTGCACGCGCCCGTCCGCAGACACCGAGCACGTGCCCTGCGCATGGGGGGGGGGGGAGGGAACACTTTACAATACGCTCCTCACGTTTCAAAAGCGGAGTTTTCTTTATTATTAAATTATAGTTCGCCATATTTGGAGAGCGCCTTTTCGGTGTCAAAACTCTAACAAGCTTGATGGTAGCCGCTGCTGCTTCAAAAATGTAAACCACAGAATTAGTTAGTAAAAGTAATAAGAGAGCACATGGCGACATATACAGTACTCGCCACAAACTATCTAAAACGCGTTATCGAAGTTTCTCGGACACATGGATGTATACGACTTCCAACCATCAACGCCTGGCGGAGGTACCCCCTTTTCCTCCGAAGAGTGAGGAACACAACAATCCTACATTAAGATTAGATGAGCGCTGGTTGGCGCCTGACCTGGTTGAGGCAGTAGCCGGCGCAGATCTCGGGCTCGCAGCGCGGCTCGCCGTCGGCCAGTGCGCACACCTCGCCCGGCGCGCACCGCCCGCCCCCCCCAACCGCCGCGCACTGCTCGCACGTCGCGCCTGCGCACCACACACACGTCACACACGCTACATACCCCCAGCGATCAGCGGCGGTTAGCGCCACTCCCAGCCAGCTTGGTCCCTTTATCCCTGGGTCCTCATATCGCGTGGCACAAGGAAACGTGTTTTCGTATCGTTTACTTGTGCCAAGCGCAATGATATCGCAAACAGCATACAGTAATAAATATCAATCCGGAAACCTTTTCACGTGTGGAGATAGGCTAAACGGTCCGGAAGACGAGGCGCTACGAGTTGTCTAGGTTTGTGATCCCGGAACAACGTTTCGACTGCACATTTTGACAGTAAGAACTAATCGATGAACCAACATTTCGTTAGCTACTCTTACTGCGTAGAAGCCTCTTTTAGAACACGTTCATACTATTAAGTTTCACCTAGAACACGCCCTGTGCTAAAGTTGTTTGTTTTGCAAATTGACGACATATTTAAGGTAAATAAAGCAACTGTGTCTATAATTTATGTAGTCCCGACACACATGAATAATCAATTCTGTTACAAGCTAAACACACAAAGACGAATATCATAGGTAATTACATTTGCATTACGTTAGTTTTGTTGCAAAACAATTAAATTCCTATACTATAAATAAAGCGCATAAGTGACTAAACCAGATATTTTGTTTGTGGGACAATGTATACGAATGTACAATAAAATACCAGAAGATATTGTAAATCTAACAGAAAATAAATTCAAAAGTTGTTCAAAAAAGACACTATCTAATAAAGCTTACTATGAGACATCTGAGTATTTAGATGATAGAAATGCTTGGACCGTAAGTGTTTTTCCAACCAGCAACATCTGACATGACACGTCACTTGACAGCTCACTTGACATGACATATTGTGAGACAAAAAAGATGCAATCTGCACTGTAAAAGAACTGAAGGGATTCGGTAAGGCTTTCCTTCTCCTTTTTCTATTGAACGGAGCGGTGCATGTTCGCTTAAATGTTCGTGCGGATGGTGGCGTATCGGGAGCCGGGTCGTTCCCTTCCCTCAAATATGGTTGAGGGGCGCGATGGCTGACTCTCGCGTTATACTCGTGATCGGGTGCTGTCCGTGTGAACTGGCCTGCTCTTGTCATTGTTTTTTTGGTTGTAATTCTCACAGTAATTAGATTCTAATAGCAATTTACTTTTTCACCTCTCCAGCAGGATAGGGTGCCTATGGTCCCTAAAAACTCGCAGGAAAAACGCTTTTTGCTGCGAGCGTGAGAAAAAGTTATTCGAATTTCGAGCACCACCTTTTGCTCGGCACTGAAAAAAATATGGGCGATGGTTCGTTCAGAAACTCATTTTGGCCTACCGATACAACTCAAAGGCACAAATTGGACAATTATGGGAACCAGACTGATAAACATACAGAATACAAATATACGTTTAAACACATACATTACATATATAGATATAATACACCCAGACACAGAGCAAACAATTTTCTGCTCATCACAGAAATGTTTGCCCTGGGTTAGGATCGAACCTACGACTCTCGGATCAATAGTCAGGATCATTAACCACTGAGCTACCGAGTCAGTCAACTAGTACTCCTGTACTTAAGTTTATTCATCAAACTATGAGTATCTCTTAACTAACTCAGACCACCTTCAATCCTGTTACTACAGGGCTGCTCAACGTAGTAGGTGCGAAAGACCCATTCATCAAACTATGGATCGCTGTTTAAAATTACAGGTTTAATGTAGTGTTGCGTACCGGTGTAGTTTGTGGCGCAGACGCAGTGCGCGCGGTGGCGCAGCGCGCGGCACGAGCCGCCGTTGTGGCAGGTGAGCCGCGCGCACGCCTCCCCCCCCTCGCGGCCCGCGCCCGCGCCCGCGCCCGCCCCCGCCTGCGCCTCGCAGCGCGGGCCCGCGAACCCCGCGTAGCACGTGCACTGCGCAACCCACAACATACCACTTTAGTAAAGGAACAGGAGCTGTTGCAAGACAAAATATAAATAATAATAATCAACAAGACAATGATATGGGAAGACCCGCCAAGAACTTAAGTGAGACCTCGCCAGGCAAGTGGGATGTTTGCTATAAGTAAATACTTTAATGGTACGACTAGCACGGAATGGACTGGCGTTCTCTGGTGCAAACATAAAATCCCATTTGACTGACCGATCGGTGGGCCTATCCAGTCCTAGGAAACGATTTCATTTATTCAAGAAACAATATACATCGTATGTGAATAGTAAAAATAGATTCAACAGTGAGGTGTGAATGTGTGTGTGTGTGTGTGTGTGTTCGTGTGTGTGTGTGTGTGTGTGTGTGTGTGTGTGTGTACCTGCAGCTGGTCGGTGCCGGGCACGAGGCCGCAGTGCCCCTGGCGGTGGCAGTAGCCGGCGCAGCGGTAGTGTGTGTGCGTGTGCGTGTGTGTATGTGTGTGTGTGTGTGTGTGTGTGTGTGTGTGTGTGTGTACCTGCAGCTGGTCGGTGCCGGGCACGAGGCCGCAGTGCCCCTGGCGGTGGCAGTAGCCGGCGCAGCGGTAGTGTGTGTGTGTGTGTGTGTGTGTGTGTGTACCTGCAGCTGGTCGGTGCCGGGCACGAGGCCGCAGTGCCCCTGGCGGTGGCAGTAGCCGGCGCAGCGGTAGTGTGTGTGCGTGTGTGTGTGTGTGTGTGTGTGTGTGTGTGTGTACCTGCAGCTGGTCGGTGCCGGGCACGAGGCCGCAGTGCCCCTGGCGGTGGCAGTAGCCGGCGCAGCGGTAGTGTGTGTGCGTGTGTGTGTGTGTGTGTGTGTGTGTGTGTACCTGTAGCTGGTCGGTGCCGGGCACGAGGCCGCAGTGCCTCTGGCGGTGGCAGTAGCCGGCGCAGCGGTAGTGTGTGTGTGTGTGTGTGTGTGTGTGTGTACCTGCAGCTGGTCGGTGCCGGGCACGAGGCCGCAGTGCCCCTGGTGGTGGCAGTAGCCGGCGCAGCGGTAGTGTGTGTGTGTGTGTGTGTGTGTGTGTACCTGCAGCTGGTCGGTGCCGGGCACGAGGCCGCAGTGCCCCTGGCGGTGGCAGTAGCCGGCGCAGCGGTAGTGTGTGTGTGTGTGTGTGTGTGTGTGTGTGTACCTGCAGCTGGTCGGTGCCGGGCACGAGGCCGCAGTGCCCCTGGCGGTGGCAGTAGCCGGCGCAGCGGTAGTGTGTGTGTGTGTGTGTGTGTGTGTGTGTGTGTGTACCTGCAGCTGGTCGGTGCCGGGCACGAGGCCGCAGTGCCCCTGGCGGTGGCAGTAGCCGGCGCAGCGGTAGTGTGTGTGTGTGTGTGTGTGTGTGTGTGTGTGTGTGTGTACCTGCAGCTGGTCGGTGCCGGGCACGAGGCCGCAGTGCCCCTGGCGGTGGCAGTAGCCGGCGCAGCGGTAGTGTGTGTGTGTGTGTGTGTGTGTGTGTGTGTGTGTACCTGCAGCTGGTCGGTGCCGGGCACGAGGCCGCAGTGCCCCTGGCGGTGGCAGTAGCCGGCGCAGCGGTAGTGTGTGTGTGTGTGTGTGTGTGTGTGTGTGTGTGTGTGTACCTGCAGCTGGTCGGTGCCGGGCACGAGGCCGCAGTGCCCCTGGCGGTGGCAGTAGCCGGCGCAGCGGTAGTGTTGGCAGCGCGCGCCCGCGAACAGCGGCGGGCACTCGCACGCGCCGGCAGCGGGGGCGCCGGGGGCGCCGGGGGACCCGGGGGCGCCGGGACCCGGAGAGGGGGGCGCCACGCAGCGGCCGGGCCCGCAGCCGCCGGCGCAGCGCGGGTCCGCCACGCCGGCGCCGGCGGCCACCACGGCGCCCGTCGCCAGCGGCTCGTCGTCGCCCGTGCTGCTCGTTATCACGCACTCGCGCTCCTTCTGTGGGGCCCGCGTGACGGTGTCTCAGTGATACGTTTTGTCGGTTACCTTACAGAATGTGTGTGTTATGTGCGTGTCACTCACGTCGGGCGTGTCGGAGGTGGGCGCCAGGCCGTCGGGGCACAGGCACGCCACGCCGCGCGCCGCGCGCACGCACAGCGCGCTCTCGTGGCACGCGCCCGGGCACGGGTCCGCGCCGCCTAACCGCACATGTAAGATGTAACGCAAGATATAATACAGCTGCTTCATCAGAAGGAGGAAGAGTTGTAGTTAGTTATAGTGTGTCAGGTGGCAGGCGAGTTACCGGCGGCGAGGTGCGCGGGCGGCAGCAGCGCGACGGCGAGCACGGGGCGGCGCGGGCGCGGCGCGGCCGGGGGGGGCGGCCCCCGGCGCGGCAGGCGCACCAGCCCCCGCCGCGACGCGCACCACAGCGCCTCCTCCCACGCCGCCAGCCGCGCGCACGACACCGAGTTGATGCGCATCGGCACGTACGACGCGTTCGACTCTGCGCCCGGACACGAAACATAATCAGAGTTTGTAACGGTATTAAATAAGATTTTCATCGACGGAACGAAAATATTTTTGTAATTAAGAAACAGGTATTACGAAAATATTTAGGTATAACGTAAATATAAGAAATTAAGACGTTAACAAAACTGAGTCGATTCGTCAAAAGTAGTAAACGACGCAATCATTTTGTGTCCTTCGGTCTCATGCTCGAGAGCGTTTCGCAAACAGGCTCCAGCGTATCGCAAAGAAAGTTTCGAGCGTGTCGCAAAACAGAGTCTCGAGTGTGTCGCAAAACAGAGTCTCGAGTGTGTCGCAAAACAGAGTCTCGAGTGTGTCGCAAAACAGAGTCTCGAGTGTGTCGCAAAACAGAGTCTCGAGTGTGTCGAAAAAACAGAGTCTCGAGGACATCGCAAAGTCTCGAGCGTGTCGCAAAACATAGACTCAAGCTAGTCGCAAAACAGCATCTCGAGCGTGTCGCAAAACTGCGTCTAGTGTGCGTATCGCGAGCAAAGCAACGAACACAGCGTGCGGCTTACCTTCCTTCGGCACGTGCGGCGGCCAGGGCGCGGCGGGCGGGCGGCGCGTGAAGAGCGCGAGCACGACGCGGCCGCCGCCGTCCAGGCGCACGCTCTCCAGCGTGTCGTAGTAGCCGTCCACGTAGTACAGGCGGCCCGCGGGCGCCAGCAGCGCCAGCGCGCCCGGCCGGCGCAGGCGCGCGCGCACCACCCAGCGCGCCGCGCCCCCGTCCAGCGCCGCGCCGCGCACGCCCGGCTCCGCGCCGCGGCTCGTCCAGAACACCTCGCTGCAACAGCGCTCGTGTCACCTCATACCTCGTCGAGTTAGCGAATGTCTGTGCGAATGGAGGCACCCGGTCCAGGAAAAACTACTAGCATTTGAACGTCAGCGAAGGTTAGACCTTGACAAAAACCGTTATGATCATTGTAAGGTGTGCGTTACCCCAGCCAGAAAATGTCGAATTTCGTCATTCGAGTGTAATAGATAATTAGTTGTCCAGCTTCTGTAATTGTTGCGCATATTTTTGAATTTGTTCTGCTGATAGTTTTTTAGTTATTTGCCAAAAACATATCTGGCTGCGGTAACGTTACCCCAGCCAGACTATTTTTGATTTTTTGGGTATGTTAAAATAAAAATTAGGTAAATAATTAGTAGTCTAGACGAAGTAAATGTTGCGACTTAATTTGTGCTGATACGTTTAACGGTTGCGAAGTTATTCAAATTCCGGCTGGGGTAACGTTTGCAGGTTTGCTGGATCTCTGAAACGGTTAAGCGCACATTTATATTTTTTCGTATACCACTTCTTATGAATTAGTTCTAATTTGTTCATCAATAAAAAAACAACAATAATGTACCGTTTAAAAGTTATATAAATAAATAGAATTTTCCTTTAAAAGGTCCTAGCACGACGAATAAGAGCTCTCAAGACTCACTCAAAACGTTATTTCGTAGCTTAAAGCTGGCTTCAAATGTTTGTGAATTTTTATAAGTATACTGTAAGTAATTAATAAGTTATGATGAAATTTAATTCAGTTGGGGCCACGATACGCAATGGAGTTGTTTGATCGCCGATTGACAGAGTTTCTTGTGGTTTTTTGAACTGAATGTTATGTCAACAATTAGTTGCCTAGTTCAATTTCGTAACTTTAAAATTTCAGCGTTCTACATTGAATAATTAACGAGATAATCGAAAAAGAGACATTGTGAAGTGCATGACCGTGGTAACCCGACCAAGTTAAGATGGTCACAGAAAAGCGGCCGCGCAGTACATTATGCTTACCTTTTAAAATTTGTAGTATAATAATCTTAGAAATGAGATACAGACGCGTACATTACCGTTTGAGTGAAAAATAAACTCCTACCCCGGGCTACGAGTATAATAAACATTCTATGATTTTAATTCTTTTTCTTTATGTATCTAATTGTTAAGCGGACCAGACACTTTCAATAATACTGACAATGTTTTCAAGTGATGACAGTATATCACTACATAGTATAAAACAAAGTCGCTTCCCGCTGTCTGTCTGTTCCTATGTATGCTTAGATCTTTAAAACTACGCAACGGATTTTGATGCTGTTTTTTTTAATAGATAGAGTGATTCAAGAGGAAGGTTTATATGTATACAGGGGGTAACAGAAAGGTGTGATAATACTTCAAGGTGGGCTTTTACCCATCAAACTGAACAACTTTTGTTCTACAACTTTGTTCAAATCGCAATTTTTTTTGGACTTTTCATACAATCCGATCAGCTGGTAAACCAAGTTTGTATGAAAAGTCCAAAAAAAAATTACGATTTGAACAAAGTTGTAGAACAAAAGTTGTTCAGTTTGATGGGTAAAAGCCCACCTTTAAGTATTAACACACCTTTCTGTTACACCCTGTATAATACATGCATAATATTAGCATTCACCCGTGCGAAGCCGGGGCGGGTCACGAGTTGACAATACATATATTGATACCGTCAAACACGGCATCTTTACCCTTCCATGTCATCTTTACCTACTACCGACTTGCATTAATAAAAATAATTTTTATTTACATTTGTGTACACATCTGTATAGAACTCGTAACACTACCCTATAAATTACAAAATGCTAGAGTAATGTACTGCGCGGCCGCTTTTCTGTGACCATCTTAACTTGGTCGGGTTACCGCGGTCATGCACTTCACAATGTCTCTTTTTCGATTATCTCGTTAAATATTCAATGTAGAACGCTGAAATTTTAAAGTTACGAAATTGAACTAGGCAACTAATTGTTGACATAACATTCAGTTCAAAAAACCACAAGAAACTCTGTCAATCGGCGATCAAACAACTCCATTGCGTATCGTGGCCCCAACTGAATTAAATTTCATCATAACTTATTAATTACTTACAGTATACTTATAAAAATTCACAAACATTTGAAGCCAGCTTTAAGCTACGAAATAACGTTTTGAGTGAGTCTTGAGAGCTCTTATTCGTCGTGCTAGGACCTTTTAAAGGAAAATTCTATTTATTTATATAACTTTTAAACGGTACATTATTGTTGTTTTTTTATTGATGAACAAATTAGAACTAATTCATAAGAAGTGGTATACGAAAAAATATAAATGTGCGCTTAACCATTTCAGAGATCCAGCAAACCTGCAAACGTTACCCCAGCCGGAATTTGAATAACTTCGCAACCGTTAAACGTATCAGCACAAATTAAGTCGCAACATTTACTTCGTCTAGACTACTAATTATTTACCTAATTTTTATTTTAATATACCCAAAAAATCAAAAATAGTCTGGCTGGGGTAACGTTACCGCAGCCAGATATGTTTTTGGCAAATAACTAAAAAACTATCAGCAGAACAAATTCAAAAATATGCGCAACAATTACAGAAGCTGGACAACTAATTATCTATTACACTCGAATGACGAAATTCGACATTTTCTGGCTGGGGTAACGGACACCATTGTAAGAATGGTACGCTCTAATATCCCCGTTGTGGGCGGTATTTCAGAGCAAAAATTGGCTATATTAGCCATCTTCGCATCGAAGGGCAAATTCACTAAAACCCTAGAGAAAACTCTTCAGAGCTGATCCGTAACAGGCGCCATATCACCAAAATCAGTTGGAAGACATTATTATCTATGCTATGTGTGGGCCGACGTACTTGGTTTCGTTGGAGATGACGATGTCGTCGGGCTCGGCGCGCGGCTCGGCGAGCAGCGTGACGCGACGGCGCGCGTCCAGCGCGGCCACCACCAGCGCGCCGGCCCCCGCCACCGCCCCCGCCCCCGCCCCCGCCCCCGCGCTCCGCACCTCCGTCCAGTACACGCGCCGCGACGTCGCGTCCACCGCCACGCCGCGTATCTCGCTGCTGCCGTCGCCTACCACCTGCCCCACATGGCATGTCAAACCAATTTCTTATTTCTTGTCTTTTCCATCTGGTCGCAGCCGATTCATCTATCATCAAATCTTTATCATTTAGTTCCCATTTTTGTATCACTATCAATAAAATAAAATAAAAAATAAATATTTATTCGAAGTACGTATCTCTGTACACTTTCTACCTAATACGAAGTTCCTACCACTCGGAACTCGTATACCCAACGTTTCGGGAAGTGTTTGCTGAGAGAGAAGAAACGTAAAGTTTACGCCCTAAAGAAACTCCCTCCAACACATTTTTTAAAATAAAATTCTTATATGCTATTACATAATTCAGGTAAACAACAATATTTAAATATGACCTCAGATAGAAATCTGAAACCTTTTTTAACCTGCAAGATTTGGATTTATTTTATTATCAATGTCATGTTTACAATAAAATTATAAATATCAGAGAATAATATGGTCGTCAGAAACATGATAGTTGAAATGTCAGATGTAAACAATAATAATAATAATAGTTAATAAATGAAAATGTCACAGTATCAAAACTAATAAGAATAAAATAAATTAACAAAGTAAATACAATCTGTGTGTCACATAAAAATACTTAATTAAAATTTTCAGTATATTCAATAACTGAATAAAATTCTTTATCCAACAAGAAGTTCTTCAGTTGGCGACTAAACGTTTCGTCATTTCCCTCATCTTTGATGACTGCGGGTAGCCGCTCGTACAGCGATGTGCACGCGCGTTTGTGTACGTGTGCGTGCGTGCGTGCGTGTTGCGTGCGTGTTGCGTGCGTGTTGCGTGCGCGTGTGTAGGGAGGGGCCCGCGGCGGCACTCACCAGATGCTCGTAGGGCGCGGGCGGCTCCCCGTCGGGCGGCAGGAGCGCGCGGCGCAGGCTGCCGGCCGCGTCCCCCCACCACACCCACCACGCCCCCTCCACCAGCGCCGCCGCCACGCACGTCATCTCCGGACCCTCCTCGCTGCAACCCACCGCCATCGGTACAAGAAAACGAGATGAGCTCTAACCAAACCTCTCCTCCAACAAAACAGACATTAAGGAGCCTCTTTTACACGGTAATACCAATTGGTACTTTTTACGGAGTTTCTCAACGACATGGCCAGTTATTTCATGATGCCCTTTCAAAACAAATAAAGAACATTCCATTTAATTTCATTTCTGGCCAATTTTATGATCTGGCAACGACATATACATTAGAACTTGAAGTAGCATTAGAACTCTCTAAAAGCTACGAGTAGTTCAACCGCCTGTAGATACGATCTGCTGGCCTAACATGCGCAACACGACTTATCTCATGTCGTGTATGATAAAATTTGTCGATCCCGATTATTTTGTCGTTTTTCTTAACATGCGTACCACGGAAGAGAAGATTTCTCGGCATGACTTCGCTTTGTCGTGACAAGTAACAGCGAGAAGTTGATGTTGCCATTTTAAGAAAAATAACCGGTTTGTCATATAAAATTCGTTAGATTTCAGCGATAAAAAGTTTTTAGTCTGAGCTTTTCAATAATTTTATGAAAAAAATAGTGATTATATTCTCTTTTGTCACAGACTTTTTGTTTTCTTCGTGAGTTTTGTTAGATCTCAGCAATAAAAACTTTTTATTCTGAGCTTTTCAATAATTTCGATGTTAAAATAGTGATTATATTCTTTTTGGTCACTGACTTCTTTGAGTTCTTTGATTTCTTCTCGCGCGCTTCAATTTTGATCAATGTTTTCTTTTAAGAAATCTTATATTTTTTGCCACAAATAAAGCGACTGTCCAATGTAGCGGTAAAAAATTTGGGATTTTATACATTTCGGGGACAGTTAGTTACTTTCATGAGTAGAAATAATATTTAAATAACAAATTAAATACATACTTATTTCAGAAAAACCCATATTATTGTTCAGTTTCATCTATTTCCATAAAAATCAAACCACCTACCCATGTGGCCCAGTGAAGCGGTCGTGCCTCAGTGCGGCTTGCGTGGTCGCGTAGATCACGCAGGTTAACTGACTACAAACACGGTCGTAACCCGGATGAGTCTGACTGTTAGTGGCATTTGTCTCGACCGTTTCCGTGCTTCGCAAGGCACGTTAAGTCGTTGGTGCCGCCTGCTATCGCTAGCAGTCGTTAAGCCATGTCAGAGGCCTTATAGGCAGCTTGAAAACTTCTGACACTGGGGTTGGCCACTAGCCCCACAACCTCCATCAATCCGGGCTTGGCCCCGTGCCCCTGCAGTGGGGACGTAATGGCCATTTGATCATAATTGTATATTTATATAGTCGTAATACAGGACTGCCTTTTTGTTTTCGCGTTTCTCGTTTATCTCGTCGCTCAAATTCATCGAAGAGAAACATGTCGAGTAGAAGTTTCAAATTTCGAGAAATAAGGGCGCGCATGTTAGAGTTTGTCGACAAAAGTTTGACAGACGATAAAATTTCATAAAATGACTGATCGAAAAGAGTTCCGTGTACTGCCATGTTAGGACTCCTCGACAAATAGACATATCTCTTTTTAACACGAGAAAATACGTCGACAAAATTTTGTCACGTTGCGCATGTTAGGCCAGCTGGTGATGGTGATGGTTGCTTAGTGTAAGCATTTATGTAGTAATAGTAGCAATAATAGGCAACTGCAACGCGACAATCTGTTAGTGTCCGGGGTAAGATCCGCTACTAATCATAGTGCGGATAGTCACTGTAAGTTTTCAGTTTAATTAAATTGTGTTAAAGAGTACGAATTTAGCTCCAGTGGTCCTGTTCAAATAAGCAACATAGGTAGGTTTCCCACGCGCCTCTCGACTAGCACTGGGCTCGAGGAAGCGCTCAGGAATCGAGCCAACGGGACCGGTGAGTGAGTGGGTGGGTGAGTGAGTGAGTGAGTGACTGACCCGCCGGCTGGGGGCGCATAGAGCGGTGGCGCGGGCGCGGGCTCGTGCCGGTGCAGCTGCCACAGGCGCACGGCGCCGCCCGCCGCCACCACGGCGCGCGCCTTCTCGCCTGCAGCCACGCACATAACACAACACGTCAACACAGTGGCCGCCGAAACGACAGGACAAGATGAAAGAAACACGAAAACGATCGTGGTAATGAGAGCTGTACAAATTTTCCAGAGGGTTATATCAATTACAAATGCGACGCTTCTTTCGTGACTACCTGTAAAAAAGTGCGCTTCCAAATTATTGATTTTCTTTACTAAGCTGTTGTTACAAACTTCATTCTTCTTCTTATCGTAAGGCACAATTGAAACGTGCTATCGTAGGAGATAGACGGCGGTTGCCTGGTATGGCACTAAGCATTAGGGTACTATAAGTGGTAACCCAAGGAAGCTAGTGTGTCATTTAGCAGCGACTCACCGGTGGCCTCGCAAGTGAAGTTCTTGTCAGGAAGCTGCCGTTGTCTGAAGCCCGGGGCACATCTGTTGCGATCACATAAACACATTTTATTATATAACGTTAGTAACACTGGCTGGGGTGTATGATTATGCAGCCAACTACAACATTCATGGCATATTATAATAACATGTTGAGCCCCTTTCGTGGACGGCTGCTGGGAGATACTGAGGCGTGTGAAAACCACTCTTCCTTCTTTGGGAAACACTCAAGAGGCTGACCTCTGTCACTGCAGTCGCCAGGATACGAAAGAAGAAGAAGTCTACGTCTTGCCGACCATTTTTTGGCAGATCAAGGATTTGCTACAGTGTCTCGTGCCCAGGAGGTCACATTCCTATGGTAACCATGTTCAATTTAAATGTGGGGATATGGTCAAAATGGTCGAGGGTTCCCTATTCACGAGGCACAAAAGAGGCAGTAAGAAACATTTTTAAAGTGGTGAGCACTCACTTGCAGGTGTAGTTGCTGTTGTGCTTGGGCAGGCACAGCTGCGAGCAGCTGCGCCACGTGCACGGGCCCGCCTCTGCGCACACGCATGTAACACGACTATAGTAAGTAAAGTTCGCTTATATACGTATAAGAAAGTTACTGCACAGGAACGGTTTGGAACGAATAAAATTGTAAGAAAATTGTCTTGTGTAACGTTTTGTGCTGTCAATGAATACATGCCAATAATTTACAAAAATAATTTGAATTTTAAAAAAGTCTACGTGTTACTCAGTCACACAGCTGGATATAAAATTGAGTTCAGTTAAGAAAATTTTCTGGTGTTAAGGTAATTAGTAGTAAATGTAGGTCTCACGTTAGAATTGGCGAGTTTAAGAGGCAGTAGGCAAGTGTTACCGTGTATTTCACAAAACTGATAAACAACAACGGGAAAGTAAGATTTTCAAATATTAATCGCTGGCTGGAACACTTAATGTAAGCCGATGTTCACCGAACGGGTATATCGATAGTCTAGTTTAGGTCGCTGGGAGCCACTGGGTGTGCGGTTGCCTGTGTGACTGTGTGTATGGTGGTGGTGGTGTGTGGGGTGTGTGGGGGGTGTGGGGGGTGTGGGGGGTGTGGCGGGGCAGTGTGTGGTGTCTCACCGTCGTGGCAGCCGTCGAGCGGCGCGCAGGAGCCGTCGGCGCAGAGCGGCGCCTCCGCCCCGCAGCGCGCCGCGAGCCTCTCGCGGCCTGACACACACACCGCTTGTTGTGAGCTTAACGATCCGGTTAACAATACGACAAGTCGAAACTCGTCCGCGCTTTCAGTAAGGAGAGTACAGACTTATATATAATTGTGATCCAAATTAATAAAGGATTTAAATATACACACATGGACATTGTACTTTGTATATAAACAAGAGCAGTAAAGCGTTGCCCCATCGATAAACTGGCGCAAAATGCAGAAACCCATGTTTCTGCTGTGGTACTGTTGAGCCCACAAACAGTACCAATCCGGACTTAGTATACTTCTTGTATAGATTCAGTTGCTGTAAGTTCTCCTAAGAAATAAAATGAAACAAATAAAATAGTTATAGAGAGAGAGGGGCGCGACTCACAGAGGTCGCCGGCCTCGTCGCCGCCGCCGGCGCAGTCGCGCACGCCGTCGCACACCAGCGCGTCCGGCACGCACGTGTCGTCCGCGCACCTGCGCAGTGCGCACAAGGACCGGTTAGCGGCCGCGATCTATAAATGTCTCATGCGAGAGGCCTCTGTTAAGTGGTCAATATAAATTGGTAACTTTCATGTTTTTGGAACTGCAAATCGCCACCTCTGGGAGGTGGCGGTAACCATTTTCCATCAGCCTTTGCCGTTAGCCGTCAGCTTTAGGCCATCCTTAACAATAAAAAACCAAAATACTGGTTCACAGATCTGCCCTCATAACAAAGTAGGCTTCAAAGTATATGTAGTGTACGCGCCGCCGGCGTCACCAAACCTTAGCCGTGGCTTATTATATTGTTGGATGTAACACTCATTGTTGGCTCATTAAACGCGTACCGTTGTGCAAAGCACTCGTTTTCTTTAACCTCCGTACAGCCCACATCACATATACGGAAACTCCATATACCTTGCGGCTTTCTTTCCTATCAGGGCAGAAAAGATGACTTCTGCTTATTTTTATGTCATATGTTTTACTGTTCGGAATAGTGCCGACACACTGGCACAGAGGACTGTCTGAGGCGGCAGTGCTAGCACACGCGTGGCGGCGTGGCGGCGTGGCGGCGTGGCGGCGTGTACCTGAAGGTGCGCGGCGGGCAGGCGAGGCGGCGGCACAGCGCGCGGCCCTCGTCGGCGGCGGCGGGGCAGTCGGCGCGCGCGTCGCAGCGCCACGCCGCCGGCGCGCACCTCGCGCCGCACGCCAGCCGCGCGCCGCACTCCGGCACCGGCACAGGCCGCCCCGGCCGCCCCGCGCTGCCCGCGCCGCACTCCGCCTCGTCCGACCCGTCGCCGCAGTCCACCTCGCCGTCGCACCACCATTCGCTGCGCATACAACGGTTTATTTATAGAGGTCCAGACGTTTCAAGCTTTGTTTTGTGTCCCTCGGAGCGAGTCGTTACCTAGTTTTTAAACACTATTTATTTTATTTTTTGGGAACCGTGTCTCACCTGAGCACGCACTGGCGCGTGTGGCGGCAGGCGGCGGCGCGGGGGCCGCAGTCGGAGCCGCAGTACACCTCGTCCGAGCCGTCCGCGCACTCCTCCGCGCCCGAGCACCGCAGCGCGCCGCGGATGCACTCGCCGTTGTTGCACCTGCGCCGGCGCACCAACATTTCATGTACAAGGTCTCACAAAAAACCGCTGAAACTGTTTAAACTGGGTCTTCTACTCATAAAATTGAACAACTTTCCTCAATTGATGAGAAAAAAAAATAGATTGATTGCATCTCATTTTACAGACTGTAGCAGAAACAGCAAACGTAAGTTTCGCCTGCGCTACTTGCGACGCGATCACAAGTTACAATGAACATTTCTGCTCATAAGTACTCCTCGTTCAACAGATTGGTAAATTTTCAATAAACGCCCTAAAATTGTCTCCAAGAATTAACCTTAAGAAATTTCTATGCGTTACTATTTAGTGATGTCAGTAGTTTTGGCCAAAATCCCCGGAAGAAATATATAAAACTGAAGGTGGAGGTGCCCAGTGTGGAGCGCGAGCGGGGTCAGGTCATACCGGAACTCGGTCTCGGAGCAGTTGCGCGGCGTGCAGCCGGCCTCGTCGGCGCCGTCGCCGCAGTCGTCCTCCGAGTCGCAGCGCCAGCGGCCCGGCACGCAGCGCCCGCCCGGGCAGCGGAAGTAGGTGGGCTCGCAGCCCCCCGCGCCCGCGCCCCCGCCCCCGGCGCCCCCGGCCCCGCACGCCGCCTCGTCCTCGCGCCCCGGGCAGTCCGCCTGCGCACACGCCACGAGCGGTTACCATCATAAACAGAGACAGCTAAATATATGTACTATAGTCGACTAGGAGTCGACGTGGTCGTCATGACAGAATTCGGTCGGCTGGTTCATTCATCAGCTAAATAATTATCGATTTACTTTTAACTATTGCACCAACAACAGCGAGAAAAGGGAGCATAAGAGTCGGCCTTGTTCAGTAAAAACTCAAAACACAGTAGGAACCTCGTATTACGTAAACAAAATAATGATCTTTGAAAAGTACAGTGCTACCTACTTCGAATAAAACTTTTTCATTTTATTTAATGTTCTTCTTTTTCTTACGAATCGAACCCGAGCATATCAAATTTTTAAGAAGCAGAACTCAGACGGACAGTATTTTCCATTGCATTTTTATAAATGTCAGTGAGAGGGGTGCGATGCGGGCAGCGCAAGACCGGTCAGCGTGGAAATCCTTAAGGGAGGTCTTCGTTCATCGGTGGACGTCTTTTGGCTGATGATGATGAGAGGGGTGAGGGCTCAGGGCTCAGGGTGGGGGGTGAGGGGGGTGAGGGGGGTGAGGGGGGTGGGCGCACCTCGCCGTCGCAGAGCCAGTCGCGCGGCACGCAGCGGCCGGAGGCGCAGCGGAAGTGGTCGGCGGCGCAGCGGGAGCGGGCGCAGGCCGCGCCCTCGTCGCTGCCGTCGCCGCAGTCCGCGTCCCCGTCGCACGCCCACACCGCCGGCACGCAGCGCCCGTTCGAGCACGCGAACTGCACAACCGCGCACGCGCACACGCACACGCACACGCACACGCACGTCAGAGTATGTCACCTTGTGGTGAGTGATGATGGTGCCGAAGATGGAATCGAGTTTACCAAGATTACACAACGAAAAAAACAATTCGCCTCAATACACTGATGTTTAGCGACAAGAATTAAATAAGATGCTAGTTACTAGACAAATTTAGAAAATGGACTCGTATCGGAAATCTAACCTGCGTCCTTTTCATGTGAAGAGTGACTAAAGTGATATCACTCCTCCGTCAATGTCGTTACGGAGTTGGAACTCTACGAATTTTATGTAAATAATCTACGGAAGTTAATAAAATAAATAAAAATAAAGTAATTAAAAGTTTACTCCGCAATTCTGTTACAGCCTTTGCTTGCTGAAACCACTTAGATATACGCTGAATGAAATCCATCAGATGTCACTGCGCACATATACGGATTAGATTTTATTACGCGTTGATGTATCTGTATTATAGATTTACGATGCTGACTTGAAAATTTCAGTCGGACATCAAAGAATATGTACTTACTCTTCGCTGCCTTCAGGAGTCTCTGTTAAGCAGATCGTGTCTATACAGGGTGTAACAAAATTGGTGTAGGACCCGTTAACTAAGGATTCTACTCATCGTACTGAAAAATTTTGTTCTACAACTTTGCTCAAATCGCAAAGAAAGCAAAAATGGCAAAATAGACTTTTCGTTCACCCTGCATAAAGTGTATGTACGTTTAACAAAATTCAAGATTATCAAAGTGCACTGACGTGGTGCGGCGGGCAGGTGGCGGGCGGGCAGGCGCGCTCGTCGTCGCCGCCCGCGCAGTCGCGCCGCCCGTCGCAGCGCGCCGCCGCCGCCACGCAGCGCGCCGACGCGTCGCCGGCGCGCGCGCACTTCCACTGCGTCGCCAGGCACGTGAACTGCGCACCGCACCGCACCGAACCGACAGTCAATCCTCAAATTGTCAGCAACTCGACATGTGCATTACGGACAAATGTGATGCCACGTGTAATGCTGTGTGAAATACATAACATTTTGTTCGATCTTTTGCATAAATGAGACTAAACAACTTTCCTCTGCAAACCACTACGGTCAGACCGAGGAAACGGCAGTCTATCCCTTGATAACACGGTGAAACTGATAAGAATAAAGAGAGACAGAGCGCGCACAATAATAAGAAAAGGAAGGGCAATAAGAAGCAGTGTGACAGGTGTTGTGTGTGACCTGGTCGCAGTCGCGCTCGTCGTCGCCGGCGGCGCAGTGGGGCGTGCCGTCGCACAGGTGCGCGGGGTGCAGGCAGCGCCCGTCCGCGCACTGGAACTGCCCCGGCGCGCACCGGAACGCGGGGCACGACGCCGGCTCGTCCGACCCGTCGCCGCAGTCGTCCTGCCACCGACCGACGTCTCACGTTAACTCACTACACTAATTTGCACGCGCTACATTGATAGGTTTTCCAAAATAAAATATTACGAAATATATCCTACACATGATTGCAGATAATGCCGTGTGTCTAGTCATAAATTGTCCTTTGGGGTAGTGCGCTTAGTTGTGCTTCAAAATAACACGATTGACTTAGACTGTCACTTGGGTCGGCTACTCTAGCACCAAAACCTCCACCGACCCATAATTAGTAGAAGTATGCCCTAACCTTCCCGAAGTACGGGTAAATTTATTATTATTACTCATTTATGTCAGACAGAGTCCATATTTGTTAGTATACAACACACAACTTAACATTACTGTTAGTAGATGAACACGAATACAACATACTAAAAATTATCTATTTATATTATACATTACGGCCCTGGAGCCCGTATGGGTACAGTCCCAGTGCCTGAGAAAGGGACTATCAGTCCTATCTCCCATCATATTCAGGATGCTGCTGACGCTGCCACCCACGCGGTGCATCAGCGATGCCGCCCTTTTTCTAATTATAGCCTGAAAAGAGTCAGTGCGAGCCTCCGCAAACATCGCCGATGCACTACAGTAGCGTGACAGCCCCAGCAGCAACCTAAAGCCATTATTGTATTGGACTCGCAGAGCGTTATAGGTCTTCTGCGTATACTTGACCTACAGACTGCACGTATAAAATGACTGGCAGTACGCTTTAAAAAGTGTGACCTTGACTTCGCGTGTGCTACGTGCAAATCTGCGGGCCAGCATGTTACATCTGACCGCCAACGCTCTGCGTTCCCTTTCAATGTCCATATCATCATTTTGATCCTCGGCGACCCAGTGTCCCAAATACTTAAAATGCTCAAATATTGCTATCTGTGAGCCACAAAGAAAGACAGGTGGTATTGTCTTAGGCTTCTTATTGCCTGCTTTGAAAACAAGCATTTCACTTTTTTTGGCATTGTATTTGAGACCATGGGCCGCCGCATAATTCTCGCATATTTTGACCAGTTTCCTTAGAGCACTGATCGATGGGCTCAGCAAAACCATATCATCCGCATAACTTATATTGTTGACACATTTTCCGCCAAAAGAATCCAATACCGCTTTTGCTGAGCTCAACGATCAGGTCGTTCATATATAGGTTGAAAAGCTTGGGGGAGGTCAACCCACCTTGTCTTACCCCGCAATCCAAACCATACTCTTCTGAAAACGACCCTGCCCACCGAACCTTATTAGTCTGATGGTCGTACCAATATTTGAGCAGACTTATCAGGTCTTTAGGAGTACTGGTATCCTTATCCAACTTATTCCATAGTACATCATATGAGACAAGGTCGAATGCCTTCGACAAATCCAAGAAACATGCATATACAGGGGTGTTTCTCTCAGTGTAGTACCGGACAGTCTGCTTGAGACACAGAATTGCAGTTTCCGTGGACAGACCAGGCCTAAATCCAAACTGTCCATCCGCCAACTGCACATGCTTGCAAAGATTTTGATCAAACAGACTGTCCAGCACTTTAGCCACGACGGTGGCCAGCGAGATGGGTCTATAGTTGGATTTGTCGGAGGCATCGCCCGTACGATTTTTTGTGATGGGCACAACTATTGTTTCCATGAGCCTAGACGGTAAGTAGCCGTGACCAATACAGAGATTATACAACATCGTAAGTACACGGGGCAAGTGAGAGCCGGCCTGCTGCAAGTGCTCTATGCTAAGACCATCGTTCCCTGGAGACGACTAGGCTTTCCACTGGTATGACTCTCTGCACTGAGCACCTGCTGTTTTATGTTCAATGGACTTTCCACTTTAAATTGCTCTTTAAACATGTTTGCAATATCTTCTGCATTACTGATTCCACAGACATTAGCCGGCAAACTAGTTTTCGGATTTAGTTTGTTTGTGCGCTTCCAAAAACCACTGAAGTCTTTAGCACTATGGTGAGTTGCAAGTAAATCCATTTTAAGTTGCAATTGTCTGTCTTGGCACCATTTTAGCTCAGACTTAAAGTGTTTTCTGGACTCACACATCTTGTTATATACATGACCTACACTCGGTTTGCCGTACAACAACCACAAACGAAAACATAATCTAGCTTCGTTGTGCGCTTGTCTAACATACTTGTTCCAACCTATAACATGCCTACCATTTCTACATTCCTTTTCGTCATAGCTCTGTTCTGCTGCTTTTTGCAATACAGTAACAATTTTATTATATAAAGTATCTAAAATATTTCTATGATCTATATTATTACAGAAATTATCTGCACAAGCACTCAATTCAGCCGGGAAGTCAATATCCCTTAATTCATTCCAACATACCTCACGGTATTTATTTATTTGCCTGTCATTAAGCCTTGCCTGTATTTAAGACCCGTGTCCCTTTAATGAGACGATATGAGTTATTTTAAGGTACGAACGAACCACTGTAAATGAGTCGAGTGTCCAATTACAACCTGACCCTTATGTGAGCTTAATTTTGACTTAGAATAAGAGAGAGAAGGCGAGGTTGTTTACACGTCGAACACGTAGGCTGTAGCTGCACCATAAGCGAGAGAGACGAGACACAGCTGTCGTACCTGCGTGTCGCACTTCCACCAGAAGGGCACGCACTTGAGCGCGGAGCGGCACACGAAGTGCGCGGACGTGCAGTTGGGCGTGCACGAGCGCCCGTCCGCCGCCAGCGCGAAGTGCTCCGGGCACGCGCAGCGCGCGCCGGGGCCCTCAGCCCCCCCGGCCCCCGCCCCGTCAGCCCCCCCGGCCCCCGCCGGCGTCAGCAGGCACAGCCCTGTGCAGTTCAGCCGCTCGCACAGCGCGGTCAGTTCTGCGCACAACGAAGTGTCTTTGAGAAGGCTGTCTTTGTAAAGCACGATACCCGTGCTCACTAAAAATCTCGGATCAATTCTGTTCAGATTTAGCTCACAGAGCCTACGGATTGTATAGCTGTGGAAGCGGGAAAAATGATAGACGAATATGTTATTTCTTACCATTCACAGTAACATTTTTGTTGAAGCAGTTTTAAATTTTAAACTCCAAGAGCACGCACCGAGACATCGCCGTCGAGTGTTTACTTTAAAAAAAAATACAATGATGGGAGAAGGCACTGACCGGGCTGCGGCGGCTGGCGCGCCGGGTGCAGCACGCGCAGGTCCATGGGTTTGTGCACCGTGTGCACGGCCGCGTAGCACTCCCACGCGCCGCCCGCCGACAGAGATGCGTTTGCCGGCGCCTGCCGTGTGCAACGCGACATCGCATTATAATCGTATATTAATACCACAGTGAGGCATGCAAATGTGTGTTATATCCGTACATAAATGTATGATGATGTAACATGCCAGACAGGGGTCTAGAACCAGATCCTTAGAAAATCTGACTGATAACATTCCCACCCAGAGCATTTATGTGATGAGCAGATTTGTTTGTTCCGTGTCAGACTGTATTGTATCTAATGTATTTAACATATCCGGGTAAAATTACAGATAGACACTACAGAGCTATCAAGATCTGGTTCCCATAATACAGGGATATACAGTTTTAAAAAAGTAATTGGAAGCAGAGGGAAATGTGTTTTGAAACTTGTGTGGGCAGTAAATTGTAACCAGACGCGTGTGTTACCGTACCTTGTAGTGCATGTTGGGGCGTCGGCGGCAGGACTCGACGGCGCGCGTCTCCCAGTCGGACCAGTACACGCGCCCCCCCCACACGGCCAGCGCGAACACGTGGTGCAGCCGCAGCCACGGCATTTGCTCTGCGCACACACACACACACACACACGCTCGCTATATACACGCGATCGGCTGCGGCTGGGACATTACAGCAACACTGACGCAGCGACCAGAGAATGGTACTACTACGCCGTTACGAGCTGCCAGCCAGCCTTTTGCACTTTTAGGTATTTTTTCACATGTACAAAGGTCATATAGATAAGGCTATAGCTCCACAACCTTGATCAAGAGATTAAATGAATCATGTAAACTGTCCTAAGAGAATCTTGTCTATCTCCCTAACAATATTCCGTTATTTCGTAGTAAATAGGAAAAAATCTGAAAAAACTGATGTGGCTTTTACTACGAAAATACTGATGTGCTTGCAAAAAGTTTTTAAACTTCCCATACTAATCCGATTTAGCTGCTTTAATATTATAAACCCAAACATTGCGCAAAGAGACGTGTATATGCAGAACGACACCTTGATTGAGTTTAGAACGAACAGGCACCTGTATACACACTTATCTTTCTTGTTTTGGTCTGTGCGAGTTGCGTGAGAGAAGCAACCTCTAGAAGAGCAAGAGAAGCAAGGTGGGCTCACCCCTGGAGAAGAGGATCCTCAGGTGGCGGCCGTCCAGGTCGGCGACGGCGATGTAGTCCTCGCGCGCGTCCGCGAAGTACAGCTCGCGGCTGTGCGGCGCCAGCGTCAGCGCGTTGGGCCAGCCCAGCCCCGAGCGGATCAGCACTGCGGCGGGGAGCGAACCTTGCTAATACTGCGTCTCTTTTTGTCTCAACCACAGGAAATTATATCCTCAATATATCGTTACAGGAACAATAAAACGTCCTCATCCACTTTCTTGACAGACGAAGCTTACAGTGAAAGTAGAATAGAATACGTTCATTTACTGACACAACACAGAAAAATATATGTATACGAGTAATAAATTTAGAACTTAACTTCTTAATGTATTAATACTTATCTGTAAATTTTTGCATGCCATTTATGTATGGTTAAACATGAGATACCAATTTTTTCTATGTAACATCTTCAAAACCATGTTTACAGCAAATAAATATTTCAATTTCAAAAAAAAATTCAATTTCAATTATAAGAATGAAGTCGCTCATTGCGTTTTCTGGTTCGTTACAGTAGATTCCTATAGGTTGAAAGGTTTCATTGCGGTGGTTCTTAGCTGTTTGATGAAAATTGGCTCAGTGGTTTTCCAGGAATTCCGTTTGTACTATCGGGAGTGGTAATGTTCTCAATTCGTTATTTATTTTTAAGAGTATTATTTGAGAATCTAAAAAGTTCCTGTAAGTATGTATTGAAGGCCGTGTGTAGTATACCTGTGCGCGCGCTGCCGTCCATGCCGGCGCGGCCGATGTGCGCCTGCGCGCCCCAGTCCGACCAGTATATCGTTCTGCACACAAACAATAAAATAATTGACTACGCTGAATACGTTAAAAACAACCGACTTCAATCGGAACAACTCCAATTTTGCTATGTTTTTGTTGATTTTTTCAAAAACCGCTGAATCGATTTCGATAAAATTTATATGGGACCACCTGTGAAGTATACCCTTTTCAAACAAAAAAAGAATTTTCCAAATCGGTTCAGGCGTCTTCGAGTAATCGGTGAACATACATAAAAAAAAAAGATTCCGACGAACTGAGAACCTCCTCCTTTTTTTGAAGTTGGTTTACAAACACGTTAAATACCGCTTTTACTCTTCCTTTTGTACAGCTATGTTTTCTAAAGAGTACAGACGTTGAAAAAGTGCCTTGAAATTTTAAGGAGTATGGTGTGTGGGATGTGTGGTACGTTGGGTATGTGGTGTGTAGGGGGTTGTGTAACACCTTAACATTTCAAACGCACATTTTTAACACGCTGTATAGAAATAAATCGTATATCCCGAGAAGATAAGACGATATCACATGTTCTCTTCTCGGGATTTTTCTTTTTTCACATTTCCACCACATGTGTGGTGTGTGTGTGGTGTGTGATGTGTAGGGTGTATGGTGTGTGGTGTATGGTGTGTGATGTGTGGGGTGTGTTGTGAGTAGAATGTAGGATGTGTGAGGGGTACGGTGTACGGGGTGTGTGGTGTGTGATGTGTGTGGTGTGTGATGTGTGTGGTGTGTGATGTGTGTGGTGTGTGATGTGCATGGTGTGTGGTGTGTGATGTGCATGGTGTGTGGTGTGTGGTGTGTGATGTGTGATGTGCATGGTGTGTGGTGTGTGATGTGCGTGGTGTGTGGTGTGTGGTGTGTAGGGTGTGTGATATGTAGGGTGTGTGGTATGTAGGGAGTATGGTGTGTTATGTGTGGGTGTAGGATATGAGGGGGTGAGATGTGTGGGGTGCGTGTGGGGTGTGGGCGTGCGGGTACCCGGCGGCGGGGTGGAGCGCCAGCGCGCGCGGCTCCCACAGCCCGCCGCGCAGCAGCACGCGCCGGTGCCGCCCGTCCAGCCGCGACACCTCGATCGTATCCGTGCCCTGCCGCGTTTACTTGAATTAGCGCTTTCTTGCATAATAATGCCAAATCGAGGGTTTTCGGTCCAGATTCCTAAAGATTCCCTCAGGAGTCCCCCAGGTATCACATTTAGGTCCATTCATTTTTACACTGTATGTATATCAATGATATTAGCACCTGTTTTACACGTTCATGTCATCTGCTTTATGCTGATGATACAACAAATTTCAAAGACATTCATTCTCGAGAAAATTGTAAAGATTTGCAGAGCGATCTAAAAATGTTTGAAGAGTTTTGCTTGAGTAATCAATTTTTTTAAAACACCGAAGAATGTTATACTATTACTTTTAGCCGTAAAAATATCCCAATTATTTGTGATTACACTATATCTAACAAGGTCATTAATCAAGTAAATTCAATTAGAGATCTTGGTATAACCCTGGACTCTAAATTACATTTCAATGCACACATCGATAACATAGTAAGTAAAGCCTCTAAACAACTTATATTTATCTTAAGAATAGAAAAACCCTTTAGAAAAACCTACACCTTAAAGACATTGTCAACTCTTATGTCCGCATTATTTTGGAATTTGGCAGCGTGGTCTGGAACCCTCAATATAAAGTACACATAGATCGAATAGAAAAATTCCAAAACAAGTGTCTAAACTCTTTAGACTATAAATCTGGTTTTGTTTTCCGTGACTACGTGACTATAACACATGAAACCTTTGCAAATCCGAATGAATGAATGAATGAAAACACTTTATTGCACAACAAAATCCGACGCACCTATCTTGACTCAATGTTTCTGTATAAACTGATTCACAACCATATTGACTCTAGTTCACTCTTGGAAAAAAAATATCATCAAAATTCCCCGTTCTTCCTTCTCACGTTCGAAAGATACTTTTCATGTTTCATTTTGCCATACAAATGCAAAAAATACTTTCTTTCGACGTTCTTGTGGTTGCTACAATAAACATTTATACATAGGTAGTAGATATTTTCTCTTGCAAACCTTTTTCATGGAAGCGGGCTTACCCAGATTCCCCAACGCAATGCGAAACTGGATATCTTAGCGCGCGTGGACGCTAATAAACCAATGAGTTTCAGCCAACGTAGCACAATCGCCGATACAGTCGAAGGAAAATTACTACACTAGGCTAAAGTCTAGACTATTCGTTCCTTAATAAATAAAATAAACTCTAATGAATAACAGTACAAGGTACACAACAAAACGACAGTTGACCGACCTTGTCGCACCAGTAGAGGTTGCGCGCCACCCAGTCCACGGCCAGCCCGTCCGGGTTCTGCAGCGTGGCGCCGTGCAGCAGCTCGAACTGCGACCTGCAACGCCGTAGTGAGCGTGAGAGGGGGCCCGCCTGTGGGGCTCATCGTATCCGGGGCAATTCACACACGGTTATCTGACCCCATACTAGGATGCCCAGTGTTATGGACACCGTAGACTGATTACTGCCCTAAGTTCAATAAGAAAGGCCGCTAAGTACATGGAGTTCCCGTACACTTAGCGGCCTTCATTCTTACGACGGCAGATTATACGTACTCATATGCGTGTTTATATACATATAAGAAAATATACATACAGACAGAGTAAACACATCTGTTCATCACAGAAATGTTTGCCCAAGAAAGAAACTGAATATACAACCCTGAAATAGAGTAATCAGTATCGCTAACCACTGAGCTACCGAATCAGTCAATGATGTTATGAAACTAAACGATAATCCTATCGAATTCCGTATAAATATAACAGGTTATATAATAGAATTATAATAGTTACACTACACCCCTAGGCAAACCCCAAAAATAAATGGACTTTTCAAACTCTTCGACTAGCTGATAGGTCAATGTGCAAATAATATGTTATCGACAATGGCAAGTGGGTGTAGTGTGTAGTGTGGATACTGACTGGTCCGCCTGCAGCGGGGCCTGCAGCGGGGCCTGCGGCTGGGGGGCGGCGGCGCGCGGGCAGTAGCGCTTGATGGAGGAGCCGAGCCGCGTCACGTCGCTCCAGTAGAGGCAGCCGGCCGCCAGGTCCGCGTCCAGCGCCACCGCGTTGGTCAGGTTGTGCGCCACCAGCGTCACCGGCGGCGGGTGCGCCGGCGGGCCCGGGCTCCCCGCCGGCAGCTCCCAGCGCCGGATGTAGTAGCGGTTCGTGAAGTACAGCGCCGCGCGCGCGTCTGCCGAGCGAGGCGGAGGGTGCGGGGCTAGTGGCCAACCCAGTGTCAGAAGTTTTCAGGCCGCCTACGAGGCCTCCGACATGGCTTATCGACTGCCATCTAGTGATAGCAGCCGGCACCGACGGCTTAACGTGCCTTGCGAAGCACGGAAACGGTCGAGTTAAGGTCAGTAACAGTCAAACCCATATAGATTGTGACTGTGGCTGTAGCCAGTTAACCTTCGTGATCGACGCGTCTCCGCAAGTCCACTGAGCCACGACCGCTTCCGTAGTGGTTTCACTAATAAAAATAAATCTATCCTATCGATCGATTGGTTTCTCTCTTCTCCACTAAATCCGTTTCAGTGAAAGACTTGCAAGGGGGAGTACTCACTCGAGATGACCTGGCAGGTGACGCCGTCCGCCATCAGGCGGAAGCCCTCCTCGCAGGAGCACGCGAAGCTGCCCACTGTGTTACTGTTCACAACAAGTTGCGGGATCAATCAAAATGGAACATGAATACGTGTGCATTTGTGTCTGTCTGCGTGTGTGTCTATGTCAGTCTACGTATGTGCTTATGTTTTTTTTTATTTATTTATTATTTATTTATTGAACAGAAACACAAACAGTCATAATTGTTAAATCTAACAAGGATATTTTTATGCAAATAGACCTGGAGGTTCATAACTTAAAATATAAATATAACATTTTTAGAGCACTTAAGTTCAGTTTATAACTTAAGAGAGGTTAACGAACGATAACAAATAAATTTATAATTTTTAACAAGGTAATTATTTAAGTACTTAAAAAGTAATTCTCGTACTTAATCAAATTTTTTGTATACATGTTTTTTGAAAATACACAGTGAATTTTGGAAGGGGTCTATATCTTTCAGATTGTGATTATAGAATTTAGAAACTCGTCTAAAAAATGTATGTTGCGTGTAATTTGTGCGAGCAAAGCTGACATGGAATAGATTGCGAGGTCGAACGGAGGGGTGCGGTATTTTAAATTGTATATTTTGTAGTAAGTTAGGACATTTAATAATATTATTTAGAATTTTGAAAAAGAAAATAATATACAAATATGTTCTTCTATCTTTTAGTGATAGAATATTGTAATGACGTGCAGATTCGACAGAATTGTCGAAAAAAAGTACCTGTTCTATAGCACAGCGATTTCAGAAATATATTCTGAATCCTCTCTATACGGTCCTTATGTACCTGATATTGAGGGGTCCAGATAATACTTCCAAACTCTAATATCCTCGTAACATAAGCGAAATAGAGAATTTTATAAGTAAAGGGGCGCTTAAAAGGTTTGCCAATGCGCAGGATCATACCAAGACTTTTGTATGCCTTCTTACATATATTATCGATATGCAGATTAAAATTAAGTTGACAATCGAGGGTTATCCCTAAGTCTCTAATATGGGTAACTCTGTTTATTTGCTTTCCTGCTATATTATAATTATACTTAATTGGGTTTTGTTTACGTGAGAAACTGATAACAAAACACTTATCCAGATTTAAAAAAAGATCATTATTTTTACAATATTCATAGAAAGTGTCTAGATAGTTTTGAATTTCTTGAGAGTCAGCTTCTGAGGCAATAGGGTATTTTACTCTATACAAGAAAAAATCTAAAACTGCTTATTTACTGTGGTATTTGTAATATGTAATCGATTCAACAAAAACAAGGAACTTAAAAGTGAACTTAGCGAATACGACATAAAAGTTCAGGATCTTCTCGACCAACGTGACCAGTTGCAATCAGCTGTTTCCGCCTACGAACAATGCAGCAACCTTCACGAGGAAGCCTTGGACCGCATCAGGCACCTGGAACGCGAGCTGTCTGCGGCGCAGGGCCGCGTCGTACACCTGGAGGCAGAGAAATACCAGCGGCAACTGGAGGACACTCAGACCCTGTATAACGAGCTTGTTGGTCAGAACTCTAAGTCACTTTTAGGTATTCGTTCTAGCCGGAAAAAAATTAAAAAGTATGCAAGGCTTAATAAGTTAGTTAGAAAGTCCACACTCCAATTAAAAAAATTCTGTATTAAATGTAAAAGTACAGAAAAAATTAAAGCTGAACGCATCGAGTTATTAAAAAAATTTGATATGCACTGCATGCAATTAGATAATTATAAGATTAAATATGACATGGACACGCGAAATTTGGAGTCCGAAATAATTAGATTAACAGATTGTCTTGCAGAAACAAAACAAAAATATGAACAAGCTGAAAGATAAATTGATGAACATGTTTTGGCTACAGATAAGCTCTTAGAACTATGTAGGTATAATTCGGAGCGATTTGACTCCCTAGTAAACAACCACCAGTGCGACTGCGGCCGGCCAGCTAGCGCCGAGGGGCCAGCAACAGACAGGCGCGAAAATGATACGTTTCAAAGCGGAGTCACTGTTCTAAACTCAGACCATTTAATGATTGTACCAAACTCGCTTTGTGAAAACACCTTGTCTTCTGCGAGTAAGTCAGAAAAAAATACTATTATTTTCTCTGACAGAATAGGTGTAGGTTTTGGACCATTGTTGGCCAATAATATAACAAACTCGTCTATAGTAAATATGTGCTATCCTGACGCATCATTGGAGCAAATAGTTGAAAAAATCTGTAGTAGTTCTCTAGACCAAAGCACCTCGGTCGGATTAGTGTTAGGTAATAGCTTAAATGTAAAAAAACCTCAGATAAAAAGAACTGTCGACCGGCTGGTTGAGCTAAGCGCAAAGAAAAAATGTAAAATAACTGTCTGTGCGTTCCGTTACTGCAGTAATGAAACGCATAGCTACAACAAAAAATTATACAATTTAAATCTATACTTGTATAACCTGACTTGTAGTCATAGTGACTATGTATTATTTTTTGATACAAATAGTTTTGTAAATAAGTATAGATTGACTCAGGATACAATGTATCTTTCTTATGTACAGAAAAAAAGACTAGCTAATTCGTTAGCTTATAGTATTTTACATCGTACCGACTGTATTCAGTCGGTAATTACTTGCGTAACGACGGAGAAACCCGCCGCCGGTGGCGGTGCCACGGGTATGGCGCAGCCCATAAACGTACTAAATAGTACAGCCTGTGATGCCGTCGTCTGCAGTGGGGCTCGAACTCCAGATTTAAACTAGATTTAAAGACAACGAAGAAGCCTACCTGTTTTAATTTAGTTCAACAAAATATACAAGGCTTCATCGGCAAAGAATTTGAAGTAGAATTATTTTTGGAAAAATATAATATTACCATATTTTGTATTACGGAACACTGGCTTAAAGAACATGAAATGCTTTTTAATTTTGAAAATTATAGAATGGGAAGTGCTTTCAATCGAAAGACTACACAGCGTGGTGGTTCCGCAATATTAGTTGAAAATTCCATAAAAATTAAAGAACGGAAGGATGTCGTCAGTCTTTCGATTGAAAAAACTATTGAACTATCTTGCGTGGAGCTGGAGAACCACATAATTATTTGCGTGTATAGACCCCCATATGACGATAACTTTGTTCGTTTCGAATCGGCAATGGAGGATGCATTAGATTTAGTTAGTAAAAGTAGTAAATCGGTAATCGTTTGTGGAGACTTTAATGTAGATTTGTTAGAAAAGAAGTCTCTAACAACTAGAATCACTTGTCTTTTTAAGTCGTTTGATTTAGATTACATTTTTTTGGAACCAACAAGAAAAACAGATACTTCTGCAACTTGCATAGATAACATATTTTGTAACTGTAAATTTGTAGAAAAAAAAGTTATAAATTGCTTAAGATCTGATCACAGCGGATTGCTGGCTAGCTTTCCTGTGAGATTTATTAAAGAACAAATAAAAGTTCAAACAAGACCTGTCACTGTTAATCGAATAGAAAATTTTAAAACAACACTAATTGAAAAGCTGCCCATACCAAATTTTGATAAACACGTAGACGCGAATAGTTTTTACAATGATTTTTTCACAGTGCTTGACAGAGAATTTCAAGATATATTTAAAACAAAATCCAGAAATATTAATCATCAATTCAAATTTTGTGAGTGGGCTACTGTAGGTATTTATAAAAGCCGACAAACTTTGTTTGATCTCTATGACAGAAAAACCTATATTTTTGATAATAACTTTAAAGAGTACGTAAAAAAGTATTCGAAAATCTTTAGACAGGTATGCCGTGCAGCAAAATCGAATTACTTAGCCAGAAAAATAAAATTATCAGATGATAAAATTAAAACTGTTTGGAATATTATAAACAAAGAAACCGGCAAGGTCAAACCCCGCGATAATGAATATGTTTTGCAAACAGATCAAGGTAAAATTACAACAAATGCCGATGTAGCCAAAGAATTCGAAACTTTTTTCACAAATATTCCACTTAAGACCACTGAGGCCTTGAATTCGTCACCTGTGCATGCTAAACAATTGTTAGAAGATAATGTCAGTATTTGTAATGAAAAATTCTCCTTCAGAGAAATTGAACCAGACACTATTGTCAAAACTTTTAAATCTCTTAAAATGAAAAGAAAATGAGAAGACCTTTGGGGACTATCAGTAAGTTTAATTAGTAATGTAATTATGACTTTAGCGCCATATTTAGCTTGTCTTTTTAATATCAGTATTGATAGTGGCGTATTTCCGGACCTAATGAAATGTAGTAAAGTGATACCCCTATATAAGTCTGGTAACAAAAGTGATCCGGGAAATTACAGACCAGTTTCTGTACTACCAGTTCTCAGTAAAATTTTTGAAAAAATTATGCTCAACCAATTACTACAACATTTTAATGAAAATAATCTTCTGCATAAACAACAGTTTGGTTTCACAAAAGGTCGATCTACAACCGATGCAGGAGTATCTCTTATTCGTAACATCTATGATGCTTTTGAGGAATCACAGAATGCAATAGGAGTGTTCTGTGATTTATCTAAAGCATTTGATTGCGTTGAACATCATACATTGCTTATAAAGTTAAAGCATTACGGTGTCGAGGACGGGGCCCTCAGTCTTCTTAATTCGTACTTAAGCAACAGAACGCAAAAAGTCCAAGTAAATGGCACAAATTCATCCGGCTCTAAGGTTAAAATGGGTGTGCCCCAGGGATCTATATTAGGCCCTTTTCTTTTTCTTACATATATAAATGACTTGCCATATATGGTGCAAAATTTGTCAAACATTGTGTTGTTTGCTGATGATACTTCTCTTATTTTTAAGATTGACAGGAAAGATAGCAAAATTGACGAAGTAAACAACACTCTTTCAGAGATTCTAAAGTGGTTTACTGTTAACAATCTACTCTTAAATGCAAAAAAAACAAAATGCATAAAATTCTCATTACCAAATGTAAAGAAAATTGAAAACAGTGTAATTGTAGATAATAATGTATTGGACTTTGTAAATAAGACCGTTTTTTTAGGTATAACTTTAGATGCTACACTGCAATGGGGCCCACACATAGAAACCTTAGCGGGACGGCTTAGTTCAGCTGCATATGCTGTTAAGAAAATAAGACAGTTGACAGATGTAGGTACTGCGAGACTAGTGTATTTTAGTTATTTTCACAGTATAATGTCTTACGGAATCTTACTCTGGGGACATGCGGCTGATATTGAAACGATTTTCATTTTGCAAAAAAGGGCGATTCGCGCAATCTACCAGATGCGATCCCGCGAGTCGTTGAGGAATATGTTTAAAGAAATTAATATTCTCACTGTTGCTAGTCAATTTATATACGAAAATATCATGTATGTACGTAAAAATTTGCACTTGTTTCATAAAAACAGTGACAGACACAATTTTAATCTAAGAAATATTAATAACATAGATGTTGCCTATTCGAGACTGAGTAAAGTTAAGAAGTCATTTATGGGGCAGTGTGTAAAATTTTATAACAAAATACCCGAAAATGTGACTAGTTTGCCAGAAAACAAATTCAAATTGCATGTGAAAAATTGTTTATGCTCTAGAGGGTATTACAAAATACTAGATTATGTAAATGATAATGATATATGGACATGTATAGATCCTCCAGCTCACAATTTTATTGTTGACATGAATTGTAATAGAATTTAAGATTTTATTTAAAAAATGTGTTGAAGCGAGTTTCTTTTGGGCTCGACGTTTCTTCTCGCTTCGCAAACACTTCCCGAAACGTTGAGTGTACAAGTCCCGCGTGGTAGGGACTTTGTACTAGGTAGAAAAAAATATTGACGATTTAAAAGCATGTGTAAAGCATCTACTTAAATAAAAAACATTTTGAGTTTGAGTTTAAAATTTAATATGATTTCTATACAATAAAATGAGAAAAAACATTTTATTTTTGATTTACTAAAATCAAGTTTTTTAATCTGTTATTCAAATGTCTGAAACGACAGCCGCCATGCTGGTTGTCAGGTGACGTCACAATAGTGGTAAACAATGACATTTTGTTCGTGATATGTGTCAAAATTTTAGTACAGAGCTGTTTTGTTTACTCCTGAAATGACGTCACGACCTAAGCATCATGGCGGCTAGCGTTTTCGCGCGGTCTTCGGAAATGGTAATTTAAAATGTATTTTTGGGGTACTTGTAGGTTTCAAAAAATTATAAAAAAAATATTTTTGACTTTTTCCCACCTAATGATCAATTTGAGATACTTTTCAAAAAATGGTGAAAAACCCTATTGCTCTATAGATTTTTGTATCGTCTGCGTAAACAATATGGTTAGAGTTCTTAAAACAGATACTCATGTCATTGACATATAAAATAAAAAGCAATGGTCCTAAATGGGACCCCTGTGGGACCCCGGAGGGAACGGGTAGAAAACAGGACGTAAAACCCTTTAGCGCTACAGCCTGGCTTCTGTTACTTATGTAAGATTTTATCCATCTCAGGAGGTCGCCGTGTATACCTAACCTCTGAATCTTAGTAATTAATTTTTTATGATTTATTTTATCAAAACATTTGGAGAAATCAGTATACACGGCGTCCACCTGACATCTAGACTCGATTTTATTTAATATAAAATCTGTAAAAGTAAGAAGGTTAGTTTCAACGCTCCGACCTCGACAGAAACCATGCTGGTTTAAAGAAGTATGTTGGTAGACTGCAGAAGTTATTTTATCAGTGATAATTTTCTCAAAGATTTTGCCAAATATGTTTAGTTTAGAAATAGGTCTATAATTTGTAACAAGATGTGTATCTCCATTCTTAAAAATTGGTGTAATAAGCGCAGTTTTCCATTTTGCAGGAAAATGACCTTCAAGAAGCGATTTTTTAAATATTTTAGCAATTGGTACAGCAAGTTCTTTTGCACAACTTTTTATAAAAAGAGGATGAATGTGATCAGTGCCACCACTCTTATTAATGTTAATCTGCTTAAAAAGTTTCAGTACTAATTCCTCTGAAATGTCAACCGAGCACAGGTCAATAGGGCTGTCACACACATCTTCTACCGGTGGGTCTCCAGAGGAGTCATTTACAAATACGGAGTTAAAATACATATTAAAAAGGTTGCTTATTTCTTCACCATCGTTAGAAGTTTGGTTATTATATGACATGTGATCAGGTACATTATTTACTGGGAATTTTGATTTCATAAAAGACCAAAAATATTTAGGGCAGAGGCGTATTTTGTCCTCAGCAATAGATATAAAATTTATATAGCATTCTGATTCCATTTTATGCTCCCGTTTCCTTAGGTAATTGAATTCAGCATAATCTAAGGGATTCTGATAAATTTTCCATCTTTTATGAACCGCAAGTTTATTTTTTCTTAACTTTATCAGGGAACGAGAGAACCAAGGGGGATATCCATTCTTAGAATTTATGCGCTTATGAGGAATGTGTTCTAAAATCAATTTATTTATTATTTTATAAAGATATGTGACAGAATTTTCAGTATCAAGGACATCTAGACAAGACCAGTCAACTTTAGATAAAGTATTACAAATCTTTTCATAATCACCAGCATAAAAGATAGGTTTAGTCGTTTCATTGTTTTGCAATTGTGGTAAGTATGAAGAGATGTTATGTTAGTCTGCGTGTGTGCCTATGTAAGTCTGCTTGCAAGCATATGTTAAACTGCGTGTGTGCTATGTTAGTCTGCCTGCGTGCCTGTGCATTAGTGCATGTGTCAACAGGTGGGTGTGTGGTGTGTGGTGTGTGGTGTGTGGTGGTTACCGGCAGTGGTGGTCGCAGGGCGCGGCCTCGGCGCACTCGTCGACGTCGCGGCAGGCGGCGGCGGCGGCGCGCCAGCCCGCGCGGCACCAGCACGCCGCGCCCACCGGCAGGTCCGTGCAGTTGTGCGCGCACTCGCCGTTCAGCACCGCGCACTCGTCCACGTCTGCGCACACACACACACACGCTACCGCTTAGCGGTCGAAGAAAGTTCGTAACGGTATTTGCCAGAGGAGTTAAGAGGAAGGTAAATATATTAGTAGTGTTAGGGATTAGTAGTGTTAGGGACATGGAGATTTCAATAAATAAAGTGGACGAGCTAGCGGGGCAAGTGGCGAAGAGCGACTGCCGATACACAAGTAGGATGGAGCTAGCCAGCGAGCCTGCAAACTGCATGGTCAGCGCTGGACGCTAGCAATTGTGTACCTACAGTAGCAACAATGGTTTACGTGGAGGCTACAATAAGGGGGGGGGGGTGTAGTGACTCACTGCAGCGCCACTCGTCGGTGTAGTCGCCGCAGTCGTCGGCGCCGTCGCAGAGCGCGGCGAGCGGCACGCACGCGCCGTTGCCGCACTGCCAGCGGTCGCGCGCGCATGCGCCGCGCGACACCTCGCGCAGCGCGCCCGCCCCGAACGCGCGCACGAACGACGCTGCCACAACACACCACACAATGCGCGTCACGTCACATTGCTACTTAACTATTATTTGTATTATTATATTCATGAAGTCTAGCATGAAATATACAAAGCTTTTACGTAATGTTATGCAGCGTGGGGTATACACTGGCTCAAAACGAGTCAGATTAGTCGACACATTTAAGAAGATACGAGAAAGCATGAACGCATATAATTAATGTTAATAGAATTGATGTGCTCTGGCAAAGAGATAAGATATAACGTTCCCCATTGCGTTGGGAAATCTTAGCCCGCTTCTATATTCATCATCACCAGGTGAAATAGTGCCAAGGGTCTACCGTAGTCATCACAAACTATCTTGAACGCGCTATCAAAGATTCTTCGGACGCTAGCATATATACTATTTCCAGCCATCAACGGCTGGGCCACGGCCGGTCTCCAGGCAAACTTTGCCGATATGTTGTCACCTATTGCGTGTTGTGGAGGAATTTGCAGTTATGTAATCATCTCGACGCCGCGTGGCGGAGCGGAGGACAGGATGTATAGTGATCACTCCATGATTGCTGTTCAGATACTGCACGGATACTGCACATATTATTGGTATAAACTAAGGGTATTTATACAGATTTTAATTGACGACACACATATTGGTATGCTCTTTACAAGCACGTTCCGAGATGTGATAATATGCAGATATGCGGAATCTACAAGGTCGCTACACATACCATCTCGCCTGGTGGAGTTATCTCCCTTCTCGCCGAAGAACAGACGTCACAATTCCTACAGGCTTACAAACTGTGGATTAAAAAACTAGGTAACAGCACTCACAGCACATGTGCGGGTCCTCGTCGCTGCCGGCGCCGCCGCCGCCGCCGTCCTGGCAGTGGTCGCGGCCGTCGCACTGCAGCGCGCGCGGCACGCAGCGCCCCGCGCACTCCAGCGCGCCCGGCACCCCCGCGCACAGTATGCTCGTTTCTGCGAGACAGCAATACAAGACCGTGGTAGGGATGTCGGACACTCCATCGTTGCCGGCCGCTTCGCGCGCGCATACGATGGGGCACCGCTGAGAATCAGCGCTGTGGCACTAGTCACAGCACATGCTGAGTCGGGGTCCATGTTTCTGGCACCACAGCACTCCAACGATTATTTATGTTTAAGTTTAGTTTTTCTTTTTGTAATTTTTTGTTTTATTTTTTGGTTTCTTATTGTTTTATTTTTAGAAAAGACTTGTATCTTTTATTTTTTATGTGGTGTCGAAAATAAATGTTGTCTATGTCTATAACTGAGTGATGAGTGTACGAACCGTCACCAGGTCGCACCCGCAGAACGGCCGGAACTGTTTATACTGTATGTGACACTATTTGATTGTGTCAATCAGTGGTAAATCCAGCATCTCCAACAATCCGAAATTGGTCCCCGCGTATGTCCTAACCCTCCTGAGCTATGGCAAGAGATCCGTGCCTCTGCAGTGGGTTATTAACGAGCGGTTAGTGTTAGTGTGGGCAGTGCAGTGACACGTACCAGCGGGCGCGTCCAAGTCGGGCGGCTCGGTGGGGCTGGCTCCGGCGGGGGCGATGCTGTTGGAGTCCCGCGGCGCGCAGCCCGGCGGCTCGTCCGACCCGTCCTCGCAGTCCACGTCCCCGTCGCAGTACATGCTCTGCGGGGTGCATTCACAATACAACGTCACTCAGCTCTACTAAGACTGTATGTGTTAAGTAAGCTTTGAAATCAAACATGTAACTATTGCCCTGCCATCAGGATATCCTACTGTGAATCTCATAAGTGTGAAAGCAATGGCATTATTTAAAACGAATTGGTCTTAGAACTTTAGGTCTACTTATTTTAAGTTCGCTTATGTGTATCTGTATGTGCGTGTGTGGCGTGTGGCGTGTGGCGTGTGGCGTGTGGCGTGTGGCGTGTGGCGGGTGGCGGTACCTCGTGCAGGCAGACGCGGGGCGCCTGGCGGCAGCGGAAGGCGGCGGGCGCGCACCGGCAGCCCGCCTCGTCGTCGCCGCGCGGGCAGTCGGCGCGCCCGTCGCACAGCGCCGCCAGCGGCACGCACGCGCCGCCCGCACCCCCGCCCGCGCCCGCGCCCGCGCCCGCGCACGCCATCTCGTCGCGCCCGCACGCGCGCGTCGCCTCGCCTGCGCGCGCCGGGGACACACATTATACACTATCTTGTGGAACGTCACCGGGGCACATGAGCGCTGCGGCACTGAAAACCTGTCTAAGACGTTCAATTCCTCTGTGAAAATCTCGAGTATGTGACACGATGCCACCGAAAGGCACGATGTCACAGTGGCGGAAAATCAGTAGCATGGCACGTGTATCCGGAGATGTATCTACCGTGGTAATTGATAACGCAGGATATAGATCGTAAGTTAAAGAGGTAATATTGAGAAATTAGGTTAAATCAAAGCCAGCAGCGGCAGGTACCGCAGGGGTGCGCCTCGTCGGAGCCGTCGGCGCAGTCCCAGCGGCCGTCGCAGCGCCACGCCAGCGGCACGCAGCGCGGCCCCTCCTCCACCGTGCGGGCGTCCGGCGCGGCCTCCAGGCTAGTGCCGCCGCCGCCGTCCTCCGCCCACACGGTGCCGTTGCAGCGGAACTGCATCGGCCCGCACCGCTCCAGCGCCTCCTCGTCCGCCTCCGTCGTCGGTTCCTCTGGATAAGGTATAGTGTAAGCTTTTGTCCGGCGAATATGCGACGTTCGAATGCGACGATCGATGGGGCATACCGGTGGGGCAGTCGGCCTCGTCGGAGCCGTCGGCGCAGTCCCGCGCGCGGTCGCAGCGCCACTGCGGCAGGTAGCAGCCGCGCGCGTCGGCGCAGGGCCGCGCGCCGGGGCCCAGCGCGGCGCACGAGCCGCCGCCGCAGCCGCGCTCGTCGCTGGCGTCGGGGCACTGCGCGCGCCCGTCGCAGCGCGCCGCCGCCGCCACGCACAGCCCCATGTCGCACCTGCGCACGCACGCACGCACACGCTCTGTACACGCACTGTACGCGACGCCCGTCCCCATAGCATCGCACTACTTACTGAGACGCTTACCAGAAAGCGTTCAAAAGCTGTGCTACTTAAGAACCACTGACGAAAGAGAGAGATAGAGAGACAGTAGACGCATAGGTCCAACATAAACCGGATTAATTTACATTAAGCTTGACTGTGTTGTTGTTAAAAATAGAATCCAGGGCAAAATTGAGGAAAAGAGAGGTAGAGGAAGAAGAACAAAATGGACTAACAACTTGAAGGAGTGGACCGGTCATGATATCATCGCCCTCGGCAGAATGGCGGCAGAAAGAGAAGAGTTTCGGACGATGGTCGTCAACATCCGATGAGGAGCATGGCACCGGAAGAAGAAGAAGTTTTGTTGTCGCTGTAGAAGTGCACATAGCTCATAGAACAGATGGCCATTGGGGCATTAAAGTTCTCGAATGGCGACCGCGCACCGGAAAACGCAGTGTAGGCAGGCCTCCCTCTCGGTAGACCGATGACCTGGTAAAGGTTGCGGGAAGCCGCTGGATACGGGCAGCGCAGGACCGGTCAATGTGGAAATCCTTGGGGGAGGTTTTTTTCCAGCAGTGGACGTCCTTCGGCTGATGACGATGTATTTTATTTTTATTTATTTTATTTTATTTTATTTGGAAGATTAACAGTCAAATAACAAGATTTAGGTAAATACAAAATGGATTAAACAATGCTAATTATATAGTAGAATTTATTCGTCAGCAGTCGGCAGTAGATGTATAAAATGTCAGTGTGTTGGTGTGTGTGTGTGTGTGTGGGTACTAACCGTATGTGCGTGTCGGGGCAGGGGCAGCCGAGCTCGTCGCCGCCGTCGTCGCAGTCGTTGCGGCCGTCGCAGCGCGCCGCCGCCGGCACGCAGCGGCCGCCCAGCCCGCACGCGAGCCACTCCGCCGGGCACGTGCGCGACGCTGCCGACGCGTGTGGCCGCGTGTTAGTTACATGATACGAGTGCGAGCAGAGTGGCTAGACACACACATGTCTAAGCTGAGAGAATGAGGTGGGAAAGCGAAACAAATAAACTCACAAACAAATAAACATCCATACTTTCGCATTTATAATATTAGTGAGATGAGATGAGATAAGATTCGCCTGCGCCATTTTTAATCACTAAGCTATGAATCACATATGTGATTCGTGAAGACTCAAGTACCAGTAAACCACCAGCCACTGCCAGCTGACACCGGCTCCACAGCAGCGCGGGCTTCCAGACGGAGCAACACTGAGACAATTAACCGATACTGTAAACAGTAAGCGAGACAGGAGTGTCAGAGGGAGCGCACTCACTGCAGTAGTAGAGGTCCTCGTCGCTGGCGTCGGCGTCGGCGGCGCAGTGCGGCACGCCGTCGCACACCAGCTCGGCGGGCACGCAGCCGCCCTCGGCGCACGCGAACTGCGCGCCGGGGCACGAGCCCCCCGCCGGGGCCCGCGGCTCGCAGGCGCGCCCGTCCGCCGCCAGCGCGCGGCCCTCGCCGCACGCGCACGCCGCCGCGCCCGCCGCCGCCGCCGCGCACGTCTCCATGCAGCCGCCGTTCAGCACCGCGCACGGGTCGCGCGAGCCTGCGACGCCGGTTCCATACTGAGCTTTACACATTTAGAAACCGGACTGTGCAGTGTGCATGCACTCCACCAGGAGTTTCTAAACCGGCAGCATGTTCCCAATGGACCCGACGTAATACATTTTAAGCTACTTCTTTTCAAACGAAAAAAGGACATTACATTAAATCAGAATCATAAGCAAGCAGCATGGTAAAGTGATGGGAGTGCACTCACAGTAGTAGACCTGCGGCGCGACGGGCAGCACGGCCATGGGGCGCGGCAGGTCGCGGCGCAGCGCGCGGGGGGCGCCGGCCAGCTTGTGCGCGCGGAACACGCCGTGCGCCACCCAGTCCGACCAGAACACCCACTGGCCCCACACGCCCACCGAGAACGGGTGCGCCGACAGCGCCCGCGTCACCACCTAAGCACAACCACACAACGTACACTACAACCAGAACGTCCAATAGGCAACATCTGTTAATCGACCATAGCATTATACGGAAACATCGCACCGATGACCCCTGCGTAACCTTTAAATGTTTAACGCATGGTACTTGTAAGGTCTGACGAAACTTTGTCGGCGCCTTGTTTCGTACTATTCGTAGCGACGCGTCAACCTATGCTATGCTATTGATTGATCGAGTGCGACAGCCCACAGAAGAGACGCGAGGCAGAAGGCAGGAGGGGAGCGGGGGGGGGGGGGGACACTCACGTGTCGGTGGGAGCCGTCGTAGTGCATGCGCTCGATCTTGTCGAGCCGCGCGTCGGCCCAGTAGAGCTGGCGCGCCGCGTGGTCCAGCGCCAGGCCGTTGGGCATGAGGATCTGCGTGGCCACCAGCGTCTGCAGCTCGCGGCCCGCCGTGCGCGCGCGCTGGATGCTCGGCGCCGACTCGTTCCAGTTCGTCCAGTACAGCCGGCTGCCAACGCACGCTTCAGTTACTGACTCTGAACGAAACCTTCTCTCTTCGTTGCCATGTTGGTGGACTCGGAATAAACAAAGCTTCCATAGCTCGATCGAAGCTCAAACTTAGGATCCTATATTTTCGTTATTTTATGTTTCATTTAATCAATGTCAAATGAAAAGAAAAACCTTTTTTTGCTGTAGATTTGTTTTTGATTATTAAAGCGTAAATAAAAATGTTGTTTCCCCTAATACTAATATTTCGTATGTATCAAAATAAGCATATCATAGTGTGTGTCGTGTGTGGGGTACCTCTCGCAGGGGTCGACGTCGATGCCGCGCGGGCGCGCGCCGGGCGCCAGCCGCAGCACGGTGCGCACGAGCGCGGCCCCCGCGGCCCCCGCGTCCCCCGCGTCCCCCGCGCCGCCAGTGGCCGCCGCCGCCAGCACGGCCGTCATGTTGGCGGCGCGGATGGCGGCGCCGGCCGCGCTCGTCCAGTACAGCGTGCGCGTCGTCGGGTCGAACACCAGCCCCTCCACCGCGCCCACCTCTGCGCAGCGCAATAACTGTTAGGATCGATCTGCCGCGCGCAGCTCCCAGCCCTGTCGTTCCCGTGGAATCAAAGTACAGTGCTGCTCGTACGAGGGTGAGAACTCTCGCTCCACGTTACAAGGTTTACCGCACGGCACAGGTAAGACCGCCACGGTACGCCGACCTGTGCTAAAAACCGCATGCGCACAGCACAGCACTCCACTTAGATAGGGTTGGGGTTAAAATTTCTAAGACAGAGTATGAAGACAAATTAGCAGCAAACTGATCTGACGCAAAATGTCTGTAAATGATTAGCTTGTTATCATGTCGTGGCAACCCGTGATGTTTCTTCACGCTAAATATCACCTAACGTTTCTGCCAAAACGGTCTGTAACCACAAACTTAATGACATTGGTTGAACTTATTTCATGTCACCTTGATCAAAGAGCTCAAGTTGACGTAGTGTATCTAGACTTTCGTAAAGCCTTCGATCGAGTAGATAATGATATTCTTCTTTTGAAGCTCGGTCTGATGGGTTTTACACCTCGACTTCTAAATTTGTTTTCAAATTACCTTGATGGTCGGCAGCAGTGTGTCAAATATGGTCAGCACTTATCTGACTACTATTCCACGCCGTCAGGTGTAAGTCAAGGATCTAACCTGGGCCCTTTGTTATTTTTGCTTATGGTCAATGATTTACCCGGTGTAGTTAAAAATTCATCTATATTATTGTTTGCTGACGATGTGAAAATAATAAAAAGTATTCAAACTCAGGATGACTGCAATAAATTGCAGAGTGATATTGACGCGGTACTCGGCTGGAGCCTTTGCAATAAGTTGGAATTTAATCCTGAGAAATGTGAAATATTATCTTTCACACGTTCCACAGTCCCATTGCTTGAAGTATATTATATAAATGAAAAACTTATAACTCGTGTCAATCAAGTTCGTGACCTTGGAATTCTTTTTGATACAGAACTCACTTTCCGACCGCATATTGAATCTGTGGTGGACAGTGCTTATCGCCGCTTAGGATTTGTTCTTCGTAATTCTGTTTTTTTCTCAGAAAAAGCTATTCGTGCACTTTATGCAGCTTTAGTTCGAAGTCTTTTGGAAACCAATATGGTCGTATGGAATCCACATGAAAAGAAATATATTCTTATGCTGGAGCAAATTCAGAAAAAATTTCTTAGAAGCTTGTACAAATTTAAATACTCCTATTATCCATATCTTTATCCAACACTTTTCCTTCAGGGACAACTTGGATACGATTCACTTCAGCTTCGTAGATCAGTATCCCTAATTAAATTTGTGTTGTATCTGTTCCGTAATCGTATTGATTCTACTTCTCTCCTTAATACATTTTTGAAACTATTTGTGCCCGACTCATACTTACGAGCACGCAAACATTTGCTGCTCGCGCCGGTGCGCGCGCGCACGGAAGCGCGCCGCCAGTCGCCTGCAGCTCGCGCGGTCGCACTGCTTAATTCTTTGCTCGACATACCTTCGTCTTCCCATTGTGATTTGTTTGAGAGTACGGTTGGATGTCTGATGTTTGAGTGTAAGCGACTGATTGAAAGTATGATGCCTGCTAGTACTATCTATTAAATTAAATTTAGCTTGTTATTTAATATAAGGATACAACCTTTTTTATTACTGTCTGTTATATTTTTTTGTATGTACTTGTAGTGTCTTGGAGTATTCTGTTATGCTACAATGTATCTTCATTAATAAATAAATAAATAAATAAATAACCTAAAGTTACTGACATGTGATCTCATCATGCAACGCTGTATGTGCAACACCTTTACACAAATAACCCTTACTATATACAGCATAATTTATACTCGATGTCAAGAAACCGCGCGGTAGGCACGCAGTAATGACACTGTGGCGCTTGTGGTCATTCAAGGACACACGCGACCGTCAGCTGTTTTGTATACGGGATGCAGAGGTTCCGTGTTTGCAGTAGTCAATGTGTGTATGTGTGTGTGTAGGCAGTGTGTGTGTGTGCGCGCACTCACGGCCCAGCAGCTGGCGGTGGTCGGAGCCGTTGAAGAGCACGGTGTTGATGGAGCCGCGCTGGATGTCCGAGTAGAACAGCCGCGAGCTGTTGTAGTCGAACGCCAGCCCGATGGCGTTGCGCATCAGCTCCCTGCGACCGGCAATCGGGCTTTATAGATATTTATGGTGAAACAATGTTAATGGTAGAAGAATGGTAGGCTTTACAAGAATCTAGAACGTAATGATCACACAAAATGAAAGTTATAGGCAGCTAAATTAATTTAGAAAATATAGTGTGGTTTGCGATAGGTGTCGTGACCAACACCAGGTAATGAAAACCCCGGGCCCCATCGGATATTGAAGTCTCGGTTTGGCACCGACCGACAGCACAGGGTGTCACACTACGCACATGTTCTCTATGGGCGGGTAGGGCGAGTTGAGGTCGCTCTCGTCGCTGATGTGGATGCTGTCCAGCTTCGTCACGCGCGAGTACACCAGGAACGACGTGTACGCTGCAACAAGCCGCACGTTACACTCTACGCTAGTTGCGCGTCACAGCGGTTACCGGCGAACAGTCTACCTTTACTTGGAAAATGAATGGCAAAGCTGGAGTGACAGACGTATGTTCAAATCAAAAGTTCGAAAGTTAACAATCTATATCGTCCCCACTGCAGGGGCACGGATCTCTTCCATACCTCAGGAAGGTTAGGTTATACTGCACACATGGTGGAAGTTGTATGGTTAGTAGCCAACCCTAGTATCAGATGTTTCAAGCCGCCTATAAGGTCTCTGACATGGCTTAACGAGTGTTTAATCACTCATGCTGTAATGGCGATTTCGTGAATGAATGCAGCCGGGTAAGAAGAACAGTCTGTAGTAGTCTATAAAAAGATTTTTTTTCACGCAAGAGATTTGAGACGGGTTGTCTGAAAGAAATCACTTTTAGCGATAACACCGTCCAGATTGTCTACTTGTTTCTTTTTCTTTTGTTACTTGTGTATGTGCTTCTTGTATGACAATAAAGAGTATTTGAATTGAGATTCATTGATGTTGTTATGTTTAGGTGGGTGGGTGTGTGATCGTGTGGGTTGTGTACGTACGCTGGCAGGCCTTGCCGTCGGGCGCCAGGTCGCCGTGCGGGCAGGCGCAGCGCGGGGCGGCGGGGGCGGCCCACAGGCACAGTGCCGCGCACCCGCCGTTGCCGCGCGCGCACGGGTTGCGCGCCGCGGCCCGCTCCACGCGCTGCCGCGCGCTAGACCACACCTAAGCGCAGAGCACCGTTCACTTTATGAGTTAGGTAAAAGAGGAGCTGCTTCATTTCTACTGGCCTAAGATACGGCCACCGTCGATAAGCTATGACAGTTACCGAGACAACGGTACTCGGCGATCCAGTAAAGTTTCCATGTAATGTCACTTAGAACGATAGCCGATAATAAATTTTATCAGGAGCTCATGATCCGAGATAATTTATTTAATTTACTTCCGAGACTGTTTGTCTCTAATAAAATTAAATAAAATAATTTACGTAAACTTTTAACCTGTTTATCTGGGAAATTCAATGATTAATAAGTATTTAATTCATATTAAAGACATTTTTTTTAAAACCAAAGCAATGAGTTTGAGATCTGTCTCGAGATAGCATTGCAACATGATTCTCAAATCTACATTTGTTGAAGACCTCAAGTAAGAGATATATTCTCTTAACAAAATTATGAACTAGATAAGTAAGAATCGACCGAAAGTCGAGAGGTGGTTGTCACTGTAGCAGCGTGTAGCAGTGCAGTGCGGACCGACCATGATGTCCTTGAGGCTGTCGCCGACGCCGTCGCGCAGCACGCGGCACTGCGTCGCGTTGCCGAGCGGCGCCGCCAGCACGCTGCCCTGCCCCGCCATGCTGCAACACGACACGCGACACGCCCCATGTAGCCACGCGCACGCCATCTCACCAAACGGAGTTTACGTTATGCTCTCGCGGGGGAAGAAACTGGTGTCAACATAGACTCGGGTGAGGATTCTGTACCTGAATGCGATTTTTTAGAAAAAAAAACTAGCCCAAGGTTGTCGCCGTCGCCACTGATTGGAAGCTTGCGACACTAGCGCTCATCGAGGAGATGAGTTTGGCACTCTGTGTTAACTGGTCAGTGTCTATATCGATGTATGATGTCTTTTATTTTGGTTTTTGATAGTGACGATATTGCTGACCAAAGAGATGAGAAAATACAATTATTAGAAAGCTTAGGTGTAGCAGAAAGATGCAGCTTCGAGCGTATGGCTTGAGGATCCTGAAGGGGGAAGAGGCTTACGTGTCGAGCCAGTAGAGTGTGCCATTGTGCACGGCGAGCGCCACGGGATGGTAGCGGGGGGACGCCGGCGGGGGGCCCCCGGGCTGGGGGGGCGCCCCGGGCGGCCACACGCGGCGCCGCGCCTCGCCCGAGTAGCGCATGCGCCAGATGCCGCCCTCCCACGTGTCCGCCCAGTACACCATCTGCTCCTGCGCAACGGCGAGCAATGCACTGTGTTAGCGGCGACGCGCGAACTTTACAAAACTAGCTTATTGCGGCTCAAATACTATTCATCACAAAAATAATAAAAACTAAGAAAATATTCTGTCAATCTATGTAATTATAGGGAATGAAATATTTCAGTTTACAAACTCAGGAAAATATAGTACGCCAGTCACCGTAGACATAAAAATCGCGTTAGGTCGCATTGGTTGCAACAGTTCAGAATTTTTGGTATGTTGTTAGGGTTGATAACAGTAGTGTAAAACTAATTTTTCAGCTTCGAAAGACTTGTGCTAACTGCGTGGTGCTCCAAAAACATCGAAATTTTCGGACTTTTTTCAGATTTTGGCTTATAACTTCTAAAAAGTGCATCTTACGAAAAAAGTGATTATACGCACTTATAAGAAAACACAATTTCCTATAATTTAAGTGCAATTGCAGCTCTGTAGGTCTAATAGAACCCAAGATACAGCACTTCAAACATTAGCAATTTTCGCTAAAAAGTTCGAAATTGTAGTTTTGTCGCCTTCCGAGCAGAATATCGGCTATAATACTCATTCTACGAGGAAAGTCATTACAGAGAAAGTTATAGAGCAGTTATTTAGTTTTAATTTAAGTACAAACTGAAGTTTGTATGACCAATAGTTCCCTTATAATCTGGACCAAGCGAAAAATTAAGGAAATCAGATTTTTCAAAAAAGGGAGCCAGACAAATTGCAGGACTTCTGTAAAGGATAAGAAAGACATAAATCGGTGTAAAATAATTTATACTGATATTATAAAACTTAAATTATGTTACTTAGTGATGGCGGGACCTCAGCTGACAACTGCGACAGAAATATACATGAAATATAGAACAAAATGTCAATTAATATTTATTATAATGAATTACAACGAAGGGGTAGGTATGTAATATTAGGTTTACCTTTAATCACTTAGCGACGAAACAATCGTGTTCTTTTGGAAGGTCTAGGTTCATCTGACAGCTCTTCCTGGGGCTCCGGAGACTGCTCTATTGCTTGTTGTAAAGGGGAAGTCGTCGAAGTCGTCCTCTTCATTCAACTCAGTCAAGGCTATGGACGGAGTGTTGAGGCAGGCAGGTCTTCCCCTGACAAACTTTGCAGAAAATATCAGCCCTGTTGTCTTGCAGGAGCATCTTCCTTTTCCGCACCCATTCTTACACCTGCATGTCAGGAATTTAATAAAAACTTGTTACAAATAGTTTAAATACACAGCCCAGAATAGACCTACAAATGGATTACCTTACTTGCATGACAGTAATTTCAACAGGGTTTTCGACGCTGATTTCTTCGTTGATGTCACTAGTGTCAGACCCTACTGGCTCCTTGAGGTGTTGTTGCAATAACTGAATGCGCGAAATGACAACTGTATTCCAGGGGGATGAAAGCTCTTCTTGAATGAATGATGTTGATGAGAATTTGCACTTTCCTGGAAAAAAACTTTTTTTACGTTGGAGCCTAATCTGTTAAGTAGAGGATGTCGACCTCTGTGCTCTTTACCAGCATAGACTGATAGATTGGGTTCCAACATATAAAATGTTTTTTCCAGCAAAGTGCCTGTTGCGAGAAGTTCTCAACAACATCAAGAAGAGAAGAAAGCTCTGGATCACAGTTATTCTTTTACGCATTTAGTGGTTGTGACAACACCTCGAGGAGCCAGTAGAGACTGCCACTAGTGACTCAACGAAGAAACCAACGTCGGAATTACTGACTGCAGGTAAGGCAATCCATTCGTAGGTCTGTCCTGGGTCGTGTATTTATGAAACTATTTGTAACATGTTTTTTATGAAATTCCTGTCATGCAGGTGCCAGAATGGGTGCGGAAAAGGAAGATGCTCCTGCAAGATCCTGCAAGGGCTGAAACTCTTAGCAAAGTTTGTCAGGGGAAGACTTGCCTGCCTCAACACTCCGTCCATAGCCTTGACTGAGTTGAATGAAGAGGACGAACTTCGACAACCTCCCCTTTACAACAAGCAACAGAGAAGTCTCCGGAGCTCCAGGAAGAGCTGTCAGATGAACCTAGACCTTCCAAAAGAACACGATTGTTTCGTCGCTAAGTGCGTGAAAGTAAACCTAATATTACATACTTACCCCTTCGTTGTAATTCATTATAATAAATATTAATTGCCATTTTGTTCTATATTTCATGTATATCTCTGTCGCAGGTGTCAGCTGAGGTCCCGCCATCACTAAGTGATATAATTTAAGTTTTATAATATCAGTATAAATTATTTTACACCGATTTATGTCTTTTTATCCTTTAAAGAAGTCCTTTAAAGAAGTCCTGCAATTTGTCAGGCACTCGTTTTAGAAAAATCTGATTTCCTTAATTTTTCGCTTTGTCCAAATTACAAGGGAACTATTGGTCTTACAAACTTCAGTTTGTACTTAAATTAAGCTCAATAACTGCTCTGTAACTTTATTCTTAATTACTTTCCTCGTAGAATAAGTATGATAGCCGATATTCTGCTCGGAAGGCGGCAAAACTACAATTTCTAACATTTTTGGGAAAATTGCCAATGTTTGAAATGCTGTATCTTGGGTTCTATTAGATTTACAGAGCTGCAATTGTACTTAAATTCTAGGAAATTTTGTGTTCTTATAAGTGTGTATAATAACTTTTTCCGTAAGATGCACCTTTTAGAAGTTATAAGCCAAAATCTGAAAAAAAGTCCGAAAATTTCGGTGTTTTTGGAGCACCATGCAGTTAGCACAAGTCTTTCGAAGCTGAAAAATTAGCTTTACACTACTGTTATCAACCCTAACAACATACCAAAAAATCAGAACTGTTGCAACCAATGCGACCTCCGATGTCTTGTACGACTGGCCTATAGACCAAATGCGATATGTAAGAAAATAAAGTTGAATGTATTAAATGTGCTGTTTAACATTATTTTTGTGCGAGGTGTGGGGTGTAGTGTGGGGTGTGGGGTGTCATGTGGGGTGTCATGTGGGGTGTCATGTGGGGTGTGGGGTGTGGTGTGGGGTGCGGGTACCTGCAGGTCGAGCGCGATGTCGGCGACGGCGGTGCCGTTGTAGAGCAGCTCGCGCTGGGAGCCGTCGAGCCGGCAGCGCTGCACCCAGCCGCCGCCCGCCAGGAACAGCCAGCCCAGCGCCGGGTCCACCGCCAGCGCTGCAACACGCGGGGTGTGAGTGTGGGGGGAGTGTGTGAGTGCGGGGGGGGGGGGGTGAGTGCGGGGCAGTGCGGGCTCACTGGCGACGGCGAGCGGGTCGGTGTCCAGCAGCACGTAGCGCTGCGAGCCGTCCAGCCGCGCCACCTCCACCAGCGCGCGCCGCGGCGCCGCCCAGTACACGTTGCCGGCCACCCAGTCCACGCACACGCCTGCGACACACAACACGACATGATACCACCTCATTACACAATCTAATGTTGTCACCGAACGACGATCACGTGTTTTTGATTTCTGAAAGGCATTCGATAGTATGTAACGTAAAGCGTTCACATGCCACATGGGTCGCTCAGTATTCGTAGCGACCTAGTTTGTTCCATTCGCTCCCCTGTCGAGAACGCCAGGCGGTGGAGCCTTGAAATTGATAGGATTTTTGTTTTAGCTTGAGGAGATGCAAAAATATTGTATACGGCGTTCCTCAGGGGTGCGTTCTAGGTCCGCCGCTGTTCCTAGCCACATCTACGCACCGGAGAGCCAGTCGCCGGCGTCGGGCGCGTCGGGCTGCTGCAGCAGCCGCTGGCGCGCGGAGCCGTCGCGCCGCGCGCGCCACACGCTGCCCGCCTCCGCATCCGCCCAGTACACCCACTCGCCCTCTGCGCACGATTACATGGTAATAAAGATACGTTCAAAATTGAATTGCTCATCTGACTGTATTTATTACTTTTACTTAGTAAGCACACAATGAAAATTTTATTTATCGAACAAAATTACATTTACTCCAGATAGCATTCGAACAGACGGCATTTAAAAAAATAGCAGTTTTTGAGGTGTATTGATGTACTGTACCGGCGAGGTAGTCGATGGCGGTGGCGGTGGCGAGCTGCGCGATGGGCGGCAGCGCGTTGGCCGCGTCCGCTGCGCCGCGCGCCACTCGCACCCCGCGCACCTCCCAGCCGCTCGCGTAGATCAGCAGCTCGTCCTCCGCTAAGACAGACACAGCACACGGTCAACAACGATCATAGCATACGTTCAAATTAAAATAACGACGGCTTTGCATATTTTTTTTTTTTTATGGCAGAGGTGGCAAACGAGCAGATGGATCACCTGATGGTAAGCGATTACCGCCGCCCATAGACACCCGCAACACCAGAGGAGTCACAAGTGCGTTGCCGGCCTTTGATTTGGGAGTACGCTCTTTTCTTGAAGGTTTGAATGTCGTATCGGTCCGGAAATACCGCAGGCGACAATTCATTCCACAGTTTGGTTGTGCGAGGCAGAAAGTTTCTAGTGAAACGCACAGTTGTGGACTGCCAACCATCTATGTGATGGGGATGAATATGTTGTCGTGTAGAACGATGGCGGAAAAAGGCGGCAGGGATCAATCCGAACAGTTCCTCGGAGCACTCCCCATTGTACATGCGATAGAGAATGCAGAGCGAGGCTACATCTCTACGCAGCGCCAGGGAGTCAAGCCGATCTGAAATATCCTGGCAGTCGACGATTCGAGTTGCTCTCCGTTGAATGCGGTCCAGAGGGAGAAGCTGGTACTGGGGTGCCCCTGCCCAGAGATGAGAACAGTATTCCATATGAGGCCGAACCTGCGCCTTATAAAGTTGCAGGCGATGCGCCGCAGTGAAATACCGTCTCGATCTATTGAGCACACCAAGCTTCTTCGAAGCTAATTTAGCCTTACCCTCTAGATGGCCACGGAACTGGACTTCACTCGATATGTCGACACCAAGAATTCCGATACTAGCTGAGCCATTTAGGGGAGTGTCCTCAAAACGAGGTGATACGACAAATGGCATTTTCTTGGCAGTGAACGCGCAAACTTGTGTCTTAGTGGGGTTAAATTGGACCAAATTAAGTCGACCCCATTCTGAGACTTTCTTTAAAGAGGCCTCAATTTCCGACACAAGTTTGTTTCGGCTCTCGATGACGTTTTCCCGAGAAATGTTGGCACGGCCGGTATAGAAGGCATCACCTGTGCTGTCATCCGCATAACAATGAGTGCTGCTGATTTGCAGCATATCATTGATATGCAGAAGGAACAGTGTAGGCGAAAGCACACAGCCTTGAGGGACACCAGCATTCACAGACATAGAATCTGAGCATGCACCGTCGACTACGACCTTTATGCTTCTGTCTGCAAGAAAACTAGTGACCCAATTGCGTAATTCCTCGGGAAGCCCATAAGAAGGAAGCTTCGCAAGAAGTGCTTTGTGCCAGACCCGATCGAAGGCCTTCGCTATGTCCAAACTAACGGCCAAAGCTTCCCCCTTAGTCTCGATCGCCTGTGCCCAACGATGTGTCAGGTAGAAAAGAAGATCACCAGCGGACCGGCCCTTACGGAAACCGTACTGTCGGTCACTAAGCAGCTGGCGGTCCTCTAGGTACCGAAGGAGCTGGCTGTTGATAATGGACTCCATTATCTTTGAGAATAAGGAGGATATTTATTCTCATGTTCATTTGACAAATATTTCTGCTCGGATATGGAATACAGATAAAAAAAATAAGCAGATTCCTTAAGCGACATATATCTATTTTAGTTTACAGCAAAAACATTTGTTTCTTACTACGGTGTTTGATTATGAGACCCAGCGGCGTTCGGAGCTCGATGCTAAGCGTGACGAGTTGAAGGCCCGACCACCAGCGGCCATACAATATAGCTTCGTCGGAGGAGTGCTGACATGCTGAGTGTGGCCGCACATTCTCAGCTAAAATTGGCTACGTCAGTCACATTAGAGCACACGAACGTCGCTCTAATAAGTGATTGCAGTCGCCGAGGCCGAAATCGGCCTGGATCGATTGATTGATTTTTTTAGTTTACAGCGCGTAGTGAGCGCGCTATACGATAGCTACTTCGAGTCAAACGAATTCAAGTCAAAGTCATAGCAGTTTCGTGAGGTATTTACGTTCGCATCGGGTGCCGTTCTCCTTGTAGCCGGTGGCGCAGCGACAAGTGCTCTCAGTCTGGCTGGCGGGCAGGCACAGGTGCGCGCAGCGGGCGGCGGTGGCGCGCAGGGCGCAGGCGCCCCCGGGGACCCCCGCCCCCGCCCCCGCAGCCGCGTCCAGCACGCGCAGCGCACGCACGCGCGGCAGGCGCGCCAGCAGCGTGCGCACGCGCCCGCAGTCGCGCTTGCCGCACGCCAGCACGCCGCCCGTGCTGTCGTCCGCCCACACGACCTCGTCGCGCCACACCTCCACCGCCGAGGGCCGCGCGCCCACCGGCAGCTCCAGCTGTAAGCGCCGTCACACTGCATTACCACTGAGTCTAGAGGCTTACCGACGGTGGTCGCAACCACAAACGAATACAGCGCAATACTGGAGTATTGCACTGTATTCGTTCGTGCTAAAATATACATAATAGTTAAGTGTGAACGACTCACGGTGGCGAGGGAGCGGCTTTCGACGTGGAAGTACTGTATGGTGGCGGAGCCCGCGTTCACCCAGTACAGCCGGTTGGCGGACACGTCGAGCGCCAGGCCTGCACACAGAACCACATGTCAGCCTCAACCGTAAGCCTTACTCACAACCCATGTTCTGTTTCTGCCTTCAACAGATTTATTTGACATAAAACAGTTACGGAAGAAAAACTGAGAGTTTTTGACAGACCTTGTATAAGAACAGTCTTTCGGACACTGATTACATCACCGTTTTACCCTAACCGATTAGTGGGCGGTGGGAAGGTGTGCACTGACTGATGCATTATTGGAGGGTGTACATTAATTGGTTGTGGGAGGGTATATACTGTCTGGTGGGCTGTAGGAAGATGTATTTTAATTGGTGGGCTATAAGAGAGTGTAGTGGGCCATGGTAGGGTGTATTGTATACTGACTGGTGGGCTGCGCGAGGAGCGGGTCGTCGTCGCGGTGCAGCAGCGCGCGCCGGAAGCCGCCGTCGCCGTTGGCGCCCTCGATGCGGTCGCCGCCCGCGCCGCCGCTCACCGCCCAGTACACCCGCCCCCTGTCACCACACACATTCAGTTGGCAGTGAACGAATTCTACTATTTTGCGTTTATAAGACGCAGTCGGCGAATCCGCAGTGCATGTAATAAATACGAAATGAAGTGATCGTGTTTTAGGGAGGTCCAAGTAATTTTAAGCCAAACTATACCTATTGTCATTTGTACATGAACTTTGTCTTATAATGGAATAAATGAGTCTATCTATCTATCTATCCAAACAAATCTTGAGCACTTAGAATCATTCCAATGTTGCCGCTACAGGTTCCCGGCGGCGTGGTGTGGCGTGGCATGCGCTCACCGCAATGGGTCGACGACGAGCGAGGTGACGTTATAGACGTGCGGTAGCAGCACCGCGGCTCGCTGGCCGTCCAGCCCGCTGACGACTATGGCGGCGCCCGTGCTGTAGTAGAGCAGGCCGGCCGCCGCGTGCGCCGCCAGCGCCGGCCGCGCCAGCGCCGCCTCCGCCACCGCCGTCAGCCCGCCGCCCGTCAGGTTGCTCCGCTTTATCTCGTTCGTCTGCCGGGTGAGCGCACAATGACGTTAATGTAAATCCAACAAATGTTTGTTATCGATCGAGACGAGACAATAGAACGATCGCCTCGTCTATCGCTCCGGCTGAAGTTCTACTGAGCGTTATCCCGGCCCTCAGGGGTCAGCGATGTGGGCAGGGCGGCAGGGCGGCAGGGCGGCAGGGCGGCAGGGCGGCAGGATGGCGGGGCTCACCTCCTCGTCGGCCCAGTACAGGTAGGGCCCGACGACGGCGAGCGAGCGCGGCGCGGCGAGCGGCGCGCCCCACACGGTGGGGACGAGCGGCAGGTGCGGCGGCTCCGCGTCCACGCCGCGGATCTCGCCCGTGCGCGCCACCAGCAGAACTTTCTCGTGCGCTGTGGACCGTACACTACGGCTGAAAATCTAGTCTCACTAGTTGTATGGATTTCAAATTGCCCTGTCGATGGGAAGATTGGCAGCACATTTGTACTGAACGGTGCAGGCTTACACACAAGTAAACGATTTCGAGGAGCGGCGTAAAACTGATCCGACACTAAACGCGACGAGCTGAAAGTCCCGTCCACCTGCCGTCGTTCAGTATCATTGTGTAGACGATGTACTCTCGTTCCCCCAATATGCATTTGAGCTTGCCGTGAAGATATGCTTGCTGTGGTGTGTGTGTGTGTGTGTCACTCACGCGTGCAGGTGGTGTTGTCGGGTGCGAGCCGCATGAGGTGCGGGCAGGCGCACACCCGCCGCGGCGGCGCGTCGATGAGGCACAGGTGTGTGTGTGTGTGTGTGTCACTCACGCGTGCAGGTGGTGTTGTCGGGTGCGAGCCGCATGAGGTGCGGGCAGGCGCACACCCGCCGCGGCGGCGCGTCGATGAGGCACAGGTGTGTGTGTGTGTGTGTGTCACTCACGCGTGCAGGTGGTGTTGTCGGGTGCGAGCCGCATGAGGTGCGGGCAGGCGCACACCCGCCGCGGCGGCGCGTCGATGAGGCACAGGTGTGTGTGTGTGTGTGTGTCACTCACGCGTGCAGGTGGTGTTGTCGGGTGCGAGCCGCATGAGGTGCGGGCAGGCGCACACCCGCCGCGGCGGCGCGTCGATGAGGCACAGGTGTGTGTGTGTGTGTGTGTGTGTGTGTGTGTGTGTGTGTCACTCACGCGTGCAGGTGGTGTTGTCGGGTGCGAGCCGCATGAGGTGCGGGCAGGCGCACACCCGCCGCGGCGGCGCGTCGATGAGGCACAGGTGCGAGCAGCCGCCGTTGCCGGCGCACGGGTTCGCCACCAGCACCGGCTGCCGCGACGGGTGGATCACCTGCCAACGCCCAGCGGAAACAGAAAAGATTAGAATAACTCTGAAACTCTAAAGTTATCGCTAGAAGTTCGAACGTTGACTGAGTAAAACTTTTAAATGTTTGATGCGTGCGAGGCAAGGCCGACCTTGATGTCGAAGGGCTGCGTGAGCGTGCGCTGCACCACGGTGACGTCGGAGCCGTTCCACTTGTTGGCGCGCACCACGCTGTTGGCGCGCCAGTCGGTCCAGTACACGTGCGCCGCGAACACGGCGATGGCGAACGGGTGCGACAGCGCCGCGTGCCCCCGCAGCACCTCGCGGTAGTCGCCGCCCGAGTAGTCCGTCGTGTGGATCGAGTCCGACCTGCCGCCGAGACGACGCTCTCAACTTGCGATTACCGATAAAGCGGAAGCAATCTCAAACCGTAAGCACAAAATAGACACAGAAGGTCCGCTCGATACAAACCACTAAAATCGTTAGCAATACATGCTTATAGAAATATACGGTCGTTCGAGGAAAGGTCACGATCGCACAGTACGTGATCTTGCCTACGACGACCGTATACGTCTATAAGCATGTATATACTTAGGCTTTTTGTGAGCGTATTGAGCGGAGCTTCTGTATCTGTGTGTTATGTGCCGTAAGCAAGAATACTCTCAGGGTTACACAGAGCCTGGGCGGTTTGGAAAATATAGTTAGATCTGCTTGAAGCAGTCTAGCTAAACAATGGGTCGTAGCTCAGAGCGATTTGTGTAGTCGTGCTGGTCATGCAAATACTAGAAACACTTATGCGGTGTTCGACTCAGCAGTGTTGATTTTATCTCTTGTTTAGATATTCATATTTTGGAAGGTAGGTAAAGTTACTAGGGCTTGAAACAATAGAATGTGTAATATAAAATATGTCAATAGCCCTACTTTTATCTGGATGTAGCTTAACACTCCCGAGGTATGGGAAGAGACCTGTGGCCCAGTAGTAAGGGCACTATGGGTTCTTAACGATTCCAGAGAGCCGCTGATGCGATCTGCCACATTGTCGGCGGGTGGCGTGGTGTAGTTACCTGGCGTCGATCCAGTAGAGGCGGCGCACGCGGTGGTCGAGCGCCACGCCGTTGGGCCAGGCGCCGGTGGCGGCGGCGGCGGCGGCGGCGGGCAGCGCGTCGGCCGCCACGACGCGCCGCCGCGCGCGCCCCGCCAGCGAGCAGCGCTCGATGCGCGCCGCGCCCGCCTCCCAGTCCGACCAGAACACGTAGCCTGCACGGCACCGAGCACCACCACACACATAGACAACAGCACGACTGAATACCTTACCCGTGCCCACGAATAAACATATTTCATGTCAAACACAGCCCCGCAGGTCTGACGGACTGAACTTGGATAACGGGTACTTCGAACGACGCTACTCGCGACACGACATTAGTTCGACAGATGTTATTTGACAACCCTCGTTCTAATTCACGATATTTTGTCGAAACCTCAAATATTAGACCCTCAATCACGAAGAGAAACGGTCGGTCATATCGAAATAACAATTTTGTCGAAGTAACGTGACCGTCTCAGTAATTAAAGGAATGTCGAAGTAGAATCCTGTCGAAGTAGTGGTCTGTCGAAGTAGCATCTTTCGAAGTAGATGTTATCGCAGTTCAGTCCGCCACTCGGCCCGCACAGGCACAGATCAGTGGGCGACTCACCGACGTTGGGGTCGACGGCGATGGCGCGCGGGCTGTCCATGTCGCCCGTGACGAGCGTGCGCCGGTACTGCCCGTCCAGCCGCGCCACCTGCAGCCATCGCACCACAGTTGCAGACGCACAGGCACACAGACACACACACATAGCGGGCCGGCCGCAATTAACCTCCAACTAATTTTTCGATTTTACTTTTTTGAATTCGTTACCATTCCTCACATCAAAAAAGCAAGTGAAAATTTATTAAGGTAACTCAAAAATTGTCCAACGACCAGAGTCTGACAGTTTAGCTCTTAAGTCTCAAATACAAAGAATAGCAACACTCCGGAAACTAATAAACTACTGTGTTATAACCACCTACTAATACTACATAAAAATGTAACGTTTCTATACACGAGTAACGCGTCGCTTGCACTTGACCACCGTCGGCGGATCTCACTCGCCGGGGACGAGGTCGTCATTAGAGCGCCGCAGGGAATGCGCATACTGTACGACAATAGTATTATTATCTAATCTGTGGCAGTACAGTACTAATTGGAGTAGTGGTACCTCGATCTGCTGCAGGCTGCTCTCGACCCAGTAGAGGTTGCCGGCGATCCAGTCCACGGCCAGCCCCTCCGCCGTGGACAGCCCCTGCGACACCACCGCCTCGATGCCACTCAGCGCTGCCACACCACCCCAACACATGTTAGCCACACTGGTCAACGCAGTGGTAAACATCATCAACATACGATGATGAAAAGATGTCCAGAATTATCACTAAACTGATTAACTATACCATAAGGATTAGGAAAGGAGCAAGACGTCCACTACGACCACGGAATACTGTCACCATTGACCTCCACTATGCGCTCTCCTGAACCACGCGCATCCAGTAACTTTCTCGAAACTTCTCCAGATCTTCAGTGTCCAAAACCGTTTTGGATCCCTCCCTTTTGTTTTAGGGAGTGGCGGATTGAATTCTGACAACGACTACCTCGAAAAACCCCTTTTGATAGAACAGAAGTCTCAATGTCTGGCGAACTAATGAATTGTCGCAGTAAATCGAAGTAGGCGTTATCGAATTTCAGTTCGCCGCTCCGTTTTTGGGGCCGTCATCGTAGGAGCTGACAAACAGTGTAGCAGCAGGGCTGCGTTCCATGGCTACGTTTTGACAGCAACAGTTTTGCACCTTCCCTTTCGCACTTGCGGGATTTGCACGAGGCTATCCTGCCGTCGACAGCAGGAACGGTTGCCGTCAGAGCGTACTCATAGGACGCGGGCCAGAGGGCGTACCGTTGCCGACGACGGTGCCGGTGTAGATGGTGTCGTCGACGACGTCGGTCCAGAACAGGCGCACGGCGGCGGTGGCGGGGTCGCGGCGCCAGTCCAGCGCCACGGTGTTCTTGAGCGCCGAGAGCAGCGCGCGCGACGCCAGCGCCGGCAGCTCCAGCGCGCGCACCTCGTGCCGCGTGCTGAACACCAGCAGCGGCGGCGCCGCCTCTGCAACCGCCGCGCCACGCGTTACTCACGTTACACGCAACACCGGTTACAAGCAACGCCAGTTGCAAGCATGTTGTGGCCATTACAAGGGCATAAGGCACCCTTGTAATGGCCACAACATCAGAAATATTGTTGGTAAGCTATTTGGAGTTATATCCTACGTCCTATAATAGTACAAACGAGTTGTATGTAAATACTTACGTATTTATCTGCAAATTTAAAAATTTAAATGAAGTACATTCGTATGTAAAGCAATTGTTTGACGTATAGTATGTGAATCAGTGGACCCAACGCGCGGACACTCACCGGTGCTCTTGCAGGTGAAGCCGTCGCTGGCGAGGCGGAAGCCCTCGTAGCACGCGCACTTGTGCCGGCTCTTCTGCGGGATGCACGTCTGCGCAAGGACACAGCAACTTAATCAATTCCTCCAATGAATATTTGCATTTATAAAAACTATAGTTACATACGTGGCGACATCTATCTAGAACGCTACGATATATCTGCAACGCGCTATCAAAGTTATATATAACTACCGATCATCATCGATTGGACCTCAGCCAGTCCTCGGGCATACCGTCTCGCCCGGCGGAGGTACCTTTACCCTTTTCCTCCGAAGAGTGGGAACGCATAGTTCCTACAGATACGATAACAAATAAAAATATCGTCAAAACATTCTGCACAAAAAAAAGTGATCGACATAGTGCACAGCAGTGCAAGTGAAGCGAGCGCGGTACCTGGCTGCAGACGCCCCAGCCGGCGCAGGGGGGCGGGGGCGCGCACGTGGCGCCGTCCGCCTGCAGCGCCAGCGGCGCCGGGCACGCGCACGCGGGGCCCGCCGGCGTGGCGCGGCACGCGTGCGAGCAGCGCGCCGCCGCGCACATCGGCTCGCCTGCACACGACACGCAACACGCAACGTCACTCTCTCTCTCTCTCTCTCTCTCTCTCTGTGTGTGTGTGTGTGTGTGTGTGTGTGTGCCGGAGCTGCCACTGAGCTGATTGCAATCGGACCAACGACGCACAGGGAGCTCATCTATACGCTGAACGTTTTCGCAGCACTGAGGAAGTTTGCCTGCGCGTGGCACAGCCGGCGTAAGACACGTACGCTGTACCCGCCCCCAGAAGGGGAGAGATGATAAAGACGAAGGAACTTAAAGACTCGTAGGGAGCACAGCGAAACTTGCGCGTGAAAGAGCCCACGCGAGTAGCACACGAGTCCCTCGAGATAAGCTCCGTATGCCAAGAGGTAGGTAGGAGCATGGGAGGTGGCGAGTTATAAGGGGCACCCACCGCAGCGGTCGGCCTCGTCGGCGCCGTCCGCGCAGTCCGGCGCGCCGTCGCACTGCTGCAGCAGCGGCACGCAGCGCGTGGCGTTGTCGCACGCCAGCGCCGGCGCCGCGCACGCGGGGGCTGCGGGGGCTGCGGGCCCGGCGGGGGCCGCGGTGCTGGTGGTGGCGGGGGCGGGCGCGCAGCCCGCCTCGTCCGACCCGTCCGCGCAGTCCACGCGCAGGTCGCACCGGAACTCCTGTCGCCGTGCAGTACAATCTTATACTGTTTTGATAACAATTTCACCTTGAAAAATTCGGGAAAAAAGGTTTCTTGGACGTAACAATACTATAAGATACACCCGTTTGATTTACAACTTTTCATAAAAATTGATCCGTAAATGGAGACTGTACGGGAACTCCGTTTCATGCCGTAACGAATGAATGATTTCAAGGGTAGAAATCCACAACAAAGGATGTATCCTACCGCACCAGCTCGTTCACCCGGAGCGCACTCACCGTCCGGACGCACTCGCCGTCGGCGCACTGGAACTCGCGCTCCTCGCACAGCCGGCGGGGCCTGCAACGATCGTGCGCTGCTCACTACTGTTACACGGTCAATGTGAATGTGAATGCAATCTATATACTGCCTACCCGGAAGCAGGCTTCGTTGATGTGTGACATTCTGATAGTTTAATATTGTTCAAGTCAACTAGTGGTGCTGGCAAATACTTTTTTTATTTATTTTATTTATTGAACAGAAACACAAACAGTCATAATTGAAATGAAATGAAATGAAATAATATTTATTCGAAGTACACTTTTCGAACGTCATATTTTTCTACCTAATACGAAGTTCCTACCACTCGGAACTCGTATACCCAACGTTTCGGGAAGTGTTTGCGGAGAGAGAAGAAACGTCGGGCCCTAAAGAAACTCCCTCCAACACATTTTTTAAAATAAAATTCTTATATGCTATTACATAATTCAGGTAAACAACAAAGATATGGTTAGCTTAGTTGCATACTATTACAAACGAATGTGAAAGGATCAACAAAAACATACAAGTACAATGTGCAAACAGGTAATTATTGTGACCAAACACCAATGACAAGAGCAGGCCAGTTCACGCGGACAGCACCCGATCACGAGTATAACGCGGGAGTCAGCCATCGCTCCCCTCAACCATATTTGAGGGAAGGGAACGACCCGGCTCCCGATACGCCACCATCCGCACGAACATTTAAGCGAGCATGCACCGCTCCGGTCAATGGGAAAATAAATTAATTAATGAATCTTCAATCCTTCCAGACCCTCCACAATATGTATACAACCACTTACAATTTCAATTACTAAATATTAAGTATACATAAGGTTATGTAATTTATACATGTCTAATCAATCATAATAATCAATTTTATTGGTAAAAGAAATCGCATCAAAAACATAAATGTGAAAATGGGAGCCAAGTTCAATATTATGATATGGTGTGGTTGTCAACTTTACTGAGAAAAGAATTGAGATCTAAACGGATGCCAAGTTCTGTAGATAATCCTGAAATTTATTTATAAGAACGTATAACATTCTTAAGTAAAAAAACACAATTTCTTGTTTTTTACTGCTACAACAATGTTTGCTATTTAAAAATATGACTTTCTAAATTTAAATAGTAGAATTATTTACACAAAGCAAATAACTTATGATCTGTTTAACCTCAACTTTGACTTGGCTAGTTTTCACATACTAGTCATCTTAAATTTGGTTTATCAACGTATCATCTTTATGTTATACGCAAGTTCTTATTTTTATACTATAAGGTTCTATTCTTCTGAATATTTCATGTGCTGGTAAAAACTAGCCAAGTCAATGATGAGGTTAAACAGATCATAAGTTATTTGATTTGTGTAAATAATTCTACTATTTAAATTTAGAAAGTCATATTTTTAAATAGCAAACATTGTTGTAGCAGTAAAAAACAAGAAATTGTGTTTTTTTACTTAAGAATGTTATACGTTCTTATAAATAAATTTCAGGATTATCTACAGAACTTGGCATCCGTTTAGATCTCAATTCTTTTCTCAGTAAAGTTGACAACCACACCATATCATAATATTGAACTTGGCTCCCATTTTCACATTTATGTTTTTGATGCGATATCATTACTTTTTGTGAGTACATTTATTAATATTATTTAAAAGTGATTTACTAATAATAAAAAAACCTGCGCTTACGCTGTCACACCCCGGACACTTCATACCAATTTCGCGCCATTGTTTACTACATAGATAGACATTCATGTTTGTACACATGTAAATGTGTAAAACTTTTAGTGCTTGATCTGATAAGTGTACTTAGTAGGACAATTTCCATGTTCTACCGGCAGCTGTAGGAGCCTATGTATTGTGAGTCAGTTTATATTTAAAGCGGCAATACCAGTGGATGCAGCTACTGCAAGTAATTTGTTCATTCGTTTCGTAACCCAACTTTTAATGGTATTGATATAACTTTTTCCTGTGCCGCCTGTCCTACTAGCAAATTCTCCAAAACTGCAGTTTTGTCGAACAAAGTATTACAAATTGTATCGAAAATACGTTTCTGGTCTAACATTTAGACCTTTTATCATTTGTTCGAGCTCATTTTCTGATATGAAATCTTTGGCATTTCTGAAATCTTCCATTGCATTTACAGCTTCAACAGGTCAGAAGTCCAACGGGTTCTCTAGACCGTCATCTTCGTGATCATGTTCCTGTCGATTTCTTTCAATTTCTCCTACTTTTTCTGCAATCATTTCGAATGCTCTCTCTGTATTGTCTAATGTCACTGACATAAGTACATTATCCCTTACTTACTAAATCAACACAAGATATCTCTTCTACTTTGGGCAAGGCAACACCCACCGAATCTTATCATTATCAGTTACAACTTACAACAGTACACCTACTGGCTACTATGTGTAACTGTGCTCTGTTTGAAAGATATAATTTTTCTCAAGTTATGTACCTACTGCAGATGTGTTTCACCCCGTAAGGAATCGACCAACCGGTAGGCCGGTATAGAGGGCGGCTTCAGTGAGAAAACTCTTGGTTCAAATCCAACATGGGCAACTTTATATTTATTATATTTTCAGCTTATTGTTAGTAATAACGAAATGCTAACATATATTTTTATTCTGTTTATATTAAATGAATTAAGTTTATATGTAATAGTTTTTATTTAAATATTTAGTAGCTAGTGCTTTTATTGCACAGGTTTTTTAGACAATTCCAAGAATCTTTTATTTTTGTTTAATTCCAAGAATCTTTTTTTTTTTTTCGTCTTGCTATTTTCCTGTTTTCCATTTACTAAATTGTATAATATTATCTTTATTTCACCATTGCCACTACAACCTCGATAGCTCACTTAATATAGAAGTCGCATATGTAACGCGCAGGTGCGAGTTCGAGCCCCGCGATAAGTTACTTTTTGAGCCTTTTTTATTTTTTTAACACATGGTTTTTTTAATTTTTCCGTTATCAGTACATGAAATACTAGCCGCACACCAAATTTAAAGCTCGTAGCCTTGCTAGAAGTACCTTAGCTTTTTGATGACGGTGAGTGTGTCTTTAAATCATAAAAATATTGTATCGAAAAAAATTTTTTTTCTTAGAAATTTAGTGTTTTCTGATTTTTTCCTTTGCATACACACAATTACCTAGCTTGATGCAAAATTTGAACTTTCTAGGTCATCTGGAAGTGGGTAAGCTTTTTGATCTATCGACATTTTTATGACTGACTCACTGACAGTGAGTCAGTCATAAAAATGTCGATTTTCGGACGTTAAAATCTATACCAACAGTTTAAGCGGTGTTTATAAAATTTTGAGTGCTCATTTATCTAGGAAGTCTTAATACGTAAACCAAATTTGGTGTGTTTATGTTAAATAAATTTTGAGTTATGAAGGTGACAAAAGTGGCTCCAAATGGTTCGTGTAATATTACACACGGAGCTACTCGCCAGTTCTTTTTTGACGTGAACTTGGCTGGACACGCTCCGCGTGTCTAGATATTTTAAAAGTCATTTAATGTCATTGTACATTGTTAAATCTAACAAGGATATTTTTTATGCAAATAGACCTGGAGGTTCATAACTTAAAATATAAATATAACATTTTTAGAGCACTTAAGTTCAGTTTATAACTTAAGAGAGGTTAACGAACGATAACAAATAAATTTATAATTTTTAACAAGGTAATTATTATTTAAGCATTTAAGTATTAAAGTAATTCTCGTACTTAATCTAATTTTTTGTATACATGTTTTTTGAAAATACACAGTGAATTTTGGAAGGGGTCTATATCTTTCAGATTGTGATTATAGAATTTAGAAACTCGTCTAAAAAATGTATGTTGCGTATAATTTGTGCGAGCAAAGCTGACATGGAATAGATCGCGAGGTCGAACGGAGGGGTGCGGTATTTTAAATTGTATATTTTGTAGTAAGTTAGGACATTTAATAATATTATTTAGAATTTTCTCACAGCGTGTTGTGCGCGTGCGTGTCGTTGCGCGCCGCCCCCCCTCCCGGCGCGGGCGGTGGCGCGGGCGTGGTGGCGGCGGCGCGGGCGCAGGCGCGCTCGTCGGACGCGTCGCTGCAGTCGGCGTGGCCGTCGCAGTAGTACTCCCACGGCACGCACCCGCCCGCCGCGCACGCGAACATGGCGCCGTTGCACGCACCCGCATCTGCGCACGCGATGCACAGATTACACACAAAAAAAATTTGGTAAAGTTAGTAGGTGTTTTACATAATATTATTTTAAATCGCTTCTTTACCGAGTAAAAAGTTTATACCACACGAAACATGTACATTCAACGTTTCGGGAAGTGACTTCGGATCGAAAAATGTCGAGCCCAAAAGAAACTCTGTGTGCAAGTGTTAATCGTAAATACTCTTTACGTGACCCCGAGAGCTGGTCAATGTGACAGCGGACTTGTGACATGTATGACAGTTGATGAGCCGCAGGGGGTGGTGGCAGTGTGTCCGCGTGTAGTGTGCGCGTTACCGCAGTCGCGCTCGTCGCTGTCGTCGGCGGGCCCGCAGTCGCGCGCGCCGTCGCAGCGCCAGGCGGCGGGCAGGCAGCGGCGCGACGCGGCGCACGCGAACTGCGCCGGCGCGCACGCCAGCCGCGCGCACGCCGCCGCCGCCTCGTCCGCGCCGTCCGCGCAGTCTACCGACACACACGCACGAACGCCACGTTCAAATCGTTCACATAATATAGGACATCCCTAACCGACGAGCGTTGAGTCCCTTTATAACGACTTACAACACTAACTAATTTCAGTAGGAGAAAGAAAAATAATGTGTCTTATATTTTTTTTTTGTTAAGAATTATTATACAAAAGTACTTGTCTATAAATGGAATAAATGAAATATTTTTTTATTTTTTTTATTTATATCTATGAAAACCTCGCTGGAATGACATAAAAGCCTTGGCAGCACGTGAACGGACTCGACTGGTTGCGACTGTACGTTAACAACTCAATAGTCTACTTATACACAGCTGGGGCACTGGTCGCTCTCCGTCTTGGGAGGGATCGCGATAAAGCCAGCGCTTGAAGATAATATAAAGTGGCTACGCCATAGTATACGTCACGCCATAGCATAGTAATCACACACTTCTTCATTTTACAGCAAAACGCACACAAACTGTCAATAACAATAGCCTGTGAGCTTAAAAGTTAGATGATTAGATAAATAAACTCCACGACAAGACAGTCAAACACAGCCAAGAGAGCAATCAAATATTACCTTTGAGTCCGTCGCAAACCCAGGATTTAAGAATGCATCGGTTGACGTCGCACTGCATGAACTGCTGCTCGTCGCACGTCACGTTCGCTGCGTCACACGACCAATGGAAATTTTGATATTTTTGGTGAGTTTCCGACATGTTAGCGAGTGTGTCGATAGTTACAAATCAGCATGTTATTTAAATACAGGGTTATTTTTGGACCCCCCCACTAAAACTTCACAGCAGTGGCTTCTACACATGAAACTGAGCAATTTTCCCAAAATAACCAATGGTCAATTAGCAAAAAAAATTGGGGCATCTCCATACAAAAAGCTTTTTAACAAAAAAATTAAACCGCCGAAAAAACTGAAAAGCAAAGAATTATAAACCCTTTTATTTAACCCTAAGAACTAAGTTCTTAAACTAATGTAAGTATACCTAAGTAATTTTGAGTCGGCGCCAGACAAGCAAATTAATTAATTGCATTGTTCATTTGATTTGGTTATTTCTTTAAATAGAAGGTAATTTAGTGATCTTTGCTCATTGATTGTTTGGCGCCGACTCAAAATTACTTAGGTATACTTACATTAGTTTAAGAACTTAGTTCTTAGGGTTAAATAAAAGGGTTTATAATTCTTTGCTTTTCAGTTTTTTCGGCGGTTTTTATTTGTTAAAAAGCTTTTATTTTATAAATTTTTGTGACTATAAATCACCCCTATTTTCCCACCCTTAAGGTAGGTGTTTTTCCAAATTTATATGGGATCAATTTCGAGTTATACCCTATCCAATAAAAAAATAATTATCTTAATCGGACTAGGTACTCTGTAAAAAGTTATGCGTGGTCATACATTACAATCATCTCCTGTTTTCCTACCCTCAGAGTTGGAATTTTATTTCCAAATTTATATGGGACCAACTTCGGGGTATACCCTTTCCAATAAAAAAATAATTTTCAAAATCGGACTACTCTGTAAAAAGTTATGCGTGGTCATACATAAAAAAAATATATACAGGGTGTAACAGAAAGGTGTGATAATACTTCAAGGTTTAGATTTCAACAAAGTTGTAGAACAAAAGTTGTTCAGTTTGATGGGTAAAAGCCAACCTTAAAGTATTATCACACCTTTCTGTTACATCTGTATACAGAGAACCGTTTTTTTCGTCGGTTAAAAATAGGCCGATCACGTGATCAAATTAGTATGAAAAGTCAATTTTTGCGAATTGACCATTGGTTACTTGGGGAAAGTTGTTCAGTGTCATGAGTAGAAGCCACTGTGAAGTTTCGGGGTCCAAAAATAAGCCTGTATATGTGTGTATAGTCACCGCAGACGCCGGTGGGCGAGGCGTCCTCGTCGGCGCCGTCGGCGCAGTCGCGGTCGCCGTCGCACACGTACTGCGCGTCGACGCAGCGCCTGCGCACCACGCGCACAAGGACCGTTATTAGATTTGGTAGACGACAGCAAGAGAGAGGTAGCCTGGGATACTGGCCGAGTTACAAACCGACACACTGTTTAATGGTTTTCAATGGCCAAAAATCTTCGTTAATATATCGCATCAGGAACTTCGTTGCGTCCTCGTTCGTTTGTGGTCGTATCGAGTCAACTAGACTTTTCAGTGTCTTAAGTCTAGCGAGTCGGATTTCAAGCCTATAAGTATTTCGGTTACGTATTACTTTAGTGCAGGGTGATTTGAGATATGTATACATATTTAATGAGACGGTGCGTTACCCTTTCCCGCAGTGGAAGTGCTGCGGCGGGCAGCGCGGCGCGGGGGCGGCGGGGGCGGGGGGTGCGGATGAGTCGGCGGGCGCGCACGACGCGCCGTCCGCCGCCAGCGCGCGTCCCTGCGCGCATGCGCACACGCGCTCCGAGCTGCTCAGCGCGAGGCACAGCTCCGAGCAGTTGCCGTTGTTCTCCGCGCACGGGTTCCAGCCTGCCCACCCACACATCACACATATCGCAGACTAAAGAATTAAGTCGATTTAAAGCAATTGGAACCGTAAGTGGCCATGAGCTTCCATCTTCGGCATCATCATCGCTTACCATCAGGTGAGATGATGCCAAGGGCTTATCAATTGAGGGTAAAAAAAAAACATATTGACTAATTCAGAAATCAAATCCTAGGAGAAAAGGCAAATAGCGTATCTTTGAAGAAGATAACCATTAATGGCAGATGCAGACGTTGAACAACCTCCAGTTGGTTCAGGAGGAACCACCGGTCAAATCCTTGCTGTAAAAAAATTCAACCACTGCGGATACCGGTCGTGTAACTGGAACACCTGATCGTATCCCCGCTGTTCAGACGCGTGGCGGGCTACTGACCGGTGCGCAGCGTGGCGGAGACCAGCTTGAGGTCGTAGAGCGGCGGCGGCAGGCGGTGCAGCGCGGTCACGTTGCCGCCCGCCAGCCGCCGCACGAAGCCCGTGCCGTGCTCGCTCCAGATCACCGCGCCTGGGGGACAGAGCGGGACATGACCAGTCTGACTACAATTTATACATACTTTAAATATTATTGAATCTTTCTTCATTCGAAATGTAAAAGTTTAAATTGGTTGTCGTTGCAGACGGCGTCTATGTCAGACGTTCCGCATAGCTGAGATGGCTACGATATGGCGGCTGCACCGTCCCTGGGACGCTCGTGTGCGATCGCCGGCTTATCTTAAAAGGAAGCATCGAAAAAAGGAAACGACCGAGACAAATGTCGACAACTGTAAAACATTATAATATCACGTAATGTATTGTTTACCATCATTATTAGCCAAAAGACGCCCAAATGCTGGACAAAGGCCTATACTATTGCATGATTATTTTATATTACATGATATGACGTTTATAAAAGTGCTTAATGTACCTACGTAAGGAAATAAATGATTTTGAATTTTACAATAAATCGAGAAGGCAAAATACGATAAAGTTGTTTGAATGAGCGTGGAGGGGTACCCTCGTAGAGCGCCAAGCCATATGGCTTGAGCAGCGGCGCGTCGGGCGCGTCGGCCAGCAGCAGCTCGCGGCGCCCGCTGGCCAGCTGCAGCCGCTCCAGCTTGTTCAGGTACGTGTCGCACCTGCCGGGGGGGTCGCAACGTTAGGCCACGTTATGGGAATTCAACTTTGTGATCCTAAAGGCACGCACTTTCCGCACTGCGCACGTGTGCACGCACGCTACAGCGGAACCGTTTTCGTGTGAGAAGTGGGAGCTAACTGTTGCAAATTCGTTGCGCCCGACCTCATCGGTTTTCGAGATTGCTATGCGCAGAATTCATCATTGTTACTGTGTTTTTATGTCCTGAAGTTGTGATCTCTTACAGATTGGTGTTAATTGATTAATTATAGCCCTACAATAATAAAGCACACACATATAATAAGTCGTAAGAAGCCCTCTTATGCAGGATCCCTATTCATGTAGTAGTAAAAGTAGAACTAGTGTAATCAGTCGACATGTAATTTAGGGTAGATCGGATGCGAGTATGAGGAAGAGGATACGGATAGGTAAGTTTTAGGATTACATACTTTAAGGTGGGGTTGAGGACGAGGTTATCATCATCATCATTGGCCACCACGTCTATTGCAGATGATCGTTGCAGCGCTTGTTTATTTACTCGAGGATTGTCCACAACGCCGCCGCCGCCGGTGAGTGCACAGCCCAATCGCAGACGAAACGTGATTTGAAGTGACCCTTCAGCATTTCCTTTTCTGCTTAAGGTGGGACAAGGATATGACGATGAGGAAAAGGATATGGGGAAGAGAAAGAGGAATTTGTAAATATAATTTATAAGAATAAGGACCCTCAAAAATGCGGAACTTTCTTATTATGAGGAAAATGAGAGTAGGTGAATTTCAAATTGTCATAAGTCCATATGGTTGCATCTAAGTGGACATATGGCTGTTTGATATTTACTGACTCATGAATCCTCAATGTTTAATTCATTAAATATCTATGAACTTGACAATACGTTCAATTAATTTATATTTAATATGGTTTCGTGTATGCCTTATTTTACTAAATTTTAGATGTTGACGCACTGCAATTATATTCTGTAATGCCAATATTTTTATGAAATAAATGAATTAGGAATCAACCCTAGTGAATGGAGTGGCGGGTGATCGCTGAGTGAGGCGGTGGTTACCAGTAGAGGTAGTCGCGCTCGGGCGGCAGCGCCAGCCCGTTGGGCCAGTGCAGCTCCGTGTCCAGCAGCGTGCGGCGCCGGGAGCCGTCTAGCCGCGCCGCCTCCAGCCGGGCGCCCCCGCCGCCCCCGGCCCCGCCCCCGCCCCCGCCCGCGCCCCTCGGCCCCGCCCACACCGACCAGTACATCATGCTGCAACACACGCGTAGTAGTGAAGGGAGACGGTGCGTGCAACTGTAATGTTAGGGCTCGCAGTCTAGATCAGCCATTAGCGGTCAATTTCCGTACCGGTCCTGTAATGCTATCATAATCCTTATGCGATTGGTAGTTCAGATATCATAGTGATTTGTACTGGTGTCACTGTAGAGTACGCAAAGCAGACTCACCCGTCGGCGGGGTCGAGCGCGACGGCGCGCGGGTGGTAGTCGGGCTCGCGCACGAGCGCGGCGCGCGCGGCGGGCGCGTCCAGCCGCGCCACCGACAGCGCGCCCAGCGCGTCGTCCGTCCAGTACACGTTGCGCGCTGCAACACGAGCACACGCCCGCGCCCCCGCCCCGGTTACACCACCGACACTGATCACTGATGAGCGCTGGGGCTCACAGTGAATAGACACGCCCGAGTAGTAGCCAATCTCAGCGGCAAGCGATTGGCCTTCCGGTGCGTTGCCAAATATTTGTTCACTCTACCCTGCCACTACAGATCGTAATGCATCGATAGTTATTGACGACGCTGAACGCGTTAAAACGATTTAGTATACAATTGATCGGGCGAAAATTTTCAACTTCGATCGACTTCAATCGTAACACCTACAATTTTGCTATGTTTTTGTTGATTCTTTCAAAAAGCGCTGAATCAATTTCAATAAAATTTATATGGAACCACCTCTGAAGTATGAACTACCCAATGAAAAAAGAATCATCAAAATCAATTCATAATTAGCGGAGTACACGAATTAAAAAAAACCACATACAATCGAATTAAGAACCTCCTCCTTTTTGAAGTCGGTTAAACATATGTAAATACATGAAGTAAAGATTAGCTTGTACATAGAATAATATAGAACATATTCTAATGGGCAAAGTGGAGGGGAAAAGAAAAAGAGGCCGAGCACCAGCTAGATGGTGTGACCAAACTAAAGATTTGCAACTCCACCTGCACGAAGCTCTTCACACCGCTGTGGACAGGGAAAAGTGGAAGTACCTGACTCGGCCCAAATCTACAGTTCTCACTGACTTGACCTCATGATGGTCACGATCCCCACTTCCTGGGGTTACGACTTAGAAGAAGAATAATATAAGAAGTGTTCGTTTCGCTCACCGATCCAGTCGATGGCGATGCCCTCGCAGTTGTCGACGTCGCCGCTGGCGAACACCTCGCGCTCGCTGCCGTCCAGCCGCTGGCGCACGATCTCGTATCTGGCGGGAAACGAGTTATTTCGAAACATTTGTGATTGACTGTTACGCCGAGAGCCATGGCTAAGATTCCCAGGTAAACATTTGTATAATGAGGGTCTAATCTATGTCTGGCTGTTTTTTTAGTTGTATATGTACTGTACAACGATCTAGTTGTCACAGCATAGCCATTAGACAGCAAAAGGTAAATATTAAGATAAATTTACTTCACTAAGACAAGTAACAGACAAGTAAGTAACAGTTGATCAGTAATGATGCCAAAGATAGGTGTTGAGGTAATGTTCATGTCGATCAAATTTTATGAAAAAGAGAACAAATCTTTTGGTGTAATTTCCTGACACAATCACGTATACATTGAATCCAGAAACACATTCATCTGTATTTCGATTCGACATCATAATCCACCACTTTATTCGCTAATGTTAACTTTTTTTTTCAAATAGGATTGACACAGGGTGTACCTGTGCACGTCGCAGTAGTAGAGGCGGCCGTCGCGCACGTCCACGTCGGCGGCGGCGGGGCGCGCGGCGTCCGTGGCGGGCACCAGCGCCTCCGCGCCCTCGCCCTGCCCCTCGCCCTCCCCCTCGCCCTGCCCCGCGCGGGCCGCCAGCGACCACACGCCCGCCGGCTGCCCGCGGCACACCGCCAGGTACGTCTCCGCCGCGTCGCCTGCCGACACGACACCGGCTCGCGGCTGCACTACACTGCCACACCTCGCGACGTGTATATACACGTGCAAGTTAACCTAAGCTGCTAGATGCACTGCAGTGTGGTAAGTAGTTTTTTTATTGGCATGGGTGGCAAACGAGCAGACGGATCACCTGATAGTAAGCGATTGCCACCGCCCATAGACATCCGCAATACCAGAGGAGTCACAAGTGCGTTGCCGGCCATTGATATGGGACTTCGCATCTTACACTACACTCGCCGCTAAATTAAATCGACTACTCCATACGCAGATGATCAGTGTGAAGAGTAAAATGTTTCCATAGTACTAAAGAAACAGAATAACAACGTTATCTATCAGTGACCCAGAGAACCTAGTTTGAACCTTAGTTAGTTCTTTGAAGAAAGACCATAAGAAAAACCATAATTTGATAATTACATCAGATGAAATTGAAGTTAAATATTCCTAAATTCTAAATAAAAAAAACATTGCATTAATGTGGAACAAGACAAGCGGTGACTCACGGATGCACTCCCCGTGCCCTAGCAGCCGGTAGCCGTGCGCACACAGGCAGTGCGCGCGCGGCTCGCCGCCGCTGTAGGCCGTCACGCAGATGTGCGCGCACCCGCCGTTGTGCGCGCCGCACGGATGCGTCACTGCGACATTATATGTTTATTATACTAATTCTTTAATAATTTCAAAAACGTATCAATATTCAAAACTAAACTAGTGACAGCCTAGAAAAATTCGGCGGTATAGGATGATTTTCGAAGGTGGTTCTGAAAAGTGGCTACTGACAAATGGATCTGGATTACATAGAAAGTGAGAAAACGTATTTTATACCGGAAAATAATGATCGCAGGTGATGTCTCTTGGTTTATATAAGACACTACGAGTTTTGAGAATTAATGACATATGTACTCATAGGATCGTTTAATGAAGTCCTTTTTATCTACCTTGATGATATAATAGTCGGGCGAGGATTTGATGGCCACGTTTAAATAATTAAATACAAATTAAAATACTTTATTCGTAGAGGGTAGCAGTGTACACTTTCCGATCCGAAGGTTTTTTTTTGTGTATCTAATACATATTGGGACGATATGGTTTATTATCTCTCTAGTACATCGACCGTAGCGGTTTTTGAGCTTGGTTGGGGCCAGAAAGTAGAGTTACTGATATGGGATAGTCATAGGTGTACGCACCAGGCGGTTGGCGCTGCTGGTGGAAGGCGAGCGCGGCCACGAGGCGGCGCGGGTGTGGCAGCAGGCGGCGGGCGGCGCGCGGCCCCCCCGCCGGTTCTGGCACCGGCCCCGGCGGCAGCAGCGCCAGCGAGCTGTTGCCCCACTGCGGCACGAACACCCAGCTGCCCAGCACCGACAGACCCTGCAGCCGCGACATCTGCGCGACACCCACCGTCACAGGTCAATGATGGGAAAGAAAAAGAATCTCACTGATAAATTTTACTACCTTACTAATATTATAAATGCGAAAGCATGGATGTTTGTCTGTTACACTTTTACATTGCTATGATAATCTTTATGTGATTGGTAGTTCAGATATCATAGTGATTTGTACTGGTGTCACTAAAAGGATTTGGATGAAATTTGGTAGGTTGACAGATTAAGCACTCGGCTAACACATAGAATTTTTATCCCGAAAAACTTGAGGGTTCCCGGAGGAATGGCTATATACTGAAATGTTTACTTTGTTACTAGATGGCGCTGCCTTAACATTTTATTTCTCTCTGGACTCAATCCTGAACTTCACGCAGACGAAGTCGCGGGCGGAAGCTAGTCTATAATATTTTCTAAGAATGCGAAAGTAACAATGTTAAAAATAAACCTTTCTTTGGACTTTGCCACAGTCGGTAAACAGTAAACGCAATAATAAGTGTGTAAATGAGGCAGGATACCGGTAGCGCGCGCTGCACGGTGACGCGGTGGTTGCCGTCGTAGTCGGCGCGCTCCAGGCACTCGAGGTAGTGGTCGGCCCAGTACAGCTGGCGCGCGGCCGGGTCCAGCGCCAGCGCGGACGGGTACACCAGCCGGCGCGCCGCCAGCCGCCGCGCGTCCCGCCCCGCCAGCGAGGCGCGCCACACGCCCGCTGCGCCCCCGCCGCCGCCCCACACCGACCAGAACATCAGCCTGCAACACGGCGCGCGACACACGTACAGGAATAGCGAGAGGTCCCGGGTAATATCCCGGTATACAGGCAGGCAGGCAGCAGACAGCGCTCACCCGGCGGCGGGGTCGAGCGCCAGCCCGCGCGGCTGCGGCGCCGCGTCCGGCAGCAGGCGGCAGTGGCGCAGCGCCGCGCCGCACACGTACAGCGCCGCGCGCGCCTCGTCCGCCACGTACCAGTTGCCCGCCACCCAGTCCAGCGCCAGCTGGCTCACGCCTGCACGCGGGCGTCGGAGGTTTTAGACAGGTTCAAACAGTGTGATAATTTCATAATTGACCACGCTGAATACGTTAAAAACGACCGACTTCAATCGTAACAACTCCAATTTTGCTGTTTTTTTTTGTTTTTGTTAATTTTCTCAAAAACCGCTGAATCGATTTCGACAAAATTTATATGGGATCACCTGGAAGTATACCCTTTTAAACAAAAAAAGAATTTTCCAAATCGGTTCAGGCGTCTTCGAGTAATCGATGAACATACATTAAAAAAAACCGACGAAATAAGAACCTCCTCCTTTTTTTGAAGTCGGTTAAAAATCAAAGACAAAACGTAACAGTGACCGTTAACAGAATAATAATAAAAGAAGCGGCACTGACTGTCGACGTCCGGGAAGAGCGGCGGCTGCGGCATGGTCCAGCGGCGCGCGAAGTCGTCGGCGCTGGCGCACACGAGGGCGGCGCGCGACATGTTGTGGTGCACGTAGCAGACCGACCTGCCGCACCACCACGCAACGCTTACTACACTACTGCAACGGCTGTCTCCACGGCAGGCGCAGCTTGAGGCCGCAATTAATTGTTTTGTTGCCAGTGTACAAAGTTTGTATCGTTGATCAATTCAGTTAAAGTCAACGAGTTACACTTGACAAGCGAGTTTTCTAGATGAGGCAAATCGCTCATCATTATCGAGTGCCATCAGGCGATATATGATACCGAGGGCCAACTTATATCGGAAAATACTCTTATTTCTGTGTAAATTAAAGACCGCAGACAGGTAGTTTGCGTTTCCAATTTTCTAACTGAACGTAGTCGGTGCTCTAACCTGTTCTTGAAGAGGAAGTCGATGGCACGCACATTGAGCGCGGGCAAGGTGAGGTTCTTAACCGGGGGGTCGGGACTGGCCGCGGCGGGGGCGGAGGGGGGCGCCACCAGCGCGGCGGGGGGGAAGACGCGCTCCACTGCGGCGCCCGACACCAGGATCAACGACAGCGGCTCTGACTCCGGCTCTGTGCAGGACGAGGTCTCATGAGATCGAATTTTTTTTAACGACGACAAAGTTATAGTTTGACGGTTCCCTGTTAAATCCATTACCACTTGTTCTGTTGTTTTCCTTATTATCAAAACGTAGACCCACGTGTGCGTGCGCGTGCGCGTGTGCGTGTGCGTGTGCGTGTGTGCGTGTGTGCGTGTGTGCGTGTGTGCGTGTGTGCGTGTGTGTGTGTGTGTGTGTGTGTGTGTGTGTGTGTGTGTGCGTGTGCGCGTGTCGCTCACCGTTGACGGGGTCGCAGGTGGCGCGGTCGGGCAGCAGCCGGTAGCCGCTCGCGCATGCGCACGTGTAGCCACCGCGCGTGTTGCGTGTGTGTGTGTGTGTGTGTGTGTGTGTGTGTGTGTGTGTGTGTGTGTGTGTGTGTGTGCGCGTGTCGCTCACCGTTGACGGGGTCGCAGGTGGCGCGGTCGGGCAGCAGCCGGTAGCCGCGCGCGCATGCGCACGTGTAGCCGCCGCGCGTGTTGTGGCACTGCTGCGCGCACGCGCCCTCGTGCCGGCATTCGTCCGTGTCTGCGCACACACCACTACTTTCAACGACATATATAATCAAATCTTAAGCCTGTAGGGGTAAATTTTCCTTGCAGTGACAAGATGACGCCCTTAAATCTGTTTTCGTAGATCAATCGATCGGGCGTCTCTGACCTACGTTAAATAAAAAAGTGGTAGAACAAAAGTTATACACTGTGGTAATCACGATCCAAGCTAAGTCACTCACCGACGCAGGCGCCGCCGGGGTCGGGCTCGAAGCCGACGTCGCAGAAGCAGGCGAGGCCCTCGAACGTCGGCCGGCACCCCTTCTCGCACCGCTTCGCATCGCAGGCTGTCTTGTTGTCTGTCGGCACGAAGCGCACACCACACACTCAAACTTAAGTTTACTTATACAACTTGAAATGTTTTTGCCATTACAGACGGTTTAAGTATCAACTGTATCTTTTTAGTAACTATAGGAACTCATGAAATGGTGAAAGTCAGTGATGTTCTAGCTTAGCACACCCTACCCATCAGAATGTTAATAATACGCTTACTGAACTACTTAAGAGTTCACGATATTTCAATTTTGTGATTTGGGGAAATAACGAAATGTCTGTGCATTGTTTGGGATAGTCCGTTCGACTTTATCTCATACACCAAATAATATGGTAAAAGGAAACACATCTGTAGATGGTAGCTCACAGTTGTCGCAGAGGTCCCACTCGTCGCTGCCGTCGGCGCAGTCGCGGCGGCCGTCGCAGAAGCGCTCGACGCGCACGCAGGCGAAGTGCCCGCCCGCCGGCGTGGCGCAGCGCGCCTCACCCCCGCGGCACTTGAACTCCTTCTCGCCTGCGGGATAAGCGCCACCACTCACTCGTGCGCCTATGGCATCTCCACACACACTTTTGGTGTCGCGTCACGACAAGGGCTTTGACGCAATACAGCAAAACGATGACGTTCGTCCTAAAACTTTCTTTTTTTTGACACGAATACCTAACATGTATTTTGGAAGTATGCAATTAATGGAAGTTCAATTTGAAATACTCCTCGCTCTCAGCCGAACAAAGTACACGTGGACAGTCTTTGTTACGTGGGCAAAGTAAAATTAACACGCAGTTTGCATTTAATTATGTACCCTTAGTTCTAAATTCCTGTCCAATGTGTGATAACTTCGAAGTTGGCAAAGAGGGAACCGTGCACTGTGTTGGCGTACAATACGCTCACGCTGGTGGCAGTGAGTGATACTGACAGAGGTAGGGCTCCTCGTCGGAGGCGTCGCCGGCGCCGCAGTCGGGCTCGCCGTCGCACACCCAGCCGCCGGCCAGGCACAGCCCGCTGCGCGCGCACCGGAACTGCCCCGCCGCGCACGCCGCCACCCCCGCCGCCCCCGCCGGCGCCACTGCAACCGCCAATACACGCACTTCTTACACGCAAACTTTGCTGTTGTAACGGATCTGATGATTGTTACGACACGAGGACTTCGTAATGAATATCATGGAGGGAAAGACAAACGGAAAGAGAGATGAGGGAGGCCGAGAATTAGTTACATCGATCGAGTGATGGCCAAAGTCAAAGTCGTGTCATACCAGAAAGTGAAGGAGTTGCAGAGAGAGAGAGAATGGCGGTCGCTCCACCGACAAGAGCGTAGCTCTTAAGATAAAGAAGAAGATTTAAAATCAAGTAAGAGTAAAAAAAAAGCAGTGCCCCGTGACTCGCTGAGACATGAGGACTGTCGACAGAAACGGAGACAAAGAGCGTGTGCGTGCGTGCATGCGCAGCGTGTCGTACCGCAGTGCAGCTCGTCGGAAGCATCGGCGCAGTGCGCGCGGCCGTCGCAGCGCCAGGCGGCGGGCACGCAGCGCGCGCCGTCCGCGCAGCGCCACTGCTCCGGCCCGCACCGCAGCCCCGCCGCGCTCGCCGCGCTCGCCGCACCCTCCTCGCCCGGTATGCCTGCCACAAATACAGCACCCTACGTGAGTACATACGAGAGGAACTCATAATCTTAATGAACGACAATATCAGGACAACGGTAAGTTGATAAAAAAAATTTAAATGCTGAAACGGCGCGATGTACGTGTGTTGCACCGGACACGTGCGGACACACATCTCACCAATCACATACACGATAATACTGCCGCGAAAGAGTGCCGTATGAAACAGCAGCAGAAGTAGTTGTTGTTTGTTATTCTGTTTGTTATCGATTCCCGGCGGGATCCAACTTTGTAGGACTCGGTTTGGTTCGTGGTAGGCCATTTTCTTAGCCCGCCTGGCTAGCTACCACCATCTTATCTCAGTCTTACGGCCAATCCACGAGAGTGGAGCCGCGAGCAAAAGCTAGTTATAATACGATACTATGTTCTACTCAAAAGTGGACAGACACGAAATAATAATGAGGATAACACAATTCTCTCAGGCGAACAACTGCAGGGTGCTACGAAATGACTAGGTAACACAAAGATCGCAAAGATACACTAACAAATAATACGCGGATACACCGACAAAGAGTGCTTTTTCCTTTCTCTGCAAACTCTTGGATTTTTCTTTTTGTTTTATTCTACGGTATCGTTTCTGAACATTACGTTATTGGCACCACGAGTAGTGAAATGTTTTGCAAACGCATGCAAGTTCGGAACAACACAGTAGTGTTCGTACGTTCCGAGTGGCCAATTAATTGTCCAAATCAAATCAAATCATTTATTGCATGCTATAACATAGGGTACATAGAATAACAGTACAAGGTGGAAATAACATTATAGCGCCTTGTTAGGGCATGGCAATGAATTTTAGTTATAATTATAATTATTTGCATATTTTAAAATTAAATTAAATATTTAGTAACATTATTAGATTAATAAAATTATTTTATAATATAAATAGACAATGATATATAAGGTGCTACTTTATTAGTGCCCGATATTTTAGTCAGTGCTTCTGCTCCTGATTCTGATCAACTTTCCCCAAGGAACCCATAGTCAAATCGCAAAAAAAATTTTGGGCTCTTCATACTAATTTGGCCGCTCGGCCGATCAATTTGTATGAAGAGTCCAAAAATTTTTTTTTCGATTTAACTATGGGTTTCTTGGGGAAAGTTGATCAGAATCAGGAGTAGAATGACTGAATAAAATATCGGGCACTAATAAAGTAGCACCTTATATATTCTGAAAAATCTATTTAAGTCCACTTGAAAGCTAAATACATGAATCAAGAGAAAAACAGTTTACTTAGATGTTTATGTCAGCAGTTAGCATAGTTATTTTGATATAGTTGGAAAATAACACAGGCCTGCGATAGTTTTCCCCTAAAAAACTAATTAGTAATTTGGGTAGGTATTAGGTACTAAGCTACGAAAAAAATAAAAATAAAAATCCATCACATATATATATATTTTTATTAAATTTTAATTTTTCTTCGTAATATTTATTTATTTTATTGTTTATTGTACACTGATACATGATAAACAAGGATTTTAATAACAAATGGTATGCTAATAATGGGTATTACTTGCATTAACTTCCAATTTCTTTGATAGCAATGCATTCTAGTAGTACTGATGACTTTTAAATATTCATCTACCCTCATAACTTCATAAGTCTAAAAATATTAGAAGAAAATGCCATTCCTTGTAATGAAATATTCTATTTCAGTGAAATTGGACCTGAAACTATTGTTAAAACTTTTAAATCGCTTAAAGTGAAACAAACTGAAGACCTATGGGGTTTATCAGTTAATTTAATTAGTAATGTAATTGACGAATTAGCGCCACATTTAGCTTACCTTTTTAATATAAGTATTGAAAGTGGCGTCTTTCCAGATCTCATGAAGTGTAGTAAAATTATACCTCTTTATAAATCAGGTTCTAAAAATGAAGCGGGAAATTACAGACCAGTCTCTGTATTACCCGTTCTTAGTAAAGTCTTTGAAAAAATTATGCTAAACCAAATGCTACAACACTTTAATTTAAACAAACTTCTGCATAACCAACAATTTGGCTTCACAAAAGGTCGATCAACTACCGATGCAGGAGTAGCACTTATACGAAACATCTATGATGCTTTTGAGGAATCACAAGATGCAGTAGGAGTATTTTGTGATTTATCTAAATCATTTGATTGTGTTGATCATCAAACTTTGCTTCTCAAACTAAAACATTACGGTGTAGAGGATAGGGCCCTCAGTCTTCTTAATTCTTACCTAAACAATAGGTTACAGACAGTCCAAGTAAATGGCACAAACTCTCTCGGCTCTACAGTAAAAATAGGTGTTCCCCAGGGATCTATTTTAGGCCCCTTTCTCTTCCTTGTTTATATTAATGACTTACCATTTATGGTACAACATCGTTCAAATATTGTGTTGTTTGCAGATGACACATCTCTTATTTTTAAGGTAGACAGGAAATACAGCAAAATTGACGAAGTAAACAACACAATTTCAGAGATACATAAATGGTTTACTGTTAACAACTTGCTATTAAATGCTACAAAAACGAAAGTTGTAAAATTCAGATTACCAAATGTCAAACAAACTCACGACAGTGTAATATTAGATAGTAATGTTTTAGAATTCGTAAATAGTACTGTTTTTCTTGGTATTACTTTAGATGCTTCCTTACAATGGGGACCACATATAGAAACCCTAGCAGCAAAGCTTAGTTCAGCTGCCTACGCCGTGAAGAAAATAAGGCAACTAACAAATTTAGATACTGCTAGACTAGTCTATTTTAGCTATTTTCATAGTATAATGTCTTACGGCATTTGCCAGTCAGTTCATATACGAAAACATCATGTATGTTCGTAAGAATTTAGAGTTGTTTCGAAAAACAGTGACAGGCATAATTTTAACCTCAGAAATAGAAATAATATTGAAGTTGCTTATTCGAGACTGAGTTAGGTAAATAAGTCGTTCATGGGGCAGTGCATAAAATTTTACAATAAAATACCTGAAAAAGTAACAAGTTTATCCGTAAATAAGTTTAAAACTTATGTAAAGAAATGCCTGTGTTCAAGAGGATATTATAAAACCATAGATTATGTAAATGACAAAGATGTGTGGACATGTATAGATCCTCCAGCTCATAGCTTTAGTAATAACATCAATTGTAATAGCTATTAAGTTTTTATTTCAAAAAATGTGTTGGGGCGAGTTTCTTTTGGGCTCGACGTTTCTTCTCGCTCCGCTAACACTTCCCGAAACGTTGAGTGTACAAGTTCCGAGTGGTAGGAACTTTGTACTAGGTAGAAAAATATGACGATTTAAAAGTATGTGTAAAGCATCTACTTAAATAAAAAATATTTTTGATTTTGATTTTGATTTTTGAGTCATTGTTTGGCCTGATTGAAATAATATTGCAATTTACGTGAATCGATTATGGTACGATGTTTTTTTTTTGTGGTAATAAATAAGAGTCTTGTCAAAATGGCTTCTCGCAAATGTGTTAATTCTTCAGATAACTTCTGTTACATAATATGTGGAAGTAAGGAAACAAAAAACAAAAAAACCACGCAAAATTACCAAATATTTCTATATCTATCGGAGAATTGTATGAAAACTAGTCTAAAATCTGAATAAAAAACCAAGACAAGGAATAGGTGCCGCATAAAATGTGTTGAACTTGTGTAAGTGAATTGGTTAAATGGGGAAGAAAACGCAAAGCTATTTGCAGATGGCGCTACGGACGCTTGACTCATAACAACTTTCAGTTAGTTCCGCGTTTTTTATTATAGAGGTCTTAAAAATTGTTTTTTTTTTCTGTAAAATTCTTAAATGGAAAATGTATGTGACTTGGACTGTTCCTCAATTAAAGGCGAAGTTGAAAAGTACATAATTGAAAACGTAACTTTTCCCACTTCTTCTTCATCCGAGAATCTTTAGGAAATTAATGATTTCCATTATTATTGCAACCAATCGCCACACAATGCGGTATTTTTTTAATAATCTTATGTTTAGTTCACGTAAACAATTTTTTCTATACGTTTTGACAGTTAGTATGAGTCAAGCGATATCAGCGCCTCTATCGGCGAGCTTTGTCAGTTTTCTTCCCCATTTCCCTAAGATAAATAAGGTCATGGAGAACAGATAGCAAGGCAAGTGGGGCGCAAACATGATGACAGAGTACTGGTGGATATTAAAGAAAGATGAGCCATATAGAAAGCATAAGAAAAAAGATTGAACAGAAGTTTTTAAGGAAGTAGAAAAAGATAACATAAGTCTTTTTGATTTATTTAGTCTCTTTTACATTATCTTTAATCAACACTGTTGGTTTTTTATGTAAAAAAATAATTTTTATTCAAAGTCATATTTAGCTTCGTATGCAATAGAGGGTTAATAACTATTATAACGAGTCATATCATCCCGTTCGTCAATGCAACGAGCGCTGCCGTGGTGGCCCATAACAGCGCAACGCGTTCCCAACGCCACACGCCACACACACAAACTGAGCCCTTATTATTATGCGCATCGAGCTCGTGACCCAGGAGCTGCGAGACAAACGACTTCGAACACCAAAAGTATATCCCTCTGCCTCTATTCATAATTATATTTATAGTATAATTACCATCTACAAGATATATGTATATACACAAAGTTTATTACTAGGTTCGGGTTCAAACAGTGCGGGCAATGAACGATAAATTATGGATCAGTAGTTGATCAGTAGCAATACGGTAGGTATCTCAATAGGCGAAGCAGCCACGGAACGATCGATTGAAAACAAGTTAACAAGTATTTGAGAAAAACAATGCGCTAAGGTGTGTTTGTTTGTCCTACTTCCAGGCAGTATTTATATTGTTAGGTATTGTCAGTCTCCTCAGTTGACGGGTTGAATGTGATGTAGACTACTTTCATCCAGTAAAAATATCGGGTTCCAGAATGTCATTGGCATCAAATCAAACTGCAAGTTAACAGGGAGGACTCTGTTTACTGCTGAAATTACACTGAATAAAGTTAGCTGAAAACTGGTTCAGCGCTATACAAATGAATACTTTGTGGTGGAGAACAATAGACACATGGTCTATGATAAGGACAGTTAAGAAAAACGATAGCCACACGACGAGCGGCGGGCAAACGTTATCGTAATATAGACAGCAGCTACCTAGTAGACATAGACATGTATGGAGCAATGACACGGGGACCGCTGAAGGTTGCGGACTTCACCCCCAAAGGTAGGGAGAACATGAATATGCTATCCCTACAAAACAGGGGGCACAATATTTGACAACAATTAACCTACCTACTTGTAAACATAGCTAATGTCAAAGGTCTATGTGATTGTTTCATTGTTGTTTTCGTCAATCAATAGGAAAATGTTCCAAGAAACACACATTTTCACAAACCCAGGTATGATTTTTAGAATAGAATAGAAAAACTCTTACAGAGTTATTCATACCAATTGTTCATAAAATGTGTAATCATGTGTGTGTATCTTTTTAAGTGTGCAATAAATTTGTAAATAAATAAATAAATAAAAACGTTTCATTAAGAACACAGTACAGTATTACAGTATTTAAGTACTTCCATATTTTACTAACCATTTTTTCTAAGTAATTTTTCTCATTTATAACATACTAGCTTCCGCCCGCGACTTCGTCTGCATGGACTTTAGAATTGGGTCCAAAGAGAAATAAAATGTTAAGGTAGCGCCATCTAGTGACAAAACACAAATTTTAGTTTTTAGCCATTCCTCCGGGAACCCCCAAGTTTTCCGGGATAAAAAGTATCCTATCTGTTAGCCCATTCCTTTATCTATCTACCTACCAAATCTCATCCAAATCCGTTTAGTAGTTTCGGCGTGAAAGTAGAACAAACAAACAAATAAACTAACAAACATCCATACTTTCGCATTTACAATATTAGTGAGACGAGATTCCATGTAGAGATATGTATAAGCGTCTCGCCATCGACAGCCAGCCAGACTCCGCACAGAGGCCGCGCGTAGACATCTGAGAAGTCGTTAAGATAGCGTACGAGCGCAGCGGCCCGCTATCGCCGAGCTGCCTAGTGCCTGCGGCCAGATAACCTTCGCTAGCGCCACGGGCCAGAGGTGACGCGCGCCGCCGCCCACTCTCTCGCTCTCCTCCGTTGTAGCTCTTATCGCAAGATGGGCCAACTGAGTCGGACTGTTTGCTATCAAGGAGCGCTTTTAGCTCGCCGGATAACAGGGCGGGGTGGCCGCTCTTGGCGTGTATCTGCGAAATTATTGAGGTGGCAAGTAACCCGCGCCCTTCGGCTCCGTCCCGGGCAGGATCACGGACATTCGCGCCCCTCTGGCGCTGCCGAGTGCAACGTACGCTCAGTTTCAATGAAATCGTAGGTATGTATTGTAATCGTAAGCTAGGGTACGCTCTACAAATTAGCTTGAAACAACAGATTATTATTAAGCGAGGTTCGTTAACGCCTCGAGGCCAATCTTGTTCATCTTGGCGAGTCGATGCGATCGTTCAATAGATGATAGCTGCAATTTTTCAAAACTTTCAATTCATTTTTAAATTGATAACGCGTCAGCTGACAACACAGCGACGGGCGCGTGCACGTGCGCGGGCCAGATCAGCTTCTGCGGGCCCCCGCACCCCCGCTACACACTCCGCGCTACTAGTTCAGCTACACTCGAACATAGTCATCGCACGGACGCAATTCAATTAATGATCTACTCGCAGATATAGATGTACATCTGTGGATCTACTAGTGCAGCTGCGCAGTGGGGGCGAGACTACTGAAGCGCATGCGGGCTACTAACAGTGCATACATATATATATATGTACATATTACTAAGTGTTGCCCGCGGCTCCGGCCGCGTGGATATAGTTTTTATAACTGTCCTTGAGAGTGAGCAGTGCGGCAAGCGGCTCTTTATATTGAACAATTATATATTCTAGGAAAGTCCCTAGGATGAGTAATATCTCGTAGTGATAGCGGCCAAAGGCCATGTTCGCACTTCAATTCAATAATCAATGATACGATTTCAACTTATGCTGATCTAATGTGAAGCGAAGCGTTGTTATTTACGTCTCCCGCGCAGACGCAGGCGCAGCTAGTGCGCGCGCGCCTGCCTGCAATCGCGCAAGCGATGCGCGTAGGGTTGCCAACCGTACTCTTAAATAGAGTATTGTAATCTATTTCATGTAGGTGTACTTTATAATCTATATTTTTAATAGAGTACGCTAAAATACTCTATTCCCGCTACTTCAGCATTCACTGAGATCGTTTTTTCAGTCACATGAATAGGGCTGCCATCAGTAAATGTACACGGCAAAACCATAAAAAAATTCTGATATAATGGTTAGAGTCGTAGAATTCTTTAAAAAACAGTAAAAAATTGTTATGTACTGCAAAAAGTACAAAGAAATAAGAACATAATAACACTCTTTTTTATTAATCTACTCTTTATTTACGCTCTCTAAAATCAAATATACTCTATTCTTTCAAAAAAAAGTTAGCAACCCTAGATGCGCGTCAAGCCCCCTGCGGCGCAGATAACACTACACCAGCTACAGGACGACTCGTTAGTATGTGTGCGCCGCTCCCGCCACGCGCAGCCCCAGCCTGCCTAGTGTGCCTAGGCAAGGCCTAAGCACTTGATTTATACGACCTAGGTTTAGTATAAAATTTCATGATTCCATTATACCCAACCAGCCCGTGCTTGTCCGCCGTGACCTTAAGTTCTTGTAATGCCAAACTAAAGTTACTCAAACAGAAAGTAAAAATAAACTACTCAACATTTTATACACCCAAGCACAGTCAGCTTTTAAAAAGATCGATCAGAACGTTTTCTCGATACGCCGAATGCTTTTTGCCCGAGGACAGGACATCTACATTTAGAGCATATACGTAGTCGGTCCCATAATGAATTGGCCTGATATAGTTCTACGCGACATTTCGATACATGTTATGTTGCATTGAATAGTACGGTTCTCAGACACTTTATAAACGAACACGCATGGACTTGACGAGCGTAGTTCAGTTTAGCAGTTTGTTTGAACAACAAGTGTCGCGTATTTTTTCTAAATGTCGAAAACCGAGTATCGAAGCGTCATAAAGTTTCTATTTAAAGAAGGCTTATCCCCCGCCCAAATTAAAGAACGATTAGATGGTGTGTATAAGGAGTGTTCTCCCTCTTATAGCACAGTAAAAAATTGGGTGAAAGAGTTTCGCCTCGGGCGAGAAACCGTCGAAGATATCGGCCATGTCGGTCGACCGGTAGAAGTGCTCACTCCCGATACTATTGCTCAAATCGAAGAAGAGGTTTTGAGTGGCCGCCGTTTGAAGATTAGAGAAATTGCAGCTAGACTTGGGCTCTCTAAAAGTACCGTCCATCGTGCAATCGATGAACATCTTCATAGGAAAAAAGTCAGTGCAAGATGGGTCCCGAAACTTCTGTCAGCTGTGCAGAGACGGGAGCGAGTTCGCTGTGCTGCCGAGTTTTTAGATCTTTGTGGAGAAAACCCAAAGAACGTGATCGAGAGACTAGTGACTGGTGATGAAACTATGGTGTTATATTATGATCCAGAAAGCAAGCGCGAGTCAATGGAATGGCGTTATAAGGGTGAAAAGCCGCCTAGAAAGGCAAAGGTGCAACAATCTACCAAAAAAATCATGTGCACAATCTTTTGGGATTTTCAAGGTATTTTGATGGTTGATTTTAAAGAGCGCAATACAGTCGTAAACGGCGAATATTATGCTTCATTAATATATAAACTGCGAGATATTATAAAGGAGAAGCGCAGAGGCAAACTGAGTAAAGGCGTCCTGTTGCTTCACGACAACGCCCCCGTGCACACCGCCGGTGTTTCGAAGGATGCAGTGCGTCAATGCGGGTTCACGGAGCTGGACCATCCACCTTATAGTCCAGACATGGCTCCGTCCGACTATTACTTATTCCCAAATTTAAAGCGGGACTTAAGGTGAAGAAAATTTTCAAGCGATGAAGAGTTGCAGGCGGCCGTCTTCAGTCATTTTGAAGACAAAGATTGCGATTATTTTTATAAAGGATTAGAAATGTTATTTCACCGATATCAGAAGTGTGTCAGTATTGATGGAGACTATATTGAAAAATAAAAATGATTGCATTTAATTTTCTTTTTTATTTCATAGTTAGGCCAATTCATTATGGGACCGACTACGTACCTGCCTTGCTTACAGAAACTGATATGACTTTTAATTAACAGATCAAAGATCACTGATCTAGAGCTTTCGTGGTGTGTAGAGGTGTAGAGTAGAGGAGCACTAGAAAGGTCTTTTAAAGTATATCCATACTATTGATGTGGGTAAAGATGGTTTTATATGGAAAACGAAATTCCCAACGGATCCGAGGAGCATTTCACGTCAAGTGTTCGCGGACAAAATCGCGGGTGGTTGCTCGGCTAGAGTTGATGAACATATAATTAAGTAATAAGATGCAACAACTTGCCGAAACTTATACAAATAAGTAATTTAGTATGTATAGTTTGATGGTACTTTTGTGTCAGAAGCTGTCAAAGCATTGTTACGGACTTTCTGGGTAATTTCAGATAAGAAGTAGTAAACGCTGCAAAGCATATGGGAGTAGAGTATACCAAAGTACCGCGTCGGTGTATCGCCACAACAACTAGCTAAGAATACATTTAAGAGCTTTGATTAGTATTAACCACGCGGGGCGCGCCTCGATTGGTGCGCAGTTAATGTGTGGCGGGCGACGGCCACGACGGCCACGCCGGCGCCGGAAACGAGTGCAATGCGCGCGCCCGCGCCACAGCGCTGCGGCTGCAGGCTGCAAGCTCGCCTTGCGCCAAGGCCAGCAACATCCATCTCGTTATAGGTCTCATGCAGTTTCCACAGGATGCTTTAAAATTTAAAACAGAGCTGTCAGTTGCTGTTTTTATTTCAGGTTTAGACAGAAACACGCGCGACGCGGGGCGTTTGGGACCGGTTCCTCATTTTCTCCCAGCGTTGTCGCCGGAGTCGGTGGCCGCACGCATGCGCAAAAACATTTAAGTAGGTACTAGTGTTGGTGCAAGAGCTAGACACGATGATACTTTTACTATCGGTTTTGTTCTATTTTAACGTTGGGTAAGAAACCAGATTAAACAGAGATTGTATAAAGGATAAAGGTGGGATAAAGGTAAGAAACTTATGAAGCTACACCCACAGTAGATATAGGTGTAGGTAGGTGACATTGCATCCAACTCTTCGTCCCGTTCATTCCAGTAACTGTGTTCCAGACCGAGTTCAGAGATTTTCAAAACAGAACAAATTCACTCAATGTTTGTGAAATTCGTTTACCATCAATTTCAAGAACAATTGGCAATTTCCTGATCAAACGGAACCCCACTTAACTTTAGATCATATTGAGTCTTCCTCAGAACAGAATATCGTAATTACTCTGCAACTTGCTTCCTGTGCTCTCGAGGTCTCGGGTGCAAACCCTGGACAATGGACTGGACACATAAACGTAGGTATATTGTGATCGCGGGTAATGCTAAGTGCAACACCAGGCAACCACTGACTCTCCCCTGTGATAGCTCGACAGAAAGATGGACGTCTTGACTACCTATAAAACCGAAGTATAAAACAGTACCGTCGTGACTGATTGACTAAGTGTCAGGCATGCACACTGCACAGGGAAATATTCAAAGGGAGAAAAGAGTTGCGCTCCTTTGCGACAGTTTCAATTTCAATTTATTTATTGCATTCATATGGTTTTACAAGATGCAAGATGGATAATAATAATAAAATAACAGTTCCTACAAGAAAAAATCTAAAACTGCTTATTTACTGTGGTATTTGTAATACGTAATCGATTTAATATGATTTCTATACAATAAAATGAGAAAAAACATTTTATTTTAGATTTACAAAAATCAAGTTTTTCATCTGTTATTCAAATATCTGAAACGACAGCCGCCATGCTGGTTGTCAGGTGACGTCACAATAGTGGTAAACAATGACATTTTGTTCGCGATATGTGTCAAAATTTTAGTACAGAGCTGTTTTGATTACTCCTGAAATGACGTCACGACCTAAGCATCATGGCGGCTGTCGTTTTCGCGCGCTAATTGGGAATGGTAATTTAAAATGTATTTTTGGGGTACTTATAGGTTTCAAAAAAAAATTTAAAAAATATTTTTGACTTTTTCCCACCTAATGATCAATTTGAGATACTTTTCAAAAAATGGTGAAAAACCCTATTGTATAATCAATTTCTAGTGTTGTGCGCTATCTTCTTCAGACACGTGTGCAGTCGCTCACTACCTACTCTCGATGAGTAGGTCTCTCGCATCGTGTACAGCTGTACGAATGCAGCGTGTTCCTGCTTTCATAACCCATCGTAGGACCTTCTCATCGAATTTTCTCACTTCGCTTCAGTGCTGGTTCTCTTCATGGATTAATCTCGTACAACACACTTTACTGAATGCTCCGTCCTTGCAAAACGGCTTCATTGTTTTTTTGAGTACGAGGTATCGTTAGTCGTCGTTAACATAGTATACATTTAAAGCAATCGGGAGTTAATTAAAGCCTACGTCTGTAGGCAGGCTAGAGGTACTACTAGCGATAACTCTAGACTGGCCAGAACGGCCAGAAAGCTCCTGAAATTAGAAATATTCAACATCAAAAAGAAACTGCAGTCATCACTGGCTATGGTGACTTTAACAAAACATCTGAACAAAACATTCGACTGACTCGGTGGCTAAGTGGTTAGCGATCCTGACCTCTGAACCGAGAGTCGATCCCCACACAGGGAAAAGTTTTCTGTGATGAGTAGAATTGTTTGCTCTGAGTCTGGGTGTATAATCACATCACATCACACTATCACACTAATAGTGATGCGAAAGTATGGATGTTTGTTTGTTTATTTGTGTTTGTTTGTTCCGCTTTCACGCTGAAACTACTGAACGGATTGGGATGAAATTTGGTAGGTTGATAGATAAAGCACTCGGTTAACACATAGGATACTTTTTATCCCGGAAAACTTGAAGGTTCCCGGGGGTATGGCTAAAAAGTGAAATATTTACTTTATCACGTTTGTGCCACTTTGACGCCGAAACTACAGAATGGATTGGAATGAAATTAGGTAGGTAGATTGATAGAGCACTCGGTTAACACATAAGACACTTTTTATCCTGGAAAACTTAAAGGTTCCCGGAGGAATGGCTAAAAAGTGAAATATTTACTTTATCACGTTTGTGCTACTTTCACGCCAAAACTACTTACGGATTGGGATGTTTTTTGAAAGGTATATAGATAAAGACTCGGTTAACACATAGGATACATTTTATCCCGGAAAACTTAAAGGTTCCCGGAGGAATGGCTAAAAAGTGTAATATTTACTTCATCACGTTTGTTCCACTTTCACGCCGAAAGTACTGAACTGATTGAGATGAAATTTAGTCGGTAGATATATATAGCACTCGGTTAACATACAGAATACTTTTTATCCCGAAATACTTGAAGGTTCCCGGAGGAATGGCGAAAAAGTGAAATATTTACTTTATTAAGTTTGTGCCACTTTCACAACAAAACTACTAAACGGATTTCGATGAAATTTGGTAAGTAGATAGATAAAGCAGAGGGCTAATACATTATCCCATAAACTTGAAGGTTAAATAACAGACAATCGCGGCTCAGTGCGGCTTGCGTGGTCGCGTCGATCACGCAGGTTGCTCGGTTTTATAATTGAAAAGCATAAAATATCTATATATGTATACATTTAAAAATGTATATGTGTATGTATATCTCAGTCTCTGTTTCCCAAGATACAGGGAATCCTATTATTATTGGGGCCAGATGACCGTGTGTGATTTGTCCCAGATATTATTATTTTTTCTGACAAGTTTTATGGTTGGAGCACTAGATATGTCTGAGTGTCTCTTGTGGTTACTCTTGCCTGCCTTGAGAGCAGCGGCGTGAGCGGCTGCGCGCGCGCCGGTGTCGGGTTGCACCGGCGCCGCCGCAGGCAGCGGTGCATGACCACCTCATTATAAATGGATATGAATACCATGTCCAGTGTGGTGTGCAAACTGAATTGTAAGGTCTATAGTAGAAAGTAGAAACATGCAGACTGGTTAGACCTAAAAAGTATAACAAAAAAGTAGGTACTTTTTTGTTATACTTTTTCAAAATGGAAGGTTGTAGTTGGCATAAAAGTGTTCAGAAAAATTATTTTATTTTGTAAATTAGACATCAAAATTCAACTACTTAAACAAGAATGTGATCTCAATTGTCATTAGCTGCAGTCATTAGCAGCGTTTCTTAATTGATTGTACAACAACGTAAACACAAATGGTGCTTCCGGGCCAGACATGTACTAAGGAGTTGCTGACACCTAAATAAAGTAGAAAATGTTACATTCATGGTAGATACGTAAACTATTAAAGGTAAATTACTGTGTGAACCCTGGCCTGAGGAATATTAAATAGGATTTAAGTGTATGTACTCAAAGGTCACCAGTTTCCTTGTCAAATCTTCATTTCTGTAATGGACAGAGGCACTTGAATGGACATAAATAAAATGTGTTAAATATTAATTGTCAGCTTGTTGAGGCTGTGTGTGTGTGTGTGTGTGTGTGTGTGTGTGTGTGTGTGTAGGTTGAGTGGCCCTTCACGACCTTGCCTTGTTTAGCTACCGACCAGTGTCCATAGTGTGGCATATCACATGCAGCACCACCGACCTGCCGGCTTGCCTGTGAGGCCTGGTTAGTAATCCATCTGTCTTCAACTGCAATACAACACCCGCAGCACTACACCAGTTGTAACATATTTAATTTACTAAAGACAGTAGAAACTGTAGCTTTTCTTTTTTTATGATAGCCAATAATACAATAAGTTGGTTCTTTTTCAAATCTTCGTAATATCTGTGTGTCTTAACGATAAATAATCTTGAATAACATGTAAAAAGTGGTGCCTCTGGGGAACGAACCATGACCTATGCATGCAGTCAAGGACGCGTCAAGGGTGTGTTGCACCGCACGCACTCACCCGGCCGGGGCGCGGGCGCGGGCGCGGGCGCGGGCGGGGGCGCGTCGGCGCGCAGCGGCGCCGCCAGCAGCAGCGCGCCGCACAGCGCCAGCCGCAGAGCCGCCATCATCGCCGGCACCTCGCCGCCTCACCACCTCGCCGCCATGCCACCCGGCACTCCTTTCCGCTCGGTGTCCTCCCGCAACCGATCAATCCTTTGTTTACACCCGCGTACGCTACCACAACACGAAACGAGATCAGAATCACCGCACTCAAACACAGTCAGCACACGATTCTTCTTCCTCACTCTGTATATCTGTTTGTTTTTCAAAATTTCATTCAACACTTTGCTGTTCTCAATTTGAACTAATATTCAGAATAGTTAAACTATAGCGCGTCCTTTGACTCAACAATATTGCACCGCAGTGTCCGCAGTAAACAATCGCCGCCACCGGTCGCCGGTGGTTGTATATGTAAACTACCATTCATTCATTTATCAGCCGCTGATTGGTTCTTGAATTTCATTCAACAGATGTTAGTAGCGTATGTCGGCTTGTATATCTACACAAAAAGTTCAGATTTAGTACATTTATTCTTCATTTATGGTCCTTACTTTTTTCTGTATGAGTAGTTTCCCAGCATTCCAGATGGGTTGATCTTTTTATCACCATAAGTATAGTTCATTCCAATAAAAAAAGCAAAAGGACTAAGTATGTCAAGAGGCCCTCACATAGCTAGTTGTTTACCTTATGCTTTTTTTATTGGAATGAACTGTAATAAAAACACTCTGCCAGATGTAAAGTTTCTGAGAAAACAGTAATCTAACTTTAAATATACGATAACAACCCATATTGCCGGGACGGGATACAGGTTTCTACTCTTTTCCCATAACTCGGGAAGGTTAGGCCACACACGGGAGCCAAGTTCGGATTTTTTAAAGTGCGAGAAGTTTTACAAGTATCTGACATGGCTTATCGACTGTCAACTACATAGTAGAGTCTGGCTAGCAGCCGGCATCTACAGCTTGTGACTTGCGACGCACGGAAACAGTTGAGATCGAAATAAATGCTACTAACGGTCAAACCCATCCAGGTGGCGACCGTGTGTGTCTGTAGTCACTTAACCTGCGAGATCGACGACGTGATCACGCAAGCTGAACTGAGCTTCAACCGTTTCAAATATTTATACAATTTCTTTGTATAAATATTTGAAACGGTTGAAGCTCAGTTATATATAAAATCAATAATAAAAATGTTAAGTGTAACTTTTCCATGATTATTTGTTTTTTTTTATGAATAGTCGGAATCAGAGATCAGATATTTATGAGTTTGTTTTTGTTTTATCGCTGGCTACATTTTGTTGAGGACGACATGTAAACGTCTGGCCTGTGGTGTGGCCTTAGAACAGCACCACCCTTTCTCTTCCTGAGGGTGTCGTAAAAGGCGACTGAGGGATCCATAAACCGGAGAATGGGCAGCAGCGTCTTTTCCGCGTACCATGTACACCACACTGCGATCGCCAACCCTGCTAAGCGTGGCCTTTACGGCAACCCAAATATGATAAGAAACTCAAAAAAGGCTCTTAGTCCCCGGCAGCCCCGCTATTCCTGATTCGGGTAGCGGCCACGGTAACGGCGGGGCATGGGGTGCGAATAATCTCCTACAGAGGCCAGGCTACCAAAACCAAAGACTTTTGGCCACAACACGCGCACACTGCGGACAGACGAGAGACTCGCTGAACTGGAGGAGGAATTTAACAGGCTACGGACGGCACCTCGGGTTTCTAGTCCTATGCACTCCCACTTCCGCTAACATAGCTGTTAACATGCGTGGTAAAAATGTATACACTACTCAACTGGACGAAACGATTTATTTGCTTACTAGTGCTGCCAAGGTATGCATGTCTTTGTGGCTGGCAGGCGAACTTGGTTTGGATTTACTATACCTAGGGACTTTTGTACTTCGACTGTATGTAAATAGAGTAATGTGAATCCGTAAATCAAAGAATGACCATGTCGCCATATCTTAGGGTTTCATAGAACTAAAAAAAAATATATTAAAAAATACCGCTTTCCGCATACTAAAACTTGGGTGCTTGCTATCAACGTCCTACACGGTCACTATACATATAATTAACAACGTTAAAGGATTTGTCACACTAGATATTGTTCATATCTAATGCGGGCTGCGATCACTTTGACCTAACCGCAAACCGTATCCAGTGAGTGTGACAAATTCTTAACCTGCGGCGGACGGCGTACGCTAGATTAGCTATTCTATTCTATTTTTTTATTTGGAATTCCACATCTCATTTAAGGAGTGATTTTGCCAATGTCAAGTGAAAAATGAGAGAATCTTCAATTAAAAAAAAATGGCGATACGCCAATGTCAAGTGAAAGACGCGGCTCTAAGGGTGATGGGCACTTAAAGACGCTCCACGTGGTGATGGTGGTTTGCAGCTGAAACTCGGAAAACAAAGCTGTCTCCCGAGTTAATCCTCTTTTTATGACTGCTTATCACTGAATCGGAATCACAACTATTTTCCCATCACAAAAATAACGTTGAGACTACTCTAAAATGGAAGTAATTAAAAAATTAACTCAGCAGACGTGTGCTCGGCACAAGTCCCGGCAACCAACCGCTAGATTAGCTATACATTTGTTTTGGAATAAATTTTAGGAATGTTCTGGCAATACTCAACTGTCTATTCTATCAAATCAATGTCAAGTTGACATTTTACTGCATGATTTTATTCCTGTTTTCTTTTCTCGTCGCCAGAACTAAAAATTCAAATTCTCCCTTTATTTTCGCTTTACGTCGTTTGATAAGCACAGTACGTAACTATTTTAAAGCGTAATTTGATCTAAACATCACACTACAGTAAACATTTTTTGGTCAGTGAAGTTATGTAATTGGTGTAGAGTGGAGGTTATTATTTGTTTTGGTCGTCAGCACGAGCGCACGGCGCGATGGGCGGGCACGGGCACGGGCACGAGCCGCCGTACACGGTGCCGCACTACAGCACCTTCAAGGTGGAGGGCGTCAAGCAGCTGGAGGAGCTGGAGCGCGCGCTCGCCAAGCACGGCCTGAAGGACCCCTGGATCAGGTCGGTACTGGGTGCATTGTTCAGCCCGTAGCTAAGGAAAAATATATCTACCCATTGCACGATCCATATTACTGTAGCCTTCTAGAGTATGTCACATAGCTAGATGTGGCTACTTACTCGGCTGACTTAGCAACCTACACCAATATCACATCATCTGTGTAGCTTTTAAATTTCATGTGTAGAATGTTTGCGTAACATGTACTGGGTCTGGAAGAAATGTCCTTTAGAGATAAGACTTAAAAGAAGTTGTAAGCTGCTTAGTTATCAATACCACCTAATATAAATGTTTGCAATGCCAGTCCTGAATTCCATATGAACCAGGCACCAGCTGATGTAATGGTTTTTTGTTAAATGTGTTTGATAATGCTTTTTAATAGGAAAAACAAACAGGCAAGTGTGAGTTTCACTTCTGCACTAAGGGTTCCGTACAAATTAGGGATGCAACGATTCGGCCATTACGATTACGATTACGATAACGATTCGAATCGTTATTTATTACGATAGCCGATGCATTACGATTATCCCAGAAAACTTAAAAAATATTCAATGTAATAAATCACAAATCTTGTTGTTTTGGCATTATTATAATAGCAACAAGGCATAAATATAATTAGGAACAATTTTTTTATTATTATTTACAATAACAATTTTGCAGTCCTCGGAAGATGCTATTCAGTATCGGCGACTTAATAGACAGATCTACAAGTCCCTCACTCGAGACTTCATGCCTCTTTTATACAAATCGTATTAAAGAGACGATATACAGCGAAATAAGGGCTCAAAAGTATTCGCATGGGATCTGTCTATTGATCAAAGCCAACTCTGACCAAGCTGAAGATTGAGGATGGCAGAACCGTATCGTCCAAGCCTGAGCTATTGGAAGAGGTCTAGAAGTTCTACCGGCAATTATACACGACCGCACGCTTATCTGTCAGTAATTTGGCTAAAGACCCGAGAGCCACATTGCCCGGACACTATACTGAAGATATCCCAGACGTCAGCCTGTGCGAGATTAAAATGGTTCTAAAATAGCTTAAGAACAACAAGGCACCGGGTGATGATGGAATTACGGCTGAGGTTTTGAAAGTCAAAGTCAAAGTCAAAGTCAAAATATTTTTTATTTAAGTAGATGCTGTACGCATACTTTTAAATCGTCTTTTTTTTTCTACCTAGTACAAAGTTCCTACCACGCGGAACTTGTGGAAAGCAGGTGGAAAACCGGTACTTCAAGCTCTTCAGAAGCTGTTTAATTCCGTCATGCTCGAGGGACAATCGCCTACAGTGGTGGTGTTCTTCTTCAAAAAGGGCGATAAGACCCTGCTAAAAGCTATAGACTCATCTCACTTCTGAGCCATGTCTACAAGCTGTTTTCGAACTCCAGCCTCCAGGACAAGCTGGTTTCCGAAAAGACCTCAGTACCATTAGACAATATACATTTGCTGCCGCAGATTATACTGAAGACCGAAGACTATAATCGGCCACTATTCTTGGCGTTTGTGGACTATGAGAAAACCTCTGATTCAATCGAGACATGGGCTGTATTACAGTCTCTCCAATGGTGCCAAATCGGTCCGCCAGGCGGCCTGCCTCCAGGATCACAATTCGAAACCTATCCGGCTGTAGCATGGGGTGAGACAGGGAGACGTTATATTTCTGAAACTGTAAGAAGTTTTCAAACTTCTGGACTGGAGAGGACTCGGCATTAATATCAACGGCGAGTACATCACTCACCTTCGATTCACTGACGAATCGTGGTCACGATTGAGACCTTGAAAGACCTAGGCGCAATGCTCGATTGACTCAGTAGAGCCTCCCAAGTGGGTATTAAAATGAACATGGACAAGACGAAAATTGGTTCCAATGCAATAAAGTATATGGAAATGAAAATTATGTAAAATGTCTGTGTTACACCTACTCCTCTGAAGGTTGGAGACTCTACACTCAAAGTTGTTGACGAATATGTACCTGGTACAAACAGTCCTGCTAGGTAGGTCCAACTTCGAAAAAGAGATCAATCCGACTCGGCTGGGCAGAGCTCGGGAAGCTCCGCAATATCTTCGCGTCTAAAATACCGCAGTATCTCAAGACTAAGGTCTTTGACCAGTGATGACATATGGAACTGAGACATAGTTGCTTACTATGGGCCTCGTAAGAAGGCTCAAGGTCACCTAAAGGGCGAAGGAGCGTGCTGTGCTTGGAGTTTCCCTACGTGATCGAATCAGAAATGAGGAGATACGTAGAAGAACCAAAGTAACTGACACGGCTCAGAGAATCCTTAAAATTGAAAGAAATGGCAGAGGGCGGAGCTCATAACTCGTAGAGCAGATGACCGTTGGGGCATTAAAGTTCTCTAGTGGCGCCCGCGCACTGGAAGACGCAGAGTAGGCAGGCCTCCCACTCGGTGGACCTTTTACCTGGTGAAGGTTGCGGGAAGCCTCTGGATGTATGCAGCGCAGGACCGGTCGGTGTGGAGATCCTTGGGGGAAGCCTTTGTCCAGCAGTGAACGTCTTTCGGCTGATGATGACGATAACATAAATTTCAGAAATTATAATTCTAGCTTCTGCATACGACTTTGTCTGCGTGGACTTCCGAATTGTTACTTACTGGGATAAAAAGTATCCTTTGTGTTAATCCAGGTAGTTAATTATCGCATCAAAAACATAAATGTGAAAATGGGAGCCAAGTTCAATATTATGATATGGTGTGGTTGTCAACTTTACTGAGAAAAGAATTGCGATCTAAATGGATGCCAAGTTCTGTAGATAATCCTGAAATTTATTTATAAGAATGTATAACATTCTTAAGTAAAAAAACACAATTTCTTGTTTTTTACTGCTACAACAATGTTTGCTAATTAAAAATATGACTTTCTAAGTTTAAATAGTAGAATTATTTACACAAAGCAAATAACTTATGATCTGTTTAACCTCAACTTTGACTTGGCTAGTTTTCACATACTAGTCATCTTAAATTTGGTTTATCAACGTATCATCTTTATGTTATACGCAAGTTCTTATTTTTATACTATAAGGTTCTATTCTTCTGAATATTTCACGTGCTGGTAAAAACTAGCCAAGTCAATGATGAGGTTAAACAGATCATAAGTTATTTGCTTTATGTAAATAATTCTACTATTTAAATTTAGAAAGTCATATTTTTAATTAGCAAACATTGTTGTAGCAGTAAAAAACAAGAAATTGTGTTTTTTTACTTAAGAATGTTATACGTTCTTATAAATAAATTTCAGGATTATCTACAGAACTTGGCATCCATTTAGATCGCAATTCTTTTCTCAGTAAAGTTGACAACCACACCATATCATAATATTGAACTTGGCTCCCATTTTCATATTTATGTTTTTGATGCGATATCATTACTTTTTGTGAGTACATTTATTAATATTATTTAAAAGTGATTTACTAATAATAATAAAAACCTGCGCTTACGCTGTCACACGCAGGACACTTCATACCAATTTCGCGCCATTGTTTACTACATAGACATTCATGTTTGTACACATGTAAATGTGTAAAACTTTTAGTGCTTGATCTGATAAGTGTACTTAGTAGGACAATTTTCATGTTCTACCGGCAGCTGTAGGAGCCTATGTATTGTGAGTCAGTTTATATTAAAAGCGGCAATGCCAGTGGATGCAGCTACTGCAAGTAATTTGTTCATTCGCTTCGTAACCCAACTTTTAATGGTATTGATATAACCTTTTTCCTGTGCCGTCTGTCCTACTAGCAAATTCTCCAAAACTGCAGTTTTGTCTAACAAAGTCTTACAAATTATATCGAAAATACGTTTCTGGTCTAACATTTAGACCTTTTATCATTTGTTCGAGCTCATTTTCTGATATGAAATCTTTGGCATTTCTGAAATCTTCCATTGCATTTACAGTTTCAACAGGTCAGAAGTCCAACGGGTTCTCTAGACCGTCATCTTCGTGATCATGTTCCTGTCGATTTCTTTTAATTTCTCCTACTTTTTCTGCAATCATTTCGAATTCTCTGTATTGTCTAATGTCACTGACATAAGTACATTATCCCTTACATACTAAATCAACACAAGATATCTCTTCTACTTTGGGCATGGCAGCACCCACCGAATATTATCATTATCAGTTACAACTTACAACAGTACACCTACTGGCTACTATGTGTAACTGTGCTCTGTTTGAAAGATATAATTTTTCTTAAGTTATATACCTACTGCAGAAGATGTGTTTCACCCCGTAAGGAATCGACCAACCGGTAGGCCGGTATAGAGGGCGGCTTCAGTGAGAAAACTCTTGGTTCAAACCAACATGGGCAACTTTATATTTATTATATTTTTAGCTTATTGTTAGTAATAATGAAATGCTAACATATATTTTTATTCTGTTTATATTAAATGAATTAAGTTTATATGTAATAGTTTTTATTTAAATATTTAGTAGCTAGTGCTTTTATTACACAGGTTTTTTTATACAATTCCAAGAATCTTTTATTTTTGTTTCATTCCAAGAATCTTTTATTTTTGTTTCGTCTTGCTATTTTCCTGTTTTCCATTTACTAAATTGTATAATATTATCTTTATTTCACCATTGCCATAACAATTTCGATAGCTTACTTAATATAGGAGTCGCACATGTAACGCGCAGGTGCGAGTTCGAGCCCCGCGATAAGTTACTTTTTGAGCCTTTTTTTATTTTTTTAACACATGGTTTTTTTTAATTTTTCCGTTATCAGTACATGAAATACTAGCCGCACACCAAATTTAAAGCTCGTAGCCTTGCTAGAAGTACCTTAGCTTTTTGATGACGGTGAGTGTGTCTTTAAATCATAAAAATATTGTTTTGAAAAAAAAATTGTTAGAAATTCAGTGTTTTCTGATTTTTTCCTTTGCATACACACAATTACCTAGCTTGATGCAAAATTTGAACTTTCTAGGTCATCTGGAAGTGGGTAAGCTTTTTGATCTATATGTCAGTGAGTCAGTCAAAAAAATTACGATTTTCGGACGTTAAAATCTATACCAACCGTTTGAGCTGTGTTTATAAAATTTTGAGTGCTCGTTTATCTAGGAAGTCTTAATACATAAACCAAATTTGGTGTGTTTATGTTAAATAGATTTTGAGTTATGAAGGTGACAAAAGTGGCTCCAAATGGTTCGTGTAATATTACACACGGAGCTACTCGCCAGTTCGTTTTTGACGTGAACTTGGCTGGACACGCTCCGCGTTTCTAGATCTGTGTACCAAACTTCATCTATAGCCATTCAATCGTTTTTGTGTATAATAAACATACAAACTTTCAGATTTATTATATTATAGTTGTGATTATAGTAGGATACGTTTTATTATACACTTAGGCTGCGTTGCAAAACGACTTCGTGATCCGTGTAATGTATAACATGAGACAGCACTGCAGACTTCAGACAAGTAAAACCTAACCCGTTTTGTAAAGGGGCCTTGAAAGATGGTCAAAACCTTTTTATTTTTGTTCTAGAGCCAAATGGTATGTTATGTCGTTTTTTTAATAATTGTAATCGTAAACATTTTTACTACGGTGCACTGCATCGTTATTAATCGTAAAAATTACGATTACAGATGCATAACGATGCACCGCTTCGTAATCGTTGCATCCCTAGTACAAATAAACAATATTGAGGATTTTATTTTTAGACCATAGATATATTTAGGGTAGGGTTAGGGTTTTCTGTAATCTAAATGTAATATAAATAACTATTTTCTGTATTTGGGATGGTCATTTTTTAACTGTTTATTTTAAAATTATATAATAAAAACATATTTCAGATCCTTACAACAAGCGCCTTCATTTGATATGTCGAACAGTAGTCTGCAAAACTTTTTGTATTTTTTTTTTTCATTTGCCTTCACACTCAAAATTCATTTATTTAGGTTACACATCCATGTTTGGGTCACAGAAATCTGTATATGTAGTAAGTTTCAACAATTGGTCTAGTAGATTCGGAGCAATTGGCTGTAACAGAAAGACACAAGTGATGCTAAAAGGGTTCCTTTTATCCTTTTGACGTATGGATAAAAATAGATTTTCGAAAAGTTGTGCTACACAAATTGTTTCAAATTTTTTTTTGTCTTATCTATCAGTATATATCTGCCACTGTCAAAGTTAAACATTTTCCACAAGTAGTGCTGTTTACCAAGATGATATTGCAGGAACGAGGCCTGGCGCTACCACCCGGGCTTCGGCACCAAGCTGCAGCGCGCGCGCAACCTGTTCTTCCGCGGGCTGCCGTGGGGCGCCGCGCTCACCGTCCTCGTCGTCGCCACCGACAAGCTCATGGGCGGCGGCGACGACCACCACTCCCACCACTAGCGGTAGTGCCGCGCATTCTGATGGTGCATGCTCGGCGAGAGTTACAATACAACCAGTGCAGTGTGGTCAGGGTTTATACTCTCTAATGAATAATAATAGTGAAGTTGTCTAACATCTCAGCCTTGGCCGGGTTGCACTATTATAGTTATAATTAATTATTTAGCTTATTTTGTTAAAATAAAAACTATGGTGTATTTATAAACAGAGTTTTATTTGAACTTTCAGTCTTAACAATAATAGCAATAATAATAATATAATGCTAGTACATGCATTTGGAATAACAATACAAAAGTACTCGAACGTTATTAGAGTTTGGCTCGCGACGGCGCGGGCTCAGGTGGTGCGCGGTTTGAGGTCGTCGAAGCACGGCCGCAGGTAGATGTAGTTCTTCTTGTTGGGGTTGAAGTGCTCGTGCCCCTGGGACACAGATGGAAACTCATTGTTTTCGTTTATCCATAGAAATTACATGACACACACATACATTCAAAACTTCGAAGATGCTTTTGTCACTAAATTACAGTGTTAGAAGTGGTTGTGATCTTACATGCTTATTTATGTATTCAGAACTTAGGAAACTGTTATATACAAAGGCTTAATTCATAAGAATCGAGCCTGTTCATTTCAACTGAATTATAAGTTTGAAAGGAGACAACTTCTTGTATTGAATCAAAAGATGAAGAAAAAGTTTATAAAGGAGTGGCAAACATCCCGGCGGCGCGGCGCTGGTACTGACCTTGGACCAGTCGTAGCCGACGGCGTAGGCGAAGATCTGGCCGCTGTGGTTGAAGGCGCACTTGGTGAGCGGCTGGTCGAGCGGTTCCGAGGACTTGAGCTTGGTGCGCGCGTCCTTGTCCCAGAAGCTGTAGGTGCCGTCCGAGCCCACCGTGGCCAGCGTGCCGTGCGCCGGGTGGAACGCGATGTCGTTCACCGCGTAGATGTCCTGCCGGTGCCCGCAGTGTCAGTGGTGGGATGTTACACAGACAAAATATTGGCCAAGAAAATACACTCACAAATAATATGCCATAAATGCTGAGATTGTATGAACTGGCCTAGACAAACCTTATAAAAAAAAACTAAAACCCGACTGCATTAAAATGTATCCTATATTCCTATATCAATCTGGGGATCATTCGAAAAACATAACCCTCAGTCTGGAGCAGTCGGGTAATTGATTAGATCAGTATAAAATAAGATAATGTGTTATGTGTATTTGTATTGTAGTCAATAAAGAGTATTTGATTTGATTTGATTTGATAAGATAAAAACAAAACTATCCAGATTTACTTGTGCGTTGTACGAATTAAAAAAGTGCTCTGACCTAAAGACCGCGATGACCGCCTATTACGCATACGCACACGCTTGGCTTCAGTATGGCATCGTTTTATGGGGTAACTGTACCAATATAATTAACTTGTTCCGCTTACAGAAAAGATGTATCCGAATTATAGTCAACATAGATTCAATGGAAAGCTGTAGACCATATTTCAAAAAACATAAAATTCTAACCTTAACGTCTATATACATACTAGAAGTTAGTATATTCGTTAAAAAGAACTTACACCTCTTCCCAGTATATTCTCGGCCAGAAAATTTAAGACCACACACTAAGCTAGCCCTACCCCTAACAAAATTGAAAATTGTATCTTCCGGTCCATTTTCCATGTGCACGAAAATCTACAATAAAATTCCGAAAGCAATTCAAGATGAGAACAATATAAATAATTTTTAAAAATGTTTAAATAAAAGGAACACCTAGTCGAAAAATGTTTTTACACGCTGCAGGAGTTTTTTGAAGATAAATGATTAAATATAAATTATCAAATATAAAATATAAATTATAAAATTTAAATAGATTTTCCAGAATATATATGATTGTTTATTTATATTATAAAATAATTTTATTAATCTAATAATGTTACTAAATATTTAATTTAATTTTAAAATATGTAAATAATTTATAATTATAACTAAAATTCATTGCCATGCCCTAACTTATATACCCTAACGTATATCTAACTTGACATGCAGTCAAGGAAGGGGCCTATGCGCTGACCTGGAAGCCGGCGGTGGTGCCGGTGGAGCGGTGGCACTTGAAGGTGAAGTTGTCCTTGGGGTTGGTGGGGTTGACGTACTGGATGGCCACGCGGCCCTCGACGCTGCCCAGCGCGAAGCCCGCCGGCTGCTTGGTCTTGCGGTCGCGGAACACGGCCACGCAGCGGTGCTGGTGCTTCAGCGGCGACTCGATGCGCTTCAGCTCCGCCGGCTTGCCCTCGAGCGAGTACAGGCACACGCCGCGGTCCGCCGTGCCCACCACCGCCATCGGGTAGTCCTGTGCAGGCATGGGGCGTCACTATACAGCTGCCGACAGCGGCGCGAGGGCGGCGGGGGAAAGGGGGAGGGGGCACACTCACCACGTCGGCGCAGTAGCAGCGCTCGGAGAGGTTCATGGCCATGATGGGCGCGGCGCTGCGCGTGTCCCAGAACTGGAAGTCAACGGGTAAATAAATTAATCATAATGCTCCCTGCTCATGGTGACGAGACGCAAATTATACTATACATAAAAAAAACTGTACATGGATTTCAGCACTGAGTAGCGTACCTTGAGCGTCTTGTCCCAGGAGGCGGTCATGAGGCAGCTGTAGTTGGGCGCCTTCACCCAGTGGCAGGTGCGCACCGGCGCGTCGTGCGCCGCCACCTGCGACCACACAGAAATGTCTGTTACACGGCAGAGAATTTACAACCAAATATATCACCAAGTATTATAACCAAATAATAACGACATTATTAACTAATTATTAATTATCTGTGGTGATGTCTATTGGCTAATAATAATAACAACTTTTATTTGGGACCAAAGGAATCCATAGAATGGTATAGTAAAAATTTGTACTTAATATCTATGTTGGTATGCTAGTGAAGATTACAGGTGTTTAATTATTTTAAATATCAAGTGATTGCCCCACCCAGTATTTTTGAATGGGACAATCAAATCTGGCAGCGATCATCTCCAGGATGCTGTTACGATAATACATCAATACAACTTTTGAAAGCAGTGAGTAGTAATCATTTCAGAAGATAAAAACAATTTTCAGTGCATATTACTCACAACTGTTACTTACTGTATTTGTTAATTGCCCTGCCCATTTAATATATGAAACTCTGCATTCAAGTAAGCAACAACACACTTACCTGCACTGTCTGATTGGATGCCAGGTCCCAGCACTTGACACTCTTGTCTGTGGAAGCCATGAACACCTTGGATCCATCCTGTGATAGCATAAAAATACTCAGCTTGGGTCCATTTCAATAAATTAATTAAAGGACCTAGTCTGGGAGGTGGCTTACATCGTGCCACGCCACATCAAGAACCGGTCCATCCATGGATTGCACTGCTTTAGGCACCGTCTTGCCAGAACTTTCCACTTCCCAGCATCTCACCTGTAAAAAATGCATTCATACTTTACACTCAGATCTGCAGAGATTCAACATTTCTAAACTGGACTGGAGCATTGTATCATTTATTGAATTGTAAGGCCACGGCCCATACAGTTGCTAGGACCAACAGAGCAAGACCAAAGGTGTGCTATTGTGTGCAGAGAGACACCATACCTCACCAAACTGAGACCCACAAATGCTATGACAAGCAATAAATTTGAATTAAATTGAGTCTTGACTCTGTTTAAAGCCCTATGATGATTTGTGTCTGGGAAGTGGCACCTTTTTAACACAAGGCTGTGCTGACTTTTGCACCTTGGTGGCACAAGAACAGCATTGGGTGCTATGGGTCTGCTACTTGTTTGGCTGCTTCAATTGAACTTTCCACATCTCCATGGACACATGCAGGCGCAACACTAGCCAGAGGATACATAATTCTGATGGAACTTGATTTTAGGGAGACCACAATTATTCGTGATGAGCCCTTTAAAGCTGTATCAACAGGATTGGTGCGGCGTCAATTAATGAATAAAGCGTGTAAACAAAGTGCCGGCTGACCCGACAGTCCCAGCTGCCGGCGATGAGGAAGGTCTGCGGTACGGAGGGCGGCGAGAACTCCAGCGCAGACACCGTGTCGTCGGGTGGAGACGACACCTCCAGGTCCTTGTTGGGGTTGGCGCCGCCCGCGCCCAGCTGGCTGAACATCGCGCGCGCCTAGCACTGCTCCGCTACCGCACAATCCGCGCAACCGGCGTTTGCTGTAACCACTAGTATTAGCTATCACGAAGTTTAGAAACGGTTGAGGTGCACTTAAGACTATTGGAAGGTAATTGACTTGATCAAGTAAGTGAATATTACAAAAAAAAAAAAAAAAGTTTTCGGGTTCAAAGCAATGACATAGGAGATAATGGACATGGCATACCTACAGAAAAAGCGTGCATACCTAAACTTGCTGAGAAACGAAAATGGTCGTTCGGCATAGTGCAAACCCATTATATGAGATATGGTTTTATCGATATCACCGGCATGCAGAGAATGAGCGTCTATTTTTTTTGTACTCTACTCGTACATAAATCGCAACTGATGGCGAACTTTCGATTATTTTATTATTATTTGACGATAATGGTCAAAATTGACTAAACTAGAGATGGGCAATAACAGATTAACGAAATGAAACAAGAAATTAATTATATTGGTTTTATCAGTTAATTAGTATGTAAATGGTCTGTAATCACCAATATAATTACTATCTACTGTGTCTTTTACACTTAAACAATTAAAGGCAAAAAGTAGGAGACAGAAGATGTGAAATGAGTGTAGATGGCTCGTGTCTTGCAGCGCTATAGGTGTAGGTATTCAAAATAAAGATAAATATTCGGAACTGTATTTTAATTTACAGCTTGGCCGTAAAGAGTTGAAAAAAAATTAATGATAGCGCTGTTGGATGCGAGCAGCACAGGACCGGTCGGTGTGGAAATCCTTTGGGGAGGCCTTTGTCCAGCAGTTGACTTCTTTCGGCTGATGATGATAATGGCGCCACTATCGCTTACATTCCAACATTTAATACTACAATCTAAATTAATTTAATACTTGCAGGTTTTTAATATAAAATAAAATTACTTTTCATCATTGTATTCAATAGTTTGTTTTCTGCATCCCTATAACTATATGAATGGGAAAATAAACAAGCCTAGGACATTTAAAGAAAATTTATTTAGTTTTATTCACATAAACATTCTGGTCGAAATAAATAACTTGATGATTTACACCTGATATGGCATCAACATTGTCATCTTCAGAATTTGAGCTGCTGTCACTGCTTTCCTTGGTGCCACTGGGTACGAATCCTTTAGCTGTTCCAGGACGTACAATAATACAATGTTTTCCTCTTAAAACATCATGCTTAATGCCTTTCAGATTTTTCTGTAATCAGAATTTAACATTATATTTAGGAAGAATGCCGTGCCTGACGAAATTGATCAACATTATTAAGTCGCGCTATGTATATGTATCGCGCTTATCCACTTTTTTCCATATTATGTAAACAGAACAACGAAGAGCATTTCGAATCGTCGGCTACCAGGATATTTCAGATCGGCTTGACTCCTTGGCGCTGCGTAGAGATGTAGCCTCATGTAGGGGTGTCTATGGGCGACGGTAATCGTTTACCATCAGGTGATCCATCTGCTCGTTTGCCACCTCTGCCATAAAAAAAATGTAAACAGAAATAACTGAGGGATTATATGACTGACTGTAAATTTGTGAATAAAATTCACCACTGACAACACTCTTAATCATTAAGTACTAACGTGGGTAGGTATACTTACCATTAAAAATCTTAATGGTACAGCTTCATCATGCAATGTTGTTTTGTCCAATGTGCGGTAAACATGATTCATGGAAATGAAGCGAACAGATGTTGATGGCTTTTGATGATGTTTTCTATGCCAATTGCTGCCAACCACTTTTTCTTTTTATATTCACTTCGGGGAAGCCTAAAAAAAATATATGTACCTAAGTAACTTTTTCTAAAATTCATCATCATCCTACATAAATATCGATGTCTAAAAGAGTCCCGAAGAACAACACTAGCCACGTTAGAGCCGAAAAATATTTTAATAAAATAAAGTTAAAAGACAGACTGAAATTATATTGAAAAGCTACTTTCGGTTATTTATATCGCTTATCTTCTGCATTAAGACAAATACGTAATTTAGTTTGTGAAAATAAGGTATATTTCAACAAGATAACAATACGTACCGGTGCAGTGTAATGTTCGGCCGATTTCGGCTCATTTTGATGCCACATCCTGTAACACTACAATTAGGCATCTTAATTACTGTGTTGTTTCACTTAATTTATTATTTTCGGATGCTTTGTTTAACCATATTTAACAATTTTCAATTAAAACACTCGCGAGCGAAGGCACTTTGACAGCTTATGTACCAGTGACACCGAGAAACGAGAATGGCGAATCGGCCGCAAATAGGTATTTTGCTGACGTCACGAAAACAAAGTTGCCATTTTGTAAAGGACAAAAATATTGTTGTCCTTTTTTTACTGAGAAGAATTACATAAGTTAGAAAGAAATAAAAGTATATTTTAGAATTCGCTATCAAAATGGCCCATATTTGTATAACTGATTGTTCATATAGACAAATATTTCATGTCCTCTAGTTTCTTTGGTCTGAGGTTCAAAGGATTACGCAGAGGTTGTGTTATTTTAGTTTGACAGTTAAATGAGTGAATGATTGAGTGAATGAATATGGCCCCGTTCCAGAGCTTTATCTGGGGTAACACCACAAAACACATAGATACAGAAGGTCTACTCAATACGCTCACAAAAATCCTAAGCATATACATGCCTATAGACGTATACGGTCGTTGTAGGCAAGATCACGTACTGTGCGATCGTGACCTTGCCTCGAACGACCGTATATTTCTATAAGCATGTATATGCTCACGATTTTAGTGGTTCGTATTAAGCGGACCTTCTGTGTCTATTTTGTGGTAACACGCACGAGTGTTTACGAAGATATTTTGGAAAACAAACTATTTAAACAGAACCTGTGCTTTCATAAAAGATGGTGAAAGTGATTGATTTTTAGGATTTTTACCAGTTTTTACTCTAATAGTGGGAAATCCTATAGCCTATAGAAAATAATTTAAAGGGTGAAATGGATAATAATTATTATTGTGTGTTACATTTTTACCAGGCCCCGGACATTCGCGTATACAATTGAGAAAGACATATAAGGTAGGTACTTACGACTGGGTTACCATCTGTTCACAAAAAACTCCCTTTTTACTTATTTTGATGTGGATCTGTTTACATCGTTTTTTTAGGCGCGACGTACACTCAATCTGAGGAGGTTGATGTATGATAAATGATAATATAATATCGACCGTAACGCCACTCATTTTAAGTTCAGATCAATGTGGGTACCACCGCGGCGGTTACGTCAAGGCCGAACGCAAAATTCTCGAGATTTCGATGTTTTTATTACTTTTCTTGGCTTTCAAACAAGTTAAAAAAAACCGTTCAAGGTAAATTGAAGGTATTAAAATGGCCGATTTTTGTGTGTTGGTTTCAACATAAACAAATATTGAGTTTCCAAGAGAATTTGTAATTAATGCAAAATACAGGGTTTACACATTTTTTTTCATCAAAGTTTTTGTGATTTTTATGATTCTGTTCAAGGCAATTTGTTTTTTATTGTTTCAAGTATGTTATAACAGAAGTGTAACAGGGTGTAACAGAAGTGTGTGACAATACTTCAAGGTTGGCTTTTACCCATCAAACTGAACAACTTTTGTTCTACAACTTTGTTGAAATCGCAAAAAAATTTTTGGACTTTTCATACAAACTTGGTTCGCCAGCTGATCGATTTGTATGAAAAGTCCAAAAAAAATTTTGCGATTTCAACAAAGTTGTAGAACAAAAGTTGTTCAGTTTGATGGGTAAAAGCCAACCTTGAAGTATTGTCACACACTTCTGTTACACCCTGTATATTCTTCCAGGGTGATAGCTTTAACCATTATTTTAAGAATTTAAATTGAATATTGCGATTTGGCGATACTTAACGCCTTGAGGGAAATAATAAAGGTTCCAAAAAACAAATGAACTTGCAGCTAAGCTGCATTAAAATAAATTATCGAAAAATTAACACAAAATACAGCGAAACATAATTTCATATTTAACAAACAAGCACAAGTCTGTTCTAATTACAATTCAACGAAAGAAAAACTGCACTTCCAAATAAAATACTAAACTTCCGACTAAATTATTGCGAAAAACATGTTCCGATAATATAAACGTTTTCCTACGCTCTGTAAAAACGATCTTTATTTCTATTGTTGGTTATGGAATAACTTTTTTTACTCTCAATTGTAATGAAAACAACTACCCGCGGCGGCGCACTGTTGGCTGAGATTCGTCTTTCATAGACATTCAGCATTTTTTCTTACATATATTATATTTATTTTGCTCGAAATGGGCACTATAGATCATGCTTATGCACACTTATATTGAAAAAATTATATAGTCTTGTTTCCAATTAATAAGATTTTTATTCGAAAAAAAGGATCTAGCCGGTTAAGCATATGGAAACTGCACTCGCGTCTGATGAAGGATTTTTACCTTGTTTTTATTGTTTTTCATCTAAAATAGCCATACACTTAATCTCACACCCCTAACCCCTATAGTAAGGAAATAATGGGGGTGACAACCCTTAACGAAATTTTTTTTTTCTCAGTACCTATTCAAGATATCTTCATGAAATTGAAAACACACATGACTATCGATAAACTAATTATTCTATATTTTTTTTAGAATTTTTGCAATATTAGAAACTGTAAAAAATGGGAAGTATATTTTTTGGGGGTGGTTTTTTATACCAACCCCTAAAGTGACACCTAACAAAAAAATATATCTTATTTGTTAATTAGTTAGCTATTACATGTAGAAGTTACAAAAGGATCGAATTGGTGGAACATAGCTTAAAAAAAATCTATTCAAGTATGTAGTTATATGAAATAATGTATTATAATTAATTCAATCATACAAAATATGAACATAATCACGGATAACGTTATTATACTGAACATTCAATCATCGTCACTGTTTTCTTCAATAGTAGTCGTTATACCAGTCGCATCAAACATGGAGGTCAATATTTCAGCTGGTTTTATAATTTTTGATTTATAACGAGCGTGTGCTAAGTAGTAAATAACAGTGGCTACATGAGCGCAAAAGCCCACTGTTCTGTTCCCATTTGCACAATCACAAACATATCTTCGAATTCCTCTGTAGGTGGTTGAATTTGGCTCATACTCGATAAAGCAATTATATGTCTTGCTGTTAATATGCCTTGACCGTACCCTTACTTTTATAATATTTTCGCGATCTTCTAAAAATTCAAGGTTTAATTCGTTGTCAGTTATTATTTCAGCAAGATAACATACTGCTTGTGATAATTGATAAGTGCCAGTAAATAATATTTTAAGGTCAGTTTCACTCTAGTTGAAGTTAAGTTGACTAGTTGAAGATAATTTCTTAAAAAGCTTTCTACGCCGATTTAAGTTCTCATTTTTAACTAATTCTTGCATTGTATTCTGCTGATTTCGACGCTCCTTCATAAAAGCAATAATAGTATCAGCAAGTTCGACATCAGAGTTCAATCTTTTACCAAAAGTGTTATTTAAAAATCCAGCGATTCTGCACAATGATTTTGCCAGAGGTAAAAGCTTGTTGTCCAGAACATTATGTAATAAATGGTATTTTTTACCAATAGCACCATGTACAGCTTCAACAGGCCAACGTACCTTAGTCACAAATCGTGATGCATTTGCCTCTTCTACTGTTAATTGTCCTCTTTTTCCCTTCAAAGCTGGCATAAGTACACGGTAACCCTGCTCTTTTAAAAAATCGACCACGTGACGGAAACCGCGATCAACAATGCAGATGTCACCTGGTTGTAGAAGCGTTTTGAGTCCGTTAGGTTCCTCTAATATACTTTTCATTATACATGCGTCGTTCATCGTTCCATTGTAGGGACCTGCTATGTTAACTATATAGCCATTTGTTGTACAAATGGTAAAGGGCTTACAGAGTGGTGTTTTCTTTTGTCCAATGTAAGATTTTCTTTGGTAAACATTGTTCCTACTTTTTTCGTGCCTAATATAAGTTCCGTCAAAAATTAAACCAAGAGAAGTTTCTCCAAATCCGAGTAGATCTTTTGCGAGATAAGATGTTTCATTATTAATAAGATCTTGTCTACTTTTTGCATTTATTCCAAAATGAGCCGGTAAAATATTTTTTTCGAAACTTTCGATTACCTGATGGAAATAATCTGAGACTTGTTGAGGATATTTTAATCCTAATATTTTCTGAATTATGTCGTTTGAATTACCAGTTCTGAATTTAACTAAAAACACTACCAATGCTTGTATTACTGACCGTTCATCACTATCTCTCACTCATGCTAGTAAGCATTCCCGCTAATTGAATAATATTTTGCCATTTAAGACCTGTGTATGTAAATATTTCTTCTTCGGAAACACAAAATCCGCCAACTCTATTGTGTAGTGTTAGACCAACATTATTAGCTAAAAGATTTAAAAACTGGAATACTTCGCCTTTTTCTAAGAAACTATGATTAGAATAAAGTCGTAATAGCTGTAAATCATCGTCAAAGAATCGATTTCTTATCAAATGGTTTGGGCAACATCTGTTTCCTTTTGGAATAAATATTCTCCGTTTAATAAATGCTTGAAGGTGAGCATCTAAAGGCACAATAGTAAGTTTTTGTTTAGATTCACATACAGTACAGTAAATATGTGTTGTTTTAACTCTTTTGATTTGAAACTCTACGTATTCTTCTTGACGTGAATTATTGCGACAAAACACTTGAAAGTCCGGATCATCCAAATCACTGCCGCAACTGTCATTTTCAACGCTATCACCACAGCCAGTAGACGTAGTCGGTTGCGCGACTCTATATACTATCAGTCTACATTTATGACAAAACACGGATCCAATATGTAAAGTATTTCTACAATAAGGTTGATATATATTTAAATCTTCATTTGTAATGGTACGTTTTAATTTTCCACTGGTTTTTCTAAGACTTATTTTACAATTAGCACATTTATCATCATTATGATGTTCACTTGTTTTCTCCATTATTTCTGATTGCAAATGTTACAGTGAAAAACTGAATCGCACTTAATACACAATTGATATTCAAAACTCTCGCATACGAGCACGTATACGTCGCCTGCCAATCATGTTTTGACTTGCCATAGTCGAACTACCGAAAGAGTGGTGGGGCTAGCATGAGTTCGACCATAGAGCGTGACTACTCTTTCGGTAGTTTGACTATAGTTAACTTCTTATAACTTGACATAACGTGCATAAAAATGAACAGGTCATTACATGTTCTTTGTTACACAATATAAGATAACATTGTACCAAGTCTATAACACGGTGTTCAAAATTCGTGCAGTCGAATACCATCAAATCGAATATTATTTATCGTTGATTATTCATAGTTTATTTGTAGGTATACATATTTGTTGACATTAAAAAATTATAAAAACGTATTTACGATGATAGATATAAAGATAGTGCACAGGTGTTTTTATAGTTTTTGGTAAAAATTGATATATGTACGAGTATATGCATGCACGTATCTGTAATAGTTTTTTTTTAAGCTATGTTCCACCAATTCGATCCTTTTGTAACTTCTACATGTAATAGCTAACTAATTAACAAATAAGATATATTTTTTTGTTAGGTGTCACTTTAGGGGTTGGTATAAAAAACCACCCTCAAAAATATACTTCTCGTTTTTTACAGTTTCTAATATTGCAAAAATTAAAAAAAATAATATAATAATTAGTTTATCGATAGTCATGTGTGTTTTCAATTTCATGAAGATATCTTGAATAGGTACTGAGAAAAAAAAATTCATTAAGGGTTGTCACCCCCATTATTTCCTTACATAGGGGTTAGGGGTGTGAGATTAAGTGTATGGCTATTTTAGATGAAAAACAATAAAAACAAAGTAAAAATCCTTCATCAGACGCGAGTGCAGTTTCCATATGCTTAACCGGCTAGATCCTTTATGAAGCTGACATGAAAAAAAATGATATCTCCGCTATCGCACATTTCCCCATTATTCTTTTGCAAGTGATTAATCTTTGAATTATTTTGAATTTTTTGATATACTCTAGTACACGGCCACAGGTACGACCTATTTTTGAAAAATAATCAAAATATAATAAATATTGGAAAATTATTTTTATACAAATGTGCTATTTTATTTGGAACCAATGTTTATAAACACTGTTTTAAAAATGAACCCTACTAGAGACTAACAAATGAAAGCGTAACCTGAGAAAGCGCGGCAAATTCCAAAAATCTTTATGTGGTATCACGCACGAACCTATAGTAGGAAATATATATTGAATACTTGTGTGATAAATCTTTATTAAAATATATTTATACTAGTTGAAATTACAATTTACAATTCACTTTTGACAATTTTATTGACTCCTTGATTAGATTAGATTAGATTCATTTATTTCATATTATCAATGTCAACTTACAAAATATACTTATTTAAAAAGATGTCAGAGGATAATATGATCGTCAAAATAAAATAAAGTAATAGTGTCAAACATGAAAAGAAATACAATGTCAATAAATGTCAAATTTAAAATAAAATAAAACAATGTCAATAAAAATATCGAATAATATGTCATTATACAAACATAAAAGACTAAATTAATAATTACATGTCAAATCACATTTGATTTACAAATTGTAAAATAATCATAATTTAAAACTTTTTGTTAATATATTCATCTACCGAGTAGAATTCATTTTCCAACAAAAGATTTCGTAGTTGGCGACCAAACGTTTTGTCACATTCCTCATCTTTGATGACTGCGGGTAGTCGCTCGTACAGTGACGGACCGATTACACGCGGATTCTTGGTGGCGAGAGTAGTTCGTCGCGTTACCGCCTGTAGTCGACCAGTGTTACGGAGTTTTCTACCTCCGGTAGTGCGTCGGTCAAATGTGGAAATGTTGCGACGAACGAACATCAGCAGCTCGTACAGGTACAATGAGTAGAGTGGCATGATACGCAATGATTTAAACTGCTCCCTGCAAGTGTCTCTTGAGCTTTTGTTTAGCAAAATTCTTATTGCTCTTTTTTGCAGGACAAACACTCGATCAGAGTCCGTCGAGTCACCCCATAGGATAATGCCATAGGACATTATTGAATGGAAGTGCGCAAAGTAAGCCTGCTTAAGGATACCGGGAGACACGAGAGGTCGCAGTTTGTACATCTTGTTTATAAATATAAACATAAAAACAGTCTACTTCATAAACTGATTTTGATAATCTGCAGTTTATTTCTGAACTGAAAAATCTAAAATTACCATAAAATCTATCATTTACAAATGGCCATTACAAATAATATCATTTCTTACGCTCAACAATACAATAAATAATAAACATGAATATTCAGCCAACAAGTATCAATAATTGGCAGTCATACTAACATTCAACAGTGGCAGCCTCTGACAGCTTCTTTTTGTTGCCATGTAAAAACTTTAAATAAAAGGCCAGGTTACGCTTTCATTTTTTAAACTCTACTCACTCTCAATAATACCTCAATAATCGTGACATAAGATAGTAAAATAAAAAATATTGCAATAATGGTAGAGTTGAATCACATTAGTACAAAGGAAACCAGGCCGACCGACTAAGTCTAGACCGGCTTTTATAATACAATAATGAATGACATAATTATAAACTATTGATTAAGCAGTACATAAGTACAATTTTGTATTACTTTTCATGATTGCAATAATTCATAATAAACTGCGTTACTTTTATTTACTCACTTACTCCTTACTTTGAAATCAAATTTAGGTCATCATATAGTAGACTAACAGGTATCTGTGTAAGTAATAAAATATATATTAAAAGCAGATTTCATATTTATTAGAAGTTATTATGGAATAATACAGAATAGTATTTGCATTATTTCGCTATAGTTTAAAAAGCACCACATTTTATGAAATGTATCAAATTGGTTTTAAATTGATAATAGGTAAATAACGATAAAAATGACTAACCATAGTTTTTGGTTAAACGTAATTTACTCTGGTAGAAAAGTATTACGTCAGCAAATGATGACTTAATTTTTCGCAACTTTCAGTATTTCATTCGCACGTTTCAGTATTTTTATTCGTACAAAAGTTTTCGGAAACTTGGTAAATAAAGCAGTAAAAATAATACTTTAAATAAGCTAATTTTTTATTTATGATTGAATTTCAATATTCTGATAATGCCAATAAATACTGACAAATAGTGCCCAAAGGGGAAAAATGTGCGTAGTTTCACAGAAAATCGAATTTTCCACTGAGGCTGCTAGCGGAATGATCCGCTAGTAGCCTCATGTTTGAATCTGGAACCAAGGAACTACTACACCAATTGTTATGAGTTATATATATGTCAACAATTATTGCTGAAATAGAGCCTCCTACCCACATGCAAAATTTCAAAATGGATGCTTCAATAACACCCAAAATATAACGATAGATTGGTTCCAGCTAGAATTTTGAGACCAAAATGATGTCAAAAAACTCTGCCTAAATGGTACCTTCCGATATAAAACAATCCAGAACTTACGAGCTTCTTATTTATTCAGGATCTCAAGTTTAAAATCTATATACATTTGCATTTTGTTATTGCTTAAAATGACGTTGCTAATGCAATAACAAAACGCAAACTTGCTGTATATATCTACCGTTATATATGTTTATTATAACGATGTATGCGACATACTGTAGAAAGAATCTCATCTAATTTAATCACTTCATTAAAAATTTCTATTATAAAAAATCTGTGGTTTATGTTCATATCTATCGTTAAAAGTTCCACTAATTTCTCAAATATCCATTTCTAAAAACGTTAACACAATAAGAAGTAGTTATTTGTATTAAGTATCCGAGATGTTGAAATAACTACCCACTTTTTGGGGTAAAATATTTTTCCTGCGCTGGTATCCCGAATATCCAATATAACCCGACTTAATTCAAATGGTGCAACTGCTACGTCTCAATGTATGTATCAAGATGACCACCTAATTCGGTCGGATAATTTGCTAGCCTGCAATCAACTGCAGGCAAACAGCCAAAATCGCATACGCGCGAAAGGGACAAGTGATGGAGATTGTATCCCGCTCACGCACATTAGCTGAGTAATGACAATTATTAATCCATCGCCAAATCTACTAATCCTAAAATCTATGATTTTTACCTTGATACTGGAACGGGATCTAAGCGAATGACATTCTGTCCAGTGTGACCATTTGTGGCAGATTTCTGCCATTTGGGCAGATTTGGCTACCAAATTTTAAGGGCCTGGCCACAGCTATCGTTGACTCGAATTGCGGTGCGACATGCGGCGCGGCGCGGCGTGCGGCGCGATTTGCGATGGTATGCCACAGCTCGACTTGTTGCGATCGTGGCAGCGTCAGCGGTCGACGTATTTCGGTTTTTTAAAATAGCACTATCGAAAGTGGCACGCTATTTGTCTTGAAAAAAGTGTTCTTCGCCCAAGGTATGAAGCGTTGGGGGCGGGGGGGTTAGGCGCGGGCTGCGGGGGGTGAGGCGCGGAGTGCGGCGGGGTGAGGCGCGGGTTGCGGGGGGGTGTGAGGCGTGTAGTGCGGGGTGTGAGGCACGGGGTGCGGGGGGCGGGGGAGAGGCGCGGGTGCAGAGGGGGCAGGGGGTGAAGCGCAGAGCGCGGGGGGGTGAGGGGGGTGAGGCGCGGGTGAGGCACGGGTCGTGGGGGATGCGTGGGGTGAAGCACGGGGTGCGGGGGGTGAGGCGCTTTTTTTACTAAACGAGAACCAGTACAGAAACATCTGATTATACAGAATGATAAAAAAATTCTAACAATATTTTATTTAACTGTGGCTTCTATTCATCAAACTGAGCAACTTTCCCCAAGAAATTCAAAGCAAAACTTTTTTTGACTCTTCATACAAATCTGTCAGCTGGTTGATGTACTTTGTATGGGACAGTTATTCAGTTTGATCAGTAGAAGCCACTGTTAAAATATTGCCACACATTTATTGTATCACCCTGTATACTCAGCCACATACATGACAACCTGAAATTTCACTGAAGATTCATGATTAATTTACTCAACACGCGATGATAAAAACAAAATAAATTAATTTAGTCGCGCGATGCCGAATGCGTCTACCGATGACACCGCGCGCGCCGCCGCTCTGAGCTGTGGCCGCCTCGATACTTGCTAGTACATTTGTTTCATTCGCACGTCGAGCCGCCCGCCGCTGCCGCGATTTCCTCGGCTCTCGCCGCGCCGCAGGTCGCGCATAAATTCGCGTCACCGGTAGCTGTTGCATACTTCATAGTATTTATACATTTGTTTTCGCCGCTTGCCGCTTGCCACACCGCAAGAATATGGCAGATTTCACGTAAAACCTTAATATTTTTGAAGTACCAATAGAAACATTTTTTTTTAATTTTTATTATTTTCTATGTCCTAAGATTAACTTTATATTTTATGATTTATTTGGTACAAAATAATTTTATATTCTGATATATTAATTTTACTTATTTTAAGAGATGCGCCGAATGTGAGTTCAAGCAAACGGGGTTCCCCGCACTGTCAAACGTTATGGAAGCTGATAATAAACGGGTGTTCCCGCTACCGCGCGCCAAAGTGTTAAAAAAAAAGGTATTTCCAAAATGATTCGATAGATGGCGCTGACATGACGTGGTTCTCGAGTTCAAGACGACCAAAAAAAGCACATAGCGTTGTCAGCGGGTTTTATCAATTGGACAATTGGCATGGTTTTATTTGCATTTTAATTTTTACCCTCGAAACTCGGCCCAGTGATCTGTTGTCTATACAGATCCATCTATCGAGTCCAATGTATACTATGTGTGGCAGCTTTGGCAGATTTTGTTTTCAGTGTCGGGCAGATATACCATTTTTGAGATGGTCACCCTGATTCTGTCATGTACAGCTGGACCGCGTTCAGAACCTGCACTCTACAGCAACCGGTTCGGACTCTCTCTTTCACACTTACTCGATTTATATTATGCTATCCTGTTGTCAGAGTGCAAGTTCTGAACGCGGCCCAGCTGATTTTTGATGACGGTCTGTGACGGTCTCTATTTTCTATTGCATTGCATTGCATTTTATGTGCAATAAAACGTGAATTTAATAACGCTCGAGCAAAATTCAGAGGAGATCACTTCACTCATTTCATTCATTCATTCGTTCTTTTCATTCATTCATTCGTTCAATTTCAAGGTCACGATACTAACCATTCAGTCATTCATTCAATTCTTATTCATTCATTCAATAATCGTTCAATCTGCTGTCAATGTCAATAATTTTCAGAGCACTTCACTTCACTCATATTTCCGTTCCGTTCCAAAAACAAGAGTTACCTGACCAGAGTCTGTCCCTTTCACACTTAAAAGATTTATAATTGACTATCCTCCTGAATAAGTATCACGAAAGTAATTTGGAACATCTTGATCTTGACATTGACGAGTTGGTTCTATGATGGCAGTTTAGTTTCTGCAAAGTAAATAAACGTAATATTTGGTATCCGTGATCAGTTTCTACGATATTATTATACAATTTATCCACATTTGCGTCAAGATGAGCTCTGCGTTTCGAGATAGGACTCCTGTCCTGCAGGCTACTGTCATTTCGTAGTGTTTAGATCCTTTCAGTACTTTATCGCTGAAATGGGTGATAAAGAACGTTTGGAGTAAATGTTTTAAATGTGGCAGTCCTATAATGTGCACACCAACCCATAGGCCGAATACCAATGTCACACTATAACTATTCACGAAATCTGGGAATGCGCAATCTTCTTCTGTAAGTATAAAGTTACTGGTTGTTCGGAAGTTGCTGAGTGGGATTAACGAGGGACCGAGGCAAATGGAGTGCACAAGTAGCTACTTGTGCACGCCTATGTAGCAGGGAGCTAATGTGGGTTGATTATATAGATAAAAGTACCTAAAAGCTCATTTATATTCAAGGGGACTTTGTAAAGGAGGGACTTTGATAGGTTGTGGTGTTGAGTAAGTGAAGCAAGCGTATGCCACAACAGCGGCTGGCGAACCACTAGAAAAAATTGGTCAGCTTGAGCTGGTTGACCACCACACTCCAACGATTGCTGCAAATATTTCATAAAGGTAAAGGTTCTTTATAATATAACTTTTTATTCTAAACTTAAAGAAAAATGCAAATTGAATGTGTTTTTCACTAAAAAATATCCCATGGTTCAGCATGCCTCTTAGTATAAGCCTTCTCTAACATTTTCCACTGGGTTCTGTCTCTGGTTCTTTAATCTTCATCAACTAAAACTTCAGACTCACACTTAATAAGTATTTCTTTCTTCCAGATGTCAATATAGGCAAAGTAGATTACCCATGACAACTTTACAAGAAACGCTATGAAAAAAAGCTACACAGTGAGCACCAGATGTACTGAACAATCATTTTAAAGATATGTAGACTTCTATGATATTGCATAAAAACTATTAAGAAATACCAAATGATGTAAGTATGGAAAATGTACTATAGAGTCTGCATTTGTTAACCCTTTGAGCACCACAGTCGGCTGGGGCCAACAACCGGTTTCCATGCCATAGGCACCAGCATTTGAGATTTTCATACATTTTTGTCGGCTGTATGGCAACAATGGCTTGTTGGCGCTGGGGGCACAATTTGTCAGATAATACTAAAGCGTTATTATTATACCTATTATTTTAATTTCTGATTGTGACAAATGTTCATCAGGAACAGACAGATATTCATTGTTGAGCAATGTCTGATTAATTACAGTGGTTAGTATTCCGCTTGTTGATCGATTAAGCCCTGGTTGAGTCAGCTATTGCCAAGTTATAGAAGTTTTTGCCCAGCATTGGGATCTATCTAAGATCTAAAATATCCTTACATTCATACTACCTGAGTTAAATTCAAAGAAAAATATATTCGAAAAAGAAATGTGCTCTATTTGACCTTTTAATTTTTTTTTTTCTAGATGAGTTCAGATTCCAACATTACCAGTTTTGCATCAGGAAGCTCAGGCTGGTCCTTCAACACAATTTCGCCGTCCCCTAAATCATACGTTCTTTGTGAAGAACCTGCTTATAAAACAATTAAAGAAGATCTTGATATAGCTGTACATCTAGATACCAACAACGTCCATAATGGAGAAATGCAGGCGTGTGCCTCTATATGGTGAACAACATTAATTGGGACTGTAAAAATTGTTCAAATATACAGCTAGATAAAAATTGATTGTTAAGGGGTTACTGAAAATCAAGTAAAGAATACAGGAAACATTGAAAACATTCAGTCTACAATACAGTTTATTGTATTTTTAGTAATTATATTCTAAACAATTTTTTTTAAATAAATCTAAAAAATCATAAATAATTTATTTTTGGCAGTGTTGGGCGAATTTTAATTGCAATTATCAATTAATAATAATAATATCTGCGACAAATCACACACGGTCATCTGGCCTCAAACTAGGATTCCCTGTATCTTGGGAACCAGAGACTGATATACATACACATATACTTTTAAATACATACATATATAGATATAATGCACCCAGACTCAGAGCAAACAATTCTGCTCATCACAGAAAAGTTTGCCCTATGTGGGGATCGAACCCACAACTCTCGGATCAGAGGTCAGGATCACTAACCACTTAGCCACCGAGTCAGTCACAATTAAAGATTAACAATTGATTAATTGGAAAATATACAAATTTGATCAACTGTAATTGTGAAAAATTACAATTAACAATTAATTCATTGTTAATTGTAGTAGTAGCAGCAGTTAACAATTAATAAATTTTCAATTGTTTTATGAATTCTAATTAAAACTAACAATTAAATGGCGCCAAGGGGGTACCAAGGGGATGTTAAGGGGGCGCCCTAGGCCCGACAAGGGGGCGTTAAGGGGATGTTAAAGGGGCGCCCCAGGAGCGCCAAGAGGATGAGAAGGGGCGCCCTAGGAGCGCCATGGGGGCGTCCGGGGGCATAATGGTAGCGCCATGCGCCAAGGGTATGTTAAGGGGGCGCCCCGAGAGCGCCAAGGGAATGTTAAGGCGGCGCCCTAGGCGCGCCAAGGGGAAGTTAACGGAGCGCCCTAGGAGCGCCAAGAGGATGTTAAGAGGGCACCCTAGGGGCGCCAAGGGGGAGTTAAGGGGGTGCCAAGGGGAAGATGAGGGGGCGCTTAGGGGTTGTTAAGGAAGCGTCAAGAGGTGCCAAGGGGGGTTAGGGGGCGCACCGGAGACACCGAGGGGGACCAAGGGGATGTTAAAGGGGCGCAAAGGTGGTGCCAAGGAGGAGTTACGGGAGCACCAAGAGGGCGTTAACGCCTCCCCCCTTGCGGGGGCGCTCCGGAGGCAAGGGGGGCCAAGGGCAACAGCTAGTTATGAAATTAAAATTACTTATGCACAAATCCAATATTTACGTACCTATTATACTCTGAATAAAGTTCCGCTAGATTTTCAAAACAACACTCTGTGCGCCCGCGCCCGCCGCGCCCGTTTTCATTGAAAATTCTTATCTGGCAACACCGCTTCTAAAAGTTTGCAGAGTACTATAGGTACCTGCTTCTAACTTTTTGTTTTTCCATACAGTTGCAGTAACGGAAAATCAGTTCCTTTTTCTTTTTCTTTCTGGGCGCTTGGCATCTTTGGTAGCAATTGTTGAAGCAGGAACGCGTAGAAGATGGAAGAAGTAAGTACTTTTGCACTCGTGCTTTTCTCACACACGTACGCCGGCGGCGTCCCGCCAGCCGCCACCGCAGCGGCGCCCGAAAAAACCTGCTTTGAACTTGTACTCGATGACTTGTCCCGGCAGCAACTGTGCCTTCACAGGGTGAGGCGTTCCCAGCAACACCTGTGCCCTCACAGAGTCAGGCATTCCCGGCAGCAACTGTGCCCTCACAGGGTCAGGTGTTTCCGGCAGCAACTGTGCCCTCACAGGGTCAGGCGTTCCCAGCAACACCTGTGCCCTCACAGAGTCAGGCATTCCCGGCAGCAACTGTGCCCTCACAGGGTCAGGTGTTCCCTGCAGTACCTGTGCCCTCACAGGGTCAGGGGTTCCCGGCAGCACCTGTGCCCTCACAGGGTCAGGGGTTCCCGGCAGCAACTGTGCCCTCTCAGGGTCAGGCGGTCCCGGCAGCAACTGTGTTCTCACAGGGTAAAGTGTTCTCAGCAGCACCTGTGCCCTCACAGGTTCAGGTTACCTCAATCTTATTATTTCTGGAATATGATTACCAAATTACGGAACGTCAATTAGTGAAACAAACAATCATATGTCGTAGCCAAATTATATGATGCGGAAATTGCAAAAAATTAAGATATGAGAGTAGATGCAAAAAAAGGACAAAGATCGAATTTCTGTTTACTATTTTTTTCTTAGGGTTTCAAAGTGTGATTTCTAAAATGTTGCAACATAAAAAAATATGTTTAGAATTCCATAGTATTTGTGGTATTTTCTTGTTAGATTATATATATTTATTTTTTAATTGACGGCGTAAAATGTATGCAGTGACTTCAAATCGACGCTATTTATTTTATGAAGCGTTCTCGGATCGGCTCCGCGAAATTCTTTTCAAACCTCAATATTTCGGTGAATAATGGTGATAACGATTTTTAAGCAAGTTCCGCATTAGCATCAAGGGAATGTTGGCGCCCCCTTAACATCCCCTTGGTCCCTCTCGGTGTGTCCGGTGCGCCCCCTAACTCCCCCTTGGTACCTCTTGACGCCTCCTTAACAACCCCTAAGCGCCCCCTCATCTTCCCCTTGGCATCCCCTTAACTCCCCCTAGGCGCCCCTAGGGTGCCTTCTTAACATCCTCTTGGTGCTCCTAGGACGCCCCCTTAACCTCCCCTTTGCGCATCCGGGGCGTGCAACTAAAAGTTTAATTACAATTATTTTTTTAATCAATTAATAATTTAATTGCAGAGTGCAACTGAAAGTTTAATTGTGATTAATTTAATTTCAATTATTTTTTTAATCAATTAATTAATTGATTTATACATTAATTGACTAACGCCCAACACTGATTTTTGGTTATAATATAAGTGAATATAAATATGATCTTTAATAGAAAAACATAAGTGCTTTACAACCAGTTACAGTTTTTTTAAGTCAATCAGTTACAGAATCTTCTAAATATTTGATTTCCAAAAAATCTGCATCTGTATTATCAGCTTGACTTGTGCCTGATGCTTCAGACTTCTTCGGACTCTATCATGCTGTCATCACTGATAGTACTTGTCATCATACAGTGTGCATACTCTTTCATAATATCCTTTTCTAAATCGATGACGAGTTTGCGTGATTTTCTCTAATCAGTCACACTGACTTCTTGGAATGCACATGCAGTTGCTTCCTTAAATTAATAAAGAAAATAAAAACAAGAGTTATAGATTTGAGATCAAAAAAAAGTATATGAGTATTTCTTTCTTTCTTCTCAATACGCAAAAAAGTTTTTGGACCTCTCATACTAATCAATCAACTTATCTGCCAATTTTGTACGGGAAGCCCAAAAACTTTTGCGAATTGAGTATAGGTTCCGTGGGGAAAGTTGTTCAGTTTCATGAGTAGAACCCACTATAAATTTTTTTTTAGATATTTTAGAAGGACCTATTATCTGTACTTTTATGTCAAAAGAACCCATTTCTTTATTTATTAGTAATTCTCCAAATTAATTAGATGGGGTTAATTAATCTCACAGTGGTAAGGGTATGGGGCGTAATTCGTTAACAACCCATTACGTCCCCACTGCAGGGGCACGGATCTCTTCCCATAACTCGGGACTCTACACACGGGGCCAAGTCCGGAGGTTGGGGGGATAGTGGCCAACCCCAGTGTCAGAAGTTTTCAAGCCGCCTATAAGGCCTCTGAAATGGCTTTTTTAATATGCTTTCCAGGATTATGAAAAATTCCATTATTCTGCATTACTTCTGCAATGCGCCTTATGGTACTGATGGATTTGCCTGAATAAAAAACAAAACACAGTTGTAGTATCGTGAGCGTCAAAAATTATACTATTTCTCCACAAACATAACCCAACATTCGAATTATCTGAGGCGAAGAAATATCACTAAATTACTGCAAATAAGCGCTTTGATAAGTCTCTTAAGAACTATATAACATAATATTTGAGCGAAGAGCATGTTTAACTACAACAAACCTGAAATATCGGCGGTTCTTCGATAAACATCACTGAGTTTAGACAAAATTGTTCCAGCCTCATTTTCTGCGAGACATTGCTTGTAGACTGCAAAAATAACTTCTCTTCCAGAACTTCGTATAGTTTTATTCATTTTATTAACGATTCTGATCAAACAACAAATACAATAGCTTTTTTTTTTTTTTTTTTTTTTTTTTTTTTTGGCTTTTTATTGTTTTAAGCCACAATAATTCCGCCAATGTCAATGTAAAAGAAAAATCACAGTGAAAATGATCATGATCGGTAAAATAAAATAAAATACTACTTTTTGGAGTAACTTTTGAGAAAATGTAGTGCAGAGTAGAAATACTACATTCACCAGTACCTAAAACAAACACAAATATAATATAATACATAGATATGTAAATTAAATAACACAACATTAGGAAAAAAACAAAGGATTATTATAATTTAATGTTAAAAATTTTCATATATTTTGCAAGACAATTGAAAACAAAAGGTTTATTAATAGCCAAAAGAGCGGAAAAGTTAATAGGGCGATGGATTTCAGAAGGGAGAACATCATATAGGGAAAATGAATATCTGGGGCAGTTAAAGAAAATGTGCTCTGCAGAGCCCTCGTCTATTCCACATTCGCAGAGAGAGCTGTCTTTAACTCTTATTTTAGCGAGATGATAGGGAGTGACAGCGTGTCCGAGGCGTAATCTACAGATGGTCGAAGTGATTTGTTTCGAGAAAGAACGTTGACGGAAAAACCACGGCTTGCTGGGGATACTCGGCTGGATGGAACCATAATATTTGCCCTTCGACAATCTGGAGGAATCCCATAGATTAGACCATGTTTGTTTCAAATGACATGAAGCAATAGAGAGAAGATCGGAAGAGAAATTCTGAAGGTGGTTAGAGCAACCAGTTTCAATGGCATTCTTTGCCCATGAGTCGGCCCATTCGTTACCCAAGATACCGCTGTGCCCAGGAATCCAGACTAGTGTAATTTTTTGGTCTCTATTTTTACAAGCTAATAATATTTTCTTAATTTGAAGTATTAAAGGGGATCTGATTTTGTTTTTAAATTGATTACATAATAAAGCTTGTAGACAGCTTTTAGAGTCAGAAAAAATTACAGTTTTTTTTAAATTGTGGGATTCAGCAAATAAAACTGCTTCCAAAATGGCTACTGATTCTCCTGTAAAGACAGAAGCTTGTGGGGGACATTTGAATTGTAGAACAACATTGGCTTGAGGAACATAAATCGCCACCCCAATACCACCCTGATTTGTAGTTTTTGAAGCATCAGTGTACATGGCTAAATAATCTTCCCATCGATTAGCAAGTATATTGTTAAAAGAGGAATTTGCTCCGGGATCATCTTTAAAGATTCCAATATCCAGGACAATATCCGGTTTAAAGACAAGAATATTATAGTCATATTCAAACAGAGGGCATTTAGAGACCTGAAAGATGGGGTATGGCAAATTCTTTAACCTATTATAGCTATTCAAAATTTTTGGTGGAGATTTATGGGTCCAGTATCCCACTGTAGATACCTTGGTAGATAAAGATTCTAGTTTTGACAAAAGAGGATGAGAAGAGTATTGACAAATCTTAAATAAAAATCGATCAGCCAAATACTGTCTTCGTAGATCTAAAGGAGGGTCTACGCATTCAATTTGTAAAGCATTTTTCGGGGAAGATTTCATAGCTCCTAATATTATGCGGAGGCATTTTGTTTGAATTATATTTAGTTTTTCCAAAGCAGACTTATTACAGGGTTCCAATAAAAATGTTCCATAATCAAAGTGGCTTCGTATTAGAGCATTATATAGTAATTTCTGGGAGTATGGGTGGGAGCCCCACCATACTCCAGACAAGGCACGCAAAACATTAATGCTCTTTTCGCATTTTTGAGTTATATAATTTAAATATGGAACACCAGTCATCTTAGAATCCAAAATTACTCCTAAGAACTTTGCCTTATCAAGGACAGGGATGATTTCATTTTTACATATTAAGTTAATTAAGGGTGAACTTCTCTTTCTTGTAAAGATTATAACATTACTTTTTGCTATGGATAGATCCAGCTCATGATTCTCAAGCCATTGATTGAGATAAAACAGGGCCGAGTTGAGTCGAGATGAAATTTCATCTATAGAGCTAGATGAAAAATACAAGGCGAGATCATCAGCGTATTGTAAGATATTGGAAAAAGAGTTAACAGAATGTTCCAAGTCATAGGTGTAAATACTATAAAGAAGTGGAGAAAGTACGGATCCTTGTGGTAAACCCTTCCAGATGTATCTAGCTGTAGTAAGAGCGCCATTATGGCGAATTTTGATAGATCTTCCCATAAATAAATTGCATATAAAGTGTACAATCTTTCCTGGAATGTTCAGATGTTGCATTTTTTGCCTGAGCAATGGAAGAGAGACATTGTCATATGCACCAGCTATATCTAAAAATACTCCAACTAGATACTCATTTTTAGAAAATGCTAAACGGATATCCGTAGTAAAAATACTAAGACTATCCATTGTACTTTTACCCTTGCGGAAACCAAACTGTGACTTAGCTAATATATTACTATTCTCTACAAACCATTCAAGTCTGTTTTTTATTAGATGTTCCATGATTTTCGCAAGAGTAGAAGACAAGGCAATTGGGCGATAGGAGGATGAATCTTTTGGATCTTTGCCAGGTTTAAGTATCGGGATCACTATTTGGGATTTCCAATTATCTGGGATACATCCAGAATCAAAAATACAATTCAGGATTTTCAAAAAGTGTCTTTTTGCAGGGATATTTAAATGAGTCAAAAATGAAAAGGGGATTCCGTCCTCTCCCGGAGAAGAGTCTCTGAGACCATCTAAGGTACAATGTAATTCAGTCATAGAAAACGGCTCGTCAAATCTGTCGGTTGAAATGGGACAATCATGAGAAGGGAACTGGGAGATATTTGGGACATATGGAGGGGCTAATTTATTAAAGAAGTCATACAGCCAAGAATCAGGATCATTGGCCATTGAATCTTCAGAGTTATAGGCACCGCGGAACCTACGGACATTTCTCCAAACAATGGAAGAAGGACATCTGGGAGATAAGCTCTCACAGAAGTCCCTCCATCCTTGCTTCTTCTTTTTTGAGAAAAGCCTTCTAGCCCGGGCGGAGACCCTTTGATACTCAGTGAAGTTCTCCTGAGTCATTGAGTTGTTATATATCTTCTCAGTTTCCTTACGTAAATTAACCATAGACGTACATTCTGAATCCCACCAAGGCGGGGAAGTCAGCCTCTGAACTGCAGGTTTTTTCTTTGGTATGTGTATGTCAGCAGACTGAAATAAAATGTTTACAAAATTTTGATAGTTTAATATTATATCAGCAGAGGGGTCTGAGTCTAACTGCGAGAGACTAGAATCTACACTAGAAGAAAATTCCGACCATTTAGCATTTTGTGTTTTATATTTGAGCAGAGGCTCTGGAGGGGAAGTTGGACGCACAGAATTAGACATTTTTATAATGATAGGAAAATGGTCACTACCATGAGTAAGAGATAAGGTTTCCCATTCCAAAAGCGACGAAAGATTTGGGGAACACAAAGATAGGTCAATAGCAGATTGAGGATTTTGAGAAGGATAAGTTCTATGAGTACGTGATCCATTATTCAGGATACATACATTAATATCATCAAATAAATCTAAAAGTAATGGGGAGAAAGAGTCACAGAAATAAGATCCCCAAGAGGAATGGTGAGAATTAAAATCTCCTAAAATAATTAGGGGGTAAGGAACGGAGGAAAATATTCGTTGGAGATCTGGGATAAGGTTGGCATTAGGATGAGGAATATAGAGAGAAATAAAGTTTATGCCCATAACTTTAGCAGCAATTGCATTAATTTCACTATTGTGTTGAGGAAGAGGAATATGACAGTAAGGCAACGTTTTTTTAATAAGAAGGGCACAGCCAGCATATCCATCGTCCCTGTCATCCCGGAGACACGCATAACCCGAAACCCTGAAACGGGAATTCGGGGTCAGCCATGTCTCCGAGATAGCAGCGACAAGGATTGAAAATTTATGTAAAAGGTAAAGAAGTTCATGCTTATTGGTTCGGATACTTCTACAATTCCACTGAAGGAACTGTGACCGAACCATTATTATTTGGGATCAGTTGAGATATCTGAGATAGTTTTTCTAGGACATTGTTCGGTAGGCTATCGTTATATTTGAGTAAAATGTTGGTTAAAAGGGAGAGTAGAAGGTCAATTAAATTATCATTGGGAGACATCGAATTATGGTTGGTTTCACCTGAAGGGCTTGCATCAGTCGAGATCAATCTCGACCGAGAATTCTCCAAAACACAACCATTAGGTATTGAGGACCGGGGAGAGCGTACAATGTTAGAGTGTGCTTGTCTATCATAACCTGGGGATAAAGGCACTCTAGGACGGGGTGTAGTAAGGATGGTCTTTCTGTAACCCCTAGATTGGGTAGGTATGCTAGGTTGGGAGGAGCTTGGTAATGGGGCATACTGGTCTACTGATGAGAAGAGTGTATTTGCCACATCTGCATATGACCTACGGGTAGGTGGGAATTGTGAAGATGCCTCGGAGTAGGGGATATTTTTCTCTGCCATTGTAATTTTGATAGTCTTTTGGCGTGAGTGTTCTGGGCAATCTTTGTTGGTGGCGAAATGGCGACCAGAGCAGAAAAGGCATGTTGATAGCGCCTCTTCAACTTCACAAGAATCACCCGTATGACTCTGAGCACAACGGTAGCAGCGGGGTTTAGAACGGCATTGGGATTTTATATGCCCAAAGCGGCAACAACTGTGACATTGGATTATCGGCAGTTGGTACAGATCCACTGGAAGTGAAGTGTGGAATGCATATACATGCTTGGGTAGAATTTGACCATCAAAAGTAAGGACAACCGTTTGAGTGGGTACCCATTCTGTTTTGCCATCAGTAATCTTCTTCCTATTTAATCTTCTCGCCTTTAGTACTTTGCCACAACCCTCAGGCAATTCAAGTGCTTCTACCAGGTCTGTCATTGACCAATCTGTAGGGACACCACGAATGATACCCATGCGGGTAACATTGAACGTTGGGATAGTCGCAGTTAAGTGGTTCGATGCCAAGAAGGGGAGATTTAGAAAAGCATTGGCCGAATCTGGAGATGTGAATTCAATACTTATTTTGTTTCTGCCTATATTTTTTATCCCATCTTTTGAAATGTTACCTACTTTGTTTTTGGACAGAAGCAGGCCTAACTTTATAGGGCGGAGAGTGGAGCCAGTTGCAGGATCTGACTCAGCCTTGCTGACGTGGACTACAAAAGGCCCATTATCCTCTCCATCATACAGACGAGAACCCTCAGCAAGACTTGGATGGATGTAAACAGTTTGGATACTAGCACGTGAATCTTCTGGATTTACTATCGTTTTTTTGGGTGCAGTAGTAGGCTCACTTTGATCCATTCGTCTCTTTGGGACACGAAGCACTTTACCACGACCATCACTGTCATCTCCGTTCTGAGAATTTAGGTTTTTATCCTGTTGTAAGACAGGATTGACGATTTGAGATGACCCAGGACTGAACAGCGGAGGGGACTCATTCATAATATCCGGTGGATCAGGAGGAATATCTTCCTCCATCATATCTGTGGCCATTTACGGGACAATAAACACTCAACACTCACCAAAACAGGAAACAATACCACCACCAACACAAAATCTCAAAAGAAAACGAAGTGAAAATGGAAAGAAAGCAATGATCACCAAAAACACGTGAGTTAACCAACTTACATGAGGTCGGAATCTTCTACAATAGCTTTTTATAAAAAGTTTTTTGACACTCGACAGCCAGCCATTACGAATTACGATGTTGCCAGTAAAAGAAAAGTTTGTTCTATTTCTAGACTTTATTGTGAGCGTTCATTTAGCAGCCTCATCATAGAGTTAGAATAGAAACTGCAAAATACAGTGTTGGTCGGTATTAATTAGTATTTAGTATTAATAAATCAATAATCATTTTTTAATCAATTAATTAATTTGATTAATTTTAATGAGGTTAAATAAAAATTGATTAAAATAATTAGGATTCAATCACTTTGATGTTATATTCCGACAATTTTTGGACCTTTAAACCTTTTAAATGCTACAATGTGGTATTATTTTTGTCATATCACTAAATCGGTTTGGGGATTTGATCGGGTCACTGGATTTGTTTAGAGATATGACAATGGGGTCGTTTCATTGTTTTAACATATTTCGGGATTTAATCGGCTCCCTTGGAGATTTGATCAAGTCACTGATTTTATCATATGCCTGCGACATCAAGTAAGTTATATAAGTTAAGTAGGCTATGTCACGGAGGAAGTAACACGTGCCCGTGACACAAGTATTATACTAGCTTCCGCCCGCGACTTCGTCTGCGTGGACTTCAGAATTGGGTCCAAACAAAAATAAAATGGTAAGGAAAGCGCCATCTAGTGTTAAAATTTCAGTTTTTAGCCATTCCTGCGGGAACCCTCAAGTTTTCCGGGATTAAAAGTATCCTGTGTGTTGGCCCAGTGCTTTATCTATCTACGTACCAAATTTCATCCAAATCCGCTCAGCAGTTTGGGCGTGAAAGTGGAACAAACAAACAAACATCCATACTTTCGCATTTATAATATTAGTGAGATGAGATTTTTCTAGTCAGTAAAATTAGGCTTTATTTAGGAAAAGTTTTTTGACATTAGTTTGGTCTTGAAATTCGCTGTAGTTTTGTTGGAACCATGATGAGGCTGTTAAAAGAACACGTTCATTTAGCAGCCTCACCAACCTACCGTTATATCTGTGTACGTTCACTTGAAATCCTCATGATTGAATATTGATATTCTGATTATGCCAATATTTAGTGCCTAATTAATGTCAATCAGTGCCCAAAGGCCCAAAGAATAAAATTAGTGCTATCGTAGTTTCAGAGAAAATCGAGGTTTTCACTGAGGCTGCCATCATCATCATCATCATCATCATCATCATCTCTGGAACCAAGGAACTACTGCCTTTTTGACATTCGTTTGCTTGAAATTCGCTGTAGTTCTGCTGGAACCATGATGAGGCTGCCAAAGGAACGCGTCCCTTTAGCAGTCTCACAAACCTACCGTTATATCTTGGGTGTTACTGAAGAATTTATTCTGAAATTTTTCATGTGGGAGGCACTATTTTAGCACTAATTTTTGACATATAACACAGCATTTGGTGCAGTAGTGTCTTGGTTCCAGAGATGAGATGAGGCTGCCAGCAGAACGTCCCAATTTTCTCTGAAACTACGATACCACCAATTTTTTCCTTTGGGCACTAATTGGTGCTAATTAGGCACTAAATATTGGCATAATCAGAATATCAAAATTCGACCATGAGGATTCAAAGTAAACGCACACAAAGTTTAAAATCACAGCACCGCACTATGGCGCTCGATGCAGTGTCTGGGCTCTGGACTGGACTGGACCATGCATTGAGAGTCTAACAAATGAAAGCGTAACCTGAGAAAGCGCGGCAAATTCAAAAAATCTTGATGTGGTATCACCAACCTATAGCAGGAAATATATATTTAATACTTGTGTGATAAATCTTTATTAAAATTATTTATACTACTTGAAATTACAATTTACAATTCTCTTTTTACAATTTTATTGACTCCTTGTAAATCTTGTTTATAAATATAAACATAAAAACAGTCTACTTCATAAACTGATTTTGATAATCTGCAGTTTATTTCTGCACTGAAAAATCTGAAATTACAATAAAATCTATCATTTACGAATGGCCATTACAAATAATATCATTATATCATTTCTTACGCTAAACAATACAATAAATAATAAACATGAATATTCAGCCAACAAGTATCAATAATTGGCAGTCATACTAACATTCAACAGTGACAGCCTCTGACAGCTTCTTTTTGTTGCCATGTAAAAACTTTAAATAAAAGGCCAGGTTATGCTTTCATTTGTTAAACTCTAATTGCGAATGCGATATCCGCCGCCGCGCCGCGCCGTACCAAACTAGAAGTTGGCAACACTAAAACATGGTACTTTTTTAACTTTTTGCATGTCAACCCTAAATAAATGGTAACACTTACTTGTAACTTCAAAGTGAAACGTCAGTAGTCAAAAATGTAAAAATATTGTCCTACCTAACCTCTACATTTTACAATGGCAATGATCACGTTAAAATACAAAATATCCATAAGAAAAATCCTGAATGGGTCAGTGTAGTTGAAAAATTGAAATCAAACTCGCCATGTGATCTCCATTATGAAAATAGAAAACTTCAAATCAAACTCAAATTATGGTTTCCTGCGGGTTAGCTGAGCTCGCTCCATTATTGGCTTGCTTGCAAGGCCTGAATTTCCCTTACTACTATGTCTCAGTACACTGTCTGTAGAGAGGCCACTCTACTCGGCTGCTGCGTGGATGACATGGGTAGTGGTGGCAGTACACTGTTTTTCTCCAAAAGACACTGCACTTTATGCAGAGGTTATTGATATCTGCGTTCTAGCCTATGATAGCATTTCAAATTGACTAATGTTTGTTGTTATGAGTGAATAGAATTGTGTTGTTCCATTTAAGGTTTTGTGTGGTATGAGCTGACCGAGCTCCTTCCTCACGCCCCGTGCCAGCAGCTGACAATAAAGCAATTATGAACTATACAAATATAAATGTGTTTGTTGTAATCTCTCTTATTTATGTCATCTCTTCACTCATTTGATAAAACATAAGTCTCTTCCTACCGCATTTTCCTTTATTTACTAGCCTCAAAAAAAGTTACAAAGAAGACAAAGTCCGTAACATCAAGAAAGTAACTACTGCTTGAACGGCTTGCCCGCTCCGCACATCTGCAGAAGAAAATAAGGGATACCACCAGTATATCAAAGCAGTACAAAAAAGTGCTTCAGTACAAAACATTACTGTTTTTGAAATAGAATGAATAATATAGATTTGTTAGGAACCTAGCAATATTTGGAAAAAAATATGTAGGTACATAAATGAATATAACTCATATACCTAATACTGACTTAAACTTTACATCTGCAGGTCGTTTACGGATTTTATATGTTCCGACACGAAGATAGCCAGTTATCCTCCGGTTGCAAAATATTGGTAAAAACCCACTTCCATCTTTGGCATCATCATCACTTACTATCAAAAATATCTTAGGACCATTGTTTGTCATACACATACTGACTAAAACTGACTACAGAGATAATTTTTGGATAAAATTGGACAAACAAGTGATGAATTTATAATTCATAAAATTTGGTTAGTATTTCTCGAAGTTTTAACTTTGTGAAATCTTAACCAAATTTTTAGAATGTAAAGACCAAAATTTTTTTAAGTATTGTGAGAAAAACAAAAAAACAGCCTTTCTGACATTAGGATGTCTGGAGCTGGAGCAGTTTAGGTATCTATCGGCATCTATCGGCACACTGCTTTCAATTCTTTGGTCTAAAAATAACAGGTTACTCTATTACAGTGTTTTTCAACCTTTTTTTAATATCCGACCCCTTTTACAAGTTAAAAAATTCTTGCGACCTCCCGTAGGGCCATAAACATAAAAAATGTTAGTGATTTGAAAGACTATGTTTATATGGTGGGTCGCGACCCGGCACCAGGCCACGAAAATAAAATACCGGATCGCAGCATTGTCTCATTGTTAATCAATCATACTTTATTGTGTCAATGCAAATGGTTGCACCACTGTTGCACTGAGGAGTGATTGGTGGTCGTCACACGTCCTGTGTAGATCTTGTTTTACACGCCCTGCGCCCCGCGCAGTGGCTGGTGGGTCACAATAAATGTTTGGGAAACGCTGTATCACAGCAAGATATACAATAGGAGGTAGACACACTTTAAACTTATTAGTTTTAACTATCTTCTGTCTTGGTCCAATCTCTTGATTGATAACATCTCTGACTAGCTAGTCTACAAACCACTTTGATGCTGATGAGAACACACAGCAACACGCTTGCTCTGCTGAAGATATGGTATAAACGCAGTACCTAACTCTGAGGTCTGTATGGGAATTAGTCGATGAAGTAGTAGAACTAGCAGATTCCACGTATCAAGCACGTAGGTAGGTCCTTTGCAACTTAGAAACTGTTTCGAAAAGCAAGGCATATGAACCCGGCGGCGGTACGCCTTCTCTGAATGTCGATTTATGATTGCTTTTGTATTGGAATATGTTGGTTCACTTCTCGATATTTGATAGCTTTCTCTCTGTTTTGTGGCGCAGGCGTAATTTCTTCGCTTTATCTTAAAATAATTCTCTTTTTATTTGTTTCAAGAAGTAATAGATCGTCTAGTCAAGCAAGACGTCAATTTGACATGAACGAAGTAAAATGCTCTGTGAACGAATGATTTGCTGTGAACGAAGTGATCTCCTCTGAAAAAAGCATTTTTGTCATTCACTTTAGGTCACTGCGGTCCTGGTAAAATCACAGAATTTCAAATGGCACGAACTGCATGACCAGGAGGAAAAATTAAATTTACAGAAATGAATAAATAAGGCTTCTAAATGGAATATTATTGGCCCACGAACTGTCAAATAACTGTTTTTGTGTTTTCCACTCAGGTTAACAACGCGGATAACGTTGTGCGCAAAACCTAGTAAGCATACATGCCATTTGGTACAACCGTTGACATTCTTTTCGTGCTTATTGACACCTGTTTGGAATGGAGTTTCTCTATGGTTTGATCCACTTCTATAACCGGAAGTGGTGTCTATGGTAACCGGAAGTTGCTCTGAATTTAGACTCTGCCTTTTAATAATTTTGCAGCTTTAATAAAAAGTTAACATCACGACGTTCACTTATCAATGTCTCTATTGTAAATACGTCGTGGAAAACGGTCGGAGTGATAGATAAACGAAGGAGGGTGCCAAGATGGGTAGCACGGAGTTCGTGCAGATCAAGGAGCTGAAGCCGGGCATGAAGAACATCAACGCGGTGTTCATCGTGCTGGAGGTGGGCGCGCCGACGCTGACGAAGGAGGCGCGCGAGGTGCGCACGCTGCGCGTGGCGGACGCCAGTGCGAGCGTGAACCTGTCCGTGTGGGACGCGGCCGGCGCGCTGCTGCAGCCCGGCGACATCGTGCGCCTCACGCGGGGCTACGCGGCGCTGTGGCGCGGCGCGCTCACGCTCTACTCCGGCAAGGCGGGCGACCTGCAGAAGGTCGGCGAGTTCTGCATGCTCTTCAACGAGCAGGTGCGTGCGCCCATCGCCCAAGCGGTGGTGTCAGTGTTATATTATCTGGTTTAAACAACACTAATCACATTGCAGTCCGTTAACAACCCATATTGTCCCCACTGCTGTTTCTTCCCATATATGGGGAAGGTTGCACATTGCAGTCCCCTTCCCTTATTTTTTAAAGATTTATGACATTTTGTTAATAGACATAGACATTGACTTTATATTACAACGACAAATAAGCAGTCCTCTTAAATACATAGGAGAGGCGAGAGGACTCCACCCTGCGGGCACCCTTTCGCGACAATGGCTCCTCCGTCTTCCTTGTTAGTCTGTTTAATTACCCTTTGTCGGAGCATGTTTTCGATCCAGTCCGTAATGGTTGCGTTGACTCCATGCTTTAGGAGTGCCGTTCTCATGCTACTGAAGTTTGTTTTGTCAAAGGCACCCTCAATGTCAATAAAGGTCCCCAGACACATAGTGTTAGCGTTAACAACCCATTATGTCCCCACTGCAGGGGCACGGGTCTCTTCCCATAACTCGGGAAGGTTAGGCCATACTCCACACACACACAAGTCCGGATTGGTGGAGGTTGTGGGGCTAGTGGTCAACCCTTGTGTCAGAAGTTTTCAAGCCGCCCATAAGGCCTTCGACATGACTTAACGACTGCCATCTAGTGATAGCAGCCGGCACCAACAGCTTAACGTGCCTTGCGAAGCACGGAAACGTTCGAGATGAAATGCCACTAACAGTCAAACCAATCCAGGTTATGACCGTGTCTGTAGTCAGTTAACCTGCGTGATCAACGAGACCACGCAAGCCCATAGACTTACTGTGTATTGCTGTCTCAATTCTGCTAACTACGGCGTGCAGAGCTGATTCATTTGATTTCCCCTGACTGTTTGCGTGTTGATTTCGGTGCAGAAGGATGTTCTTGAGAGCATTTTCCCGCAGTTCCCTGTCACACAGCCTCTCCAGCATCTTAAGTAAGAAGGAGGTGAGGCTGATGGGTCTGAAGGATTTTGCGTCCGTGTAGTCACACTAACCTGGTTTAGGTATGAATATCACTTTCACCTCTCTCCAGGCATGCGAGACATACCTGTGGCCTAGGCACGCCTTGAGGATCTTGGTCAGCGGTTCAATGATGTCGCCCCTCCCCCACTGCAAGAGTGCCGGAAAGACGCCATCACAGCCCGCCGACTTGTATAGTTGAAAGCTGTTTAAAGCCTAGTTTACTCTTTTACTATGGAGACTACCTTGTCTGCTGCAAGCCAGTCCTCGTCATTCGCTTCTGTCGCATTATCCATCCAGCTGATCCCCGGGACTGTGCTACAGCTAGGAAAGCGTGTTTGTAGCAGGAGGTCTTGGATTTCGTCCGGGTTGCTGGTAAGCGTTTCGTCAGGTTTTCGGAGTGATCCCAATTCTTGATTGGGTCTGTTGGAGAGGACTTTCCGTCGCAGAAGCTTCTCCATGATGCTGTGCTACGGTATCGTATTAGCTTCTTTAATTTGGACTTCGCATCTCTGTAGTTGTCCTAGTTCAAATCATTGTTTGTATTCATAGCTCTATTAAATAGCCTCCTGACCTTTTTCCTGAGCCTCTCCAATTCAGGTCCCTACCAGTTGACCTTTAAGCCGCTGGTCGTCGGTGGTAACGTCAGTGGACACGCTTCTTGGTAGGATTCTGTGATGCAGCCTGTCAGAAGTTTCACCCTTTGTGTTTCTATTTGGTTAGCGCCCTCTATCCTGGCAGGGACCTCAAGTCCGAGAACCCTCTCCTGCAACAGGTTGCAGTAGATAGTTCTGTTGGTCTTGCGTGCATTCCTGCGTGTTGGCGCCTCCTTAGTTCTTACTTGCAGATCAAATCTTACCCATCTGTGGTCTGAGCATGAAGCTTCCTCAGACACATGTCAGTTGGATATGTAGTTCGAAATCCTCTCCGATGCCAGTGTAATGTCGATAATAGTTCTACTTCGTCTAGTGACAAATGTAGGAGTTGAACCGACGTTAAAGATGCTCAGGTTTGTTGTGAACAGGTAACCCACAAGTGTCTTACCTCGTTATGGAGCAACACCTGAATAGTTTTTTGTATTTTTTATTTTTATACTTTAACAAATTTAATCCAGGTAAATTGATACATGGGCGTTTGCCATTGTTCTTTGAATCTCCTTTCTACCTAGTACAAAATTTACTACCGTTCCAAACTCGTACACTCAAGTATCGAGATTTATAGTGCTGTGTTTCATTGCCAGGTGAACATGAGCGAGCCGCAGCCGCCGCCGGCGGTGGGCGCGGGCGCGGGCGCGGGCGGGGCCAGCAACGGGGCGCACGCGGGGCTCGCGGGGGCCGCGCGGCCGCCCGGGCCCCCCGCCGCCGCCAAGCCGGGGCCGGAGCGCTTCCCCGCGCCCGCGCCCGCGCCGCCGCCCGACAAGCACGCGCACAAGACGTACGTGCGCGCGCGCAACCACCAGCGCACCAACAACCGACGATAATTCGCCTTCGCAGCGGCCTGCACGGTGCATATCTAACGCTCTGCTTGGAGACATTTAAATCGAGGAATACTGTTACTGTTATACTTGCTTACTTACTTGCCGCCGATATATGGTCGCCTGTATCTAACTGACACTGACACTCGAGGCACACTGCCGCGCCGCCTCCATCGGGGGTCCCGGTTACTTGTCATATATTTTTCGATATCTGCATTATAACAGCAATGTCAAAAGGAGGTTATGTTTTTAGCTGGTGATGTATGTATGTCTCATATATTTGAAGCTATTTGTCATATTTGGTCAAATGAGGATTTGTTAGAAGCGTCATACATGCTCTTCTCGCGCGGGTTATATGCTTTAAGACAAACTAAAACAAAAAATATTTAAATATCGTGATTTAAGATTGATTTTATACTTTAGAATATAATGATTGTTTACCAAGCTATGCATGGTTATTTCCCTACTAAACTGTAAAAGAAATAAGAATTGATTTTTTTATCATTTTCGTTCCGACGACATCTACGATTTCATCGGCGCGGGGCGGCGGCGGCTATGCGGCGCGAGTGGCGCGACGCGCGGAGAGAAGCCGAGCGGCACTCTGTTACGTAAGCGACAACCTTACGCCTCTAGTGGGTGATGGATGAGACGAGATGACTGGAAGCCCTACAATAGTTACGCACACACACACAGCGTCCGAGGACAGGCCGGCGGCGGCGGCGGCGGCGTCACTGTAGTAGTAGTAGCAACATAAATCCATCGATATGTATATGGTACCGGCCATGGAATTGCTTTATGACCATTCACATGAATAGTCTTAGGACCTAATCAAGATTTATCCTCTGATGTTTTAATTATGGATTCAAGATTTCTGCATAATTTAGGCTAGTTTTTTATTTAAATATAAGTTTATGAAGCTGAATTATTATAATGGCAGTTGATAGGTTACATCTTTTGTAATTCAATGCCGTGTTTTTTTCCTTTTTTGAAAATGTTTAATTGCAGCGTTTATTTTTAGTTGATGGGTGAAAGGTTATTTAATTGTATTAAGCGATTTTTTTTTCATTATTATTCAGATAGTTTTAAAACATATTTTCTTAGAAAAAGAATAGTTAAAACTATAACATTAAGAATCGAAATAATACGATATTAATAAGAATTCTGAGAAAGTATAGTGTAAAGCGATGAATTCTGAGAAAGTATAGTGTAAAGCGATCTGAACATTTACAAAAATGTCTCTTAATACAAATAGCCTTGCCTCCATCGAAATAAGCTACTGTTGCTTCTGTCTTGTTTTCGCATATCTATTTTTAGTATTTTGTGTTTGTCTTTATAACTATTCATTGTCGCGTCGTTTCGGATTTCGCTGTAGTAGCGAACAAATAGTGGTGATGTCGCTCCGATGTTTTAATTTTTCTTTTATTCAGTTAATTGAAGCTTTATTCATTTTTCCACTACAGTTACATTTGTAATTTTCATATATTCCGAAAAAAATGGGCCATTAATTTAACATTATAATTCAAGCAAGCATGCAAGCAAGCAAATGTGTAAACTATAATGCAATCAGTCACCCTTGACTGATTGCATCATAGTTTACACATAGAAAAGCCCCTAGCCCCCAGCTCCTGTTGGTGTTCCAAACCAGCGAGGAGTTTGCTCGGACGTAGAGGCGAGTTTTCCTCCGTCGTAGGTTTTCGTAGTTTTGTCGGTCGGTCGGTCGGTCGGTCGGGGCCGGGTTGCCGAGAAGCAAGTCAGCGGGGGTGGTGCGGGGTAACAACCTTTCCTTAAAAAAAAACTACATATGTACTGTGTTAATACGGTGAACAGATTTCGGATAAGTAAAGTTCGGATTACTGTAGTACTACTGTAGTAATCCGAACTTTCCTCGTCCGGACTCTATCAGAACTAGGACACCTTTCAACATTGTAAGTAATCATGATTAGTGATTACTCAACAAAAAAAAAACTAGGTGTCCTAGTTAATCGTTATTGTTTTTTTTGTTAAATATAATATAAGTTCATATAATAATGCAATTTGCATGCATATTTTGTACAAAAAGATTATGAATTTACTAAAATCCGCAGCGAGAGCTGTATCGGGTGTCCATTATTGCGTTGATAAACATACAAATGACCATTCTAATGACCAGGTTTTAGTATCGAGCCGAACGTCTAACGACCTGACGGAATACCCATGTTTTCATAAACGGGTTTCATAAAATGTAAATCAGACTTTTTAATAGTTTTCGATAAATTGCGTAAAATGTGCGATAAAGTGGGCGGAAGCGATAACCTATACAACACATCTAGAAAGTGTCGAAAGTCTCCATCGACGGCAGTGCCAGTGCGTGTGAACTGCACCAGACTGCTGACGAAGGCGCGCCACGCCACGCCACGCCACGCAGGGACGCGGAGATGCAGGGCAGCCGCCCTCGTCTCTCTCCGACAGCACTTCGCACTTATTGCCGCCGCAAGCGCGCTGTTCATACGCGTGTATGCACTGCAGCCAGTGCGCGCCGGTACTGCCGCCTTTGAGATAGTTGTAAGTGATAGATAAGTTTATGCTGCTAAGCAGCGTTAGGTAATTTTATTTTAAGTGTATGGTTAGTGATTACCCAATCTCCTTGTAAAATGTAATTTAATTGAATAAACGTGTTAAAACCCATTCAATGTTATGTTTGCATAATTGTAATAATCAACCGCGCCTCTGTCGCATACATTGGTAACGTGTAATCGCCCACTCGTGCAACAGCGTTGCTGAGAGGGTGATGCGCGGTGACCCCGTGCGTGGTGCGCTCGCGGCGCGGCTGCACTGGTGTCCGTGATAGATATAGAGGTACAGCTAATACGACTTGACAAGCAAACGATAGGTGCAATTTCGTATACATCTAAACAGAGACGCTGTGCATACTTCGTGGCGTATACAGGTTCAACGCTTCATATACACAGCAGTGTCATAGTTCAAAACAGATCAGCAGCTAACATCACGACTAGTCAGTAGCAAACAAGGTATCTCACTTCTCACTTAATATAATATTATAAATGCGAAAGTATGGATGTTTGTTTGTTTGTTTCACTTTCGCGTCGAAACTACTGAACGGTTGAAATTTGGTAGGTAGATAGATAAAGCACTCTGCTAACACATTGGATACTTTTTATCCCGGAAAACTGAAGGATTCCCTGAGGAATGCTTCAAAACTCAAAATTTCCACTTTGTCAAGAAGTCCACGCAGACGAAGTCGTGGGCGGAAGCTAGTAGTATAGATGTTACGGCTAAAACCCGACGCGTGGCTAAAATTAGTATTACCCGGTTAAAACTAGGTTCCTCAGGTAGTAGTTGGTTAATCTTAGGTGTATCTATTTGTTCTCGGGAAATATTAAAACGCTTATTTTTTTGTTTAGACAACTTACTTATAGTCTAAGGCAATATTTTAAAGCATCGTAAGTAACTTCTTTATATATCAGTATTTCACAAAACAAGTGGCTGACTCATCCGTTAGAAAAGGTAAGCGATTTGCGTTTGTCTTATGGTTTTAGGGTTCCGTAGTAGTCTTTAAGACTCGGACCAGAAGAATATTTCAACGCCTTTTTATGTTACTTCCACGTAAAAAATCATTGCTAATTTTTTGTAACTGTTCCTTATGTACCTGTAGACATGTAATTATATTATCAACATCCAATGTTCCATTCATGTTGGCTCGGTGCAACATGTCTTCTTCTTCCATCTATCTATACAGAATGTTTAAAAAAGTGCGTTTGAGATTTTAAGGGGTTACTTTTTATATTTTTCCTGTATTCTATATTTGAGTCTGAGTAACCCCTTAAAATCTCAAACGCACATTTTTTTAAACATCCTGCATATATAAAAGAGGAAACTGACTGACTGACTGATAGATCAACGCACAGCCAAAACCGCTGGGTCTAGAAACTTGAAATTTTGCACAGGGTTACCTTATAGAACGGAGGCGAGCACTAAGGAAGGGTATTTCAAAATTCACCCTCTAAGGGGGTGAAACAGGGGTCCAAAGTAGATAAATCAACGCACAGACTAAACCCCTGGGTCTAGAAACTCGAAATTTTGCATAGGGGTTCCTTATAGAACGGACGCAAGCACTAAGGAAGGTTTTTACAAAATTCACCCTCTAAGGGGGTAAAACGGGGGTCCAAAGTAGATAAATCAGCGCACAGCCCAAACCGCTACGTTTAGAAATTTGACATTTTGCACAGAGTTTCCTTAAAGAACGGAGGCGAGCACTTAGGAAGAGTTTTTCAAAATTCACCCTCTAAGAGGTGAAACGAGGGTTCAAAGAAGATAAATCAACGCACAGGCCAAACCCTTGGGTCTAGAAACTTGAAATTTTTCACAGAGTTTTCTTATAGAACGAAAGTATCCACTAAAGAAGGGTTTTTCAAAATTTACACTTGAAGGGGTTAAAATAGGGGTAGAAGTTTGTATGGGAAAGTATAGGCCAAACCCCTGGGTCTAGAAACTTGGTGATCAAACACCAATGACAAGAGTTCACACGGACAGCACCCGATCACGAGTATATCGCGGGAGTCAGCCATCGCTCCCCTCAACCATATTTGAGGGAAGGGAGCGACCCGGCGCCCGGTACGCCGCCATCCGCACGAACATTTAAGCGGCATTCAACACTATTAATTATTATTATTATTTATTTAATTTCACAGATTACGGAGATCCACATTTTGTTACTAAACTTAAGCTAGGTTAGTAAAAAAAATTAGGTACATTAAAATTATGCTGTAAAGCGTTTTAATTTAAAAAAAAAAATGTCGTACTGAACAACTTTCTCTTATTACCTCAATGACGAAAAGCTCTATACAAAATTAACAAGTCGACAGACTCGCATGAGAAGTAATTTTTTGCGAGTTCGGCAAAAACTTATGCAGTTTTATGAGTTCACAAATCACAAACAGCTCGTTTGGTTGCCTCGTGAGCCGCGAAGAAGAGCGCCGCTGTTGCGTGATGGGTTAAATTACAAATATTAATTAAATAGTCGCGTAGTTAGTGGGGCAATAACATTTTAATCTTTCGATTTCTGGCAATCAAAATAAATAAAGGTCACGCATGCAGGTACACCAAAAACTTTCACGAGCCCGACAGACAGTCCCGCGAGAGAAGCACTCCGCGGCGGGGCCGGGGCGGGCGGCGGCCACAGCCCTGCCGTGTCGCACCTGCGCTGGCGATATGCGCGTGTGGTCGGTGTTGCTGCATATTGCATACGATCATTAATATGACATGATCGAAACAACAAGCTAAACATGAATAATGTTGATCTGCGTACGAGAACATGGTGGGATATAAACAAATCATTCCAAGTAGATATAAGTAACACCTAGCTAAAGCAATTTCCAATTTCTTACTCCCAATTTTTCATGTGTTTATTTAGTAGAATTTTTAAAAAACAAATCGCCTGTATTTTTTATAATTAGTTTTAAGACTGTACAGGATATGGAACCTTTCCATCAGTTAAGTCCACAACTTTTTTACGTTCATTACTCAAAACGCGATCATGATTTCATGATTGTGGATTACTTATTTAGAACATTGATTTTTTGCGAATTCAGCATAGAGCTATTAATTTTCACGTGTAGACGTCAACATTAAAACCTTTCTGTTACACCCTGTTTACATGCTACGACGCGTACTTACGAGTCTCGTGTCGAGATCGACGGTCGATGTCATGTCATAGCCGATGTCGACCTGCCTACATTGTGTAAACATAAATATCACTCATGATGAACATGAAATTGGCATTGAATTGAATTGAATTGGCAGGAAAGAGACATTGTGAAGTGCATGACCGTGGTAACCCGACCAAGTTAAGTGGTCACAGAAAAGCGGCCGTAATGTACAATAATGTACCGTTTAAAATAACTTTTAAACGGTACATTATTGTTGTTTTTTTATTGATGAACAAATTAGAACTAATTCATAAGAAGTGGTATACGAAAAAATATAAATGTGCGCTTAACCGTTTCAGAGATCCAGCAAACCTGCAAACGTTACCCCAGCCGGAATTTGAATAACTTCGCAACCGTTAAACGTATCAGCACAAATTAAGTCGCAACATTTACTTCGTCTAGACTACTAATTATTTAGCTAATTTTTATTTTAATATACCCAAAAAATCAAAAATAGTCTGGCTGGGGTAACGTTACCGCAGCCAGATATGTTTTTGGCAAATAACTATCAGCAGAACAAATTCAAAAATATGCGCAACAATTACAGAAGCTGGACAACTAATTATCTATTACACTCGAATGACGAAATTCGACATTTTCTGGCTGGGGTAACGGACACAATTCCAAGTTGTAAGAGTAACTGAACCTACAATTATTTATTCATTAAAAATATCAGAGTCATCTATTTATTCTAAAATAGTAGGCTTATCATGTACCTTGGCTGAATTATTACTTATAATATAAAATAAGACAGGTTATTCAGTGAAAATCGTTTGCTTTCTTCAATATAACAATCCCTTACTCTTGGCTCCTCATCAGATCTTACTACTTTTTCAAGCGGCGTAGTAGTCCAGTACTATTATCTAATCTGTACCAGTACCTTGGCCCATTTTCACAGTATGTTTTTGGTGGGATCTCACTTATTTTTGTACGAACACTTTACGGGTTCCGGAGACGACCCTGGCTGCGGTATCAGATCAGCACATTGTTCATTATTTTTGTGTCTATATAAGGTGCTTCCAAAATATATGCCTCGGCTGAAATGGAAGTAAGAGTCATGAATATAGATTACAATAGTAAAAACAAATCGGTCCCCGGAGTCTTTAAATTGATTTGGGACATTAAACAAATTTTGTTTACCTTGATTTAATTTTGCATAACACGGTCCGTCAAGTACGTACGCTCCGCCATGAAATCATGAATGAACTCGATGTCATTTCGCTAAATGAAAGCAACGCACGCTCGTGTCGCTTTAGACAGGTTATTTTAGTGATCAGCTGATTGTCTTTAAATGGAATGTAGAGCAGAATAAACAAACTTACCAATAAAACGGCTTATTCACGTAACAAGGTGATAAACTTACTATCACACATTGACAGGCTTTGGACTGTCAAATTACGTACTGTAAAGTATCACTGACTGGCTGGCTGACTCACACCAAACCTGCTCATACGGGTTTACGGCATAGGCAGGGATGTTATTGCACTCGCGGTAGCAGATTATCATCACGTTATTTACAAGATTAACACAAGACTGGTGGCTGACTCCTTACACCAAACCTTTGCTCATGCAGGTTAACGGCATGCGCAGGGATGTTATTCGGCACTCGCGGTAGCAGAGTATCATCACCTTATTTACAATCTTTAACACAACATAACACTGGTGGCTGACGTTTACACCATACCTTGGTTTACGGCATGCGCAGGGATGTTATTGCACTCGCGGTAGCAAAGTACCATTTCACCACCTCTTGATTTGTATGTACCTACGTCTGGGTGACATGGTTATCACACTCGCGGGCTGGGGTGGTCATGGGTGGTGCAAAACATTCGCGTCGCGACTACGCGTCACTGCTGCGCATAGCGAACTGACCTCTGAACTGTATGAAGGGCGCGAGCGCCGCTTGCCCTCGCCGGGTCGCGTCCCGCCCCCGCGCGAGTGATGCGAAAGGGGTGCGGACGACAGAAATCAAAGCCTTGTGCGGCATGACACAAGGACCGACTTTGTTTGATGTCTAGCCGCAACGTCCGTCGGAGCGTTTACGCAGTTTCCGCGCGCCTAGTTTTCATTCAACACACTACGGGATGGCTTAATAAAGTAAAGCAATTTATTTTTATGATTGTTATTTTTTTGTATGGAAAAAAAGAACAATTTCCGGACATGAATTTCTCATTTTCGTGATCAGCATACTTGATACTTTCTCCCATTTCAGCCGTGGCATATATTTTAGAAGCACCCTATATACTATACAATCTGGTCCAAACCCGGCGTGTCTGCTGTAATCCGTTGAGGAGTTCCACTTTGAGGAGATGACCCTGGTTGCAGCATCAGAGCATGGTTCATTATCGGTACTGGACAGAGCTGGAGATCTGTAGACAGGCTAGACAAGCACTGCCGACGACCAACCCTAGCTTGTCCAGAAAACTCCTGAGCCTGGGGAGGCTCCAGCTCCGGAAGTTGACGCGGTCATCATTGGCCACGGTTACTTTAACAAACACCTGTTCACTCTAGGTATCACCGACAGTCCCCTATGCCGAGCGTGTATGGAGACCGAAGAGACAGCTGCTCACATTCTTCTGGAATGCAAAGAGGTAGCAGAATACAGGGTCAAACACCTCAAGGACCCGAGGACACTCCCGGAAGTCGTCGGCAACCTGCGGGGGCTACTGGGCTTCCTGGAGGAGCTGGGCTGGCAGTGAGGCCAGCCGCATCACGCAAAATGGGCGCGCCTGTCGCCTGGTTGCGGAAACCAGCCCGTCCTTACAATTACAATGGTTCATTATTTTTATGTCTATGTACTGTACAATCTAACGCAAACCCGGCGTGTCTGCCGTAAGCCACTGAAGTGTTCCATTTTCAGGACACGACTCTGTTTGCAGCATCACGTCAGCTCATGGTTCATTATTTTTGTGTCGATGTACTGTACAATCTAGCCTAAACCCGGCGTGTCTGCCGTAAGCCAATGAAATGTTCCATTTTGAGGAGACGACCCTGTCTGCAGCATCAGGTCAGCTCATGGTTCATTATTTTTGTGTCAATGTACTGTAAAATCTAGTCCAAACCCAGCGTGTCTGCCGTAAGCCATTGAGGAGTTCTACTTTAAGAAGACGACCCTGGCTGCAGCATCAGGTCAGCTCCATAGTTCATTATTTTTGTGTCAATGAACTGTACAATATTGCCCAAACCTGGCGTATCTGCCGTAAGCCGTTGAGGAGTTTCACTTTGAGGAGACGATCCTGGTATCTAGTCCAAGCTCGGCGTATCTGCCGTAAGCCGTTAAGGAGTTCCACTTTGAGGAGATGACCCTGGCTGCAGCATCGCAACAACTCATAATGAATTATTTTTTTGTGTCTATGTACTTTACAATCTAGCCCAAATCCGGCGTGTCTGCCGTAAACCGTTGAGGAGTTCTACTTTGAGGAGACGACCCTAGCTGTCGCATCAGGTCAGCTCATAATTCATTATTTTTGTATTGATGTACTGTACAATCTAGCCCAAACCCGGCGTGTCTGCCGTAAGCCGTTGAGGAGTTCCACTTTAAGGAGACGACCCTGGCTGCAGCATCAGATCAGCTCATAGTTTGATATTTGTGAATATATGTACTGTATAATCTAGGCCAAACCCGGCATGTCTGCAGTAAGCCGTTGAGGAGTTCCACTTTGAGGAGACGACCCTGGCTGCAGCATCAGATCAGCTCATAGTTCATTATTTTTGTGGCTTTGTACTGTACAATCAAGTACAAGCCCGGCGTGTCTGTCGTAAGCCGCTGAGGAGTTCCACTTTGAGGAGACGACCCTGGCTGCAGCATCAGATCAGCTCAGGGTTTATTATTTTTGTGGCTATGTACTATACAATCAAGTATAAGCCCGGCGTATCTGCCGTAAACCGTTGAGGAATTCCACTTTGAGGAGACGACCCTGGCTGCAGCATCAGATCAGTTCAGGGTTCATTATTTTTGTGGCTATGTACTGTACAATCAAGTCCAAAGCCGGCGTGACTGCCCTAAGCAGTTGAGGAGTTCCACTGTGAGGAGACGGCCCTGGCTGCAGCATCAGGTCAGCTCGTATTTCATTATTTTTGTGTCTATGTACTCTAAATCCGGCGTGTTTGGCTTAAGTCATTGAGGAGTTGTACATTGAGGAGACGATCCTCGCTGCAGCATCAGGTCATTCATACAGAACGATACCACTCACGGTCATAAACCAGCTATAAATATTTCGTTTCCAATTGATGGATACTCTATTTACTACCCTACTACCTATTTAGTATTCGTTTCGTAAGCGCATTTTAAATTACTTGTGGTGCCATCTATTAGTACACCAATGCCTAGTGAGATTATTTTCTACTATCCATCTTTGTCGAAGTTACACATGAAAATAATGACATATTTCACTATATTAACATGAGGCCGTGGCGTAATGATGAAGACAGTGGACGCGTAATCCAAACCGGTGTAGGTTCGAGTCGTGGTGCTCACGGATTTTTTGTTTTTTTTGATGGTTTTTTAACACATGTTTTTTTTTTAATTTTTCCTGTCTCAGTAGGTGAAATACTAGCCGCATACCAAATTTCAAGCTCGTAACTTTGCTAGAAAGTGGCTTAGCTTTTTGATGATCGGTGAGTGAGTCAGTGACAAAATGGAGGAACTTTGCCTGTAATTATTTCTTAATAAACTACAACAGGTAGAAACTTGCAATTTATATTTCTAGCTAAGTTCATTGAGAACTCTACATAACAGAAATTTTTAACATCTACCATCTCTGGTTTCTAAGATACAGGGGGGTTGAAAGTGCCCTGAGTTGCTTCGAGAAAAGAATGTTGCGTCGCGCTACCTTGGCCCGGGGGCGCTACCCCCCAGATTTTTTTTATAATTTATTGTGTACACGAAATAGGCATAAGATGTTGCGTCGCGCTACCTTGGCCCGGGGGCGCTACCCCCCAGATTTTTTTTATAATTTATTGTGTACACGAAATAGGCATAATATAAAAGCTTAACATCAAATATACACAAAGGGTGCAACTTATTTCTAAAAGAAATTTCTTCCAGGAAGAAATTTCCGTTAATTGAATTGCAGTTATTAATTCTCATATCTGTTACCTACAACATTGTTAGTCTCTCTAAACATCTACATGTGAACCAATTAAATCTAGAAGACAAGGAAGGATAATTAGATGATCAAACGAACTTACCTTAAGTGAAGTTCGATCTTAGTTATCCTTCCTTGTCGGAGAGATTTAAGGTCCCTCCCTACCCTAGACTAAACAATACTATATAGTATGCTAGTATAACAACCCTTAATACCCATGTTGTAGGATGTAGGTTGCCTTTTTTATTCTCTAAAATGAATGAGGCTTGGACCGTAAAATGGCGCCGAGGGGGAAGAGAACCTATATAGCTGTCTCTTTTTCTCTTATGGCGCTATACTACATGCGAGTGGGTCAAAACGTAGACGAGACGTAGACTACTACATGTGAACCAATTAAATCTCTCCGACAAGGAAGGATAATTAAGATCGAACTTCACTTAAGGTAAGTTCGTTTGATCATCTAATAATGTTTCATAGGTACCTACAGAAATCAATACATTTATAGAATATTCAAATGCGTAGGTATATGTGTAGATATATTATGATATTTTGTATTTAATAAAAATACAACGTTCGTTTTTATTTGTTGTACCTACAGAAATTTACATACACTTTTAGAATATGCGACTTCATATCAGGATATGGTATTTTTAATATAATATATCTATAATATTTGGGACAACTCACACACGGTCATCTGGCCCCAAACTAGGATTCCCTGTATCTTGGGAACAAGAGACTGATATAATTACATACACATATACTTTTAAAATACATAAATATATAGATATAATACACTCAGACTCGGAGTAAACAAATCTGCTCATCACAGAAAAGTTTGCCCTGTGTGGGGATCGAACCCACGACTCTCGGATCAGAGGTCAGGATCGCTAACCAATTAGCCACCGAGTCAGTCATAGTCATATGGTAGGTTTTATGAAGTAACCGCCATTTTAGACGTATTAAAACTTTTGGTTACCTACCTATGCTTTTACTTTATTTGATGTATTATAGTAAAAGTGGGACTGAGTTAATAACTTTTAAGGTGTTCACCGTTTACCTAACTCGTAATAACTTATATATCTTTAGGTAGGAACTAAACAAAACTTAAATAATCTTGACATGTCAATGTCATTTTCTTGAAATGTACATGTTAAAATTCTGATGTTTCTTGCAAACGTAAACGTAAGTTTCTTTTGATTTAATACAGCCTACTCTTTTAAGAATTTTAACATGCAATATCAATACAAAGACATCGAGATTGTTCACATTTAATTAAATATCTAAAGAAATGGAGTAGGTATAACTACTCGACTCGACATTCGTGTGTTTTTTTCTTTATTATTTAAATCATAACTGATAGGTAATTTTGTGTTTTTTTAGGTGAATAAATGTTTATTTTGTTTATTTTTTGTTTGATTTATTTCATTTTTTTTAAATTCTTAAAACTTTCACGTTCAATGTAGATAAATCATAGGTTTCTAGGTAGGTATTGCCAGTCTGTGGTCTAAGTACACAGCAAAGTTGGTAAAAGTAGGTCAATAGCACCGTTAGGCCTGTTAGTAGTTAGGTATGATGCTGGACCTGGACAGTAGAGGGGAATCAGTGGGAACTCGGTAAGCCAAACGGCGCTCGTCAGGGCAGGCCTGACCAGGGTTCGCGGTCGCTGTCGCGCAAGCAGTGGCAGCGACGCGGCGCGACGGCGCGGCGCATGCGTGCCGTTGGTGCCGTGGAGATGGACGGCGCAATGCAAAACGAACCATGGACAGAAAAAAAGTTTTTTCAAAATGAAAGTTTATCAGAATCAGGAGTAGAAGCTGTGACTAAAATATCGGGCACTAATTAAGTAGCACCTTATATACTATAGGCCTCCAAATTTCCGACAGATGGTGCCGATGCCGTTAGCTTTTAAAACGCGCTAACAATATTGATTCAAAAGGTAACCTTAGTGATACTATCGCACAGCACGGAATACATTTTTCTGCTATTTTTAACCGACTTCAAAAGAGGAGGTTCTCAATTCGACTGTATGTTTTTTAGGTTTCCGTAGCCAAATGGCAAAAAACGGAACCCTTATGGATTCGTCATATCTGTCTGTCTGTCTGTCTGTCCGTCCGTATGTCACAGCCACTTTTTTCTGAAACTATAAGAACTATACTGTTGAAACTTAGTAAGTAGATGTATTCTGTGAACCGCATTAAGATTTTCACACAAAAATAGAAAAAAATAAATAAATTTTGGGGGTTCCCCATACTTAGAACTAAAACTCAAAAAATTTTTTTTTCATCAAACCCACACGTGTTACACATCTATGGATAGGTCTTCAAAAATGATATTGAGGTTTCTAATATCATTTTTTTCTAAACTGAATAGTTTTCGCGAGAGACACTTCCAAAGTGGTAAAATGTATGTGTCCCCCCCTGTAACTTCTAAAATAAGAGAATGATAAAACTAAAAAAAATAAGTATATGATGTACTTTACCATGCAAACTTCCATCGAAAATTGGTTTGAACGAGATCTAGTAAGTAGTTTTTTTAATACGTCATAAATCGTAAACCGCAATTTACCTACAACGAACTACAAGAACTTTTATATTATGTTACTTGCTGCTACGGAACCCTTCATGGGCGAGTCCGACTCGCACTTGGCCGCTTTTTTTGTATGTTTGTTACGCGATTACTACGCCAATTATGAATCGATTTTGATGATTCTTTTTTGTTTGGTAGGTAATATTTCAGAGATGGTCCCATATAAATTTTATCTAAATTTATTCAGCGATTTTTAAAAAAATCATCAAAAACAAAAAAAATAGCAAAATTATAGCTGTTACGATTGAAGTCGCTTTTTACTTTCGAGCGACTGAGGAGCGAGCGTCAGCGAGCGACGAAGGAGTAAGGGAAGTATTGTCATGGCAAAAAAAATCCAACTTGAGATTTTGATGGGGATCGATTGTCTTGCATGTATAGATGATATAAATAATTATCGACCTATTTCGGTATTGCCATCTATCTCAAAAATTTTAGAAAAATTATTAAACAACAGATTAGTAAAATACTTTGATACTTTTAATATATTATCTGAGTCCCAGTACGGCTTCAGAAAAGGAAAATCAACTGAGGATGCTGTGGCTGCTCTAAGTTCTGTAATTGTAGACAAGCAAGATGTGCTAAAAAGTGTGCCACAGTATTTTTAGACCTAAAAAAGGCTTTTGATACAGTCTCTGTCCCAACCCTTGTGAAAAAACTTGAAGCATATGGTATAAGAGGTACCCCACTAGCACTTTTTAGAGATTATTTCACCGACAGAAAACAAAAAGTGAAGGTGGGCCAACACATTAGTTCTGAAAAGCAAATAGAATTTGGTGTGCCTCAAGGCAGCGTACTAGGGCCTATGCTGTTTCTTGCATGTATTAATGAGCTCTGTACATTAAAACTAAAAAATGCATGAGCAAATAGTAAGCAAATAGCAGCGTAAGCAAATATATGAATATTTGCTTACGCTGATGATACAACAGTAGTTTTCGAAGGAATTACTTGGGATAGTCTTCGTACAGAAGCCGAAAAGGGCATAAAAACTATTGCTAGCTGGCTTATTAATAATCTACTAACTTTAAACACAAATAAAACAAACTACATTTGTTTTAGTCTCAATAAACGTACTCAACCTAGAAATGACCTTAATCTAAAAATTCATAAATGCAACGGAATATTACAATCTTGTACATGTCCTATAATAGAAAAGACTACAAACACTAAATATCTTGGAGTCATGGTAGATCAAAGATTATCATGGCACAACCAAATAGATCAAATTTCAAATAGAGTAAGGAAGCTATCATGGATCTTTAAAACCTTAAGACATTAACATGTCTTCCAGTTACAAACATTGTAAAAATTTCTGCAATCACAAATAAACCCAAAACTAACTTACTAGACACTTTGTATATAGTATTGGTGCAATCAGTTTTAATTTATTGTCTTACTATCTGGGGTGGTGCCAGTAAAATAAAATTCCTGGAATTAGAAAGATCACTACTTAAAGTTATGCATTTTAAGCAAAGGAGATTTCCAACTGATGAATTATATAATCTGTGTAAAGTTCTTTCAGTTAGAAAACTTTTCATCTTTCAATTAATTATAAAAAAACATTAAAGCTTAGGCTTTGATCCTAAGATATTAAAGAAAAGACGAAATGATATAGTAGCATCCTGTCAAGTGACGAAAACAGCTTTTGCACAACATCAATACAATTCCCTATCATCGTATCTATACAATAAGATTAATAGAAATACTAATATTTATTCCCTTAATACGCACGATTGTAAAGAGACAATAGTTAAATGGCTTAACACTCTTGATTATGAAGAAGTTGAAAGTCTCTTTAAGTACATGGCCTAAGATAAAATTTATACTAACAATCACTCACATACAAACAAAAACATACAACAATCACACACATTCTAATATGTAAACACACACGCACCCACTCACACACATACACACACACACACCTACACACCCACACACCCACACCCACACACCCACACACACACACACACACACACGCACACGCACACGCACACGCACACGCACACGAACACGAACACGAACACGAACACGCACACGCACACGCACGCACGCACACATACACACAAAAGCACCCACAAACCCACACTTAGTTATTTGTTAAATATTGTTTTGTTTTTGGCTAGTATTTTTCTTTCTTATTGTTGTTAATATTTCTTTTATTATTATTTTTATTATTTTTGTTTTGTATCTCTTATAATTTTAGTTATGGAAGCTTAGAGCGGATACTTCTTGCACAAGTATTTTTATACTTAAAAGAACTATCCTACAACATATATTGTTATGTACAATGAGATACTGCAATAAATATTTTTTTATTTTCATTTTCATTTCATAGAGCCCAAAAAACAAAAAAAATAAAAGAATATAACGGTGTGTGTGTATCCGTCCCGGTCTCTATCTCCAAGACCACTAAGGCAAATATGATAGGACAAATTTAGGTTAGGGCAATATTTTGTTAATATCTCCAGCCGTTTTTTTTTGTTTTTTTTAATAACGCCATTTTTTAGGGTTGCCACCATAGTAAAAAAAAAAACTATTTTTTTTCTCAAAAATGGCTCTAACGATTTTGATGAAACTTTGTACAGTTCTTTGTTTTTATTTAACCTACGACAGTAGGTAGTTGGTTACTTCAGAAAAATCGAATTATAGGACTCCCCATACAAACCGAAGTTCTTTGTTACTTTTTCTCAAAAATGGCTGTTACTATTTCAATGAAACTTTGTATGTTTCTACAACTTTATACTGCCTTATGCACTATCACTAAGTAACTCATTATTAGGCGATATCAAAAAAAGGTACCTCCCATACAAAACATACTTTTTAATTTGTGAAGTCTACCATTAGCTACTGATTATGAGTGCTCATTACTGATTTAAGTTGAACGATGTCAGTCTACTATATGGCAGATGAAATTTATGGGATTCGCGAGAAAGTATGCACAGCGTGGCTGTACAATTTATTTAACGTGTTCAGCGTTGTTGATTATCTGCGAAAATAAATCTGTACGTATAATAATACTGTAACGGGACCGATTCTGTACATGGTCATGAAATATTTTTTGAAAATAATAACTGTAGGGGACATAGTCTATCGATATATGTAGAGACCAAAACAATTTAATTTGTAATTTTTGTCTGTCTGTCTGTACGATTATACTACGTAACCCGGAATAACATCTTAGACACTTTTTATCCAGGAAAATTCAAAGGTTTCCGGAAGAATGCCAAAAAATCTCAAAAATGACTAAGCATTATTATAAAAGTCTGCACAGTATTACATTTTATACAGTCATTACATTAGGTCATTTATTTTAATAAATGACATTCCAGGTTCAACTATAGAGCATGCATGTATTTTATTTTCTTATTTCTCTAAAGAATAATTAGAGAATAAATATAAGTAAGTATCCAAACCTCAATGAGATCCAAACGGTCCCACACTGAGCGATAGAAGTGGTCAAAACATCCTTTACTTTGAAACATCATTTGTCTTCATGTTAGGAATGTCCTCGCTCCAGTAGTAAGGGGCAGGTCTTCTTGCAAAAAATGTGTAAGTAGTTGAACCATTTAAACTTATTACGCAAAAAGTTGCGCCGATGAAGATGACGGCCGTCCAGTCATGCACGCTTTAGTTCAAGTTGCGTCTTCTGTGAAAGCCCAAAGCTATCGTAATTACACCGAACGGCGGCTCATTGCACGGCCCCACACTCATCCGAATGAATTGATAGGTACACAAAATGACCTACTAGGTCCATTAATGCTAACAGAACACAAACATGAAACGTTAGTTGAGCAGAGAGCTTTAAGTGAGTTTAATTTATTAAGCTTTTATTATTTTCTTTCGTTTTTTTACTTTTTGTTTTTATTAACATTTCGCTTATTATTTTATCATCATTATTTTGTAATCTAGTGTGTTTGTTGCGAATAAACGATTATTTACTTGACCGACTCACATTCAGCCGCCCGCCAGGACATGTGGCACTGGTTAGTGGTTACAATCTTCTTCAAGCAGCACTATGAGTTTGCATCCCTTGTTGTCTTAAAAATATTTTTAGTCACAGTTAATATTTGGAAGCTTTAGTTAAATGAGATATATTAATAATTTCCTAAAACCAATCTACAATTTCCGGTTAATTGACTATTGATTGGTTACTTGAAGAAAAATCTAGAATTTCATGAGTAGAAAGTATTTTACTCAGGTATATTTCGCTAACATTACTTTGAAGTGTTTAAAATATAGCCAAATATTTTGTAAACCAACATTTCTATGAGCAACATCATTCAAGCAAGGATGAATGTATTTTTTACATTTTAATTTGTAGAACTAATATATATAAATATGGAAACTATTGTTTTAACGCAATACGCTGTATTACTAATTAACCTCTTCACGAAGTGAATTAAAGTAGTTATACTCGTGCTTACGAGTTGTTTGCGAGTAAATAAATTAAGTCATTCAATTTTATGTGCAACACTTGTTTTACAATAAATCTAAAAATAAGTTTCCGGTTTTATAATCAAGAGACTTCTCTATTTCCTATTTTATCCTGTGGCCTCCAAACCACACTACCAACTCAAGAACGTTACGAGGGTATAAATATTTAATATAAGTACAAAACGCCATTATGATAGATGTGCACGCGAATATAATACGCACATTCTTGATGTTGATGTATAAGAACAGTATAAAAATATTAAAACTTGGAGCACACACGCACACTCACACACTTCTTTATGAAATATAAACTTTCTTATCTCTGTATGTACGTTTATTTGTACACTTTTTAGGGTTCCGTAGCCAAATGGCAAAAAACGGAACCCTTAAGGATTCGTCATGTCTGTCTGTCTGTCTGTCTGTCTGTCCGTATGTCACAGCCACGTTTTTTCCGAAACTATAAGAACTATACTGTTGAAACTTGGTAAGTAGATGTATTTTGTGAACCGCATTAAGATTTTCACACAAAAATAGAAAAAAAAACAATAAATTTTGGGGGCTCCCCATACTTAGAACTGAAACTCAAAAAAATTTTTTTCATCAAACCCATACGCGTGGGGTATCTATGGATAGGTCTTCAAAAATGATATTGAGGTTTTTAATATCATTTTCTTCTAAACTGAATAGTTTGCGCGAGAGACACTTCCAAAGTTGTAAAATGTGTGTCCCCCCGCCCGTAACTTCTAAAATAAGAGAATGATAAAACTAAAAAAAATATATGATGTACATTACCATGCAAACTTCCACCGAAAATTGGTTTGAACGATATCTAGTAAGTAGTTTTTTTTAATACGTCATAAATCGTAAACCTTTACCTTTCATTCAAGTTACAACGAACTACAAAAACTTTTATATTATGTTACTTGCTGCTACGGAACCCTTCATGGGCGAGTCCGACTCGCACTTGGCCGCGTTTTTTAAATGGTCTTCTCTTAATTTGGCCCACAATAATGTAATCTTAATACTGATAGTAAAACAGACGTGTTTGTTACTACAGCATGCATGCACATTAGTACTACACGGTGCCAGTGTTTCTGAGAAATAAAAATGTTTAAACAAGTGAAGAATAACGCTGTGCTTAAATGCGAAAAGTTGTATGATTTTAAAATTCATGAAGACCTCCAAAATCTAAATTTAATAAAATGTGAGCGGGAGAGCAACCGTCTGTTCCACTGATGCATAAACTGCCGTGTCACCTGCTGAGAGTTGTCACTTGACGGCGGCGGTGTGAACACGATGCACACATAATAAGAGAGATAAGTATTCAATAATATAAAGAGATAGATTAATATTCGGCAAAGCTTCGCGCTGCTGCTACTTATAGTAATAAGGCAGCAGTATAGATCAGCACGTTATCGCCATTGCTCAACAGAACATCGTGGTGTTTAACAAAACAGTAGTTACTCTTAATTAATCGTGACATGATGAAATGAGATAATTTGGTAGAACCACAGAACAGATATTACGTATAACACTCACATCGGTCGAACCACTCACGTTGATGTCTTTTATATGAATGCGCAAGATGTCGACACTGGACATATATTAAGCAGTAGGTAAATATTGGAGAACAATTAAATTAAAAACATTAACTCGAATTTAAATACTGTACCAGATAAACATTTACCTACATTTACACTTCTCGAAGTTATTTTTTAGACTCCTAATACGAGGTTTCTGCCACTGACACTGACACCCGCACATCCGCGTTTGAGAAGTGTTCACGAGGTGAGAAGAAACGTCGGGTCCAAAAGACACATTTTCAAAATAAAAGTCTTCCATGCTTTTACATTTAAATTGGGGTAAAAAAGCAGATTTACCTTTATTTATCCACAATTGGTAAGCCCGTGGCATCATCTCACCTGGTGGGAAGCAGTGATGATGCCGAAGATGGAAGCGGGCTTACCGAGATTCCCCAACACAATGGGGAACTGGCTATATCTTATCTCCATGCCGGAACACTGCAATGCTATGAACATTGATGTTTGGTGGCAAGACTTAGATAAGATAGTGGTAGCTAGTCAGGCGGGCTCAGAAAATGCCCTACCACTAACCAAACCGAGTCCTTTAAAGTTGGAATCGAACCCGCAACCTCCCTGTGTGAAGCGAGCAGACTAGCAACTATTGTAGTAATTTGTCTGCCTACAGTAATGTGTCTACTACCGTGTCACAGTCCGTGAGTTCCCCAATGACGTCACTGATAACAGGATTTGTCTGTGCGGTGCGGTGTAACATCTGCCATCAAACAACTTAAATGTGTTGTTGACGTCACAGATGGCAAAAAGCCCAGGCCCAGCGGCAGTTCCTTGGATTTCTTTACTGTTCAACTGGAGAAATGCAGAAAGAAGGTTATAGCCCTTCTCAGAGTCCCTAATTTTATCCATAAATGTTCAAGTCATCATTAATTAATCCATATTTTTAAATCATAATTACAATTATAGTACGAGTAGGTACCTGTAATTGTAATCATAAGTTGTAAAATCGTAACCAGCAAGAGAGTAAGCCAGCATCCCAGCATCCCAGCAGCACATCACATGGAATATCATATCTGTTGGTTGCGATTATAGCTATCCTTTAATGATGATGATTGCTAAAACGAAGATATGAATTAATGATTTTTATGTCCTCGGCTCGGGTTACCCGTATTATGTCATACAATTGTTTATGAAACATAACTATTATGGCTAAACTTTTATGAAATGACAGTTAATGGGATAAGAATAACATGAATAAATTATCCAAATTCGCCCATTGTCACATTTGCTGCACACACAGATTATTGGTACGAAGTCATAAAATAAGATATAAAATTTTGCCGTTTTTGGACATTCACTATGTCTAGACTTTGCACGTTGTGCAATAAAGTCGGCGGTATCACTTTTTTGGCTCCCTAACAAACTTGGAGGATCCAAGCTAACACAGAATGGATGGCTGAATCATTTTTGGTTAGTTAGTTCAATAATAAATTACAAATTTTGAATAGCTAATAGAAAACATAGCTATTTGGTGTAGACATCCTGGTTGCGGCCGGCTCGGCGATGTCTAATACATGGAGCGGGACGTTGTCGGCCGCCGCCGCACGCTGCCGCGCCGCCGCTGCTGGCGGATGCGGTCGGCTCGAGAGCCCTCGGCTGTCAGTTTTTACGACATGACATAACCCGGGCGGTGCCGGAGTCGGTGACGATGACGTGACGCCGGGCGCGGCCAGCGGTGCTGAGGGTTTCCGCGGGTTTTCCCGCTCGCTCCACTGGTCCGGCTGCGAGCAGAACAACTGCGCCGCGCCGCGCCCATGGCTGCCCATTTGCTTCGTCGCTTAAATTATCGATTTTAGTTATTCCTACTATTATCATATTTGCAAAAGTGACTGTTCGTTCGTTGGTCCTTCTTGCACGTCGCAAGGCAGCAATCCTCATATAGGCTACATTTTATACTGGATTTTTTAAATTCCATCGGGAATTACATTAGGAACCCAGAAATAATGCAACTTGACAAAGCAACGCTATTTTTGCTATAAATACTTAACCGATTTCATTGTTTGGCAAGAGCCAGAGTTTAGATAGAGGGCGGGGAACTTAGTTTTATTCTGCAGCCCGCGCACTTCGCACCCTTAACGACAGTTATTATAATAATAAAAACGATATCCACGCGGGCGGAGACGCGGGCAAAAGCTAGTAATATTTTAAATGAAAGTATGGATTTTTGTGTATTTTTTATTACACTTTCACGTCGTAACTGCTGAGCGGATTTAATATACATTAGGTAGGTAGATAGATCAAGCACTGGAAAAACACAATGGCTAATTTGATCCCTGAAAAATGCAGCTTTAATGCATATAAATTATTTAAGGACGAGCGAAATAAAAATGTGTTTTTAGTCCTTCAGTGTCGCAACGGGAGTTATGGGAGTGACATGGAATACATTTTATACCGAAAAATTCGTGGTTCCCGAGGAATCCGAAAAGCGTTTTGATACTGTTTTATGCTAATACTAATGTGATTATATGTACAGTATACTGTGCTGATATATTAAAGTGATGCTACTGTAAATCGGCAAATAGCTAAAGTGTAAAGGCTGAAGAACAACATAGTAGAACACAGTTTCAGGGGAAACCTTTCCTCTTCCAAAAACTATATCCACGCGGGCGGAGTCGCTGGCAGATGCTAGTTTAAACATAGATATAAGTTAAATATATTCGACACCTGATTTGTTCAATATATTATTTATTTCCTAATAGATCGCGAAATGTGTTGCGTAGGAGTCGGCGGCGCGCGTGTGCGTGTGAGTCACGACACTTGTCAAGACTGTAATTTGATACATTAATATTATTTTTACAATGAATAATTATAAAGCTACATAAATCACTCGTTCACCGCTTAGCAACTCTATACGGCTGACTAGCATATAATCTTTAAGTCAAATCAAATTAAATCAAAAAATATTTATTCGAAGTAGATAGCAGTGTACAATTTTTGTATGTATTTTTGTCTACCTAATACCTAATACGAAGTTCCTACCACCTGGAACTCGTATGTACCCCAACGTTTCGGGAAGTGTTTGCGGCGAGAGAAGGCACGTCGTTGGGTACAAAAAAACTACCCCTCTTATTTTTTTTTTAATTAAAGTATTCATGCTATTACTTAATTCGGATAAACAAACCTGATTATATTTATAGACAGTGCATTAAGACAGTTAATCATAATGGAAACTAAAGGATCATCAAAAAAACATGCGTTACTTTTATGTGGGCCACTAGTTCGCTACATTATTATTATTTGGGGGTAAAGGGATATAGGACCAGGAGGGCCCTATTGGATCACTGCGACCTGGGTAGATCTATTGTGATCACTGCCCCTGTTAAATTATATCCTCAAGGCCAATAGTTCTAATGAACTGTAGGATGCACTTGGGATCGAGTTCCCTAATGACCTCTGGAGTTACCATCGGTCCACCTAGAGATCGGCTTCTGGCTTGGACCAGTGCCTCGCACTCGCAGAGTATATGAAGAGGAGTTTCCTCTTCCTCGAGGCAGAATCGGCACTCGTCCGTATCTGCAAGCTTCATTCGATAGAGATGTTTGTTAAGCTTGCAGTGGCCAGTTAGAGTTCTGACTAGAATCCTAAGTCCAGGCCTAAGAAGTCGTAGTGCTCTAGACGTGTGTTCCCGCGAAAAACCAGATATGAGCGCTTTCGAATGCTTTTGGCCTGGGGCACTAGCCCAGAGTGTTCTACTCTGTTCCTTAGCCCATTCCTGCAGCATTCTTCTTCCGGTGCAACGAGGCACTCCCACTATTGGTTCGGGTCCAATAGCTGGTGCCTCCGCTCCGTTTCTAGCTAGCTCATCTGCTATTTCGTTCCCCTTGATGCCACTGTGCCCAGGCACCCAACATAAGGTGACTTTGTTGTGCCTTCCTAGCTGATTAAGTGCATTGGCGCACTCAAGGGTAAGTTTTGAATCAATCTCATGTGATTTCAGTGCCATAAGGGCTGCCTGACTTCCGAGCATATGATTATGTTTCTATTTTGATAGGACCTCAGAAGGTTTTCTTGCACGCATCTTATTATTGCGTACATCTCTGCCTGAAATACCGTCGCATGCGAGCCTAGACTGTATGACCGCTTCGTCTCCGAGTCTCCTCCGCATACTCCAGCACCGGCAAAACCCTCTTTTTTGGAACCATCTGTGAACCAGATGAGGTCACCAGATTTGAGAGTTTCGGGAACCGCACAGTTCCACTCGTCCCTACGCGGTACGTGAATCGTGTATAGTTTGTTGAAACTGTACTCCTTTAAGAGGACATCGGATGGCATGGCCAGTGCTGGGTTTACAATGAGTGCATCAAAGAGATCCCTCATTACCACTGATTGCCAGACTGTCCTGCCACCGTCCATAGCACGCAGCATGGCCATCCTGGCCTCCTTCTGTACATGGATGTGCAGCGGTTCGAGGTTTAAAATAGCCTCTAGTGCTGCAGTGGGAGTTGATGAGATAGAGTTTGTAGCCATTCGACAAGGAATTCTCTGTAGGCTGTTAAGTGCAGTGATGCATGTCGATTGTCGGGTCTTACTGTGCCACGCTGCACATCCGTAGGCAACCATCGGCCGCACTATGGATGTGTAGGCCCACAGCACTGATTTGGGCTGCAGCCCCCACCGGGATCCCACCAGCCGACAGCATGCACCTAGCGCTATCTTAGCCTTCCTTACGATATGGTCAATTTGTTTGTTCCAGGTTAGTTTGTCATCAAGAATTACTCCTAAGTACTTAACTTCCCGTGAAAACGGTATAGTCCTGCCAAAAAACGTGGAGGCGTTAAGCCCTCCATTTTCCTTTTCCTGGTGAAGGGGACTATAATTGTTTTCCCTGCATTTACTGAGAGCTGGAATTCGTTACACCACCGTTCTATCCTGAAAAGGGCCTGTTGCAGTTGTTCTGAAATAGCAGAGGGACACCCCCCCACTATTGACACAACCAGATCATCTGCATAGCCCTGTGTGTCCAGGTTTGCTCCGTTGAGCTCTTCAATCAGACAGTCAACCACAAGGGACCACTCCAGAGGAGACAAAACTCCGCCCTGCGGGCAACCTCGTGTTAGTCTCACTTCCAGAGTATCTCCTAGTAGTGTTGTTTTGACTGTCCGATTAGTCAACATTGACTTAACCCAGTTTATTGTAGTCAAGTCAATGTTCCGCATCTTCATACATCTCAGTATAACTTCAGTTGAGGTGTTATCAAAAGCTCCCTCAATGTCTAGAAAGACGCAGAGGGCAATTTGCTTTTGATCTAGTGCTCTCTCTATTCTATCGGTAAGCTCCATCAGGGCCGTTTCCATCGACCTGCCTTTCTGATAAGCGTGTTGTTTCGCATGCAGAGGTCGCTCCAATAGGTAAGATTCCCTAATGTGCACGTTAATGACCTTCTCCATTGTTTTTAGTAGAAAAGAAGTGAGACTTATAGGTCGGTAGGACTTGGGCTGTGACTTCTCACGATCTCCAGCCTTAGGGATATACGCTACTCTAACCATGGTCCACTTGTGGGGTATATGGCCCCAGGCAAAACTGGCTCTGAATATTTTCGTCACCACCGGAAGGACGGTATCAATGCCCTGTTGCAATAGGGCTGGGAAAATTCCGTCCTCCCCACCGGTTTTAAAGGGCTTGAAGCTATCTATGGCCCATCTAACCCGGTCGGGTCTGAATACAACCGAGGCCATCCTCCAGTCCTCAGTCTTCGGTCTAGCGTTAGACTGAGCCGTGCTGACTGAGGTGAGCCTCGCGTTGACCACGTCCGACCCTGGAAAGTGCACTTCTGCTAGCAGCTGAAGGGTCTCCCTAGGCGTGGTAGTGAAATTTCCGTCTGGTTTCTTAAGGAATCCCAGATGATTAGAGGGAGTTTTGGCCATGATCTTATATATTTTGGCCACATGTGCAGCTCCTTTAATCTCCTCGCAGAAGCCGCGCCATGACCTCCTTCTAGCTTTCCTAAGCTCTTTATTAAATCCCGTGAGGGCTCTGCTATATGCATTCCAATTCCCATCCACCTTAGCCCTGTTGAATAGGGCCCGGGCGGATTGCCTAAGTTTCTGTAATCTGCCGTTCCACCATGGTACGTTTCGGTTAGTAACTACGGTTTTAAGGGGACAATTGTCAACATAGGCATCGACAATACCGGCAGTTACAGCATCAACCGTGTATTCTAGTTGATCCCTAGTTTTGACGGATTTACTTATCGTACTGAGGTTCTCTTTTAGGTCGTTGCGGTAGCCGTCCCAATTCGTAGCCCTACAGTTGCGATAGGATTCTACACTTAAAAGCCCACATAAAAGTAACACATCTTTTTTTTGATGATCCCTTTACTTTCGATTATGATTAACTATCTTCATGCACTGTCTATAAATATAATCAAGCTTGTTTATCCGAATTAAGTAATAGCATGAATACTTTAATTAAAAAAAATGAAATTAAAGGGGTAGTTTTTTTGTATTCCCCAAGATGTACCTATTTGGGTATAGTTGAAGTGGATTGGAATGAGATACAACTCCAGGTTGTTATCTGGGTTTATTCACAGCAGCCTTAACTATTTCGGCGGTCATGCGACGTATGAAGGCTTCCTTTCACAGCCGTGTCTTGAGGTGCAATAATAGTATTATCGAGGCTGTATTTAATACACTGTATATCTATGACAAAAGCTTTATAAGTTTGAATTAGTTTGACTGTATTACTATATTACTGTACTGTACTGTATTATTTTGATTGTAATAATCTATCTATCTATCAGCCGAAAGACGTCCACTGCTGGACAAAGGCCTCCCCCAAGGATTTCCACACCGACCGGTCCTGTGCGGCTCGCATCCAGCGGCTTCCTGCAACCTTTACCAGGTCGTCGGTCCACCGAGTCGGGGGCCTGCCCACACTGCGCCTTCCGGTGCGCGGTCGCCATTCGAGAACTTTACTGCCCCAACGGCCATCTGTTCTACGAGCTATGTGCCCTGCCCACTGCCACTTAAGTCTAGCGATTCTGAGAGCTATGTCGGTAACTTTAGTTCTCCTACGTATCTCCTCATTTCTGATTCGATCACGTAGGGAAACACCAAGCATAGCACGCTCCATCGCCCTTTGGGTGACTTTGAGCCTTCTTATAAGGCCCATAGTAAGCGACCATGTCTCGGATCCATATGTCATCACTGGCAACACACACTGGTCAAAGTAAAGATTGTAATAATAATATTGTATTATTTGTAATTTATTTATAATTTATGGGACTCAGTACCTGCAATAAATGATTTTTATTTTTTATTTATTTATAATCCCACTCTTCACTAGTTTTCTCCACATTCTCTCTTTTCGAAGTCGCTATATTAAAAACGTAAGTACATACTTAGTGTATGTATGAAACAAACATTACGTTGCCAGCCCGTCTGTCATCCGCTCGCACTGCGCATCACCGCCAGCGCCGCCGCGCCTGTCAATTAATGATCGATCGTTGACATAATGAATGGAACCCTAACAATGTTTCTTATGAATCGCATGTCATGCCTCTGCTAGTTTTTTAGAAAGGTTAATTTGGGCAATGGACAATTCGTAGCATCTCTTGACAGCGCCAGCAGTTGTCATTGATGTAAGAAATGTGGTGGGACCACCGCGGCGGCGGCCAGCGGAGGCGCGCGCGCCGCGCAGAGTCTGTCGGGCGCCGCAGTGGACCGCGCGCCTCCGAGCGCCTTCGAAATAGCTCTCGTAGATAGATGTTGTAGTACGCCCGCCGGCGGCATCTGCGGTACCCACTACGTATATATTACAGCAAACAAGTGTGTGGCCTAAAGTTTCGCGAAGACAGTGAGCCCCTTCTAGTAGTCCAAAAGCCAGCGAGGCGCAGCAGCATGGTCGGCGTCCAGCGCAGGCTCGCGCTGGCGCTGCTGGCGGCGCTGCTGGCCGCCGCGCGCGCAGGTCGGTACCGGCAGCTCAGCCTACAGCTGACACACTGTCCCTCAACAGTAGCTACACACTCAATAACAATATTACAAGCGAAATATACTGCCGATTAAAACAATAATTAAATACTTTGATTGGGACTATTTATCGTAAAACAAAATTGATGTGAAAAATTTAAATATTCAGAACTGAGATGATGAGATGATGCCAAGGGCTTACCAGTTGTGGATAATTAAAAACAATACACCAATCGACTTTGTAAGGGTAGAGTCATTAGAGTAGTCAATATCACTTTTTAAGATTTCAGTGCGGGTTCTAAACGAAACGTATTAGGTTTAAAGATACTTTATTTCTCATTTACAACTTTACGCCATTTACTTGAGAAACAAAAATATATTAATTTAAGCTAACAGTCGTCCGACATGCACCAAGTCAGGATAGGTAAGACAGAAAACAAATACTACAAACTCACATCTGTCTCTGGTCTTACACAGGAATTCCAATAAATGAAACTTTCTCTCCACAAAAGCAGAAACTCATAGTTTTACACTTTTACACACTTTCAATTAAGTATATATTGGGATAATTTTTGTTTAAATTTGTTAATAGATTCAATTTGTTTAATTTGTGAGGGTAACTTGTTATACAGTACTGCGCCTTGATAGGTGAACATATGCTTGCCGTAGTTCGTTCGGATCTTCGGTATCGGTAGCACAAGGTAGCGAGCCCGCCTTGTGGAGCGTTCAGACGTGTGTTTATTGGTTGTGAAGGATAATGATGTGCGGATAGGGAATTTTCCACGGGTTTCTCTAAACTCGACTAGATGGCGCTGATCAACATTGGAAATAAGAAAATCTCTTAAAAATCGTCAAAACTGACTGATATTACCGACTTATATCATAATAATGATAAATAGCTTTCGAAGATTACTTTTCATTGAATATTGTTTTGCAATTTGATCCAAAAAATACTTTTCATAATTTTTGATGCACAAAGCTTATCAGTATATTTTTTTTGTATTTCTTCAAAGAATTCTAACATGATGCCGAGTTATAAATTGCATTTTAATACATTCTTATAAACCAGAACGCACCCAGGTTATCCACACTCGACCAAGTTGGTTCATCGTTTCTGTTAATTCTGTTAATTTTTGACTGACTCGGTGGCTAAGTGGTTAGCGATCCTGACCTCTGATCCGAGAGTCGTGGGTTCGATCCCCACACAGGGCAAACTTTTCTGTGATGAGCAGAATTGTTTGCTCTGAGTCTGGGTGTATTATATCAATATATGTATGTATTTAAAAAGTATATGTGTATGTATATCAGTCTCTGGTTCCCAAGATACAGGAATTCCTAGTTTGGGGCCAGATGACCGTGTGTGATTTGTCCCAGATATTATAATTCAATTAATAAGAATCTATGTTCAGGTGACTTTTTATATATTTTTAACATTATAAAATCTGTTTTGCTACCGTAAATTCTACGTTGTTTTTAAAAATACATTGCCAAAGCTACACTTTTGAACGGTGTGACATACGTCATCTGAAAACTCCCTATTGTTCCAGTAAGTATTTTCCGATATAATATGCATGTAAAGTAGGAGTAAAGCTATTTAATGTTCATCAGTTTTGTTTCTTAATATATTTTATTAGTAGGCGTTAAGTAGGGATAATGGAAGATCATTTTATTAGTAAGGTTTTTTAGGCGACTTTATTCCCCCCCACCTTGGTGATACGTTGTGTGGTTTTAGACTACAAGTATCACGTGTATTTTTGTTGAAAATATCAATCTGTGTTAATAAAAAGTTAAAAACATAAAATTATATTATAAAAACCATAATACCTATGTATAAATAAAATTTAGAATTTAGTAAGTATTAGGTACTGCAGTTGAAGCTTTAAGCACTGTGATCAACGGTTTTTTTCTTATTACCTTTCATCCAGGTCTGTTTAGCAGTATGCGGAGATGAAAACAACTAGTGAAGATGGAACAAACAAACATCCATACTTTCACGTGAAAATTGAAAGTTTCATTATGCACACTGTAAAACTAATGAGGAAGTTAGCAGCATAAACAATTAATTAAGAAGTATTTCACAAAATAGCTCTTCTAATGAAACAGACAAAAAATTACTATAGTTTGGGATTTCCTCCAATGTGCAATTTTTTATTAATAAATATTTCGTTATGAGTGTGGAAGGAAGCGACTGTACTAAACTATGAAGTCGTCGTGGGATGCTATTACAAACATTTTTTAACAAATACATAAGAAGTCGTTTCTTCACATTCGATTGAGTTATTCAGATGGCTAGCAGCCCACTAAGCAGCCTAATCGTTTTATATTAATTTTCTCATTGAACTTTTTAAACTAATTGGCAATTTCATAGGTAGCGATATAGCACCTAAGTTCCCTTTTCTTGCTCGTACTTCTCAACGTAGTAAACACAATTTATTTTTAATTCGAGTTAATTGTTACCCGCTAGCGTGATTTATTACTAACGAGAGCGAACAGCCGCTCCGACGCAGACCGCAGACGTTGCGTCCGTCTCTGATTGAGCAAAATCCCAGCTCCGAACGACTCTCAATCAGAGTGATAATCCCTTCTAGACTCTATAATCCCTTCGCAGCCGGCCCAAGTGGCAAGCAATTGCTTGCCAGGAGTCCTCGTAGCGCCTGACGTCGTGAGATGACTGGAATCGATATGTTAAATAATTGTCAGATTATATTCTTGATATTTGAGTAAGAGTTTAGGTAGGTAGGATTAATATCTGAGTAGGTACACGGTTAATTTATTTAAATTAAACCACTTTTTAGCATGCGCAAGCGGCGCGAGCCCCGTCCGCGCCTTTTCGGCGAAAACATAGATCTGGTTGTGTCCGAAACTTGAAATCAGAATTTCCCAAATTAACTAGTCATATGCTAATTGACGTGTTTTAAAGTTTGAGTGCTGTGCCGACTGCTTTCATAGTTCATACCTGCGTTATTCTCTGTCACTATGGTAGCGCGCAGGCGAAGGCGTGGGCGCGGGTGTGGTGCGTCTATGGCCGTACGCCGGGGCCACACCGACTCATCACGCCAAGGTCGTAGCTATAAGCGTCTCCACACTTAAGATAATTAAGAGGTAAAGATTAAGTTGTAAACTAATTTAAATTCCAAATGTCCTGTAAGGTCAGCCGGACAGTTCATAACACGTCGTCGTAACCTCTAAGTAATAAAATTACAACGAAATCTCTAGTACCTCCGCTGCTGAACGCGATTACGCATCCGAGAATCCGAGGGGCAGGCCTTGGGCCGTGCGGCCGCGGCCGTCACCGCGCGCTGCTAACGCGGTGCCGAAATGGCTCCAATGCCAATGGCCCCTCCATTTACTTTTATGACGATTATAAAATATAGAGACTATTATTAATGTACACCATACTGCATTCTGTTTCACAATATCTGAGTATAACGTGTGCCGGCTGCGTGTTGCAGGAGCAGGCAGCGACAGCAGCGGCGGCGGCGGCGGCGGCGGCGGCGGCGGCGGCGGCGGCGGCGGCGCAGGCGCTCCGCGCGTGCGTCGCGGCGGCGCCTCCACCTCGGAGCGCTGGCTCAGCCTGCTGCAAGGCACGCACTCCTCTCTATGCTTATGCCTCGTCGCTCGTATTGCCTAGTTATAGTTACATCAATGCGTTATCTCTATGTGTTGTTGGGCAGAGTTCGCGCGGAATAACCCCGGCGGCGGCGGCGGCGGCGGCGGCGGCGGCGCAGGCGCGTACGCCGGCTCCCTGCAGCCCTTCACCGTCGACCTGCCTATCGGTGAGCTAGCGGACACCCGCTCACCGCACCCTCTAGTGACGGGAGACCGTGTGTAGATGATGCCTTAGCTTTAGATATCTGTAAATGCTAATGCGTACCTCAAAATCCCGTTTTGGCGTCAGTCTTACACACAAAATTATTATTCCAGATATCTTATAGATTAAATCCAAATATACGTACATGTGTAACAAAATAGGCGTTGGACCCATTATCAGGGGCTTTACTGAAGTTACTGAACAGCTCCAGCTATCAAGGGAGATGGCTAGCAAAAAAGGAATAGGTAATTTAGCTTGTACAGATTTGTACAAATAAAAATTTGTTTTTTTTTCTATTTGTACAAATTTGTATTTGTATTATTTGTTTTTGAATATGATGAGTAAAAGCTTCATATGATGGGTAAATAGCATATTTACTCAAAGTACCTATATTTACTTGAGGCAGGCTGTTCAGCTGTTGAGTAGTTACAGTTTCCCGCTCTTCAGTGAATACAACTCACCGTGTATTTTAGACAGTTACCCATCCATGACTCTTTAAAGTTAAACAAATAATGATGTACACATGAAAAATATATTAAGTATACATAAGTATCTTAGAATTAACCCTTCTGGGTGATATTTTTATGAAAAGGTTGCTTGTCAACGATCGCTATCTCGCAATCTTACTGTTATTAGAAATACAGGCGCGCATGACACGACACGATACGACACGACAACAATGCACTGCGACGCCCCGGCCGCGGCCATCCGCGGTCGCGGCCGTGAACGCGGTGCGACTTCGACCTTTTCGCCAAATACGATATTATGTGACCTTTTCGCTGATTTATTATTTTTTTATAAAACGGTTATAATAATCTTCAATAACTAGTGACATTTAAAAACCTTGATGCTAGTCAAGTGTCAGGCTGCGAACAGTTGCATGTATTGGATGGGTGTGTTGATCCAATATAGATCATATGCGATCGGTGGAGAGGTGAAATAAAAGAGATTTCTTCGTTCGGATAGTACCGTGGTACAGTATCCGAGATTTTGAACGTTTATTGGTTTTGTCTGCCTGACTAATATATAATATTTGAGTATCACAATTGGTGAAGAATTAAACTACGAGAACACAAAATCACATATTTACAGGTAGTTGAATAATTAAAAATATGTAGGTGTCCCTACACATGCAATGTGTTCTATGCAGGCGCAACGAGGCCACTCAACACGCGGGAGAACATTTGTTCTAAGAATGTGCTGGAGTAATAAAAAAACCAATTTAAACTTAATATACATAACAATGGAACAAATATACAAGAGCTCACTAGTACAAAATTTCTCGGTATTATATTGGATGACAATTTTAGTTGGGAAAAACATACAGAGACTCTTAGAGACAAACTAAGTCGCTATGTGTATGTATTAAGCAGACTTAGAAATGTATCAACAGTAGAGACTACACTTTCAGCATACCACGGATACGTTGCGTCTATTATCAAGTACGGCTTGTTGATATGGGGAAATTCTGTTCACTCTAAAAATGTCTTTATTGCACAAAAAAAAATGCATACGAGCTATGTGTGGTAAAACATCCCGGGAGCCATGTAGACCTTTGTTCAAATCTTTAGGATTATTGCCCCTGCCATCCATGTATATTCTTGAAGTGGCTACTTTTGTTAAGAATAATCTACATCTTTTTAAAAAGACTACAGATATACATAATAGAAATGTACGAAACCCAAATAAATTAGTATTAAATAGTATTCCTAAACTGACATATTATAATAAACAATGTATAGTAATGTGTGTTAGAATTTATAATGCTTTACCCGATGACATAAAATCACTACCTTATGTATTATTTAAACGCAAACTTGTGACATTTCTTAAAGATAAAATATTTTATTCAGTTAATGAATTTTTTAACAAACATTATTGATAGTTTAATTTAATTGTGACATATGGGAATTGTAATGCTATGTATATTTTAATGTGACTTAATTAGTATTTTAATTTAATTTATTAATATTTGCATGCCGGATTTGGTAAAACGTGAGGGACCTACAGCAATATTTAACATCTATGTATAACCATGTTTTATGCGAATAAATTTTCATTTTCATTTTCACCGGCCAAGTGCGAGTCGGACTCGCGCACCGATGGTTCCGTATAAATTCATATTCACACATGTCTTGAACTCTGTATCAAATACTCAGGCCTGCAATCCCTTGAAGCACAGATTAGATAATTAGAAGCTGTGAAAAAATCAAACTTCTATGCCAACGCAATCAAGAGATGGGTACGGCCGCGGCCGTTTATTTAGGTAAACCTATAGGGTACCTCTCGTATACCTAGAATCATTTACCCTATAGGTTTTGATTCCCATGCGAGTGTCCAAATATGCGGCATAAACGGCCGTATCTCTTAATTGCGTTGCCATAGAAGTTTGATTTTTACACAGCTTCTTATTATAATTATTAAATTATTAAATAATTATTAAGTTATAGGTTCACAAATACCTCAATTAACGTTCTTATTATTGCATTAAAAGAATTAACTAAAGCACGTGGCTCCATGTGGCAGGCGACGGGCGAGGAGCGCACGCGGCCACGCTGCCACTGCTGGTGCTGCCGCTGGCGGTGCCCGTGCCCGGCCCCGGCGCAGCCTCCCACACAGGTACAGAGCGCACAGATCACATAATAGCCGCTGCTTTTTTATTATCACCGTCGTTTTTGAAATAAACAGAGTCCGAGTACTACAGTACTACTTAGTTTTAGGGGAACGTTAACATTTCCTGGCACATTACAGACTGCGGCCAGCAACGAGATGAGAGAATCAGAGATAAGGACAGGGACAGCACGGACGAGATCGATGCGGTATCGTGGCGCGGCGCGTTCCCGCCCCGGCCCCCCTCCACCCGTGGTGGCGCCGGCGGCGAGTCCCCGCGGCGGCCCCCTGGCGTGGTCGGCGGCGAGGAGCCGCGCCCGTTCGCCGCGCGCCGCCCGCCGCCGCCGCCGCCGCGCTCCGAGCCCGGCTACGACGACTCGCCAAACTTGCTGCCAGCCGCTGATCTCAAAGGTGAGACTCCTAGATTTAATGTATTTTTATTGCTGTGTACCCGTTTTTGAGATTAAAAATTAGATGAGATGAAAATTATCTCTTACAGTGAGTTCGCAGCAGCTCGTGGAACTGTTCCGTGAGCAAGGGCCGACAGCGCCGCACCTGCCTCCGGCCGTGCTGGATAAGGCGCCGGTGCTGGCGGGGGGTGCGGTGGGGGCGGCCGGGGATGGCGCGGGCGCGCCGGGCGGTGTGGAGGGGGGCGCGGACGGGGACGCGGCCGTAGCGGCGCGCTACCTGCCGCCGCCGGCGTCGCGCGATGCCGCGCCGCCGCCGCCGCCGCGGCCCAGCTTCGCGCACTCCATGCGCCTGCGCGCCGAGCTCACCGTGCCGCGCTCAGACTACACCGAGCCCTACACCATCTGGTACGTTCTCACTCATCTCATTGAGTGCTTCATATACCTTGTATCCACCAGAAGACGCCACATATCGTAACACAAGGTATTTGTGACGTTCTAAAATGCGATTGCAATGCAGGTGGGACGCCTCAAACGGAGCCTCTCGCGTGGAGTTCCACGACAAAGGGCGAGGCACGGTGTGCTACCGCATGATGCTCTCCAACGGCCTCATGCAGCGAGTGGAGGTGAGCAGTGCGCTCCTGGCGGCATGAGCGCGGTTGTAAGTAGTGGTGTGTAGTGCGTGGCGTGACGTGACGTGGCGTGTTGCGTGTTGCAGATGCGCACGGACCGCACGGGCGAGCGCGAGGTGGTGACGTGCGGCGTGGCGCGCGCGGCCGCCCCCGCCCCCGGGGACCGCGGCCACCCCGCCCTGCCTGACATACAGCTGTTCTCCTTCGCCGGTATGATGCGTTTTACGTTTTCAGTCGTATTACTAAACACTGCTAGAACAAGAGATAAGTATGTAAATCATCTGAGTAAAAGTAAGTAATAATAATAAAGGCAGTCCTCCTTGACAATGCCCGGATAGTTCGACGCTTTCTCTCCTCGTCGCACAGACCTCCAGCCGACTGTGCTTCTGCTGGAATAAGCTCCTGCCACTTCGCCTAGCGCGAAGTGGTCAGAGTAGCCTATGTTTTAAAATAATAATAATAATATTTATTGAAAGGAAACTTAATTGACAAGATAATGACTAAAAACTTAACTAGGTATCTATGTCATACATGTGAAATACGCGTGACCCAGGGTACAAGCAGGAGAGCGGCGTGAACGCGGAGCTGTGGCGCTACGAGGCGCAGGGCGCGGCCGGCGAGCTGGGCGCGGCGCCGGGCGAGCGCCTGCGCTACCGCCACGAGCTGGCGCTCACGCGGGCCGCCGGCGACCTGGCCACGCCGCTCAGGTAAGGTTTACGCCGCGACACGCCTTGCTCTGGCCAACTGGACACTGTCGTCGTGTGACACACCTGCCTACTTGTATAGTGCCCAGATAATGCTGAATTAGTTTGACCGTATGTTTTATAATATTTAGTGATTATTATTATTTCTCCTATTTTTTGTTTTAAATCATTTTACTTGTAATTAAATTAAAAGTGACATAATATTTAAATTGTAATTATATTGTTAATATTTTGCATGCCTTAATATGGTTGACTGTACTGATTCTGTATTATGTTTTATTAAGACCTGTAAAACGTACTTTCATGCAAATAAAGAATTGAATTGAATTAGTTTGCTAAATGATGAACAACGTTCAATAAATTATTTTTCGGCTGCCCGATTTTCACCATAATCGGACTTAGTAACGACCGTGTCGCAGATACACGGTGACGGTAGACAGCTCGGTGCTGGGGCCCAACTGCGACGCGTACGAGCACCGCTACCTGCGCGTGTCCCACCAGGAACACGACGCCGCCATCTTTGACGTGGACATAGGTATGTATTCTACAACAAAAAATGAACACTTCCGTTGTGTCGTTATTTGAGTAAAGGATTCTTTAATATTATTTAGTATACATGTAATATTAATACGTGTGCGCGTGTTGGCACGGCGCGGCAGAGCGGCAGTGCGAGCGGCGCGAGCAGCTGGACGCGCGGCGCGGCGAGCACATGGCGCGCCTGGAGCCGCTGCGCGAGTTCACGATGCCGCACCGGGACCCGCGCCACGACGAGGGCCTGCTAGTGTGAGTAAGCCGAGTGCTGCGTGCAAACTGCAGCCTCCTTCCTCGCCCGCTTCAACATTACATTCCCCTTACTCGCCGGCAGATTTAAACAGAAGTTCGAGAGGAAGTATGCAGACGACGACGAGGAGGCGCTGCGCAAGAACCTGTTGGTGCAGAACACGCGGTTCGTGACGTCGTGCAACCGCATGGGCGGGCCCTTCGACACGGAGGTGAACTTCCTGGCGGACCGGCTGGACGCCGAGCTGCAGGTGCTGCTGGGCACGATCTACGACGACGAGGTGGAGCGCGCGCTGCGCTTCCCCTACTCGGTGCGACAGCTGCGCGACGAGGCCGGCGACCAGCCCAAGGAGTTCGACTGGCGCCCGCGCGGCGCCGTCACCCCCGTCAAGTGTTAGTACTCGGCTCCGTGCCACGCTTACTGTCCTCATAGTTAAACCATTATTTTCAGTCGAGGAATCTTGAAATAAGTACTCTTTTCCGAAACGCTACTTTCAATTGTGTTACCCTATTGTGTTCATTTTTGTTGAAAACCACTACTAAACACCCGAACCCTAATTTATCATGGGATATTTGAGGGTTCCTACTACACTGAAATATGAGAAACCAATACCCCGTGACTTAATTCATTAACATGGCTTGACGTATTTATTTAGTTCGATTTTTTGCCATAATAATTGTTTTTTAGTCCTCTTTTGTGTGCTCCGCAGACCAGGGCTCGTGCTCGTCGTGCTGGGCGTTCGCGGTGGTGGGCGCGGTGGAGGGCGCGCTGTTCGTGCGCACGCGCGCGCTCGTCGAGCTGTCCGAGCAGTGTCTCGTCGACTGCGCGCACTCGTACGTACTCCACACCACTCGACAACACTTGTCACTTGGCACCGCTTGACACCGCTGTGCAGTACAGTTCTTTAGGACTCGCTCGACGTTACCTTTTGCTCCGCTAGAACTTCCTGAGACTTTGAGTATACAAGTTCCGAATGGTAGGAACTTTGTACTAGGCAGAAAAGAAATAAGATTTAAAAGAATTTGTTGTCTACTTAAAAAATAAATTGAGTGACCTGTGTGTATATGTGTGACATGCTGTACAGCCTCTTCGTGACGTTCGCCTAGAGGAGAGTGTCGGATTCACAATGGGAATGTTTTGTGATTTGTCTAAAGCGTTTGACTATATTGAACATCTTTTACTTGCATAACACTCAATAATGGGGTATCTCGGTGTTCTAAATTTACCTGTACAACAAGACACAAACAATTTAAGTAAACGCACAGATTCTCTTAGCTGTAAAGTAAAAATAGGTGTTCCCCAAGGATCTATTTTAGGCCCTTTCCTTTTTATTGCTCCTATTAATGCTTACTATTTATAGTGCAATATCTCTTAAAAATTGTGCCGTGGGGCGATGAAAAATGTGTTCTGGCAAGTTTATTTGGACACGACGACGTTTATTGTCGCTCCGCTAACACTTCCCGAAATAAGTGAACAAGTACCGAGTAGTAAATTCGTACTAGGTAGAAACAATTGCGATTGAAAAGAATATGTACACTATCTGCTTACATAAAAATACATATTGATTTCCTTGCCATTTTCAGGGTTTTTACCATATCTGTGGTTAATCCATTCGCTTTAGATCAGGAGGTAGCGGACGCAAATTTGTTTCCCGGAAAGTCCAATTATGTATTTGCAGAGCAATAAAACTATTTCTGAACCCGCCTACTTAATTAACACCGTTTTTTCCGGGTCTTGCTATGACGTGTCAATAGCATTAACGTGTTTGTGTGTTTGTGCAGGCACGGCGCTAACGGCTGCCGCGGCACGTGGCCCAGCCACGCCTACGACTACGTGAAGGACCGCGGGCTGCCGGCTCGCGCCGAGTACACGCCCTACTCCGAGAAGGTACTCGTTCGGCCCGCTCGGCCTGCACAGCTGTTTCATTTCTAAGACTGCAAATACCAATACCGAGTTGTGTCCGTGCGCAGGTGCTGCAGTGCCAGGCGCGCCGCGTGCCGCCTGTCACGCACATCAGCGGCTACGTCAACGTGGCGCCCAACAACACCGGCGCGCTCAAGGTCACAGCACTAACGTTATCTTCTACCATTCCGATTTCACACAGCTCGCACATAAATGAATGAAATGAAATGGGTACTCTTGTCTCGGCAGGTGGCAATTCGGAAGCACGCGCCGACCGTGGTGGTGGTGGACGCGAAGCCCAAGAGTTTCATGTTCTACAAGCAGGGAGTGCTGCGGGACGAGCGATGGTAACTGTCTCCTTGCCGACATTATGTCTTGTCACTTTCGACTCTTTCGAGCGACAAAGTAGTAAGGAAGTATTACCATGGCAAAAATAATTCAGATTTTGATGGTGATCGATTAGGTTTTAGTAGAGCCAGAAAACTATTTAGTTATTACAAATATATAAAGCTCACTTACTATACTAGGATGTTCTTTATTCTAAAAATAAAAAAGAAATAAAGCACCTCAGTAATTCGATACTTTGCTTCGGAATAGGATTGCTTTTTATTGGAGACTCGTGTTGAATTATTGTAGACGGTGAATGAACTTCGCGAGAAAGTATGCACACCGTGGCTGTATGATTTTATGATAACATAATGTAATTTTCTGCAACGTTACGCTAAGACAATGCAGTGAATCATTGAATGATTTCAACAACGTTGTATGTGTTTTCATAGCATCAAGGGCCCCAAAAAGAAGCTGAACCACGCGGTGCTAGCGGTGGGCTGGGGCGAGCAGCGCGGCGAGACGCACTTCATCCTGAAGAACACGTATTCGGCAAAGTGGGGCGACGGCGGCTACATCCGCCTGCACGCGGGCTCCAACACGTGCGGCGTGCTCACCTTCCCCTCGTACCCGGTGCTGCGTGCGCGCGACGTGGACCGCCTGCCCGCCGGCGCCGCGCCCGCGCCCCCCGCCGGCGACGACGATGACGCGGGAACCGGCGTCGATGAACTAAACAAGTAGCACCAAGTGCCATAACTTAGTCCACTGTAGCTGTTATTAAATATATAGCGTCGTTTGTTACAATAATTAATTTTGTTTTATTTATTGCTATCCGTTCATTAACATAAAATATACCATTTAGGTATTACCCCAGTCACCGTAGACATAAAAATCGCGTTAGGTCGCATTGGTTGCAACAGTTCTGATTTTGCAAAAGTGCCTGTAGCGAGAAGTTCTCAATAACATCATTCATTCAAGAAGAGCTTTCTTCCTCCTCTGGAATACAGTTGTTCTTTTACGCATTTAGTGGTTGTAAGTTCATCTCGAGGAGCTAGTAGGCACTACCACTAGTGACATCAACGAAGAAACCAACTTCGGAATTCCTGTCATGCAAGTAAGGTAATCCATTCGTAGGTCTATCCTGGGCTGTGTATTTAAACTATTTATAACAAGTTTTTATGAAATTCCTGTCATGCAGGTGTAAGAATGGGTGCGGAAAAGGAAGATGCTCCTGCAAGACAACAGGGCTGAAATTTTCTGCAAAGTTTGTCAGGGGAAGACTCAACTCAACACTCCGTCCATAGCCTTGACTGAGTTGAATGAAGAGGACGACTTCGACAACCTCCCCTTTATAACAAGCAACAGAGCATTCTCCGGAGTCCCAGGAAGAGCTGTCAGATGAACCTAGACCTTCCAAAAGAACACGATTGTTTCGTCGCTAAGTGCTTAAAGGTAAACCTAATATTAAATACCTACCCCTTCGTTGTAAATCATTATAATAAATATGAATTGACATTTTGTTCTATATTTCATGTATATTTCTGTCGCAGGTATCAACTGAGGTCCCGCCATTACTAAGTGATATAATTTAAGTTTTATAATATCAGTATAAATTATTTTACACCGATTTATGTCTTTCTTATCCTTTACAGAAGTCGTGCAATTTGTCAGGATCCCTTTTTTGAAAAATCTGATTCCCTTAATTTTTCGCTTTGTCCAGATTACAAGGGAACTATTGGTCTTACATACTTCAGTTTGTGCTTAAATTAAAGCTAAATAACTGCTCTATAACTTTCTTTTGAATGATTTTCCTCGTAGAATGAGTATTATAGCCGATATTCTGGTCGGAAGGCGGCAAAACTACAATTTCGAACTTTTTAGCGAAAATTTCCAATGTTTGAAGTGCTGTATCTTGGGTTCTATTAGACCTACAGAGCTGCAGTTGCACTTAAATTATAGGAAATTGTGTCTTCTTATAAGTGTGTATAATGACTTTTTCCATAAGATGCACTTTTTAGAAGTTATAAGCCAAAATCTGAAAAAAGTCCGAAAATTTCGATGTTTTTGGAGCACCACGCAGTTAGCACAAGTCTTTCGAAGCTGAAAAATTAGTTTTACACTACTGTTATCTACCGTAACAACATACCAAAAAATCAGAACCGTTGCAACCAATGCGACCTCCGATGTCTTGTATGACTGGCCTATATGTATTCGATAAGATAAGATAATTTTATTGTCAAAAAACTTGTTATAGGCTATAAGTTTCATCAGTTTACCCTTTCCGGGCATACAATAGGTTTATTTAGGTATATTAGCAATCATTAAATTTAATTAAAAAATACTCTTCTAAGGTAAAAAATATTTTTCATTTAACAACTCCTTTAATACCGAGCACCATTTATTGATTTAATTGAATCGGGCAAGTGATTAAAAATTCGAACAAGATGAAAACCAACTCTGTCAATCCCACCAAAAAGTGTCGAAAGAACGAAGAATTTTTGTTTATAGTTTTAATTTACTGGTTCCAAACTGGGGTTACATAATATATTAGAAACATATATCGAAATCATTGACTACAGCTTTAATAATTATTTTTTTTAGCAATATTGTTTATTTTATGGGAAGTAAAAAAACCTGGTGACCCGATAAAGGTTGCGGGAAGACGATGGATGCGGACAGCGCTGGACCAGTCGGTGTGAAATCCTTGGGGTGGCCTTTGTCCAGCAGTAGTCTTTCGGAAGATGAAGATAACAAAAAATCGACGTTTATTAAAAAAAAAAACGACAAAAAACCGAAAGGTTAGGTTAGGGTCAAGTTAGGTTTGGGCACACCCAGGAAACTTCATACAAATAACGCGTATATAAATGAGTAAATAAATAGTGTGAGTGAGTAATTAAGTATGTCTCGGCGAATCGTTAAGGTGCTCCTGGGATACCTTGAGTTGGCATGAGAAACATGTGGGTGCTCGCTCTACATTCACATCTATATTTGATTTTAACTATGTACTAATTTACACACACCTCTTATTTACTTACATACTCACTCACATTTTTATTATTTGCTAATCTACACACACCACTTATTTATTGATTGATTGATTGATTGATATACTCTTTATTGTACACACACAAAAATAATAATATATAAAACAACAAAAGACACAATATTAAAATTATTATTTATTTATAGCATTTATAAAGAAAGACAATTAATTATTTGACTTATAATAAATTGTTGTTTTGTTTCCATTATTATATTTTTTTTTATATACAAGGGTAAAGACGAAACAGACAAAGGTGCCATTATTAGTAAATAGAACACAAAAATTAACTTAATCTAGAGAGAATAATAAATCGACATTAATAAAAAATTTACAATGACAATGGCAAAATATAGCACAAATACAATTACAATGCAAATAAATCGAAAGAGAAAAAGTAGACAAATATAAAATAAAATAAGTCTTCTAACATAGGAAGCCCTCCTCTTTACTCCGAGTGACTGGAAGAGGAATACAATGATTTCGGAACGTCGCTTGCTGCGCCATGCGCACGCCACTCGAGAAATGCGGGGTCGAGGCCTTCCACTCCCCGGAGCAGCGCAGAGTTCGGTCGCAGCTCTGATGGACATTTGGCTCGGGGAGCGAGAGTTTTGAAGTAAAACAGCCGGGGGTAGTCCGGGTGGTCCTTGGACGGTCCACCAAGGTAATTTTTGTGTTTCTTTTTGAAATGTTTTAGGATGTTTCTCGATGTAAAAAATTGCCCACATAATAGGCATTGTGAACCGCCCTTTCTTCCAGCCCCCATCCCCACGTCAGTGTTAAGAATGGGAGAGGGGGCTTGCGTTGTTGCGGAGAAGAAACTGTTGTTGAGCTGTGCTGAGGTCCCGGGCCGCGGCGATGACGCGGCGGCCACAGGGGGAGGCGTGTTTGTAAGGTTAGGTAATGCCTGTACAACATGGGGTGGATCAGCTGTACCGCAGCCAGAGTCTATTCCCGCAGCCGGGATCGACGAACGTGAGCGGGCCATTTCCGAAGTAATTCGCACGTTAGGACTCGGTGAGCGGGCCGCGCCGGTCGCCGTAGAAACAGCAGCAGAGTGATGACGGGAAGTATTAGGTGCCATCAGCCTGGGGGAGTCCGGCAAGCGTATTGGCCTGTGCAGAGCCGGCGGCGGCAGCGTACGTCGCTCTGGCGATGAAGCACCCCTAATAACACCGGCCGAAAGCGGAGGGGGCGCAGGCTGAGCTACGGTATTATCTGCTGGAGGATTGATTGCATAGGTGTTAGTACCGTGCGGGAGGCCCATGGTGACACGGTGCACCATCTCCGCCATTAATTTGATGGTTAGCGCCATGTGGTCAATATTTTTCTGGGCTCCATCCAGCCGCTCCCGGAGCTCGGCATTCTGCTGTGCAAGTGGCCCACATCTGGGACAGAGCGTGGATCCCTCGGAGTGCTCTCTTGATTCAACGTAGGGGCAGAATTCTCGATCTCGAGCCTGTGTCGCCACACTCGGTGGGCGCGGGGAGGCCCGATCCGTGGATGTTGTAACAATAGGGCAGCGGTCAGCACTCATGGCGTCGCCGGTGTCACAAGAGTTTTACGCGTCACCAGTCCGTAACTTGTCCCCCATCACCTGCCCCCCGCAACCTGTTCCCCGTCACCTGTCACAGTCACCTGCCCCCGTCACCAACTCTTCACAAACTGTCCCGCGTCACCCGTCACCGTCCCCTGTCCCCTGTCCCCGTCACTTGTCCCCTGTCCCCGTCACTTATACCCTGTCCCCCGTCACTGTCCCCTGCCCCCGTCACTTGTCCACTGTCCCCCGTCACTTGCACCCCGTCCCCGGCACTCGTCACTCGTCACCCACGTAGACTCCGTCACTGCTGTCACCCAGATCGCGCTGGTTACAAACGTCACCCCGTCACCCGCACAGACAGTGTCATTGACGCGACCCGTGTGGCCGACGACGCCCGCGCAACGCGTACCACCCCCTTAGTTACTGTCAAGATGTTATTTTACCATTTAACAGATGATGTGGTAATTAGTTAATGATACAGTATGGTAGTGTATTACAGGTAGAATATGTATGGTAATGACACTAGACAAATAGAACACCAAGTCACCGTCACCCGCGTCACCGTCACCGGCGTCACCGTCACCGGCGTCACCGTCACCCAAGTCACTGTCACCAAATCACCGTCACCTGTCACCCGTCACCGAAGTCACCCAAGTCACCGTGTCCCCAGCGAAATGTAACACGTCCGACACACAGGAGCGCCAAGGAGTGAGTCCGTTAGGTTAGGTTAGGTTCCCCCCCGTCGTGCTGCCACCTTGTCGTTGGTGGGGGGGGGGGGCAGAGAGCCACTTAAGTACACACATAAGGCGCGCAACGGGCCGCCACGTGTCACTCGCATAGACGCACCAAATGCGCCGCCCGTGTGACAAAAGTCACCCACGTCACACGTCACCCGTCACCCGCGCCACCGCAACGAACGTCACCGTCACCAGCGTCACCGTCACCCGCGTCACCGTCACCGGTGTCTCCGTCACTCAAGTCACTGTCACCGAGTCACCGTCACCCGTGTCACCGTCACCGGCGTTGTCGGGAAGTGTCCCCCAAACTCGGGATTAATACTGTTGATGACGGGTGTAACGAGGGGGACAGACCTCACCGAATGAAAACAAATTCTCAGTGATAACTGGAAATCGTACCTTAGTTATCCTGTAGCGCGCCCACGACAATTAGAGCCCTTTAGTCTTCTCTATAGCCTCGCAGCGTACCACATCCACCTGTTGATCCTTGACTTGGAGACCTGCACAGATAAAATTATAGTTGACACCGACCGTCTTGGTGCCTCCAAGAATTCAGGACACACAGAAGATAACAAGGATACAGATTACACACAAACGTTAGATATAGTTTAGATCTGGTCTATCCAAGCCTACCGTCTGGCGAGGACCCAGTGAGTTGTGAGGAAAACGGCGATGCACTCATTATAAGCCATGGCCCGTCGGCCCCAGCACGGCTGCACTTCGGGGCAGCCGCGACATATCATTGTGAGAAGATCATCGTTGCACTCATTACGAGCTATGGCCCGTCGGCCCCAGCACAGCTCTGCTGCACGTCGGGGCAGCCGCGATATATCATTATAAGAAGAACATCGTTGCGCTCATTGCGAGCTATGGCCTGTCGGCCCCAGCACGGCTGCACTGCGGGGCAGCCGCGACATATCATTATAAGAAGAACATCGTTGCGGTCATTGCGAGCTATGGCCCGTCGGCCCCAGCACGGCTGCACTTCGGGGCAGCTGCGACATATCATTATAAGAAAACATCGTTGCGGTCATTGCGAGCTATGGCCCGTCGGCCCCAGCACGGCTGCACTTCGGGGCAGCCGCGACATATCATTACACCCATTACAGGCTGTGGTACATCGGCCCAACCTCTCACATACTCAATCCAAAGGGGTTAAAACCATGAATGTCTATAACACGTGTTTAACGGAGAAATTGACATTTAACCAAGAACACCTAGAAAAAAATGCTTTTAACGATTAGTATTTAACGCACGGTAAAGGCTTTAATAATAATTAGAGATATCCTGAATACTTAGCCGAGGCTCTGGTCCACGCAACTCGCCGTTAATCACCTATTCGATTTCAACCGCCAGAAACTTTCCTCGACACTCCTGTCAGACTCCTCACAGCACGACATATAGCTTTCTCTTTCATACGAAGTGTAGTGTTGCTATAATACTTACCGGTTATTCGCGAACCATAGATAATTCGCGACAGGCGTCACCGTCACCCAAGTCACTGTCACCAAGTCACCGTCACCTGTCACCCGTCACCGAAGTCACCCAAGTCACCGTGTCCCCAGCGAAATGTAACACGTCCGAACACAGGAGCGCCGAGGATCCATTACTCATTTCTTGATGCTACAATAAATCAGTGTTATAACAGCCTTTGCTCGTTTAACTGATCTCCCAACCTACCTCTCTACATGGCGACCCTTGCCATATTTGGTGCCGTCGCAGCGTCAGGTTCGGGAGCCGCGTCGCGTAATTAAATAAATTAAAATAATGAACTTCAGTGAAATTTAAAATAAATCAGAACATTACTCAAAATTTGACTTTCTGTTTTTTTTTGTGTGTGATCAGAACTTTTGAAAAATTAATCATGGGCAAACCAAATTCCAAAACTTTAAAAAGTGATCAACAACAAGCTAACGAGGAGCAAATCACGCAAATTGGATACAAAAATAACGTGGGAACGCACACCGAAACAATCATGGTGCATATGGGCAACTTAAGCTGGTATCTGTACGTGCTGGTCTTCCTCCTGGTACTTATCGTGCTGTTTATCGGTACAAGGTACATAAACAGGTGTTTTAACAAAAAAATCGAGAGGCGTGCTCAGGCAAGCGCGTTGCAGCTGAAGGCTCTGCAGGAGAATGCTGTTGTGTAGCCCTATCCAGGCTGCCAAGGACACCGTGACGATACCTGCTGTTCTGACGTTAAAGCGTGAGTGATTCTGATTTCGTATTTTTGTGATGTGTTTTAAAACTATCATAACTGTGTGCCTCAGTGAAATCAGACAATAACGATGGGAAACGAATTAGTTAATTACTCTAATCTTATTTTAAAACTACTATAATACATAGGTACCTACTTATAAATACTATATATACAAATAAATATTTTTAGGTCAGATTAAAAATATTTTTAGCAATGGCATTTATTATGAATTATGGCAGAAGAATTGTCAGTTATTTTGCAAGAATTAAGAGAAATTAAAACGTTCCTTGATAACATAGATTCAAGTCGTAGAAATAAAAGTGTACTTATAGAAAAATACGAGCAGGCTAAGGAAATTCATGGTAGATATACTCAGTTGTATAATATTATTCAGGAAGAAGTGAAAATTGGGAAAATTGGCGACACTGTGCCACTGTGCCACAAAAGTACCCTAATCGGAGACAACTGTACTATTAGATTTTGAGTACACCCAAGCTACTGTTTGGCAGACTGCCTGGTCGAAGTAGACAAGACGAAGACGTTGTATTGAAAGAAAGACGGAAAAGTGGCGGCAAAATGTTTCTTTTTAGGGGTTCAAAGTTTAAAGGCCAACAGAACCCTATTATTGTACTAAGGCTTCGCTGTCCGTCCGTCCGTCCGCCCGCCTGTCTGTCTGTCAGCGGGCTGTATCTAATGAACCGCAATACGTTTCCCCTGGGCTTGTCAGACCATGATACCTGCCAAATTTTAACTGTTCCTATAAGGAAAAAGACAAAGGCTGATGATAATATAATCTTTAAAATGAGAAGAGATTATCACCCTGACCATTTACAAAAATTCTATAATTGTTTGAGTTCCATATCATGGTCAGATGTGTATAAAGAAGATAATCTTGATGTGGCTTTTGATTTGTTCCATGAATGGCTTATTTTGTTTTTTAACCTATGTTTCCCGATTATTAGAATAAAAACAAAAGCTGAAAACAGTAAATGTGGAAAGTGGATTACTAAGGGAATAAAGACATCTACAGTGACGAAAAGAAAGCTACGTTTCAGTTATTATCAGGAAAAATGTAATATCAAAAAATCAACTACCTTAAATACTCTAAAAAACTAAGAAAGTGTATACAAATGGCACAAAAAACTATACACGAGAATTATATGCTAAAAATAAATGTAAGGCATCATGGGACATTATAAAGAGAAATACAGGACAAATTAATACCAATACATCTTATATTAATCAAATCAATCACAATAACGACATTAGTAACGACAAAGACAGAAGTCATCTTGTAAATTATAGACCAATTTCATTAATTCCTATCTTTGCAAAGATATTCGAAAAAGCTATGCATGCTAGATTAGTAAAGTACTTAGATAAGCTTGAACTCATAGCAAGAGACCAATATGGTTTCCAAAAAGGAAAATCTACTTCTTTAGCTGCTTTCAATCTCATTTCACAAATAACAAAAAATATTGATAATAAGATACCTACTACAGTGGTATTCTTCGATATGAGTAGGGTATTTGATTTTGTGGCACATGATATTCTCCTGAGCAAATGTGAAATGTATGGTTTTCGAGGTAAGGTACTAGAGTGGCTTGACAGTTACCTAAAGAACAGAAGGCAATATGTTGAGTTAACTGCCCGAGGGACAAAGAAAGATGAAATTGTATGTAGATCACAGACTTTGCCTAATAATGTTGGGGTCCCACAGGGCAGCATACTTGGCCCTTTACTGTTTTTAATATATATTAACGACCTCCCTATAGCAATAAAAAACAGGTGTTTCTTATTTGCAGATGACATTTCGGTTTTAATAAATGGTAATAAATATGACATAAACAATTATAATAAGGATATTAATGAAACTGTATACAATATAATCAAATGGATGAATGATAATAATTTAATGGCCAATCTGGACAAAACTACATACATACAATTTAATAATAGACGCCCGAAATGCAATCTGTCAATCACCTACGATAAGCAAACAATATTAGAAAGCTGCGAGACTACATTTCTAGGAATTATAATCGATGATGTTTGCTCCTGGGAATCTCATATTGATAAAGTATGTTCAAAAATAAACAGGTTCTCTTATGCGTTATGGCGATTAGGTAGAATAGTTAACCACAATGCAGCCATGCAGGCGTATCATGGTTATGTGGTTTCGGTACTTCGTTATGGAATAATTATTTGGGGAAACTCGGTCCATGTAAACAGAGCCTTTATAGCGCAGAAGCAGTGTATTCGTGCTATATGTAACGTACCTCCAATTACGACTTGTACGCCCTTATTCCAAAAACTGAAACTACTTACACTACCTTCCTTGTATGTGTATGAAATATGTAATTTTGTAAAAGAGCACACCTACCTTTTTAAAAGATTGGATGCAAATCCTAATTACAACAGAAGGTTCCCTGGAAATCTTCAACTACCCGCAGTTAAGACAGAAACATACATAAGAAATTGCTTTCCTATGGCAATAAGAATTTACAATAAATTGCCACCAATACTAAAAGAGCTGCCCATAAAGAAATTTAAAACCCAATTGTACAAATGGCTTGTTGAAAGGGCATTCTATTCGGTGACAGAATTTTTTAACTTAAAAATATAGACAAAACTGTTATTATTATTATTATTAATATTATTTTCAAATGACATTGTTATTACATCTAATTTAATCATGACATTTTTATTGTATGATTATAATTAAATAATGTTAATAATTTGGTGCATATCTTGACTTCTGGTAAAATATTGCATGCTTAAATTCAAAGGCTAAACATGAGAAACTTTATTTTTAACCAAACACCTTGTACTGACTACTTCCCATGTTTAATGCAAAATAAATATTTGTATTTGTATTTGTATAGGTAGACGATTGAAATTTTACAGAGTGTGTATTTCTGTTGCCGCTATAACAAAAAATGACAAAAATAAATTAAAGGGAGCTCCCCTACTAGAAACGTATTTTTTTGGTGGTTTTGGCTCGATTTTAATAATAGCAAGAGGTAGACGCTTGATTGAAACACTCACAAAGTTTGTATTACTATAGTCGCTAAAAAAATATAATAAAATAAAATAATATTTAAAAAATAAATGGGGTCACCATACAAGTGACGTATTTTTGGAGTTTCTTGTACGATGGTACGGAACCCTTCAAGCGCGAATCGAACTCGCACTTGGCCGGTGTTTTCTTTTTTTTATCTCAGGCAGTAAGTCACGGTGAGGTGACCTTGTAGAACACACACATGATCTCCTTTCTATTTTAAATTAATCTAATAAATATTTGAAAAACCTCTAATAAAAGATTGTAATGAGCCTCTTTAAGAACTAATTTCTGAACAGGGTAGGTTCTTATTTAAAATTAAAATTAAATGAAAATTTAGCCAACTTAGTACAACAAAAGATTTACTTCTTTATTCACATACATATATGAGATAGTGCCACGGCCAGCTTAAACTTATATTTCTATAGATAATTATTTAAATAAAGAACTATGCTAAATTATCTTAAGTGACTTAATTAATGTAAATAGACGAAACTGCAAGGCCATGGATTTCGCGAACTGTGTAATAGTATTGGGGCAGATAGACAGCCAGACTATTATCCTCAAATTTCATAAGGGGCATTTCGAAAGGCTGTAACAGGAATAAACGAGGAAACTGTAGAAAATTACATGTCTTTTACAACATCATATTTTTTAAGAAAATTATGTAGGTAGTTATCATTGAGATCTATCTGCAGCGAATTAAATCGAAAAACTTACCCCATGACATTTCCAAAAGGACACTAAATATAGGACAACACTTCCATAACTATTTTACTTTAGTGATCAGTAAATATGCAAGAAAAGTTGTGGATTATATTATTATCTTAAGAAAATTCAGACACGATACGATCTGTCATTTTCATTTCTCATAAGTCCACCTCAGAGACCAATCTCCCAACAAATTACATGAACTCCAGCACCAAAAAAATCAGCACCTTGAGGTCAAAAATAGCATTTAACTCAATGTTTACAAGGAAAATATCCAAGTATTATACATTTCTAAAATGGGCATGAAACAAGATTTTTTTATAGCATATGAGACAAAATCATTCATTATATTTTTTTTACGTTGCCGACGTTTAAAGTTTCATTATCGGATATGTTTTAAGAATTTTCTTGAATTGATGATGCCTTTCTAATGGCATCTTTAATTTTTTTGCAGAATAAATAGTAGATTCGGGTAGAGACACTAATCAACAATATTTGAGTGCAAAAGAAAATACAAATTAACTGGTTTTTTATAACAAAGACTCAAAAGACCCACCGCAAGGTAGTAATTTTCATTTTTTTTTTAAATCTGGTATAACTCTAAAACCATAAACTTTTGCTGCACAGATGTTTCGTTATTTTGATAGGTTTTGATCAAAGCTATCACCGGCCAAAATTTATTTTTATTTATTTATTTATTTTATTTATTTATTAACATTTACAACACATTACCTTACAGGTTTACACCCAAATCGATAATGTTACAAACTTTCATCATAACAGATTGTCCTTAAAGCTATTTCTGCGAATTCCGCCAGTGAGCAATGAAATAAATCCACGTTTTTAGATATTTCATTTAATATTCGTAGTGCCGTAGTAATCGGTGCGTACTTAAGTATATTGGTCCTACACACGGGCATATAGAATATCTGGCTACGCTGACTACGCCTTAATCTTAGAATAGGGATTTGTAACCCGATCGCCTGTAAGACCAATGGATTGTTCAATTTTCCGCGAAAAACCTTGAACACATACTTTACAAGAGCTAATTTTCTTCTAACTTCTAGTTTGTGATATCCCACCATACCAAGCAGAAATAAAGTGGGGTACTTTAGGGGGTAGAAAGGATAGACCCCATATTGCTTATGATAAATATGCCTTAAAAACTTGTTTTGAATCCTTTCGACCATTAAGTTGTAAAGGAGATTGCCCGATTTCGTACCATGTTGCGTCTTAACCAGACATTTGTCAAAAATCGTAATTAAAGAGTGTAGCGGAATAAGCATGGGCCAGATGCCCCTCGGGAAAGTTAGGTTGATATTTTTACCATGACATCAGCTTCTCAAGAGAAACATTTCCCTAAGCTATCAAACCTCAGCACGAGCTAGTTTTTGAAATAATTTTTTTTAATTGATTTTTGAAAAAAATATTTTTTTCCCTTACAACATAATTTTTTTTTGTGATCTTTTTGCAAACGCTAGATACAACAAAGAAGTATTAAACAAAGTACTTTTTAGTGTTCGCAGTGATTTATATATCGAAATACACGAATTTAAAAATTTTCAAAAATTAAAATGTCACGAATTCTGTGCGACACCCTCACGATATTTTTTTTATAAATTACTCTTACTGTGCTTTATAACATATATTTTTTTCAAAATTTTAGTAAGGGTAGAACAGTGTTAGAAAAAATATTATTTCTATCCATATATGAATATTGGAGCAGTGAAGTGAGTAATACTGCTCTGATTTTTAAATGTAATTTTAATAATAATATAGATATAATACACCCAGACACAGAGCGAACAAATCTACTCATCACAGCAATGTTTGCCCTGGGTGCGGACGAACCCCCAACCCTCAGATCAGATCCGTATGTCACAGCCACTTTTTTCCGAAACTATAAGAACTATACTGTTGAAACTTGGTAAGTAGATGTATTCTGTGAACCGCATTAAGATTTTCACACACAAATAAAAACAATAAATTTTGGGGGTTCCCCATACTTAGAACTGAAACTCAAAATTTTTTTTCATCAAACCCATACGTGTGGGGTATCTATGGATAGGTCTTCAAAAATGATATTGAGTTTTTTAATATGTTTCTTTTTTCTAAACTGAATAGTTTGCGCAAGAGACACTTCCAAAGTGGTAAAATGTGTGTCCCCCCGCCCCCTTAACTTCTTAAATAAGAGAATGATAAAACTAAAAAAAATATATATGATGTAAACTACCATGCAAACTTCCACCGAAAATTGATTTGAACGAGATCTAGTAAGTCGTTTTTTTAAATTGGTTAGAAATCGTAAACCGGAACGGAACGGAACCCTTCATGGGCGAGTCCGACTCGCACTTGGCCGCTTTTTTATGTGGTACGTGGCAAACTAGCAGACGGATCACCTGATGGTAAGCGATTACCGCCGCCCATAGACACCCGCAATACCAGAAGAGTGACAAGTGCGTTGCCGACCTTTGAAATGGGATGGGGGATGAGAGGAATTGGGGGGGAGGGGAGGTTGGGCCTCCGATGCCCTCACTCACTGTGAGGCCGTGGTATCACTCCGGTCGAGCAGGCCCATTCGTGCCGAAGCATGGCTCTCCCACGGTTATCGTCTCCACTTCCGGATTTCGACTTTAATCTTCATAATTCTTCAGTAGTTGCCGAAATCGCCTTTTTGTTTTGTTTGTAGTATGGATGTAGGTCTTCTTTAGCCAGTAATAAAAATAAATCATCGCAGAAATATTTGCCCTGGATTGGGATCGAGCCCACCACTCTCGGATCAATAGTCTGGAGTGTAAATCACTGAGTCAGTGATAAGGGTTATTAGTAAGAATAACTGTGAAAATGTCGAAGTATCGACATCGCGCACACTACACCGCCCGCCGCAAACCGAGCGATCTCGCCGCTGCTGGCGTCAAGAAAGTTCCACATCTATCGCTCGCGCCGCCCCGCCCCGCCGCCGTACGTTCTGGCCGTGTCGCGTATTGGAGCCACAGAGTATTGGAGCGCACGATTAGGTACTCACAGGAAACAAATGTAATCAAACAATTTTTTTTAACTGGTTCGGTGACTTAATGGTGAGCGCTCCTGACTACTGATCTTGAGGGTCGGGGGTTCGTCCGCACCCAGGGCAAACATTGCTGTGATGAGCAGATTTGTTCGCTCTGTGTCTGGGTGTATTATATATATATTATTATTAAAATTACATTTAAAAATCAGAGCAGTATTACTCACTTCGCTGCTCTAATATTCATATATGGAGAGAAATAATATTTTTTCTAACACTGTTCTACCCTTACTAAAATTTTGAAAAAAATATATGTTATAGAGCACAGTAAGAGTAATTTATAAAAAAAATATCGTGAGGGTGTCGCACAGAATTCGTGACATTTTAATTTTTGAAAATTTTTAAATTCGTGTATTTCGATATATAAATCACTGCAAACACTAAAAAGTACTTTGTTTAATACTTCTTTGTTGTATCTAGCGTTTGCAAAAAGATCACAAAAAAAAATTATGTTGTAAGGGAAAAAAATATTTTTTTCAAAAATCAATTAAAAATTTTTATTTCAAAAACTAGCGCGTGCTGAGGTTTGATAGCTCAGGGAAATGTTTCTCTTGAGAAGCTGATGTCATGGTAAAAATATCAACCTAACTTTCCCGAGGGGCATCTGGCCCATGCTTATTCCGCTACACTCTTTATTAAGCACACTTAATTTTTTCTAGACCTATTCGAACTGCAGGAAAGAAATGTATGAAAAAAGATGTTAATTTGATATATCCCCTACATTTTGTAGCAAACGTTCACTCTGACAACAGGATAGCATAATATAAATTGCCTAAGTGTGAAAGAGAGGGTACAAAGCGGTTGCTGTCAAGTGCACCCTCGGAACGCGGCCCTGGATTCATAAAATGTGTTCCGAAACTAAAATATGGTTGTATCGAGATTTTATGCTTCATCCACATATTTCTTCTTCTTAATCTAAGAGATGTCTTCGCATTACACCACCATTTTCCTATACCCGCGCCCTCTTCTTCAACTCCTGGTAAGATTGACTATCAGACGATGTTTTATAGATTTGATTCTTGATCACATTGGTGCGTCCCAGGGTTGGCAGACGTACAAGAATTTTTGTTTGGACGTAACGTAGGGCCATAGTCACGTTGCGGAGCGGCATTTTTTTAAATACACATATGCCACACAGTACGTTGCAAATCGGCATCGCACACACGCCCCGTTACGTCATGTTACGCCGCTGCACTTTACGATATTTAAAAAAGTATACCTAGTATAGTATAGTTTCATTGTTTTGTCAAGTTTCAAGCAGTGTTAATCATAAATTACAGTCTGACTACGATCTTTTGGTAGGTTGATGACATTGACAGGACAGCTTTTGTCGCAAATCTGACATTTTTTTCATACAAATAGTGTATGCCGCCACATCCACCCTCCTCCCCACCCTCACGGAAAGAATACAGTGTAGCTGTATGATAGAATAAAATACAAGAAACTATAAACTAGAGAACACATATATTAAAACTAGGTTACAAATCTTAAATATCCTTAAATCTAACCCTGACCTGATCGTGTGACGGTGGGAGGATTTGGTGCAGAGTGAGCTGTTGGTGAGGCAGACGTAGAACCTGGACATGTGGTTGCATTGCGAGGCCGGGGGCGTCGCGGGCGCCTGTACGCTCGGTGAGACCGCGCTTCGCTCGGGGTCTGCAGCGATGTGTGCAGGCTTCCATTCGATCCAATCGACGCTCACTTGTACCTTATTACGTGAAACATCTAAGGTAAGTGTCTTCAGAGAATGACTGAGGACTTTATAGGGGCCGGTGTACAGTGTTCGTCGCGAAGGAAAACGTGAGATGCGTCTGCCAGGTCCTTAAAAGCGAACGACTTCGGGACGCATGTCGGTCAAGGCCAGGTGTGCCACGAAGTCCTCACTTACATTTTGTGTGAAAGCGCTAGGTACCAGGAGCTCCCCTGTAAGCATACAGGAGGTCTGCAGCAGAGCATTTGAGGTCCTCCTTGAGAGCCAATCTGATACCAAGAAGCACATGAGGTAGGGCTCTGTGGCAGGTTTCTCGGTGGCACATAAGTGCAGCCTTAAGATGGCGGTCGAAGCGCTCCACCATGCCATTTGCTTGCGGGTGATAGCTGGTAGTTCGTACGCATTTGGTAGCGCCCAGGTCAAGGAATCAGTTGAATAGCGCTGACTCAAACTGGCGGCCTTGATCGACGGTGACCGTGATGGGCACAACGAATCGCGCGATCCAGCCGCGTAGAAGGTATCGCCAACATCCTCGGCGGTGATGGATGACGTGAGCCACGCTTCAGGCCATCTCGAGAACCGGTCTATTGCCGGGAGACAATAGGTGTAGCCCTCAGAGTGCGGCAGGGGGCTGACGATTTCAAAAATCGAATCTCCCTGATGGGAGGGAAAATTCACCGAGCGGTGCGGTCACGTGGCGCATCACCTTGCGTCGCTGGCAGTGGAGGCAGTGACAGCCCAGGTTCGACAGTCACGCGCCACGCCGGAGCGCACGTAACGGTCAGCGACGAAGTGCGCGGAGGCGCGGCCGCCGGGGTCGCTCAGCGCGTGCAGGCGCGCGTGCGCGGCGCGCAGTAGCGCCGCCGGCAGGTTCGGCAGCGGCCGCCCCGTCGACACGTTGCATGGGATGGTAATATTCGTGCCTGGAATTAGCGTCGGTTCCAATTTGAGAGAAGAACCGAAATCGACTCGACGTGGGAAATCGCGTCTGCGACGATGTTGTCTTCGCCTTTGACGTACTCGATCTCCGTAGTAAACTGCGAGATGATCGTCAGTTGGTTCAGCTGTGCGGGAGGCAACTTTTAGCGACGTTGTGAGAACGCGTACAGTAGTGGTTTGTGGTCGGTATATATGATGAAGTGTTGCGCCTCCAATATATGCCGAAAATGTACACGGCCAACAACTGCCTGTAGTAGGCGGGCCAGGTGGTTTGGCTGGGCTTAAGTCTTCTACTGAAATATGCCAGCGGTTGCTAGCCCTACTCTGTCCACTGCTGGATACAGGTGCCTACGTGTGTGCTTGAGGCGTACGTGTGGAGGCCCAAGCATGCGTTAGGAATTGCATGCACGAGTGCGAGGCGTGAGTGATGCTTTTGCGTGAGCGTTCTTATATATTAAAGCACTTCGTCTTATTCGTCGACTGCACTTCATCATTACAATATACATACAGTGCCGCGTTCGGTTCGTGGTGCTCCTTTATATTACTCGTTAGCATCACTGAACCATACCATAATTAACTAAAACTAGCTATCAAATGATTGGTTAAAACTAAGAATTTCGTGTACGCCTGAGCGTAGATAAAGTACTTAAAAATAACCTCAAAACATAAAATGAAAGTGAAAAAGCTCTGGAGTTACAGTAGCTATGAGAGTAATTTTTCGTATAATAATTAAATATGTTATCCCCTATCCAATTCAGAAGGGTTTTTCAAGACGCAATATGGTACGAGCGTTTCATACTTCCGTGGCATTCTCCTTTGCAAAATTTGTTGTAAAATGTGTCGCATTCGTTTTGGGACACCCTGTATATAACTAGAAAAATAATTGATAGTAATAAATGGTTTGTAATTTATGCTGACAAAATATTAAGAGAATATTTCTGCATCAGCATAATAATAAGATAAAGTAAATAATTTATAGTATAAGAAAATACAATAAGTTAAGAAAAACGAAAAGAAATATAGATACCATATATAGATTATTAAAAATGTAAGATAAAAAGAACCAGTGTGATAGAAATAAATCTACGGTATGCAAATTTATTTAACCCAGAATAAAATAAATAAAGAAAGTAGTATAGGAAGAAATAGATAGGAAAACGGGAGTCCCACCCGAAAAAGTAAGTAAGAGACGAAAGACAGAAAGATAAAGTATGAGGCATGAAAGTACGAGAGGTAAAAAAGCGAGAACTGGCATGAAAGATTAAAATCGAGAATACAGTCTCCAATCACTTTGGAGGTGAAAAAAAAAAAAAAAAAACCTAACCAAACCTAACCTAACGGACTCTCTCCTCGGCGCTCCTGTGTTCGGACGTGTTACATTTCGCTGGGGACACGGTGACTTGGGTGACTTCGGTGACGGGTGACAGGTGACGGTGACTTGGTGACAGTGACTTGGGTGACGGTGACTTGGGTGACGGTGACACGGGTGACGGTGACTCGGTGACAGTGACTTGAGGAACGGTGACGCCGGTGACGGTGACGCGGGTGACGGTGACGCTGGTGACGGTGACGTTCGTTGCGGTGGCGCGGGTGACAGGTGACTTTTGTCACACGGGCGGCGCGTTTGGTGCGTCTACGCGAGTGACACGTGGCGGCCCGTTGCGCGCCTTATGTGTGTACTTAAGTGGCTCTCTGCCCCCCCACCAACGACAAGGTGGCAGCACGACGGGGGGGAACCTAACCTAACCTACCGGACTCTCTCCTCGGCGCTCCTGTTTGTCGGACGTGTTACATTTCGCTGGGGACCTGGTGACTTGGGTGACTTCGGTGACGGGTGACAGGTGACGGTGACTTGGTGACAGTGACTTGGGTGACGGTGACACGGGTGACGGTGACTTGGTGTTCTATTTGTCTAGTGTCATTACCATACATATTCTACCTGTAATATACTACCATACTGTATCATTAACTAATTACCACATCATCTGTTAAATGGTAAAATAACATCTTGACAGTAACTAAGGTGGTGGTACGCGTTGCGCGGGCGTCGTCGGTCACACGGGTCGCGTCAATGACACTGTCTGTGCGGGTGACGGGGTGACGTTTGTAACCAGCGCGATCTGGGTGACAGCAGTGACGGAGTCTACGTGGGTGACGAGTGACGAGTGCCGGGGACGGGGTGCAAGTAACGGGGGACAGTGGACAAGTGACGGGGACAGGGGACAGTGACGGGGGACAGGGTATAAGTGACGGGGACAGGGGACAAGTGACGGGGACAGGGGACAGGGGACAGGGGACAGGGGACGGTGACGGGTGACGCGGGACAGTTTGTGGAGAGTTGGTGACGGGGGCAGGTGACTGTGACAGGTGACGGGGAACAGGTTGCGGGGGCAGGTGACGGGGGACAAGTTACGGACTGGTGACGCGTAAAACTCTTGTGACACCGGCGACGCCATGAGTGCTGACCGCTGCCCTATTGTTACAACATCCACGGATCGGGCCTCCCCGCGCCCACCAAGTGTGGCGACACAGGCTCGAGATCGAGAATTCCACCCCTACGTTGAATCAAGAGAGCACTCCGAGGGATCCACGCTCTGTCCCAGATGTGGGCCACTTGCGCAGCAGAATGCCGAGCTCCGGGAGCGGCTGGATGGTGCCCAGAAAAATATTGACCACATGGCGCTAACCATCAAATTAATGGCAGAAATGTTGCACCGTGTCACCATGGGCCTCCCGCACGGTACTAATACTTCCCGTCATCACTCTGCTGCTGTTTCTACGGCGACCGGCGCGGCCCGCTCGCCGAGTCCCAACGTGCGAATTACTTCGGAAATGGCCCGCTCACGTTCGTCGATCCCGGCTGCGGGAATAGACTCTGGCTGCGGTACAGCTGATCCACCCCATGTTGTACAGGCATTACCTAACCTTACAAACACGCCTCCCCCTGTGGCCGCCGCGTCATCGCCGCGGCCGGGGACCTCAGCACAGCTCAACAACAGTTTCTTCTCCGCAACAACGCAAGCCCCCTCTCCCATTCCCTCTCCCATTCTTAACACTGACGTGGGGATGGGGGCTGGAAGAAAGGGCGGTTCACAGTGCCTATTATGTGGGCAATTTTTTACATCGAGAAACATCCTAAAACATTTCAAAAAGAAACACAAGAATTACCTTGGTGGACCGTCCAAGGACCACCCGGACTACCCCCGGCTGTTTTACTTCAAAACTCTCGCTCCCCGAGCCAAATGTCCATCAGAGCTGCGACCGAACTCTGCGCTGCTCCGGGGAGTGGAAGGCCTCGACCCCGCATTTCTCGGGTGGCGTGCGCGTGGCGCAGCAACCGACGTTCCGAAATCATTGTATTCCTCTTCCAGTCACTCGGAGTAAAGAGGAGGGCTTCCTATGTTAGAAGACTTATTTTATTTTATATTGTCTACTTTTTCTCTTTCGATTTATTTGCATTGTAATTGTATTTGTGCTATATTTTGCCATTGTCATTGTAAATTTTTTATTAATGTCGATTCATTATTCTCTCTAGATTAAGTTAATTTTTGTGTTCTATTTACTTATAATGGCACCTTTGTCTGTTTCGTCTTTATATATATATATATATATATATATATATAACAATACAAGTGTAACTATTGTTTCCTCTAGCCTTATATTATAAGTCAAATAATATAATTGTCTTTCTTTATGAATGCTATAATTAAGTATGTCTCGGCGAATCGTTAAGGTGCTCCTGGGATACCTTGAGTTGGCATGAGAAACATGTGGGTGCTCGCTCTACATTCACATCTATATTTGATTTTAACTATGTACTAATTTACACACACCTCTTGTACGGAACGTACATTATTTTATGTTGCCTACTCAGCGACCTACTGTCGGCGTGTGTCGCCGCCGCCGCGCATAATTTGTAACTTAAGTAGTGTACAATAAAACTCCTAATAAACAACACGCGTGTCCATCTTTTAACTAACTCAATAACTTCTGTGCACTCAAACACCGTTTGCCTGTGGACTAAGCAACGGTTAACTAACTAAGAGGATAGGAGCTGCAAACTGTGGTTCCAACATCCTTTTTGGTCCTTCGAACCTTTAAGTTCATTGTTGTGTGACTACTGTGATAGCGAATCGGTACAGTCGGCCTCCCACAAGCGGGTCTCACCGACCGTATTGAGAAGGCGCACATATCACGGTGTGATCACGCACGCTGACGGCATCAACTGCTTCAAGGACCTGACTACGGAAAGGAACTTGAAGATTACCTGAAGATTTCGGAAACTCCAGACCTTCAGATCGGAACCAACTTAACCTATTGGTAAACTACCACTCATATAACTAGGTATATAACTGTACTATATACTTAACAACCGTCTACGATGGCGGAATCCGACATGGAAACTTTAACGAACGAATTATTGGACAAACTTTTTGATAAACAACAACATTGTTTTGAAAACATACTGCGCTTAGTAACTAACTACAAGAAAGATAGTGCTACGAGGAAGCCATCAGAGTACCTCACGTCTCGCCTGGAAACACTAGAGGCTCATTGGGAAGAGTTTCGCTGTAATGACGACACCCTGCAAAAAAGCAAGAACAAAGAGGTAAAATACTTCGAAAACAAAACGTACGAGCGAACTAAACAGATGTATGAAGAAATGAAGAATGACATTGGCACCAGGAAGCTGGGTCTGCTGGCAAACCAACAACAACTGGAGCCACAGGAAACTAAAGAAAACAGTGAACCAAACTATCCAGAGGAACTCAGCCCAGAGCACAAAAAACTCCTCAAACAACAAATGTTTAACTTCCACGCCTTTACAAGGATTGTTGAAAAAATTGAAATGAACAAGGAAATAATTGAAAAATGGGAGCTGGACGACAACTTGAACATTTTAAACAGTAAGTGGGAAACTATAGATAAAATCCACTGGGAACTAGATTTTGAACTGAAAGGTAACACCTGGAAAGAATATAACCTCCAGTATCGCCACCTGGAACAAAGATATGACACGATGAAGAAATCCCTAAACCAAAAAATATGGTCTAGTTCCCACTACAACAAAACTACGCCAAAAATGGATATTCCATTCTTCTCAGGTGACTATAACCAATGGATGTCCTTCCGTGACCTATTTCAGGAGACAATACATAACAAACCTATACTTACCAAATCACAGAAGATGCAGCACCTGAAAACCAAACTGAAAGGTGAAGCCGAGAAGTTAATCCAGCATCTCAACATCAGTGCTGAGAACTATGATTCTGCATGGAAAATAATTGAACATCGATATGAAAATAAAAGACTTATATTCTCCTCTTACGTTAACTCGCTGCTCAACTTACCGTGTATTCAGCAACCGTCAGCTCAAAATATCAAAAAACTACACGATACTACAATAGAAAGTTTGAATGGACTACACAATTTGGGACTGGAGTTGGAATCGTGGGATCCCCTTATTGTACATCTGTTACTACAAAAACTGGACTCTAATACCTACGCAGACTACATACAAGGACTGCATAACCCGAGGGAACTACCTAACTTGCAGGAGTTTATCGATTTCATGGAATCGAAGTTTATGGCATATGAAACTCTAAAACAAGGCCAAACTTCACAAAAAACAACTTTCATGCAGTCTAAGTTCCAGACCACACCACCGCAACGTCATAATTTTAAATATAATTATAATGAACGGAGGTCATCAAACTTTAAGAAGCCAGAAAAATGGACAAAATCATACTTCACTGCCTTTGGAAATTGCCCACTATGCAAAAGGGATCATATTCTTATGAACTGTAACTCATTTTTAAATATGAATAATAAAAACAGAAACGAGGCGGTTGCGAAACTACAAATATGCAAGAATTGCTTATTTGGCCACGGCAAACAACAATGCACATCAAACAAAAAGTGTAAATTATGTGACAAGGCGCATCATACACTACTACATGATGACCTACATAATAACTCAACACAAAAAACACAGAACGTAACTCCTTCACCCTCAACCTCTAAGGCCTCTAACCACGTCAGCTCAGATAATGAAGAAGTACTTTTGGCCACTGTCCAACTAAAAGTGAAGAACTCGGAAGGAAGTTACGTAACTTTACGCGCCCTGCTGGACCAAGGGTCCCAAGTTACACTTATAACGGAGAACGCTGTACAGAGACTTAGACTACCGAGACGTAAGATGAACGCTGTCGTATGTATGGATGTTTGTTTGTTTGTTTATTTGTTTGTTTATTTGTTTGTTTGTTTGTTCCGCTTTCACGCTGAAACTACTGAACGGATCTGGATGAAATTTGGTGGGTAGATAGATAAAGTACCCGGCTAACACATAGGATACTTTTCATCCCGGAAAACTTAAGAGTTCCCGGAGGAATGCTTAAAAACTTAAAATTTCCACTTCGTCACTAGATGGCGCCACCTCAACATTTTCTTTATCTCTGGATCCAATTCTAAAGTCCACGCAGACGAAGTCGCGGGCAGAAGCTAGTATATAATATTATTTGATTTTCGACCCGTTTAGTTTTGCAGCTTTTCTTAGACAGTTTTCTGCATACTGCAGAAAGACTGTCCGGCAGTCGTTGTCGCTTACACAGTCTGGAAGTCTATCCAAGTCTAGCGCAAATCCCATTCTGAACTCTATGTCTAGGCGGTCCGCAGCAAATCTTGGACAGTCTATCAGCAAGTGTTCAATGGTTTCTTCAGTTTCGTCATCACATGGACAGAATGGAGTTTGCACCAGTTTGAATTTAAATAGGTATGCTCTAATTCCACCATGCCACGTGAGTATTTGTGCCCTGATGTTATTCATCTTGGTTTTGGAGAGTATATTATAGGCTTCCTTTACTTGAGGGAAGAAGCGTCGTGTGACCGCACCAGTGATGGATTCCTCGTACCGCTTCTGCCATTTTATACACGTTGAGTCCCTGGTTAGTCGTTTGGCATAAGATAGAGGGAATTTATCGTAAACTGGTGCTTGCTTGCTATTTACTGCAGCACTTTTTGCCAGCTCATCGGCTCTCTCATTACCAGCTATTCCGACGTGTGCTCGAATCCAGAAAAAGCGCACCTCTCCGTTTAAGCTTCTTAATTGCTGTATCCTCTCATGAATTTCAAAAGTGAGTGGATGGGCTGAGTTTGGGTTAGACAAGTTCTCAAGTGAAGATCTGCAGTCGCTGAGAATATTGGCCTCACGATATTGTTTAAATTTTATCATTGTGTCAATCGCTTTCAGAATAGCGGCTTGATATACACTGCAGTAGTCTGCAAGTTTATATTTGGCACTACGTTTTTCATCTTTATTGATCCACAGTGTAATCGCTGCACCAACTTTTCCGTCCATTTTGCTCCCGTCAGTGTAGATCTGTGGCCAATTATTTTCAATCATCTCTATGTCTTCTTGGCTATTGATGAAGCCATAGGTCAAATTAGATCGTTTTGCTGGATGCGGTTGACTAAATGGACTGACTCTCTTTTCGAGTTCTCGGCCTGGGAGTTCCTCCAATGGTTTCCCCCTCTCAATTTCGTAGAATTCTCGATGTTCTATTGCTCGGAGATCAAGTGGGAAGACTCTGGATAGTATGGCACTAGAAGTTAATGAGGTGGTTCTGTGAGCTTTGCTAATTATAATGCTGAAAAGTCGTGTCATTCTGTCTAATCTGTTTTTGATGAAGGTCTTGCTGGTTGAGTATGTCCATACACTAGCTGCATACAGAATTGTGGGTTCAATTACAGCTATGTATATTGTTTTCAATATGTCTGGGTTAAGGCCCCACTGAGCTCGGGCTGTTTTAATAATCATTTTGTATATGTTAACTATTTTGATGCACTGTTGTTCGATATGTCTGAAAAAGTTGATTTTGTTATCTATAGTAAGGCCTAAAACTTTTAAGTGCTCGGATAAGGCTATTGGTGTATTGTGCATAATAAGCCGAGGTGTGTCATATTTCAATTTCTTTTTTACAAGGATAGCCTGAGTTTTGTGTGATGCGAAGCTCATCTTATGTTGTTTGCCCCACCTGTAAATGCTTTCCAAAGCTGGATTTAACTTGTTCTCGATTTCTTGTCCTGTCGTGCCCCTTGCAACAATTAGAATATCATCTGCGAAAGCTTGGACATGAACGTTCATGTCTTCACATAGTCGCAGCAGGGGATCTAGAAGAACATTCCCAAGAAGCGGTCCGCATGTTGAGCCTTGGATGCACCCAGCATTTGTGTTTTTCAGTGCTTGGCAGCCAGCGTAATTAAGAATCACAGATCTGTTGGATAGGTAGCTGCAGATTAAATTGAGCATTATTTTAGATATGTTTCGCTTTGCCAGTTCAACTATAATAGCAGACCACCAAGCATTATCAAATGCTCCTTCGATATCAAGAGAGGTTAAAACGACAATTTCTTCTTCTTCAAAAGCAGTCCTATTGGTCTGTAGGACTTAGGTAAGGTATAGTCGTCCTTCCCTGGCTTTGGTATAACTTTGACTGTAGCCAATTACCATATTGTCGGGAAATGTCCCAGCTGCTGACATTTATTGAAGATGTGCAGCAGTATCTCAGGTTTTTTCAGGAAAACTTGGTGGCAGATATCTGAAGTGAGACCATCCCCTCCCGGAGCCTTTTTACCTCTAAAAATATTGAATTCTTCGAGTTTTGTAAATTCAATCATATCCTCTGTGGTGTGCCTTGGAGGTTCTTTCGGATGTCTTCCGCATTTCCCCTGATCAAGCTTTGTTCTTCGCTATCATCGTCTGCTGAGTCATTTGGGAAGAAGATGTTGGCCAGGAGGTTGTCTGACTGTTCAGTAGATAATAATGCGCTGCTGGGATTGGGTCTCAACAGTTTGTCTTCTTCATTACTACCACTCTTTCGTATGATCCTATATATGCACTGCCACAAGTTCTCCTTTTCTTGTTTTGTACAGAATTCTTTCCAGTTGCTCGTCATTGTGTTCATTATTTCCTGCTTGTACTCTTCTCTAGCTTTTAAGTATTCTGCTACTACGAAAGGTTTCCTTCTGGGATTTGCATGTTTGATTTTTCTTCGGACTCTTATTACTGCAAGTTTCTTTATGGAAAGTTCTTTGGTCCACCATGGATTTTTACGAGGTTTAGATATGAGCAGAATTGATTCCTCACAGGCAATCTGGATACATGTCATAAGCTGGGACACTTTATCTTCAAGCTCTTCTATTGTCTTAATGCCTTTTATAGTAAATTCATTTAAGTGTCTTTCGGTCAATGCAGATTCAAGCGTTTCTCTGAATAGGGACCAGTCCGCTTTGCTGGTGTTGTATTTCCTAGTAGTTTTTCGTACCTGTGGCGGGTCTATTTCACTTGAGATTTGTAGCTGAAATTGTATGGCTCTATGATCAGATAGGGTCACAAAGGTTTCGTCGACTTTCCAGTTTTTTAGTTTTGTCAAAAGATTACTTGTGCAAGCAGTGACGTCTACGATGCTTGAGTATGTGCGATTATTACGGAAGACGCTGAAAGTTGGAACGTTGCCTTGGTTTATAACATTCATGTCCAGATTAGCTAGTGACTCGATGACTATGGTTCCCCTCTCATCCTCTGCCTCACATCCCCACCAGAGACCCTTGGCGTTGAAGTCTCCAGCAAGTATTACATTGTCGACGTCCAAGTCGTTGATAATTTTCGCTATATTCATGAAGTCCTGCTGGATATCATCATCTTCATGTAGGTAGACATTTATTAAGCCTAAGCTCAGATTTCCTAACTTAAGTTTAAGTGCTACTATATTCTCGCTTATGAGATTTGAGTTTTCAATGATAAAGAGATTAGGGTCTACAACGACGACTGCCGATTTAACTGGTTTATCAATGTTAGTTGATACTTTCTGGATAACTCTATGCCTGCACGAAACATGAAATTTAGAGCCAACATAAGGTTCTTGCAACAAAAGGAGGGAAATTTTGTGGTTTTGGGCAGCTACATAGCATTCCTCTACTGCAGCGTATCCTCGGCCAAGATTAATTTGTGCGAATTTGAAACTGTGAGCCTGCGTAGGAGGTGTTAACTGGCTTGGTGTCACAAAGGAGCCCTCAGCAGTAGGATACGGCCGCTCGCGCCATCCTGTCCCACTTTTGCCACTCAGGACAAGAGGGGCTGTAGGCAGGGTGTGCCCGGTTAGCAGATCTGGAATGTCTGCTAGAATTGCAATTGGTGCAAAGAGGGGCGCTGTTTCTCTGCGGGCATTCCCGTGTATCATGGGCTAGAGCACAGTATCCCCAGGTGGACTTCTCAGAGCGGCAGTCCCTTGCCAAGTGGCCAAAACCCAAGCAGCGATAGCACTGTGGGAGTGGAGATTGATCTATTGCAAAGATATTTTGGTGCTCTATGTGGACTTTCTGGTCATGTAATCTATTCCACAACTGGGGACTGACCTCGATAATGACGTTGTTCTCGAGATTGTTTCTTCCCTTTGTTCTACGGACAACTTTAATATGAGTCTCAGGCGTGGATAACCCAGATGTGAGCTTAGAGTTCTGTTTGAGAATTGCCTCTTCTATCTTTTTATTGGTTAGCTCAGTGATAACCCCAATCAGCTTTAGTAGAGGTAGCCTAGCTTGTGGCTGGGAAATGGTCAACCTGGACTCGGGTGTTTTGAGTGCCTGTTGTAGTTTATGCCTATCAGAGTCTGAGTCACAGCTTATGACTACTTTCTGATTCTTTGTTTTCTTCACTGCATTTACTCCGATGCCGAGAGAGACTACATCAACTTGACCTTTGATTTTATTGATGATTTCATCGCTCGTGTGGCGTGGGTCAACTGACTCGATCATCAAGGGAAAATTTGGCTTGGGGCTCGTTAATGCCTCGGCATAGGAGCGCATGGGAGCTGCCGCTGTGGTTGGTCCCTCCCCGGGTGAGTTCTGATAGCTGGGTTTTGAGAGGTACTTAAAGTGCTTGATGTCAGTGTCACGATTTGTGACGCATGTCAAGCAGTGGGTATACACTACGTCAATATTTTGTTTGACCTCGTCTCTAAGTTTTTTTACTGAGTCCTGGATGAGCTGGATGCCCTCCACAGCGGGGCATGGCGTTAGGTCCGGGGAGTCGGGGCGCTCCTCCAAATCCTGTCTGGCTTTCGACCCTTGATCTTTAATAATCGTCTTTAGATCATTGACCATTGGGTGGACTAAGTTTGAGAAGCGCTCCAGATGGTCTAACTTCTCCCAGCTCAAAGCTTTGAAAGTCTCTGATATGTTTTATCTCTTTTAGGATCAGGATGTTTTGCTCTTGTAACTTTTTTGTTTCCTTCGCAGATTCCACCAGGACTCTTGAGTAGCGAGCTTCCAAGGAAGAAATTTGCTTCTCATAAGAGGCCTTCGCCTTGTAGAGCTCAGCCATGTGCCTCATTCGAGAGTCAGCAAGTCGCAGTATCATCTCATATAAGGTCTGGAGTGATGCTACGACATTATCCCTGATATCTCGCTTAAGGTTGCCAGACTTTTCCAGCTCCTTCTTGGCGTCCTGGAGGATTGTATTTGCTTGTCTGGGCAGTTCACTGAGCATGCCTCCGCCAAGCATTGTAATAGAGTGCGTCGACATATTGTCATTGTTTGACCTAGGACTTGTAGGACTTGTAGGACTCCTCAGATTCCTCGCCAGGTTCTGCCTGCTTGGTAACTAGGGTTTGCATTATCCGTTCAAATTTACTATCTGGATAAAACGGATATTAAATTTAAAAATATCCGGATATCCAGATAAAACGGATAATTCGGATAATTTTGAAAATACTTTAGTTTTCTTCGTTAAATGTGTTTTTATATATATGGTGTTTATGTAAAAATGTGATTAAAATGAACAAACACACTGCTACCCAGCTTGTACTATTTCTAACACCGACCAAACGGAATAAAATAATGATTTATTTCAATTTATTTATTTATATCGCAATTCGTGACGCATACGTGAGGTTCTGTTCTAGAAGTCTTCATCAAGAGACACCTGAGTTTCCTAGCACTACATAATTCAATAGATTTTCTCATATGACTAATATTTTAAATCGATAAATTTTGACCTTGAGCATTGAGCCCTCTGATGATGCCCATAGAGCATGTCTTTGTTCCGTATCACTGACAACACACACTGGTCCAAGATCTTAATTTTAAGAAACTGCGGTATTTTTAAAGCGAAGATATTGTGGAGCTTATCAAACTACGCTCTACTGAGTCCATCGAGCAGTTTTAAATCCAACTGTGGATGTAGTAAGCCCTTGGAGTTATATCACCTGACGATAATTGGTGATGATCCTGAAAGATGGAAGCTGTCTTGCCAAGATAACCCAACGTATTATGCCTAGATCTTCAAAGGTATAACTACGATATCGTCAGTATCACCACAAAATAGATACAGAAGGTCCGCTCAATACAAACCACTAAAATCGTAAGCATATATATGCTTATAGAAGTATACGGTCGTTCGAGGCTAGGTCACGATCGCACAGTATCGTGACCTTGCCTAGAATGACCGTATACGTCTATAAGTATGTATATGCTTAGGATTTTAGTGAACGTATTGAGCAGACCTTCTGTATCTATGTACTTTGTGGTATCACAGTATAAGGACATTATACAGTATGGACACTTACTGCCACTCGCTGAAGGCTACCTCACCCTCCCTGTGTGACTGATGTACGATTATATTTGTCAAGGGGTTGGCAAACCAAAGCACAGTATACTAATCAAAGAATTTTTTTTAAGGAAAGAGCTAAAGGCTTCTAAGGCGATATACAGCCTTGTCTGGGTTATACAGCCTTCACTTTATTTGTAAAAGTCTAGCTAACAATAAAGAACAATGACGGCTAATTGAACCTCGATTCAACCCTAGTACATCACGCACACATTTACATGTGTAAAAACATGAATGTCTATGTAGTAAACAATGGTGCGAAATTTGTGTGAAGTGTCCAGGGTGTGCGTCAGTATAGGGTTACAGGAAAAGTCGTACTGAATATTAAAGGACCTTATTATTCAGGTCATTTCTGATGGATTTGATTCTATGATATGGTGTCCGAAACTTAACCGTTATGGAGATATTGAACTTTAAAGATTTTTTTAAAAATCCTCAATTTTTTGGCTTTTTTGTAGATTTTTTTGGAATTAGTGTTTCTGGGGTGCGTTTTTTTGATGTAACTAGTTAGAAAACATGTCAATTAATATAAATTATTAACCAAAACTGAACCTACTACTAACAGCTTAAAATACTGCTTGACAACGGTTAGAATTAAATAATTTTCAATAAGAGTTTTTAAATTTGGAGCTCTCTGTTTAAAAAAAAATGTATGGAACTTATTCTGCAAATAGTTTTAAAAACTTCTACGTCTCTTTAGCTATTCAAAAAGGTATAACACTTACTATTAAATAGGCAAAATATTGACCAAATAACAGTTAAGTTAGCAGAGGGTACATTTTTTGGACAACTCTTTAGTCCTTTTCAGCTCCAAACGAAGAGCAATTTTCTTCTCAAAACTTTGTTTAAGGCCTTAATTCTTGTTAATCGATTCTTTAATTTACAGATTCTCATCGATTAATAAGGCTAAAGGTCTTAGGGTGCATTTCCACTGATGCGGAGCGGGGCTGAGCAGGGCGGAGAAGATCGGAGAATAGTAGCAAGTGTTTCCACTGAAGCGGGGAGGAGCAGAGTAGAGCAGAGTGGAGCGAAGTAGGGCAGAGTGACAAAAAACACAGACTATTAAAAAAGTGCGTTTGAAGGGGTTACTCAGAATCAAGTATTGAACTTTTTTCCCTGTATATGTGATCTACGATACTGAAACAGTTTTGGGAACTGGCTTGTTTGGGTGGTTGGAAGTCGTCATACCTGCGAACGAGCGTAGACGTAATTCGATTAAAAATATGCTTTTGTAATCGCCTTCTAAACAAGTTTTATATTATCCGGATATTCGGATAATTTACAACAAATAATCCGGATAGTAAACTTGACGGATATCCGGATAAAACGGATATCCGGATATCCGGATTGCAAACCCTATTGGTAACTGCCTCCAACAGTTCCGCGGCTTTAGCTTGGCGTATCTGGGCTTGGATTCTGAGGAGACTAGAGTCCGATTTAGGTGCCCTATACACAAACTTCGGCGGAACTGGGTTCGTCTTTTGTAGGGGGGTTGAGGTATTCGGATGGTCCCCAGACAACATAGCAGGTTCTGTTGGTGTGTTGTGGACGACCTTGCCCTTGTCATTTCCTGTATTCGGATGTGGGGCCACTTTAGAGCCACCATGCTCAGCCGACATTTCTGCCTTAGTTACATTGCTAGTTTTGCTAGAGGGGGCTCTGGACCCCGCTGTCACCCGTGACTTGGTGGAAGTAGTCAAGGACTTGTTAGATTTCTGTGAAGATGTTTTCCTAGTTTTAGTCTTGTGTGACCCGGAGGGTTCACCCTTGCTTTTGTTTGACAGTAAAGACATCCCCGATCCCATTCCTGTTGACATAATGCTACTTTTTTGTGCTTTGCAAAGAGAAAGATGTACGAGGGAGAGAAAAAGTGGCAAATAGCTACTTCACAGGAAAGCTGGGGGTGCGCTGAATAAAATGAGCCCAAACACGGGTTATCCACGACAAGGGGTATCCGAGATATCGTGACTCAAAGTTCTGCAAGATGGCGGACAAGATGGCGACCGAAAATATAAACATGCAATATCTCCGGCACTATGTATCCTAGAAAGGTGGGACTTCAACGGTAGCGTGTGGCGTCGAATACTGCTACGGAAACCGATGGAAAATTTGGTACTCTATAGACTCTATGTAGAGTGGGCTGGATGGTAGAGACTCTAGTGCCGACCCTCAAAAAGAAAACAGCAACCTGCTCCGACCTGTGGTTCCCGAGATATAATGTTTTGAAGTTTTTCAATATGGCGGCCAAGATGGCGGCTCCTACAGTAACTGGCTGTACTAGGACAAAAGTGCTCGAGTTTGGGATCGTTGGATAGGGCTCGCAGAGCTCTATCTTAATATCTAGATGAATATTGGAATAAGATTATCCCCGAATTTATATTCACAAAAAACAGCAAAAAATATACAAAAACATGTTTTAAAATATGTAGACACACAATTAAAAATATATTAAAATTATATATTGTCCAACAGCAGAAGCTTAAATTTATCACGTTCACAGATTTACTCTAGGGGTGGCAAAAGGGGTAGCACGTGTTTACCAATAAAATTTAATAAATTATAAATATAAAACTACAAATCAAAAAATTATGAAACTTTGCAATTTTATAGAGTCCATATATCTCCCAACTATGGTGAAATAAAATATGCAGGTTGTCGATCGTTTTTGAAAGATACAGATTTTTGAAATTTTTCAAATCACAAAAAAATTCGTAACTTAGTCAAATTTAAAGTTTTTCCAAAAATATAAATTTCGTCTCACTGAGCTCACCACTGTCCAAGATTATGCATTCTTAGATTTTGTCGGAAGCTGTTGGATCACTAACCTCGTGGCCACGTGGTTTCTAGTTTTTTCCGAATTATTCCAAATGTCACAAGAAAAATCCAAAATTGATGTCCAATTAAAGGGTGCACAATGGCACGTTCAAAACACAACTAAAAACTATAGTTCATCGCGACTAATCACACAGCGCACGCACTCAAAGTTGGGGGGTGGCGCGCGACTGGGTTAGGTTAGGTTAGGTTTTTTTTTATGTAGGTCTAGTTTAATGAGTTTTTTTTTTTTTTTTTTTTTTATGTTAGAGGTGGCAAACGAGCAGACGGATCACCTGATGGTAAGCGATTACCGCCGCCCATAGACACCCGCAACACCAGAGGAGTCACAAGTGCGTTGTGGGGCTGCGAACGGAATACACTCCCCACAACCCATTTTTGAGTGAATTTTTTAGAGTTGATTGGTTTGAGTAGTGTGGAAGTAGGATTGTTTCAATATATGTAAGTATCTGTACATAAGAATATACACATATTTATATGTGTGTGTATGTGTAGATACATAAAATATTAAATTATTTACTTAAGTAAATAATTTAATATTTTAGTTGTATCATTGTTGGTCTTATCTTATCTTGCAGTGATTTTGTCTTTGTGTCCATAATTATGGACACAAAGACAAAATAAGACCAACAATGATACAACTGGACTTTAAATAAATAAGACTAGTGGTTAGAATTTTGCAAATATTAGAGTTTTGTGAGTACTTCCAATAAAAGAATAAAATACCTTATAACTATCTGGAACCAAAGCCATTAATATTCTTTATGTTACGATATAAGCAATGTACATTATAATGTGCCATCTTATGAGAAAATAGAGAAAGGAATCATCGAATCAATAAGCAGTTAATTTTAGTTTCTTTAGACATAGAAATGACACACAAACAGAAGACACTCAAGTTACTTATTACCTGTAAGATATGTAGAAATATACAATTTACGGGCACGAAAAATGATTGTAAGATAAGAAATGTTTAACTTTTACAATTGTACATGGAAATAAATGGCAGTTAATTACAAATGTATAATATCTCTAATAAAGAATGAGAAACATACTTATGAACTGTAATATTGCAAAACGTTTTTTTTCTTTTTTGTATTTTTTTTTATTAGCACTTTATTTGTTTTCTCTTTTTGTTTTTTTTTTTTTTTTTTTTTTGTTTTCATTTTTTTTTGTTTTTTTTTTTTTTACTATTTACTACTATATACAACTATTTACATAAAGCCTAGTCGGATGACGACGATGATGATGACGAAGCTGCCGCCGACGTTGATCGAGTCTCCTCCCTCCCAGCAGCAGCTGCGGCACCACTGACAAATTCCCATTTTACCCCATAAGTTCCGAGAAGTGTCTCCCTGGGTGGGCGCAGGTCTTCAGGGCAGCCGCTACGAGGTGTGGGTGTCCCGAAGATGAACAATTTGGGATATGCGGGGTGATCCCTAAGTCTGCCATTGAGGTAGTTAGGATGGTAAACCTTGAAATGTCTCACGTAGCTATACGTTTTAAAGAAGGCCCCGCACAGCAAGCACTGCTTACCGGTTGTGCTATTAGAGCTCTTCTTAGGTGTAGGGGCACTAGCTTCGCCGACCCTACCATCGGATGGCCCGGCAAGGTTCGAGGACGCCGGAGGTGCCGGCGGCGCCGGCGCCTGTTGGGTGTTGCTGCAGGACGCCTGCGTCCCGTCGATCATATGTTGTGGTGATGGCGGTGCATAACGTGGTGTGGGTGCCTCGAAGAAGTTGACTCCCCCCGGCAGATCATCATGGAGTCTGTTTTTTGAGGGTAGAGCTCGGATGAGAGATCCCACCATTTCGATGAGTTTGGTGTTCGTATTGTTCGAGGCTGTCAAGCGCTCTTCCAAATCAGTAATTCGTGCATTAAGCTCAACGATTGTATTGGCGGCGAACTCCAATTTTTCTTTGAGAATCGCGCACTCGTGGCACGCTCTCGCGGAAGGCTCATGGGTGGTAGTAGTAGGCACCTCGGCCGGCTCAGAGAGCCCGTCAACATCCGGCATGTCATTGATGTTAAATTTTTCCATTTTTAGCACCACTCCACAGCTCTGTCCCTTGTTGTTATTTCAGTACTCGCTGGCAAGTTGCGAGCAAGTAGCAGGCTATTTCTTGGTGGCTACCCGGCACGATGTGGGCAGGAACACGTCAACCCTACGAGTCGTAGGCAAGTTCCTTACAAACTGTGGGCGAGTTGTGGGCGATCCCTCGACAAGATATGGGCAAGGACTTGCCAATCTCAAGACGAGTAGTGGGCAAGTTCCTGGCAAGTTGTAGGCAAGTATGGGCAACCCCTCAACGATATGTAGGCAAGAACTTGGCAATCCCAAGACGAGTAGTGGGCAAGTTCCTGGCAAGTTGTAGGCGAGTATGGGCAACCCCTCGGTTAGATGTAGAACTTGTCAACTCGTAGGCAGCGCTGCGGCGCGGTGGTGTGAAGTAGTGATGGCGGTTAGCTTATTATTATTATGTTGACACTAATCTGGTTTAGCTTATATAAACACTTCTAGTATATATTAGTTACAAAGTTCAATTAAACATGAAAAATAGATCATAAAATAACAGATGTAAATTAAGGATTATTAAACTTTTTGAGTTGTCTCACAATGCGAGACCAGTGATCATGAAAAGTATTAAGGCAATTGGAGTTACTCACAATAATATTGATATCGTAAACATTAGAACAGTTACTGTTAGCCGCTAAATAGTTGTATCTGGATGTGGTAAATTTTGGGCAATCTTGAATCAGATGTTTTAACGATTGAATGCTGGTTTTATCGCATGGGCAAAGGTTGTCTACAGTGATGTGGAATCTGTGTAAATATTCTTTGTGGTATCCGTGATTTGTCAGGAGCTGCGTGATAATGAAGTTTGGTTTGAAGATGAAGATTCATATGTCGGAAATAGGGTTTTAGTATACGTGCATTTTGAGTAAACTTCGGCCGCCGCTAGGCTGTTTAGGCCTTTATATTGATATTTAACGTAACTGATCGGTACTAGTGCATAATCAGCTATTTTATGTGCGGTTGCGGCAGACTTGGCCGCAGAATCAGCGAATTGTGAGGGCGATGCCAATGGTTCAATCAGTGTGTCCTTGGGCAGAAAATTTGGTAAATCTAGTTATTTTAGTGTTCTCTATATCAGTAATTTCATTAATTTTATTAATTATAGGAGTGAGTTGTGCTAGGGATATCGCCGCGGCAGTGCTAACCGTACGGAATGCCTGGATGATCCTAAGAGCAAAAAGTCTTTGTAGGGAGGTGAGTCGTTTGCATAAGTATTTGTACTGCAATGCACTAGACCAAGTAGAGGCCGCGTACGTCACAATAGGTTCTATTACCTGCAGATATATAGTTTTGACATTATCAGGGTGAACGCCCCATGTTTGCCTGATGAATTTTATAAGTTTGTTAAAAAGTTTTTTGGATTTTTCTATAATATATTCTGTGTGTTTGATGAATTTTAATTTATTATCTATTATTCCTAAATATTTTATATCATTTACAAATTTTAGCGTATGGGAATGGACTTGGATTGCACATTTGGTAGATTTGTGTGTGAATCCCATGATTTGTGTCTTATCAGGGCCAAATTCTATTTTATATCATTTACAAATTTTAGCGTATGGGAATGGACTTGGATTGCACATTTGGTAGATTTGTGTGTGAATCCCATGATTTGTGTCTTATCAGGGCCAAATTCTAATTTAACGCTAACTCCCCAGGATGTGATTTTGTCGAGTGCAATATTGGTTATATTTTGTAAGTCATTTATATCCTTAGAGTGCGTAATGAGTAAGACATCATCTGCATATGCCTGCAAGTGACAACCTTGGGGGAGTTCGGATAGCAAGAGAGAATCAAGAATGATATTCCATAGGCTAGGGCCACAAACTGAGCCCTGAATACAACCTCTGGTCAGACTTTTAGTGACCTTACAATCGGCAAAATTTATCTGAGCCTTCCTATCTTCAACATAGCTACGCAAGATATAGAATATGTTACTAGGACATTTTATGGCTCGCAGTCTGTCAAAAATCGAGGGCCACCAGGCATTATCAAATGCCGCCCTAATATCCAGGGATACCATGATGGCATGTTCACCACGAGATCTAGCGTCCCGGATAATGTCAGTGGCAGTTCTGATTGCATGTGTGGTGGAAGTTTGTTGCCTGAAGCCGAATTGTTTATTACTGAGGAGATTATTACTGTACATGAAATAATTTAACCTGTTAATTATAAGCTTTTCCAGTACTTTGCCGAAAACATTTAACAAACCAATAGGACGAAATGAAGTGAGCTCGGTATAGGAGTTTTTATTTGGTTTGGGAAGAATTTTGACACAGGCAGTCTTCCAGGCAAGGTTCGGAACCGGTTAACAAATACCGGTTAATTTCGTTCGAATTTCGGTTAACGATTCCGTTCAGGTTAAAACCGGTTTCCAGCTTAACCGGTAAATTTGAATAAAATACCGGTTAATCAGGAAGCGGTTTTCTAACCGAAATAAGAACTAAATTAACCGGTTAAAACCAAACTTAGTCAAGTACAGGCGCGTTGCGCGGGTGCCACTGCCCGAGTCTTCTGCTCACTTTCTCGCACGCTTTTAATTGATTGCACGCGGCAAACATGCCTACAAAGTCGCATATTCTTCAAATTAACCGGTTAATTCCGTTCGAACGAAAAAATATCGGTTTTGGTTAAACCGGTTAAATATACCGGTAACCGAAACCTGAACGAAACCTTAACCGAAATTATTTCGATATAGGGATCAATGATCGAAACCGGTATTTTCAAAAAACCGGTTTCCGAACCCTGCTTCCAGGCGACTGGGAAGTAGTTTAAATCGAGACATCTGTTTATAAGGTTGGTAATAGTGTCTGGAAAATTTTCAGCAATATAGAGACAAATGTCAGAAGTAAAGTGGTCTGGTCCAGGTGCCCGTCTGCGATTCATGGTTTTAAGACACTCTACTATTTCAGCAGTTGTAAAGTGCGGTTCTTCAGGGGTGTCAATATTTAATATCATGGATTGACGCATTTGTGCCTGTTCTTGGGTGACATCTGGCGTGTCATCAGGATAGAATTTGTCGATAAGTGCCTGAGCGGTTTCATTGCTATTATTGGCATAAGTTCCGTTTTCAAGTTTTAGTGTGGCAGGTGGACTACTCATAGGACGGGTCTTTATAATTCTATTTGTGACAGACCAGACATCCTCCTTGCCCTGCCTACAGCAGAATTTCCTAAATTGTTCGGAAGATGCAGAGCAAAACACGTCAGAGTATTCCTTTTTAAGTGTTTCGTGCTCCCGGATGGCGTCATCCATGGGCAGTTTGCGTGATTTTAAACGATTAAGCACACGGTGACTGTGTATGGCCCTATGTTTGAGCACTTCAAGTTGATCGTTCCACCAAGGGGGTCGGCTAGAGAGACCTGCAACACGAGGCAGGAATTTATCACATGCTTTTTGTATGGCGGTGGTAAGATCACCAATAAATTGATCAATGTCAGAGGGTGTCATGCTTTCAATCGATGTGGAGGGAATTCGAGCTTTTATTTCAGATACAAATTCATCCGGCCTTTGTTCCCATTTCACCTGCTTGGTATTATATCTAAAAGTGGAAAGCTTGACGCTCTTTGACGTCTTAATTCTACCCATATGTACTTTAAATACAATAGCGCGGTGATCAGAGGATGGACATATACTGGGGTCCACAATCCATTAAGATATGTTAATAGAGGTGGAGTTGGTAACTAGCGTAAGATCAATGACAGATTCTCGGAGAATATTATGAGTGATTGTTGCAGAGGTGGGTGCACCGCCTCTATTGCAAATGTGGAGGTTATTCGCAAGTGCCAAATCAATAACTGCTATTCCCCTGGTATTGTTGGAATGACATCCCCATGAGGTATGCCATCCGTTAAAGTCCCCGCATATAATATGCAGTGCACCCTCCCTTTCCCGAAGAAACCGCTCCAACCTGTGCAGAGTACCATATCGATCTTTTTTGGGTTCTATGTATACAGAAATGAGGTAAAATCCTCGTCCAGATTTTTCATTGACTTTTACAATGCATAGGTTGGAGCTAGAGTATTCGGCATCGCCAAGAGTGCTAAATAAGTTATTCTTAATAAGTATTGCTGCCTTAACCGGATTTTGAGTAGAAAACTGACAAGTAGTATAACCAGGGACCCCCTTGAAGGTATTTTCCCAGTGTATGGCTCGGTTACGAAGGCTATGCTGTTTCCATGTTTAGTCAAATGCAATGTCAATTCATGAAAGGCCATACGGCAACGTCCAAGGTTAACTTGGACAGATGTGTATGTGTTATTTTCAGTAGGCTTAAATTCAGTGCTAAAATTATTACCCAGTTTAGGTTGGTAAAAGTATGGTAGTGGGGTTCGATTATTAGAGCTATCAGACATACTGGGTCCTGTCCCTTATCTTTATTATTTGAGCCCTAATACGAGGGCAACCGTTGCTAGTCGCTGAATGTCTGGTGTCAGTTTCTATTCTCAGTTCTTTGCCATACTGGGTGCAATTATAGCACTGGATGCAATCAGGCATTTGTTTTACAGGACAATTTAGGTAAGAGTGCGTTTCCGCCGAACAGTACTAACATCGGCTTGCCTCAAAGGTGCATTTACCATGCGTGTGTCCGAACTGTAGACAGTTAAAACACTGCCTAAATGAGGAAAATTCTTCGCGGTGAACTCTCTGGTGGTCCACACACACCCTATCCAAATCCATGATGGCTCCCCAGACTCGAGGAGCGGCCCTGAATATTGCGTTGTATAGGTTGGGGTTCCTATTACGCCTAACGAAGCAGAGCTTTATGTCCTCAGGTCCTGTAAGGTTGTCCCTGACCGTGGGATTTTGGTTAATGATGGCTTCCGCAAGTTCACCCTGAGGCACGTTCTTGTGTATCCCCTTGAGAATAAACATGGGCAGCAATGATTTGGCTGGTTCAGCAGTTATGACGCCGCAAGCGCCAATGCGCTCCAATGTGTCTTCTCTTTGGGCCGTGCTCTCGAACTCGACACGCAACTTATTATTTGACACTCCTTTTGTCTGCGCAGGGGCATAGCCCACATTGCGGAACGATATCGCCTTCCTGAATTCATCAGCAACCCGTCGACTAGATTCAGCCTCCGGCGTGGAGATAATGAGGGCAGGCTTAGTGCCACGGGGACGCAACTTGGGTGGCATAGCAGCCTTTTCCGCGTAGCTGGGACGGTCGTTCGGTCGCTCAGGAAGGATATCATCCAGGGGAGTGGGCACATTTGGTGATGGAGCAGGTGGGGGGATTATGAGTTTCTTGGCGACCTTAGTAAGCTCCTCTTTGATCGTCTCCCGAATCGCAAAGGTGGTCCTCTCATCAATGAAGGAAACTTTAAGTGGACCGTCCTTGTTGGTAGGCATTGACGACTCATCACATGTCTCCCCAAGGTCACCCGTAAGTTTGACAATTTCTATGGCCAACTTGTATATGCGGTCTTTATTGGTCTTTGTTACACTCTTCCCTTCATAAATAAGGCACCCTTTGGTCTTGGCTCTATTGGCAATAGCCGCCGCAATATCACGCTTGTTATTAGAATGAGCATCACCATCAGTGGAGATGGCGTCGAGATCGTCAGTGGCATCAGTTTGCCTGATGGTCGACGGAAATTCCAAGTCGGAACTGACGCTCATGGTGGCAGAGTAATTAGTAAATAACACAAAGTAATAAGTATTAAATTAGGAAAGTCACCAAACTCGAGGGGGGCGTCGTGTCAAGATGGGCGGCTACAGAGATGATAGCAACTCACCGCCTACAGGGCGGTGACCCGCAGTAAGCAAGGCAGTGACCCTTGGGCCGGCCAGTCGGTAAGCAGAGGCAGAGCACGCCGAACAGGTAGCAGGGCAAGAACCCGGCAAGAACCCGCCAAGAACTCGGCAAGAACCCGACGACACCACACACACAGGTGAGAACGAGGCAAGAACTTGACAACAATTGGGCAACACAATAAACACAAAACCAGAACTGGGCAAGAACTCGTCAAGAACTTGGCAACAAATCACACACTTGGCAACATCTAGGCAACACAATACACTCAAAACCAGAACCGGGCAAGAACTTGGCAAGAACTTGTTGACAATTATACACTGGGCAACATCGAGGCAAGAACTTGCTAACTTCTCGCCAGCCCACGTCAACACGTCTGGTCGGGATGACGGTCGGAATGAGACTGTTAGGTTAGGTTAGGTGTTTTTTTTTGTTTTTTTTACACTTTTCCCCTAATATTGTGGTCAGGGACTTTATTTGCTTTATTTTCTTTGTTTCTTTCTTTTTTGTTATTTTTTCTTTTTCTTTTAGTTGTGCTTACATGTTTATTTATTACTTATATATTAATGTTTCTGTACCTTACTATCCATATATTTTTACAATCTTATTTATTTACTTAAGTTATATATTTTCAAATATATATTCAAGTAAATCTTAATCTCTATTTATTTCTTAATATTACTTTTTGTGCTGCTTTAATACAGAATTGCATGAATTTATCTCTAGTTTCCTTGTTTGCTATTATATATTTAATGTTATCTATGGTTACTTCTGCATCTATCTCTATTTCCAGGTTAAAACGCTGAACATTGTGTTGCGGGCATTCTACCAAGATATGCATTACCGACTCTACTTTGTCAGTATCGCAAATACACATTGGGTTCTCTTTGCACTTGAATCTATTCAAGTACTCCGAGAACCCGCCGTGTCCTGTCATTATTTGCGTCATCACCGGGTTGATCTCGATTTTCTTTATGAGTGTGTAAGCTAGAGTTGCATCGGGGAAGAATATTCTGGTTGTAGCTGCCGTTTCAGCAGATCCGTATCTTATGTTCCATTTGTGGAGGGTTTCTTTTCGAATCTGTCTCTTTGCATATGATGTTGGTACTTTGTCATAGTCAGGTCTTGTTCTTTTATTTAACGCAGCGCCTTTTGCCAATTCATCTGCGCGATCATTCCCAGCCATTCCCGCGTGTGCTTTTATCCAAAATAATGTCAATTTTTTGTTTTGGCTCTGGATGTTTTTAATATTTTTTCTGATTTTGACAGCTATGGGATGGCTGGTAGCTTGGTTTGCAATAGTCTCGAGAGCAGATCTCGAATCGCTAAATATTCCAAATGACTCTTCAGATTCTCCAACAATTTCCCTGGTTGCCTCATACAGGGCCAGCATTTCAGCCTGATATACAGTGCACGATGGTGCCAGCAGAAGCTTACGAGCCTTTTTCTCAGCGTCATCCTTCCAGATGGATATGGCCGCTCCTTACTTTGCCTTGAATTTTGCTTCCATCTGTGAAGATTTTTATTTTCTGGACACCTTTTTCTGCTAGTTGTTCTGCATTTTCCAGGCACTCAAATTCGAGTTTTATTTGTTCTGCTGGATGTGGCATTTTAGTGTGCACTACACTACACTGTGGCATTTTAGTAGCCGGTGCCCATGCGCTCGCTGCATACATGATTGTGGGTTCAACCACTGCCACATATATCGTCCTGATGATCTCGGGGTTTAATCCCCAGTGAATTTTGGCAGTTTTGGCTAGTTGTTTATATAGCCCTAGGGCCTTCCGACATACGTTGACTACGTGACTGTTAAAGGTCAATTTGCAGTCAATCGTTAGACCCAGAATTTTTATTTCGTCTGACAGGCCAATGTCAATCCCCCCCATGGTCAGAAGTGGTGAGTCATATTTGAGCTTGTTGGTAATTAGCATTGCTTTTGTTTTTTGCGGTGCAAATTTCAGTTTATTATGTACTCCCCACTCCCGCACATGAGCGAGTGCGGCATTGGCCCGCTTTGTAGTATCTGATGTGGTTTTACCGGAGAACATCAGGACGACATCATCTGCAAACGCTTGGCAGTGGTCTCCTCGGCTTTCTAGTTGCTTAAGCAGCGGGTCCAGCAGCAAGTTCCAGAAAATAGGCCCTCCTACTGATCCCTGTACGCAGCTTTTGTTGGTGTCCTTAGAATATTCTGCTCCAGCGTAACGAACCCGGACCTTTCTGTGATTAAGGTAGCTGTCTACCAGCCTCCTCAAGTTAACCGGACATTCACTTTCCGCCAATCTGCATCTTATGGCTGGCCACCAGGCGCTGTCGAAGGCTCCCTCTATGTCCAGTGATATCAAGATGACTATATTTTTCTTTTCTAGTTCTTTCTTGAGGTGTTGTATCATGTCATAGAGGGAGTCCTCGGTGCTCCTTTGTGGCATAAAGCCATATTGTCGGTGGCTTAGCGTAGGGAGGATGTGCCACTTAATTCTTCGCACAAGCATCTTTTCGAAGATCTTCCCCATCACAGAGAGGAGGCCAATCGGTCTGTATGATTTCGTCTGCGAATAGTCATCCCTTTCCGGTTTCCTAAGAATTACGACTATTGCTTCCTTCCATTGCCTTGGGAAGTGAGCTAGACTAAGGCATTTGTTGGTTATTGCCAAGAAAGCTTCAGGATTTACTCCAATCGCTTCCTTACATATGTCTGCTGTCAGCCCATCTGGTCCGGGTGCTTTCTTAGGATTGAAGCTGGACACTGCCTACTCAAGCTCTTCTTTTGTGAATGGCGGGTCGCATGTTTCACCATGTTCCGGCACATTCACCTGTTTGGCTTTTTCTCTGGTTACTCTATGGTCGGCAGTGTCTTCAGTCTGTTGGGTAGAATGTCTTGGCGAGAAATTTCGCCGACGACATTCCTTCCAAAGATTCCCCATTTCTGACAAAGAAAGACAATTATATTATTTGACATATAATATAAGGGAAGAAACAAGTGTTTTCCCATTAATTTGTAATTATATACATTTTTTTTATTATTATATATATATATATTTCTTTCCTTAACTTTCTTTTTTATTTTGTTTTTTTTTTTTAATTATTATTATTATTATTATTTTTTAATACAGACAAAGGTGCCATTATTAGTAAATAGAACACAAAAATTAACTTAATCTAGAGAGAATAATAAATCGACATTAATACAAAATTTACAATGTCAACGGCAAAATATAGCACAAATACAGCTACAATGCAAATAAATCGAAAGAGAAAAAGTAGACAATATAAAATAAAATAAGTCTTCTAACATAGGAAGCCCTCCTCTTTACTCCGAGTCACTGGAAGAGGAAGATGATGATTCCGGAACGTCGGTTACTGCGCCACGCTCAGCAGATCCCAGAAATGCGGGGTCGATGCCTTCCACACCCCGGAGCAGCGCAGAGCTCGGTCGCAGCTCTGATGGACATTTAGCTCGGGGAGCGATAGTTTTGAAGTAAAACAGCCGGGGGTAGTCCGGGTGGTCCTTGGACGGTCCACCAAGGTAATTCTTGTGTTTCTTTTTAAAATGTCTTAAGATGTTTCTCGATGTGAAAAATTGCCCACATAATAGGCATTGTGAGCCGCCCTTTCTTCCAGCCCCCATCCCCACGTCAGTATCAAGAATGGGAGAGGAGGCTTGCGTTGTTGCGGAGAAGAAACTGTTGTTGAGCTGCGCCGAGGTCCCCGGCCGCGGCGATGACGCGGCGGCCACAGGGGGAGCCGTGTTTGCAAGGTTAGATAAAGCCTGTACAACATGGGGTGGATCAGCTGTACCGCAGCCAGAGTCTATTCCCGCAGCCGGGACCAACGAACGTGAGCGGGCCATTTCCGAAGTCATTCGCATGTTGGAATTCGGCGAGCGGGCCGCGCCGGTCGCCGCAGAAACAGCAGCAGAGGGATGACGGGACGTATTAGGTGCCATCAGCCTGGGGGAGTCCGGCAAGCGTATTGGCCTGTGCAGAGCCGGCGGCGGCAGCGTACGTCGCTCCGGCGATGAAGCCCCCCTAATAACACCGGCCGAAAGCGGAGGGGGCGCAGGCTGAGCTTCGATATTATCTGATGGAGGATTAATTGCATAAGCGTTAGTGCCGTGCGGGAGGCCCATGGTGACACGGTGCAACATCTCCGCCATTAATTTGATGGTTAGCGCCATGTGGTCAATATTTCTCTGGGCACCATCCAGCCGCTCCCGGAGCTCGGCATTCTGCTGCGCAAGTGGCCCACATCTGGGACAGAGCGTGGATCCCTCGGAGTGCTCTCTTGATTCACCGTAAGGGCGGATTTCTCGATCTCGAGCCTGCGTCATCACACTCAGTGAGCGCAGGGAGGCCCGATCCGTGGATGTTGTAACAATAGGGCAGCGGTCAGCACCCATGGCGTCGCCGGTGTCACAAGAGTTTTACGCGTCACCAGTCCGTAACTTGTCCCCCGTCACCCACCCCCGCAACCTGTTCCCCGTCACCTGTCACAGTCACCTGCCCCCGTCACCAACTCTCCACAAGCTGTCCCGCGTCACCCGTCACCCGTCACTGTCCCCTGTCCCCTGTCCCCGTCACTGATATCCTGTCCCCCGTCACTGTCCCCTGTCCCCGTCACTTGTCACTGTCCCCCGTCACTTGCAACCCGTCCCCCGTCACTCGTCACTCGTCACCCACGTCGACTCTGTCACTGCTGTCACCCAGATCGCGCTGGTTACAAACGTCACCCGTCACCCGCACAGACAGTGTCATTGACGCGACCCGTGTGACCGACGATGCCCGCGCAACGCGTACCACCCCCTTAGTTACTGTCAAGATGTAATTTTACCATATAACAGATGATGTGGTGATTAGTTAATGATACAGTATGGTAGTGTATTACAGGTAGAATATGTGTGGTAATGACACCAGACAAGTAGTATCTGCCTATTATTAATTAAAACAATTTCATTTATGCTAGAATAACTGTATGTCTCCAGCCGAGGTGTGCGCTCAGCGATTACTGTGGGATGTTATTCAGGATGAATAGAATGGAAGTTATTACGACAAAGTATAGTTGGTATAAGCACATATCGCTACACACGGACACCTCAGGTAGAGTTAAGTGCCATAAATCATAGCAAGATACGCTCGATACAATAATTACAAGCACCTTCAGCAGTATATATGCTCTCGTCAGAAAGTGTAATATACATCGCATCAAAAACATAAATGTGAAAATGGGAGCCAAGTTCAATATTATGATATGGTGTGGTTGTCAACTTTACTGAGAAAAGAATTGAGATCTAAATGGATGCCAAGTTCTGTAGATAATCCTGAAATTTATTTATAAGAACGTATAACATTCTTAAGTAAAAAAACACAATTTCTTGTTTCTTACTGCTACAACAATGTTTGCTATTTAAAAATATGACTTTCTAAATTTAAATAGTAGAATTATTTACACAAAGCAAATAACTTATGATCTGTTTAACCTCAACTTTGACTTGGCTAGTTTTCACATACTAGTCATCTTAAATTTGGTTTATCAACGTATCATCTTTATGTTATACGCAAGTTCTTATTTTTATACTATAAGGTTCTATTCTTCTGAATATTTCATGTGCTGGTAAAAACTAGCCAAGTCAATGATGAGGTTAAACAGATCATAAGTTATTTGATTTGTGTAAATAATTCTACTATTTAAATTTAGAAAGTCATATTTTTAAATAGCAAACATTGTTGTAGCAGTAAAAAACAAGAAATTGTGTTTTTTTACTTAAGAATGTTATACGTTCTTATAAATAAATTTCAGGATTATCTACAGAACTTGGCATCCATTTAGATCTCAATTCTTTTCTCAGTAAAGTTGACAACCACACCATATCATAATATTGAACTTGGCTCCTATTTTCACATTTATGTTTTTGATGCGATATCATTACTTTTTGTGAGTACATTTATTAATATTATTTAAAAGTGATTTACTAATAATAAAAAAACCTGCGCTTACGCTGTCACACCCCGGACACTTCATACCAATTTCGCGCCATTGTTTACTACATAGACATTCATGTTTGTACACATGTAAATGTGTAAAACTTTTAGTGCTTGATCTGATAAGTGTACTTAGTAGGACAATTTCCATGTTCTACCGGCAGCTGTAGGAGCTTATGTATTGTGAGTCAGTTTATATTTAAAGCGGCAATACCAGTGGATGCAGCTACTGCAAGTAATTTGTTCATTCGTTTCGTAACCCAACTTTTAATGGTATTGATATAACTTTTTCCTGTGCCGCCTGTCCTACTAGCAAATTCTCCAAAACTGCAGTTTTGTCGAACAAAGTATTACAAATTGTATCGAAAATACGTTTCTGGTCTAACATTTAGACCTTTTATCATTTGTTCGAGCTCATTTTCTGATATGAAATCTTTGGCATTTCTGAAATCTTCCATTGCATTTACAGTTTCAACAGGTCAGAAGTCCAACGGGTTCTCTAGACCGTCATCTTCGTGATCATGTTCCTGTCGATTTCTTTCAATTTCTCCTACTTTTTCTGCAATCATTTCGAATGCTCTCTCTGTATTGTCTAATGTCACTGACATAAGTACATTATTCCTTACTTACTAAATCAACACAAGATATCTCTTCTACTTTGGGCAAGGCAACACCCACCGAATCTTATCATTATCAGTTACAACTTACAACAGTACACCTACTGGCTACTATGTGTAACTGTGCTCTGTTTGAAAGATATAATTTTTCTCAAGTTATGTACCTACTGCAGAAGATGTGTTTCACCCCGTAAGGAATCGACCAACCGGTAGGCCGGTATAGAGGGCGGCTTCAGTGAGAAAACTCTTGGTTCAAATCCAACATGGGCAACTTTATATTTATTATATTTTCAGCTTATTGTTAGTAATAACGAAATGCTAACATATATTTTTATTCTGTTTATATTAAATGAATTAAGTTTATATGTAATAGTTTTTATTTAAATATTTAGTAGCTAGTGCTTTTATTACACAGGTTTTTTATACAATTCCAAGAATCTTTTATTTTTGTTTAATTCCAAGAATCTTTTTTTTTTTCGTCTTGCTATTTTCCTGTTTTCCATTTACTAAATTGTATAATATTATCTTTATTTCACCATTGCCATTACAACCTCGATAGCTCACTTAATATAGAAGTCGCATATGTAACGCGCAGGTGCGAGTTCGAGCCCCGCGATAAGTTACTTTTTGAGCCTTTTTTATTTTTTTAACACATGGTTTTTTTAATTTTTCCGTTATCAGTACATGAAATACTAGCCGCACACCAAATTTAAAGCTCGTAGCCTTGCTAGAAGTACCTTAGCTTTTTGATGACGGTGAGTGTGTCTTTAAATCATAAAAATATTGTATCGAAAAAAAATTTTTTTCTTAGAAATTTAGTGTTTTCTGATTTTTTCCTTTGCATACACACAATTACCTAGCTTGATGCAAAATTTGAACTTTCTAGGTCATCTGGAAGTGGGTAAGCTTTTTGATCTATATGTCAGTGAGTCAGTCATAAAAATGTCGATTTTCGGACGTTAAAATCTATCTATACCAACAGTTTAAGCGGTGTTTATAAAATTTTGAGTGCTCATTTATCTAGAAAGTCTTAATACGTAAACCAAATTTGGTGTGTTTATGTTAAATAATTTTGAGTTATGAAGGTGACAAAAGTGGCTCCAAATGGTTCGTGTAATATTACACACGTGAAGAAAACACGTGGATTATGACTTTTAAATAGGCTTTAATCTTCCTTTGACACAAGAAATACACTCATTTTTAATATATTTGTAACTGAATATTAAATACTGCACAGCGCTATTTCCAATTAACTGTCTCACTTGAAATTCAAAAATAGACTGACGCGCACTCGCCACCATTTCCCTCGTGCAATGCTCTCCCCTCTACTTTGACCTGTGGCGCCCTCTGTGCGTCAGTCGATCTTCAAGTTTTACATTACTTGATTTACTCTTTATATTATTTTTAACTGTAATTATATTATGTTTTGATAATATTAAGCAACAATTATAGTGATTATTTACAGTACAACAAAATATAGCTAACAGTCGGCCATCCGATTCCAACGAACGACCTCGTACGTATTTTTTTATGTAAAAAAAGACTACAAACATATTCTATACATAGAAACCTTATACACTGAGTAAGTGTCCTAATTATAATATTTTCATTTTATAACAACATTTATAACTAAAATACTTCTCATTATTTTAATAAATAATTTCGTATTTTTCACTATCAAAAAAAAAACAAGAAATGTTCCTCTTAAAATACAATTTACACGAAATAATTTTCTCTCTTGACACTAATTTTCAATCTTACGTTCATGAACAACATGCAGTAATTTCGAAAATATGACATCACATTTGTAAAAAAAAAACAATTTTAGAACAATATTATATCGTTTGACAGTTCAATAAAACTAAGTTAATGATAAAGTGGAAAACACCGTATTGATAACAGGACCTGTTTATCCTGAATACCGTAACATCCATTTGGCAATAGGCACCATTCGTCCTGAATACCGTAACATCAATTTGGCAACAGGCCCCGCTCGTCCTAATTACCGTAACATCAATTCGGTAACAGGCCCCATTCATCCCGAATACCGTAACATTAAAGCTTCAATTTAAGTCATATACTACATGATCTTTAATTATGTATAGATATTTAACATAGTCCATCGTCCAACTTAAACAAGGTTCCTAACACTTTGAACTCGTTTGCCTAGAAAGCGAATAACATATGTTTTTTTTTTAAATAGTAAATTTCACAACTTTAAGGGGAATGTGATAATCTCTTCTCTTATATTATGGTCTAATAAAACAGGCGACTGTCATTGAAATATTGTGTTTCTAAACAGTATCTTCTGCCGATCATTATCTTTATACATTTTAAATCCTCCAATATACTCAGGTATTCCTTATTAATATTTTATTCACTTTAATTGAATTCTCAATTAAAGGAACATAAAAATGACAACTAAATATTTTGATAACTTGGGTAGCACTTAGGAAGTGGTGCCTTATTTCAGTCAAGAAAACAAATAATCTTTGCTAGAGTCTATGTGGAAATTATACACTCTTTTGTTGTAGTTTATGTAAAGAAATATTATTATTACCAAAAGCAACCAAGTTCGTCAGACATAGCTAACCTTTTAATGCATTATGAACCAACCCAGTTATTTTTCCGTTGCCTTAAAGCATAACACTTTCTGCTAAAGTGGTTTAGGGAAATAATAACTAGATACTGGAGTAGGAGATACGATCGGTTTCGGAAATAGAAACTTCACTTATTAACAACCAATGAATTAACTTTAAATTGTGGGTATCAAATATTTACTCAAAACAAGTTGAAGATTAATCACATAAAACAATGACAGGTTAAAACCCTTGATTCTTTCAGACAGTTTTAAATAACAACAATAGTATTGGAAGTGTCATTTCTCTTCCTTCACGACTAATTAAGATGTGAAGGACAATGTCACAAAAGGATTAACGAAGAGATAGGAGCTTTGCATAATAATGCGTAGTACGTTAATATAAATAGTATCTAAATAAACTGTTGGTAATACATAATATTGCATTACTTAACCCTGTTTTCTTTAATCTGAACAACTGTACACATTGAGTTGCATTCGAGGTTTCACAGTAAATATTTCCCTTATATTTTACATAAACATATGAACGTATTTTATTATCAAGAAACTTCAAAATCCATGGTTTACAATTTGACTACGAAAGGACTATATTAAAATCAAATATGTGTAGACAATTGAAGATTTTATCTACGAATTATCCTCGAGTGGTTTCCGAGGTAATTCTAATTATAATCACGATTCTACCCGAAGAGTTTTCTTTTTATGTAATATCAATATATTATCCAGAACAAATCACACTCATCTGACCCCAAACTAGGAAAGTAAAAAACAGTAATTGTACAGTGCATGAGTTTTCTGCATAGTGCTTTGCCAATTAGATAATTTAGCATATCAAAACGGATATACTATACCACAGACATCCCTTGTGACACTACGGTTAAGTTGGGCCACACGATATAACAGATCTGTTATACACCAAATCAGTTAAGTATACCTATACGATAAATTATAGGTACCGACTTGCTACTATAACTTAATTTTCCGACGAAACATTATTAATAAAAACACAATAGGTTAATAGTTAATGTTTTTTTTTTCTTTTCAATTAATTTTTGTTTTTCTTTTCATTTGAATCCAACAATAACCAAAATTATGTATAATTATTATTTTTCTGTTTTGTTGTGCAATAAAGTGTTGTCATTCATTCATTAAAGTACTTATGTTTTAAATATCATTCAAATCTCAGGGAGCCTCTTTATATATTAAATACCACAGTATAAGGACATTATACAATATGGTCACTCCCTGCCGATCTCTGAATGCCACCTCAGAACCCCTGTGTGACCGATGTGTGACCATTTGTCAAGGGGTTGTCAAACCAAAGCACAATATAATAACCAAAGACAATGAGGCCTAATTATTGAAACTCGATTCAACCCTAGTTCATCACGCACATATTTACATGTGTACAGACATGAATGTCTATGTAGTAAACAATGGCGCGAAACCTGTATGAAATGTCCGGGGTGTGATTAAAAACATAACTGTGGTCATTAACAACACTGCGACGACGTCACTGACTTAAATATCAGTCAGCTGTCAACCCACAAGTAAGTGGAAGTTTACCTCACAAAATATACAAGATTAGAATGATTACTCTTCCACCGATCATATCTTTAAACCTACTAACATACTAAATGTGGCGTACAAAACAACTTTGTATCCTGTAGTACCCGTGCTTGAATCTACCAGTCACTACAATGGCATCAATAAACACGAACGTATATTTCCCGTAGATTCGACTAACTACATATTTATGTATCACACTAATTATGCCTAAGAGGCTGAGAATCGATAAATATATGTACTATTAACAATACTCGATAACATTTTATTGTCATAAGTTGTGCAAATTATTTATCTTTGTTGGTATATTTTTTTCATATACCTACGAAAATGTAACCCCTTTGTTGTGTACTTAATAAACCCATTTTAAATTCAAAACGTGATTTTGTAATAAATATACAACATTATAATCATAAAATAATAAAAATAACACGAGAACAATTAAGTTCAAAATAATTGCATTTACATTTATTATTTTCTAGGTCCATCATTAATTTTCGTAGTGACAGACAGGTTCCAGCCCCTTTCACACTGGCAAGATTTAAACAGACTATGTTGCTGCCATTGAAACGAATTAGAGAAGTCCCATACAAAGGTGTTATAAATTTCTAATAAGGAATATGAAGGGCTTTGTCTTTTAAGATGTTTATTAACATTTACAAATCACAATGATTTTATTTTATTTCCTTTTTCAAGAGGATATGAACTGCTTTATTTGTAAAACCGATTTTTGTAATCGATTACTTTAAATATAGCAACCGTTTCACCAAGCCAAATTTATTGATAGGTATTGTTTAAAAATTGATCTGGATTAGGAGTATATTTTTTTTTTTAACTTTACTTTTAAATGTTATGTCTCTTCTTTTTTTGTTCCTGTTCTATCAGTCAACCGTTATTATATTTTTACTAATATAGTTTTAAAATGGTAATAAGTCGTTAATTCAACATTCATACCAAAATACGTATGAATATTGTAAATATAATGTATTTTGCAAGTAGGTAGTTTCTTTTTTTTTTTAATTATCATACTGACAAATATTTGGATATTTATAGCAACTATATCTATTATGTTGTTTAAAACTATATGAAACTATACCATACGTTTATCACCATCAAAACAAGACCCAGCATTTATAAAATTTATATTTTCACCATGAGACTACTACACATTAAGAGTCCTTTGTGGGCAAATACACTGTTTTTCTTTCTGTTTTTGTTTGTTTGTTTGTAAACTCTTTATTGCACGAATATGACAAAAATACATAGGCATAAGTAACAAAACATATACAAAGGCGGACTTATCCCATAAAGAGATCTCTTCCAGTCAACCTTTTGATCAATCGAAAGGAGAATAAGCAAAGAAAGCACGTAAATAAATGTAGGGATAAATGAGAAGAAATGCTTGCAAGTGAACAACATCCAGCAAAGTGAACAACTTCCATCAAAGCGAACAACTTCTATCAAATTAAACAAATTATCGCAAAGTAAACAACTTCCACAAAAATGAACTACTCCCCTATACTTGGACAGTTTCTAGAAAATGCTTCAAATCAAATCAATGAGCTATCCTTCCCTTTCATACATTTATTTAATTATTTTGTTTACAGTAGGTAGGACCTGGCAATAGCTATAAAAGAACTTTACGTTTATTGTATAATAAATACGATATCATAGGCCTCTCAAGCAACATGTCTTACAACAGCTGGTATGACGTATTTACTTTACTCTGTCGAATCGGTGGGTATTTTGAAATTATAATTTTAATAATTAAGAATAAAGATTGCGGGGTAAACACCAAATTAACGTTAACAGTGCAATTGTTATTCTGCAATGCTGACAAAAGAGTGCATGGTTGCACGTTGTGATTATCTTCTTTTTGAGAGAAGCAAAATCTATTGAAGCTCTAATGAACTATAAACCGTCATTGTTTTTCTAGAAGTTATCCGTATTTATAATGATAACAGTCAAAATTATCTACCTCTGATGTAAAAATAAGGCATAGTTTTATTCGTCTGGTCTATTGTATACAAAACTATATCGAGCAAAGTTTCACAGACTACGTCTTTAGGTTTTTTTAAACGTCTTAGATCCCAAACAAACTTATAAAATTTAAATTCAGTTTTTGTATTTGAATAACATTGCACACAGAAAGAAGGTAAATAAAGTCATCAATAAGGAAATAATACACAAAAGGTACAGGTTATTTCCACAATAAATTTCTTCCAGCAGACCTTGGACAGTGAAAGGTGTATATAAATGTCAAAAAGGACGTATAAAAAACAAAATTATCTGTACAGGTGAATCTTTGATACAGTGCCTAAATAAAATAGCTTACTCATTATGTATAGGTATGATTAATTTGCTATAAATTAAATTTATATTTGGATGTTGAATATCGTGGTGAAATTGTATACATCAAGGCTGAGTTCATAGACCTTATCACTGCTTGCCTTAACTGTATTAAACTACGGGTAAATCAATGGATTTGGAAATAAAATTCAGTATACTTCTAAGCTGCAAAATTCTCACATTTCGCCTACGTCTCTGGCGGCACGGCATTTGCCGCGGTGTAGCAGCTCGTCCTACAGCCACGCTCCCGGCGCGATGTAGAAGCTCGTCCTACAGCCGCACTCCCGGCGGCACGGTGCGATGTAGCAGCTCGTCCCACAGCCACGCTCCCAGGAAGGCAGGAAACCCGTCGCTATTGCGCAGGCTCTGCCGCAATGTCAGTGCGGTCCCGACGTACCTCCCAAGGGAAAACGAATGTGTATTAGCAAAGGTTACGTAAAACTGAAATACTTAAAAACTGCGAAAGCTATAAACAATTTCCATACCAATAGAGCTACGACTCGATGCGAGGTAGTAGCTCATCAGCCGCACTCCCGGTGGCGGCACGGTGCGATGTAGCAGCTCATCCTACAGCGACGCTCCCAGCGACTCGATGCGATGTAGCCGCTCATCAGTCGCACTCTCAGCGGCACGATGCGGTGTGGCGGCTTGTTCTACAGCCACTCAGGAAACCCGTCTCTTTTGCGCTAGGTCCATCATTAATTTTCGTAGTGACAGACAGGTTCCAGCCCCTTTCACACTGGCAAGATTTAAACAGACTATGTTGCTGCCATTGAAACGAATTAGAGAAGTCCCATACAAAGGTGTTATAAATTTCTAATAAGGAATATGAAGGGCTTTGTCTTTTAAGATGTTTATTAACATTTACAAATCACAATGATTTTATTTTATTTCCTTTTTCAAGAGGATATGAACTGCTTTATTTGTAAAACCGATTTTTGTAATCGATTACTTTAAATATAGCAACCGTTTCACCAAGCCAAATTTATTGATAGGTATTGTTTAAAAATTGATCTGCATTAGGAGTATATTTTTTTTTTTAACTTTACTTTTAAATGTTATGTCTCTTCTTTTTTTGTTCCTGTTCTATCAGTCAACCGTTATTATATTTTTACTAATATAGTTTTAAAATGGTAATAAGTCGTTAATTCAACATTCATACCAAAATACGTATGAATATTGTAAATATAATGTATTTTGCAAGTAGGTAGTTTCTTTTTTTTTTTTAATTATCATACTGACAAATATTTGGATATTTATAGCAACTATATCTATTATGTTGTTTAAAACTATATGAAACTATACCATACGTTTATCACCATCAAAACAAGACCCAGCATTTATAAAATTTATATTTTCACCATGAGACTACTACACATTAAGAGTCCTTTGTGGGCAAATACACTGTTTTTCTTTCTGTTTTTGTTTGTTTGTTTGTAAACTCTTTATTGCACGAATATGACAAAAATACATAGGCATAAGTAACAAAACATATACAAAGGCGGACTTATCCCATAAAGAGATCTCTTCCAGTCAACCTTTTGATCAATCGAAAGGAGAATAAGCAAAGAAAGCACGTAAATAAATGTAGGGATAAATGAGAAGAAATGCTTGCAAGTGAACAACATCCAGCAAAGTGAACAACTTCCATCAAAGCGAACAACTTCTATCAAATTAAACAAATTATCGCAAAGTAAACAACTTCCACAAAAATGAACTACTCCCCTATACTTGGACAGTTTCTAGAAAATGCTTCAAATCAAATCAATGCGATGTAGCCGCTCATCAGTCGCACTCTCAGCGGCACGATGCGGTGTGGCGGCTTGTTCTACAGCCACTCAGGAAACCCGTCTCTTTTGCGCTAGGTCCATCATTAATTTTCGTAGTGACAGACAGGTTCCAGCCCCTTTCACACTGGCAAGATTTAAACAGACTATGTTGCTGCCATTGAAACGAATTAGAGAAGTCCCATACAAAGGTGTTATAAATTTCTAATAAGGAATATGAAGGGCTTTGTCTTTTAAGATGTTTATTAACATTTACAAATCACAATGATTTTATTTTATTTCCTTTTTCAAGAGGATATGAACTGCTTTATTTGTAAAACCGATTTTTGTAATCGATTACTTTAAATATAGCAACCGTTTCACCAAGCCAAATTTATTGATAGGTATTGTTTAAAAATTGATCTGCATTAGGAGTATATTTTTTTTTTTAACTTTACTTTTAAATGTTATCTCTTCTTTTTTTGTTCCTGTTCTATCAGTCAACCGTTATTATATTTTTACTAATATAGTTTTAAAATGGTAATAAGTCGTTAATTCAACATTCATACCAAAATACGTATGAATATTGTAAATATAATGTATTTTGCAAGTAGGTAGTTTCTTTTTTTTTTTTAATTATCATACTGACAAATATTTGGATATTTATAGCAACTATATCTATTATGTTGTTTAAAACTATATGAAACTATACCATACGTTTATCACCATCAAAACAAGACCCAGCATTTATAAAATTTATATTTTCACCATGAGACTACTACACATTAAAAGTCCTTTGTGGGCAAATACACTGTTTTTCTTTCTGTTTTTGTTTGTTTGTTTGTAAACTCTTTATTGCACGAATATGACAAAAATACATAGGCATAAGTAACAAAACATATACAAAGGCGGACTTATCCCATAAAGAGATCTCTTCCAGTCAACCTTTTGATCAATCGAAAGGAGAATAAGCAAAGAAAGCACGTAAATAAATGTAGGGATAAATGAGAAGAAATGCTTGCAAGTGAACAACATCCAGCAAAGTGAACAACTTCCATCAAAGCGAACAACTTCTATCAAATTAAACAAATTATCGCAAAGTAAACAACTTCCACAAAAATGAACTACTCCCCTATACTTGGACAGTTTCTAGAAAATGCTTCAAATCAAATCAATGAGCTATCCTTCCCTTTCATACATTTATTTAATTATTTTGTTTACAGTAGGTAGGACCTGGCAATAGCTATAAAAGAACTTTACGTTTATTGTATAATAAATACGATATCATAGGCCTCTCAAGCAACATGTCTTACAACAGCTGGTATGACGTATTTACTTTACTCTGTCGAATCGGTGGGTATTTTGAAATTATAATTTTAATAATTAAGAATAAAGATTGCGGGGTAAACACCAAATTAACGTTAACAGTGCAATTGTTATTCTGCAATGCTGACAAAAGAGTGCATGGTTGCACGTTGTGATTATCTTCTTTTTGAGAGAAGCAAAATCTATTGAAGCTCTAATGAACTATAAACCGTCATTGTTTTTCTAGAAGTTATCCGTATTTATAATGATAACAGTCAAAATTATCTACCTCTGATGTAAAAATAAGGCATAGTTTTATTCGTCTGGTCTATTGTATACAAAACTATATCGAGCAAAGTTTCACAGACTACGTCTTTAGGTTTTTTTAAACGTCTTAGATCCCAAACAAACTTATAAAATTTAAATTCAGTTTTTGTATTTGAATAACATTGCACACAGAAAGAAGGTAAATAAAGTCATCAATAAGGAAATAATACACAAAAGGTACAGGTTATTTCCACAATAAATTTCTTCCAGCAGACCTTGGACAGTGAAAGGTGTATATAAATGTCAAAAAGGACGTATAAAAAACAAAATTATCTGTACAGGTGAATCTTTGATACAGTGCCTAAATAAAATAGCTTACTCATTATGTATAGGTATGATTAATTTGCTATAAATTAAATTTATATTTGGATGTTGAATATCGTGGTGAAATTGTATACATCAAGGCTGAGTTCATAGACCTTATCACTGCTTGCCTTAACTGTATTAAACTACGGGTAAATCAATGGATTTGGAAATAAAATTCAGTATACTTCTAAGCTGCAAAATTCTCACATTTCGCCTACGTCTCTGGCGGCACGGCATTTGCCGCGGTGTAGCAGCTCGTCCTACAGCCACGCTCCCGGCGCGATGTAGAAGCTCGTCCTACAGCCGCACTCCCGGCGGCACGGTGCGATGTAGCAGCTCGTCCCACAGCCACGCTCCCAGGAAGGCAGGAAACCCGTCGCTATTGCGCAGGCTCTGCCGCAATGTCAGTGCGGTCCCGACGTACCTCCCAAGGGAAAACGAATGTGTATTAGCAAAGGTTACGTAAAACTGAAATACTTAAAAACTGCGAAAGCTATAAACAATTTCCATACCAATAGAGCTACGACTCGATGCGAGGTAGTAGCTCATCAGCCGCACTCCCGGTGGCGGCACGGTGCGATGTAGCAGCTCATCCTACAGCGACGCTCCCAGCGACTCGATGCGATGTAGCCGCTCATCAGTCGCACTCTCAGCGGCACGATGCGGTGTGGCGGCTTGTTCTACAGCCACTCAGGAAACCCGTCTCTTTTGCGCAGGCTCCGCCGCAACGTCAGTGTGGTCCCGACGTACCTCGCAAGGGAAAACGAGTGTGTATTAGTAAAGGTTACCTAAAATTGAAATACTTGAAAATTGCGAAGCTATAAACACTTCCCATATCAAGAGAGCTACGATCACTCCTCAGATGAACTACTCGTTGTAACTTTAATAAAACAGCAACTGCATATCTTGGAAACGGCTAATTTAAAATGTTGCCGTTACGATAGAGTGGTTGCATAACAATGTTGAGAATACCCCAAAGAATTAAAAAAAAATCTCCATCGCTAAATTATTGCAACAGTTTCTATACGAACTTGTGTTCTGAACACCTATTTGAACGTCTTACTTAAGAACCATGATATTATTTATTCATTGAATACGCCAATAAAGTGATCTTAAAATAAACGTTAACATTCAAAACATACATATTTTCCAAACATCCAATCTAAGGCGATAAAGGAGTGTTAGTTTGCAACTTACGTATGTCTGTTGGTGGAATGCTAACTTTTGCAAGTATTATTTTCATATTTAATAAAACATTTCGTAGGTTTAACTAAGCGAATAAGGCCATGAAAAAAAAAACTATTTCAAATAAAACTAACACATACCTTTAAACGTGAGCGAATCCCGCTTCTGAACTGAAGAAAACACGTGGATTATGACTTTTAAATAGGCTTTAATCTTCCTTTGACACAAGAAATACACTCATTTTTAATATATTTGTAACTGAATATTAAATACTGCACAGCGCTATTTCCAATTAACTGTCTCACTTGAAATTCAAAAATAGACTGACGCGCACTCGCCACCATTTCCCTCGTGCAATGCTCTCCCCTCTACTTTGACCTGTGGCGCCCTCTGTGCGTCAGTCGATCTTCAAGTTTTACATTACTTGATTTACTCTTTATATTATTTTTAACTGTAATTATATTATGTTTTGATAATATTAAGCAACAATTATAGTGATTATTTACAGTACAACAAAATATAGCTAACACACGGAGCTACTCGCCAGTTCTTTTTTGACGTGAACTTGGCTGGACACGCTCCGCGTGTCTAGATACTATAAGTAGACACAAATTATGTTCAGCGAGCCTCGCGCAGGATGTTCCTGTCAATACAGCCATAGGATACAAGTGAATCCTGCTTCGAGTCATCGCATCACGTGAGTGGTCACTCCGTATTCAGGTGGTGACGGTTGAAAGCGACAAGGTGGGAGGTTATGCATTAAATGATTTGAGGTGTCTGACAATGTAAGTCAGATGTGTATGAACGGGTGTCAGTTGTGGTTGATTTGGTGATGATTTCAGTTATATTATAGGGATCTATGTTAAATCTATGTTTAACATAGAGTTAAACATGGAAGATGCTATTGTGTGTATGGTTCTAGTTGCAGTGAATCGGGGACATGCAGATATTAAATGAGTCAGAGTTTGTGGTATGGAGTGATTACATTGGCAGAGGTTATCAGGTGTGATTTTAAAACGGTAAAGGTAATCTTTATGGAAGCCGTGGTTGGTAAGGAATTGTGTGACAGCAAAATTAGGCTTGACTGTAGATAGGTAGTGTTTTAGGTCTTTGTAGGAAGGGAATATGGTTTTAGTGTAGGTACAGCGATCGTATAAGGCCTCAGCCGCTAAGTCCGATAGGTATCTATTGTGGTATTTGACCCAGCTGACAGGTATAAGGCAGTGGTCTGGCTGCTTGTGGAGAGTGGTGGCAGATTTGGCGGCAAGGTCCGCCAATTCATTTCCAGCGATATTTATATGGCTTTTCACCCATACAAATTCAATGCCTGCCAGCCTGGCCAAATGTAGGTTATGGAGAATACGTGTGGCAAGGTAGTTGCAACTGTTAGGATTGGATAATTCTAGCAGACTTGACTTGCTATCAGAGAGTATAGTGATATTAGGGATTTTATTGTGAATAATCCAGTCGCAAGCCTTTTTGATTGCCAATAGTTCGGCCTGGAATACCGAACAGCGGTCGTGTAGTTTAAGTTTTTTGATAGTCTTATGATTCTGAAGATCGATTATTACGAAGGCCGCACCCACTTTATCGTTGTTACGGCTACCGTCAGTATAGGCCTGCCAAGTGGACTCAAGTTCTAATTTGTAAAATTCCTGAAGGGAGATGATTTCCTTAAATGTAATTCCCACTCTAAGCGATGGGTGTAAGAGTTGGGAAGGCGGCGTGCGGGGCTCAATCAGAAGGTCATTGGGTAGATAGGTGGAGGTGCCCAGAATTCGGGAGCGTTCAATATCTCCCGTTTCAATGATTTTAGCAGGGAGTGGGGTAAGTGATGCCAGTGATATGGATGCGGCCGTGCTAACTGTACGAAAGCCTTGAATTATTTTTAAAGCGAAAAGTCTTTGTAGTGACAGGAAGCGCTTTGAGACCATACTAAAGTTAAGGGAGGTGACCCAGGATGCTGGAAGCATCAGATTATTGGCTCTATTACTTGCTTGTATAGCGTTCTGATATTATTCGGATGTACACCCCATGTGGCCCTAACAAATATGGAAAGCTTATTGAACAGTGTTTTAGCCTTGTTAACAATGTATTCGGTATGTTTTATGAAATTTAGTTTATGGTCAATAATAACACCGAGGTATTTGAATGTTTTTACAAATCGAATCAATTTGTTGTGCACAGTTATTTTACATTTATATGATTTATTAGTAAATCCGATGAGTTGGGTTTTGTCAGGGCCAAATTGGAGTTTATAGTTGATACCCCAGTTAACAATTTGATCGAGTGCAGAATTGGTGATATCCTGAAGGTGTTGAAGATCCTTGGAGTGAGTAATAAGCAGGACATCATCCGCGTACGCTTGTAGGTGGCATTGAGGTGGCAAACGCATGAGCAAAAGATCGTCAAGGATTAATTTCTAAAGAGTTGGCGCGTAGACAGATCCCTGCACGCAGCCTCTGGTCATGTCCTTCTCGAAGCTATAGTCCGCAAAGTTAAGACACACTTTTCTATTTTGAGTGTAGCTAACCAGTATTTTAAATAAGTTTGAGGGGCAATTAATTTGTCGAAGTCTGTGGAATAAGGCAGGCCACCAAGCGTGGTCGAACGCAGCTTTAATGTCTAGAGAGGTGGCGATAATGTGTTTATGTTTTGCTTTAGCTTGTTTGATCACATCTATTGCCTCTGTAATGGCAGAGGTGGTAGAGGTTTGCAGTTTAAAACCGAATTGTTTATTGCTGGAGTAATTGTTAATATTCATGTGATGAATAAGACGTGTATTGATTAATTTTTCGAGAAGTTTACCCATAACGCTGATCAGACCTATGGGTCGGAATGAAGATAGTTCGTTGTGATTATCTTTATTAGGTTTAGGAATGATTTTTACATATGCCGTTTGCCATACTGCAGGAAAATAGCATAGCTCAAGGCATCGATTCATAAGATCAGTGATTATTTTCGGGTGGATTTCAGCAACTTTTAGACAAATGTCGGCAGTTAAATTGTCGGAACCAGGTGATTTTTTATGATTCATTGATGAAAGATGAGTGAGTATTTCGGTAGTAGTGAAGGCTGAATCGGGTGGACTGTTAGGCGGCTCATGCATGGAGGATCGAAGATCCTTTTGCAGGGTGGTGACATCTGCAGTGTCATCAGGGTAAAACCAATTTAACAGTGCCTTGGCCGTCTCGTAGCTACTATTAGTGAAGGTTCCATCATCCAACTTCAGTGTAGCTGGAGGCCGCGCTAGGGGTCGGGACTTAATAATACGGTTTGTAATAGACCATACATCCTCCTTCTTTTGAGCTGTGCAAAATTCCTTGAAATTAGCCGAGGATGCCGAGGTGTAAGCTTCAGAATACTTCAGCTTCAGTCTGTCCTTTTCCTCAAGTAGGTCTCCCAAGGGAAGTCTACGCTTGGCAGCCCTGCACAGCCTGTGATGGACGTTAATGACCTCCCTTTTGAGATTGTCAAGTTCGTCATTCCACCAGGGTGCGCGTTGCGGCAGGGGTCCGGCCCGGGGCAGGGTCCTGTCGCAAGCGCCCCGGATAGCTGCAGTGAGGTCAGCGATAAAACGCTCGATACCAGGCTTATCCAAGGCCGCGATATTAACATTGATCGGTATACGTTCGTTAAGCTCAGAGCGAAACTTGTCAATAACCTTGTCCCATTTTAAGTTGGTAGTATTGTAGCGGAACGTCGAAAGTTTAAGGTTTTTAGTGAGGTTTAATTTACCAACGTGTAAGTGAAATGTAATGGCATTATGGAGAGATGACGGGCCACCTGCCACCCGTTAACCTTAAGTTTCGAGCAGTTGCTTATAAGGGTCAGGTCGATGATAGAATCTCTGGGAATACCATGAGTGACAGTTTCGAAGGTCGGCACAGAGCCATTGTTACATATATGTAAATTGTTAGAAGTGATGAGATTGAACACAGCGCCACCTCTGCTATTGATTCTATTAGAGCCCCAGGCACTGTGCCAGCCATTGAAGTCACCGCATATTACATGCATGCTGTCAGTATGCCTGTTTAGGAAAGATTCAAGTTTGTCCAGGATTTTATTTAGGTCGTGACGCGGTTCGATGTAAACTGAGGTAAAATTTATCTTTCTATTATGGCGATCTCTGGCTAGCGCAATGCAGAGGTTTGGGTCAGTGAATTCCGACATCCCCAGGGTGCTAAATAAGTTCGTTTTGAACATGAGGGACGCCTTGACAGTACGATCTGTGGGAAATTGATAGGTGGTGTAACCAGCGGGTGCTCTAAGCGAATTTGTGCGTCCAGTATACGGCTCAGTAATGAATACGATATCCGGAAGGTCGGTCTTCAGATAGAGGGAAAGTTCATGGAGAGCTCTGTTGCATCGTTCGAGGTTGATTTGTATGCATTTATATAGTGGATTGAGGGTGGAGTTACTGGTGTTATCCATAGTAGGTACGGCTGCGAACAATTTCTATCATTTGTTTTACACGGGGGTAGTTGAGAGAGGTAGCGCTGTGATTATCTTTAACGCTCGAAATATTGTGTTTCTGATGGTGCAGAGTGCAGTTGTAACACTGCTGCTTGTCCCGTTCGGTTTTAACCGGGCAGTGTTTGAACTCATGGGTCGTAGAGGAGCAGTGTGCGCAACCGAGTCCGTCGAACGTGCACCTCTTGCGCGTATGCCCGAATTGAAGGCACTTAAAGCAGTGCAGCAGAGGGACATAATCTTCCGCGTGGACTCTCTGATGATCGACATTTATTTTCCCCACCCGAATACGGCTTTCCACAAAGCTGGGCTAACGATAAAGACAGCATTGTATAGTTTGTCGTTGCGATTGCCCCTTTTAAATCTAAACAGCAAGTCATTTCTGTCATTACTCACGCTACCGACGCACTCATTTTGTCTAAATGTCAGATCCGGGAGCTCTTCAGGTGGAACGTCCTCCGATATTCCCTTAAGAATAATCATAGGTTTAAGAGTTTTGGACGGTTCGGCACTTACCAGATTAGCGCGACTATCCTTCACCTTGCGAAGCGCAATCTCTCTGTGCTCCAGAGTGTCAAATTCAACTCTAATTTTGCCGTTGGATAAATATTTAAACTGGGTTGGAGAAAAATTGGTATCCTTGAAAGAGACACTCTGTTTCCAGCATTGGAGCGTCTCAGTTGGAGAAGTGACCTCGGTATTGGGGGTCACAATGAGAGCTGGTTTGTATGTAGGAACTAATTCAGAGGATGGTTTACCTTCAAGAATAGAGGCGTATGTGGGCCGAGTGGGCTTGGCCAGGTTAAGAGAAACCTTAGCGACCTCCTCCTTGATCGTAGCCCTGAGAATCTCGACAGAGTTGGAGTCGAGGGCGGCCGGAGACGAAGAGTCGGATTGGCGAAGGCTCGTATGCTTACAGAAAATATCCGTAAGCGTCTGAATTTCTATCACCAGTTCATGAATGGACTCCTTATTCACCTTGGTGAGGCTCTTACCCTCATTCAATTTTGCGAGTATTGCCTTGGTCTTGTTAAAGAGTTCATTGCGGAAACTATCGCAAAGACTCACCGGTCCGTTGGTACTGGGCATAGCTGAGTCGTCAAGGCCCTCCTCATCGGAGAGAACCAGATCATCACCGGGAGCGCGGGGGCTGTCTTGTGACATAGTGCCGCACTAAAGACACTTTAAGTCACCGAGCACAACACAGGAGCAAAGAGACAAGCACCAACTACACAGATCGCGCGACGGTCAGAGACAACACCGCGGCAGAGAGCCACTTAAGTACACACATAAGGCGCGCAACGGGCCGCCACGTGTCACTCGTGTAGAAGCACCAAACGCGCCGCCCGGGTGACAAAAGTCACCCACGTCACCCGTCACAAGCATCACCGTCACCCGCGTCACCGTCACCGGGGTCACTGTCACCGACGTAACCGTCACTGTCACCAAGTCACCGTCACCCGGGTCACCGTCACCGGCGTCACTGTCACCCAAGTCACTGTCACCGTCACCGAAGTCACCCAAGTCACCGTGTCCTCACCGAAATGTAACACGTCCGACACACAGGAGCGCCGAGGAGAGAGAGAGCGGTTAGGTTAGGTTAGGTTTTTTTTTTTTTTAATACCTTTCACCTCCAAAGTAATTGGAGACTGTATTCTCTTTTTAAATCTTTCATTCCAGTTCTCGCTTTTGTGCCTCTCGTACTTCCATTCCTCATACTTGATCTTTCTAGCATTCTTTTCTTTCTTTCTTTACGGTGGGAGTGCCGTATATCTAACTATTCTATTTTACAGGGTAAATAATTCAAGTCTGGTTTTTCGCAGGTTTCGTTTTTGTTACAGGATTTTATCTTACGTTCTGATTTTTATACTTATTTTATGCTGTAGCAAAATATTATCATAATATAATGTCAACATAATTTTCTTCACTTATTTCTATCAATTACTTTTCTTGTTACATATTTACAAAAATCCAAAAACATGTCTCTCTGTTCACTTAACATAATTTTTCCTATATTATCTAATTGTAATTCACATTCTAATGCTTGTTTCAGGTTATGCCTATCTTTGGCGAAGACTGGACAATCAAGGATTATGTGGGACACGGTTTCCACAGAGTCAGGACTGCAGATGCATGATGGGTTGTCCTTGCATCTAAAACGGTTTAGGTACTCGGAGAACCCACCATGCCCTGTTAATACCTGAGTTGTAATGCTCGTGGGCTCGATTTCGCGCACTGTCCTATACGCTGCCAGCGCGTCCGGAAAGAATATCTTTGTGACGCCAGCTGTCTCGCTAGTTTTGTATCTTTCGTTCCATTCGTCAAGCGAGGCTGTACGAATACCTCGCTTGACGAATGAAACTGGGCACAGGTCGTAGTCTGGTTTGCGCTTGGTACCCAGAGCGGCCTCTTTGGCGAGATGATCTGCGCGTTCGTTTCCCTCCATCCCCGCATGTGCTTTGATCCAGAATAATTGCACAGTCTTGTTCTGGAGAGTTGCCTTTTTCAAGTTATAACGAGCTTCAACTGCTAAGGGGTGGAGGGAACTCAGGTTCGTCACTGTTTGCAGTGCTGCCGTAGAGTCGCTATATATTCCGTAGCTAGTCACGGTGTGTTTTAGGATCTCCTGCGTCGCTCTGCATATGGCCAAGAGTTCTGCTTGGTAGACCGTGCAATATGTTGGCAGAGCAAGTTTGACGGCCTCTGTTTCATGAGCATTATTCCATATGGATAATGCGGCTCCCACCTTGCCATCAATCTTGCTACCATCTGTGAACATGCGGACTTCAAAGTTACTGTGTGAGTCTAGATGTTCACGGTCAGCCAAGCTCATGAACTCCAGGCCGATATTGTCAGCGGGATGCGGAGAATCTGTTATTGGGACGACGCGTTCGACTTCCCTGTCTCCTAGTCCAGGCTGGGGCACTCCTTTCCTGGCCTCATACAGTGAGGCTGCTTCACGAATTCGTAGGTCAAGGGGAAGCAGGCCAGCCAGGACTAGTGCTGAGTTCAGGGATACAGTCTTGTAAGCCCTGCAGATTTTTTGGTCAAAACCTCTTTGGACTGCGTTCAGGTACTTTTGCGTTCCCAGTTTTGATGCAGCAGGGGCCCACGCACTGACAGCGTACGTTACAATGGGTTCAATCGTTGCGACATAGATCGTTCGAATAACCTCGGGGTTGAGGCCCCAGCTGACCTTGGCGGCCCTGATCAGGTGTTTTTGGATGGCTATGGCCCTTTTGCAGACGTTTGCGACGTGACTATTGAAGGTCAGCTTGTTGTCGATTGTCAGTCCCAACAGCTTCATCTCATTTACCATGCCAATGCCGACCCCACCCATGCTGAGGCGTGGTGTATCATACTTTAGTTTCCTGGTTATGACCATCGCATTCGTTTTGTGTACCGAGAATTTCAGCTTGTTCCTGATACCCCACTCCTCAACGTGTCCAAGGGTAGCGCCAGCGTGTGTCTCTATTTCTAGAGCCGTGTCGCCATCGAATATCAGGATCACATCGTCGGCGAAGGCTTGACAATAATCCCCTCTGCCCTCCAGACTTTTCAACAAGAGGTCGAGAAGGAGGTTCCACAATATTGGACCTGCAATGGAGCCTTGTACACACCCTTTCGTTGTTCCGGTACTGGCTTCCTCTCCCCCATATCTAATTCTGACCCTCCTGTCGGTGAGATAATCGTCAAAGACCCGCCTGATGTTTACCGGACACTTTTCCTCCGCCAGTCGTAATTTGATTACTGGCCACCAAGCACTGTCGAAGGCTCCCTCACTTATTTTTGGAGAGTTAAACGCAGAGGAACTTTGGAGATATTTTATTCTAGTCAAGTGACTATGACGTAGTAAAGTCATATTTAAAAATAGTATTATAAAACAATATAAACGGCCAGGGTGTTTCTAGTGAAACCAAAGAGGTTTAACACCCCCCCGCAATAGGAACACCCTGTATATACAAAAAAAATACAGGTATAAAGACATATCAAAGTTAACTGTACACTTAACACATCATATTGACACAAAAAACAATTTACATAAACCTACTTATCACTAATTAAATATAACACACACTATATGCACACATCCTACTAAAAATGAACAAAGAAAATATACAGAATACATTACCTAACCTAAACCTAAATTATTTGTACACTTATAGTGTTTCAGTTTCGGCAAAGGTTTGGTGAAAATGTCTGCAATCATGTCATTTGTGGATATGTGTTTAATTTGTAGATTGTGTAGTGAAAGTGAGTTTCGTATAAAATGATGTCTGATGTCAATATGTTTAGTACGTGAGTGGTACGTGTTATTGTGTGCCAGTTTAATAGAACTTTGATTGTCTGTATGTATGACTATGTTATGTGTGACACCAAAGACTTCTGTGACGAGTGTTTTTAGGTAAATCGCCTCCTTGCAGGCTTCGCCTAGAGCCATGTATTCGGCTTCGGTAGTGGACAACGCGACAGTACGTTGTTTACGTGCTTCCCAAGATACAGGTGCTCCGCTCATCACAAACACAAAGCCAGTAAAGGAACGACGGTCGATCAGATTATTGCCATAGTCGGCATCTGCATACCCTGTGAGGTACGCCTGATCACTGGCTTTAAACTGAAGCCTTAGATCCTTAGTACCTTTAAGATACCTAAGGACTCGCTTAGCGGCCTTCCAGTGTACCCCCCCGTAATGTGCATTGAACTGAGAGAGATACGAGACCGTGTGAGCAATATCAGGTCGAGTACAGATTGCAAGGTACATTAACGAACCGATAAGCTCTTGATAAGGAGCTTCGAATTGTTCTTGTTCCTTATCCGGAAGTGTTAATTTAAGGCCAGGTTCCAAAGGTGTGGTAACACATATAGCATCACGCATACAAAACTTTTCTAAAAGTTTCTCGATGTATTTGGTCTGATCGAGAGTAATACAGTCTTTGTTTTGTGTGACTCTCATACCTAAACAGTCTTTCAAAGTACCGAGATCTTTCACAGTAAACTTTTGCATCAAATCTTTTTTGAAGTTTGATTTAAGAAGATCGTTGTTGCTAAGTATAAAGAAGTCATGGACAAAAATTGCTACGACTAAAAAATCGGTACCACTTCTTTTATAGTACAGGCAGTGTTCCGTTGATGCCTGAGTCAAAGATAAATCTGACATGGCTTGAGTTACTTTTATGTTCCACTGGCGTGGAGCTTGTTTAAGACCATATAGAGCCTTTTTAAGTAAGCAAACCTTTTCTTTGGGGTTGGTGGAGAAGCCTTCAGGTTGTTCCATGAAGATTTCCTCTTCCAAATCTCCATTTAAAAATGCCGTTTCCACGTCAAGGTGGTCAATTTGAAGACCATGCTGAACTGCAAACGATATCATAAGCCGTACAGAAGACAGTCTTGCAACCGGTGAGAATGTTTCACCATAGTCCACTCCTGCAACTTGAGTGAAACCTTTGGCTACAAGTCTGGCTTTGTACATTGTAACGTTTCCAGAGGTGTCCTTTTTAATTTTGAAGACCCATTTGCATTTGGTGGTCTTTCTACCAGATGGTCTATCGACGAGAATCCATGTCCCATGTTTTATTAGGGAATTATATTCTGCTTTCATCGCTTCGAGCCATTTTTCTTTTTGTGGATGTTCTGTAACTTCTCGGTAAGTTTCTGGTTCCAGGTCTGACGTGATGTAGAGTTCCTGCTGAAACCTATCAGGAGGACGCCTGTCTCTAAGAGGGTATCTCCTTTCCGGCTCCGGCTCTGGGTGTGGCTCTGCAGGCACGTCTGAAACTGAAAAAATTTTTGGTTGCAAAAGTGAATCCACTCTACGGCAATCTATTCAATAAGTCCAATGTAACCAGATTTAAGCAAAATTTTGTGCAAGACACGCCGCTGTCAAGAACAACACAACATAACCTCAAAAATATGGCGGCCAACGGGACGAGTCGCACTCAATATTACTAAACACAAAAACTGTTCATCAAAAAAATCTGTATTTTGGTACACGTGGAGATTACTATATACACTACAATTGTCTGTACAAAAAAAGAGGGGTTATCGCACAAATAAAAAAGTTTTGGAGATATGAGTTCAGGCGAAAAAAGTCCAATATTCTTTGTGGTCCTGACTCCAGGATATGGCTCCGAAAATTACGATAGAAACGTCTATGGATTCAGGGTAACACAAGGATTTGTTTGCCGCTGCAAAAAACAGCCGCACGGCGCAGGATCTTGGAGCACGTGGCCACGTGGTTTTCGGAAAAACTCGAAAATTACCAAAATGGCTCACCAGAAAAATCCGAAAATCCACATGAGGAGAGGGTAATCCAGGGCACACACAATGCACAAATAAAACATTTAGGTCACCGCTTTAGATCTTGAAATAAACGCACTTTTCGAAAACATAACCTCAAAATTTGGTTTTTATAGTGAAAAACTCAAGGAAAATTGTTTTTCGCGGAAAATTTTTTCACAGCGGTGTTCCCCACATTAACACGAGTTCAATGACGTATCACACATAGAAATCCGAGAAATTTTAGTTACATAGAGGAAATTTTGAGCGCGGAGCTTGCGGAAAACGATCCGTACGCTGCGGGGAGCGGCGTGCGACTGGTTAGGTTAGGTTAGGTTAGGTTAGGTTAGGTTTTTTTTTTCTGATTCCTCTGACAATTTTTCAGAGATCTTGTTTGCAAATTAATCTTGTTTTTTTAAATCTATTTCTTTTTTTTTTGCAGCTGGAGGAAAATCCTCATGGACACCTGGGGAACACAGGTAGTGTCAGACTCTTACTGACTAAAAACCCCCAACTGCATTTTTATATTTTTGTAGCTATTTTTTTTTTTTTTTAAATCCTTATTCTAATACATATCCTATTCTATATTAATATTTGTTGGGTAGTTTTATCTTACTCATTGTTATTGTACTTATCTATATATTTGCTTACTTTAATTATATTTATGCTTTACTACATATACATCAATATACATATAAACACATATTTAATACATCTACTTATTTGTATCAATTACCTTACATGCTATTTTAGTACAATATACCATAAAGTCATTTCTGTAGTCATCTACTCTCATTATTTCGTTTAAATTATCTTTACTTAATTTTGTATTGATTAGCGTCTCTACCTTCATTCTCTCATAATCATATACAGGGCAATCTAATAGTATATGTGACACTGTCTCAATTGAATCTGGTCCACAGATACACGATGGGTTCTCCTTACACTTGAACCTTGTCAAGTATTCTGAGAACCCACCGTGTCCCGTCATCACCTGAGTCATAACGCTGTTACACTCGAACTTTCGAACAATTTTGTGCGCTACGATTGCATCCGGAAAAAACAATTTTGTAACAGAAGCTGTCTCTCCTAACACGTACCTTTGATTCCATTCATCAAGCGACCTCTCGCGGATTTGCCGCTTGACGTATGAAATCGGGCAAAGGTCGTAGTCTGGTTTCTTTTTACTATTTAGAGCGGCTTCTTTAGCCAGTTGATCGGCACGTTCGTTCCCTGGGAATCCAGCGTGAGCTTTTATCCAGAATAATGTGACAACTTTTTTCTGGGCTATTATAGTCTTTAAGTTGGCCCGGGTTTCAACTGCTAGAGGATGGAGTGAACGTTGGTCCATAACAGTTTCTAGGGCAGACCTTGAGTCGCTGTATATTCCAAAGCTCGACTCCTTGCGCTTGAGTATCTCTTTGGTAGCTTTGCATACAGCCAAAAGTACCGCCTGATATACCGTGCAGTATGATGACAGCTTTAGTTTGAGAGCTTTAGTCTCAGCATCATTGTTCCACAGGGACAATGCTGCACCGACCTGACCCTCAATCTTGCTGCCATCCGTGTATATTTGGATATCTTGTTTGGTGCTATTATCCACCTGAGGCTGGTCTATCAGGCTCATGAACTCCAGGTTCATATGTTCCGCTGGGTGTACCATGTCTGCAAACGCTGCCCTCCGCTCTACTTCCCTATCTCCCAACAACTGTCGTGACAATCCTCTTTTTTCCAGATACAGAGCGGCTGTTTCTTGAATTCTTATATCGAGCGGGAGTATCCCTGCGAGCACTAGGGCCGAATTCAGGGACACAGTTCTGTAGGCTTTAGTTAGTTTTTGGGCAAAGCCTCTCTGGACCTCGTTTAATCGTTTTTGGATCCCCAATTTTCTAGTTGCCGGTGCCCAGACGCTGGCGGCGTACATTATGACTGGCTCCAGCGTGGCCGTGTAGATTGTGCGGATTACCTCGGGATGGAGACCCCAGCTTATCCTGGCGGCTCTCGAGAGCTGCTTATAGATGTTTACCGCTTTGGTGCAGACGTTTTTAGTGTGGCTATTGAACGTTAATTTATCATCAATCGTGAGCCCCAGGATCTTGATTTCTTTAGACAAGCCAATGCCGACCCCACCCATGCTCAGGAGAGGCATGTCATATTTAAGTTTCTTGGTGATGATCATAGCGTTCGTTTTGTGCGGTGCGAAATTCAACTTATTTACGACATCCCACCCCCGAACATAGTCGAGAGCATCATTGGCCTGTCTTTGCAGCTCAGTCGATGTGTCGCCAACAAAAACTAGAGTGATATCGTCCGCAAATGCCTGACAGTAGTCACCTCTCCGTTCCAATCCTCTCAGGAGTGAGTCCAAGAGAAGGTTCCATAGGATTGGACCACCAATGGAGCCCTGCACGCACCCTTTATTTGTATCCTTGGAATATTCTTCCCCGGCAAACCTGACATTTACCTTTCGATCTTCTAGGTAGCTATCAACGATTCTCCTGATATTGGCGGGACACTCTTCTTCTGCCAGTCGTACCTTTATTGCGGGCCACCACGCACTATCAAAAGCTCCCTCTATGTCTAGGGATATTAAGAGAACCAATTTCTTTTGACCTAAGTTGTAGTTTATATAGGTAACCAGATCATAGAGGCAGTCTTCAGTGCTTTTTTGGGGCATAAATCCGTACTGGCGGTTGCTCATTTTAGGAATGATGTGCCATTTTACTCGTTCCATTATCATCTTTTCCAAGATCTTCCCCAATACTGGCAAGAGTCCTATGGGTCTATAGGATTTAGGATGGGTATAATCGTCTTTGCCTGGCTTGCGAAGGACCACAACGGTAGCTATCTTCCAGATGTTAGGAAAGTGATTGAGAGCCAGGCACTTGTTGACTAATCCGAGAAAGAGTTCCGGGTCCCAAAAAATCACATATTTACAAATATCTGCCGTAAATCCATCTGCTCCCGGCGCCTTTTTCGGGTTAAAACTTTCCACCGCGATCTTAAGCTCATTCATTGTAAACTTTGGGTCATGCAACTCACCATGAACACATACGTTTACATTTTTCGCTGATTCCCTGATTCGTCGGTGGTCAGAATTGTCTTCATTTTCAGAATCTTCCGGGTAGAAAGTTTCTGCCAACAATTTGACTGATTCCTTTGGATCCATAACAATTCCATCCTTTATCAATGGTAAATCCTCCTGCCTTTTTGTTGTTCTACCTATGACCCTGTATATCCCTTCCCACATTCCTTCCTTGTCTTGCTTTTCACAAAAATCTTTCCAACTTGCTGTCTGTGAGCTTTTGGCCTTAATTTCATATGTTTCCTTTGCTTTCAGGTATTCTTGGACAACTTTCGCTCTTCGGACTGGTGCAGCGCAACGAATTCTACGCTTCTTAGTGGTGACTTCTCTCTTCATCGCGGCGAGTTCCTCGGTCCACCATGGAATAGTAAGTTTATTGTTATCTTTCTTTTTAGGTATTTCTTCCTGACACACTTGAGTTATTATTTTTGTATATGTTACTATTGTTTTTTCTAGATCATGCTTTGTTGTAATGTTTTCTATTTCTGTTTTATTTATGTTATTTTCTATTTTTAATTGGTCCAATTTCTCATGAAACTGACTCCAATTAACCTTTTTTGTATTATATATTCTTGTTGTCCTTTCAATTTTAATTCCTTTTGCCTTCTTTAGTCTAATTTTGAACGTAATGCCATTATGGTCCGAGCTCGTTATGCCACAGTCAACCTTCCAATCCTCTACCAAATTCAACATGTCCATTGAGCAAACCGTTATGTCAACAAAGCTTGTGTATCTCTTATTGCCTCTGATTGTGTCGAAAGTGGGAGTATCTCCTTCGTTGAGCACCTGTAGCTCCATCTCTTCAAGGAAACCGGCCATCTCTTCTCCTCTGTGGTCAGCAACTCCGCTACCCCACCAGGCACTTTTCGCGTTTGTGTCACCTCCTATTATTATTTTTGTAGGACCAATCTCTTCTTGTATTTTTCTGAGCTGCTCCAGGTATGGCCCAATAGGTTGGTCTGGCTCAAAGTAGAAGGAAACTACTCCAATTTCCCACGCACTGGTTCGAATTCTCACCACAGCGATGTTATTTGTAGTGAGTTGTGGGTACTGCAGGACATCGATGTTATGATCAAATACAGCTATTGCTGCTTTGACTGTCCCTTCTCCTGGATCAGTGCTCTGAAAGATTCTTGCACTGCTGTAGCTCTTCATACTTCTATCTCCACCTACATAAGGTTCCTGAAGTAATGCCAAGCTCATTTTTCTTTTGCTTGCTTCTATCATTAGCTCATTGGTCGCTAGTTGTTTTCTTTGGAGGTTGGCCTGGGTTATGAAATAGGGAAACTTTTTGGTTGTGGTGCTGCTATTTGTTGCTGTATTATTATCACCGAAGTCGCCCTTAGCAATACGCTATGGTGGTTCGCGCCAATGCATCCCATCGTTTTCTTGTCGGGCAATCTCGACTGAACGCACTATGTTCTGTTGCATCTAATTTTGCTTGCGTGCAATTGCAGCACGTCGGGATTGCACCAGCGAGCCAATCAGCGCAGTCTGCCTTCATGTGAGGACCTCCACAATGGCTACATTTTTCTATTGTTTCCTTACAGAATCGCCTTCCATGGCCATAGCCGAGGCACATAGAGCATTGAATGAGTGGTGACTGGTCTGCCACCTGTATCTTTTGCAGATCTATGTGCACCGTCTCTGCCTCTAGCGTTCTTTTCCATATTGTGGGGGATACTTTAACTATGATGTGGTTGGTGTGGGGATTCCTTGTCTTTTTTCTATATTTTACCTCAACCCTGTCATCTTTTTTATCAATATCTTTAAAGATGTTCTTATTTTGGTTCCTCAAGGCTTTAAGCACATCTTCATCACTATTGTACTGAAAGACGTCCTTGAAGATCAAAAGAGGATCTTTATTTTTGACCTCTTCAAAACTAAGGTGGTTGTCTACCCTTTTTAGCCTTTCTTTCACCTTCTCTCTTTCCTCTTCTGATCTGCAACCCACTATTACTTTCCTATCCTTCGCTTTCCGTACCTTATCCACTTCAATTCCTCCATCCTTAGCATTGACTGCTTTTCGTATTCTGTCAAGGACTTCTTCTCCAGTCTCTGTTTCATTCTTGGAAGTTACTATTACGGAGTGCAGTGCAGTTTTCGTAGGAAGTGACTTCTTGGGTTGTCCAGCAACAATGCTCGCGTAAGAAGTCCTCTCCATTTTTTCTTGCTGCTTTTCCATTGCTTCTCTAAGCCTTTCCATCTTTTCGTTGTTTTCTTTAATGAGTCGGCTATGTTCCTCTAGTTTGATTTTCAGGTCGTCCTTTTCCTGTTCTACTACTACTGATGTTTTGGTAGTTTCTTGTTCTTGATATGTTTCTTGCCTGTCCACAAGAGGAGTGCCTTTGTTAGCTTCGGCTTCTTTTACTAATTGGTAGAGGCGCTCAACTGCTTGTGTGACCTCGGTTTTTATATCAGTCCTGAGGTTTCGGGAGTTTCCAAGGTGTGTTTTGGCCTTCTGTAAACAAGCTCTAGCTTCAACCACTCTATTAGATGGTTTGGGTTTAACCAGTTGAGTTAATTGCTTTTGTGTTTTTCCTTGAGAGCTAATCAGTCTTGTATCTGTTCTAGGTAGTCCCATTGAGCTTCTCTCTTGTGGAGATGGTTGCGTCTTTTGGTGAGACTCTATCTCTCCTGCTTCCCACTTTCCAATGCTGAGCCTCACATTCGAGGTCTCTGTCAACTGAGTATCTTCCTGAGACGACAGGTCTTTTTCAGGAGTCGTGTGAGATGTCTGGGGATGTAGAGCTGAGTCCTTATTTTTTGTCATTTTGACTGGTGTACGAAGGCCAAACATTACGAAATTGTCAGAGGACGCGTCAGCTAATATAAAGAAATAAAGGTTTGTAAAAGTTTTATAAAGCTAAGCAAAAACTATTTTATCTCTACAAAATTTGTCTCTATGTAGAGATACTCAAGCGCAACGTAAAGACATTGTGGTGCACTTGTATACGTAAAAAACCGCGTTCGAATAGGCCCAGGGGTTTGGAAGATACAAGCTTCAGAAGTTTTTCAAAATGGCGGAACAAAATGGCCACTGAAATTTCAAAACTCCGTAGCTTGGTCAGTTTTGCTCCTAGAAAATCGGGATTGGTTTTAAATAATTTCACTCTACTAGATCTTTCCGATTCTGTAATTTTTCCAAATTAAATTTGTAGAACTCTATGTAGAGTTTTTACTGTTTAAATATGTAGCTGACTTGGTGTTAAAGTTTTTGGAAAAAATCCCAATTTTCTGTGTCAATCCAAACCAAAGTTATTGGCGCAGTGACAGAAGCTTGTCCGAAATGTATTTATAGTTGACAACGTTGTGCCAAATGGAAGCAGCGTAACAGATTATGGGCTCAATCACGCTTTCATAGATAATAGCGACGTTTCCAGCATTAATGCCCCATGTAGGCCGAATGAACATGGTAAGCTTTTTATAGAGTTTGAGAGCCTTGCAAATTATATAGTGAACGTGGTGGTTAAACTTAAGTTTTCTGTCGATCACGACCCCGAGAAGCTTTATGTGGGGGCTAAATTTAACCTCCACGCCACACATAGCAAGTCTGCATCGAGATGCCCTATTAGTAAGAGCCAAGGCATACGTCTTTGCCACACTAAATGTAAGCTTCATATCACACCCCCAACGGTGCACAAGGTCCAGGGCACGACAGACGTTATCCTGCAAATCACAGACACTCCTGGATGCCGCGAAGAGGACAATGTCATCCGCAAACGCCTGCAACGTGCACCCCTCCGGCAAAGCAATCTCCAGCAGACTGTCCACAATCAGGTTCCAAAAAAAGGGTCCGCACACCGAGCCCTGAATACAGCCCCTAGTCAAGCGCTTAGTGACCGTACTGTCGGCAAAGTTCAGTGTCGATGTGCGATCCACAAAATAGTTGACAAGCAGTTTGTAAATGTTGGGTGGGCACCCGATGACGCGAAGTCTATGAAGGATGCCCGGCCACCATGCATGATCAAAAGCTGCTTTGATATCCAGAGAGACCACAATGGCATGCTCTTTGGCCAACGACGCCTTTCTAGCAAGGTCAACCAAGTTGTGAAGAGCATGGACGGTAGAGATCTGTTCCTTGAAACCGTATTGATTAGCACTAAACAGGTCGTTCACATGCATGTGATAGGCGAGGCGTCGCATCAGCAGTTTCTCCAATGCCTTGCCAAACACGCAGATGAGGCCTATCGGCCGAAACGATGATAAGTCGGAGTAATCATCCTTATTAGGTTTTGGGAGGATTTTAAGGATGGATCGTTTCCAACACCGGGGAAAATAGCCAAGGCATAAACACCGATTAAAAATGGACGTGATTAAATCAGGGAAACAATGTGCGAAAGCCAAGCAAATGTCCGCAGTCAGACCATCGGCCCCCGGGGCTTTCTTCGGGTTCATAGTCTTGAAGACGGAGATCACCTCCTCCGAGGTAAAAGGGGGTTCCGGCGCCGAGTCAGGCAGCCCCGAGGCTCCGGCATCCCCATGACCCACCGCAGGACCGGCCTCGTCATCGGGGTAAAATCTGTCCAGGAGGGCCTTAGCCGTTTCCCCACTGCTAGAGGTAAATGAGTTGTTCGGGAGCTTCAGGGTTGAAGGAGGCTGAGGCGCGGGTCTGGTTTTGATAATGCGATTAGTAATCGACCAAACGTCCTCCGGGCCCTGACGCTCACAGAATTCCCTGAAATTTGCAGTAGATGCCTCATTAAAGAGCACCGAATACTCAGCCCTAAGACGCGCCTTCTCCGCGAGGGCCTCGTCCATAGGCAAGCCACGTCGCTTAAGCCTCTGAAGGAGGTGGTGGTTACGAATCACCTCACGCTTCTTGTCCTCCAGCTGGTCGCTCCACCACGGGCAGCGATTACCGCGCGCCGCCGGGCGTGAGAACATGTCATCACATACGCTCGCGACCACTCCGGTGATCTCGACGACCATTTCCTCAAGACCATTCTCGTCCAGCTCATCGACCCGGACGTCACCAGGAATCCTCAATGCAAGTCTCTCACCGAAGGTCGGACGAACCTCATCCCACTTTACTTTGGATGTGTCATATCGGAATGTCGTGTTTCTTTTGTCGCGACGAAGTCGGCCCCTGCCCAACGCCAGTTCAAAGGCGATAGCTGAGTGGTCAGACGCAGTGCATACCTCGGGGCAGACCTGCCAATTAACAATCCGATCCGATGCACCCTCCGTAACAAGTGTCAAATCAATAATTGTTTCCCTTAAGATGCCATGGGTAACAGCACGAAAGGTAGGCACGGCGCCGACATTGCACACCGTCAGCCCGCTGACAGTCAGAAAGTCCACCACTGTGTTACCCCGGCGGTTGGCGGAGGCAGAGCCCCATAGGGGATGCCAGCCGTTGAAATCTCCTCCAATGACATGAGTGGCACCAGGAGTGGACTTGATAAGCGTCTCCAACCTATTAAGGATGGCACACGCGCGCCGGTCTCCGCTATCCAGCGAGGCACGGGCAGCCGCGCTGCCGTCACGTGTGGGTAAATATACACTAGTTATAAATATGTTGTTGTTGCTAGACGTCAGGCGAACCGTGCTCATGCAGGAGTCGGAGTGCTCCGACATGCCGAGAGCGGACACCCGACCAGGCCTAATCAAGACGCAAGCCCTGACAGGTCCCGTGGTCGGAAACTGGTGAACCAGATATCCGTAAGAGTTGAAGACACTCATGACGTCCTGAGCACCGATGTATGGTTCCGACACAAGAGCGACGTCGATCCCTTCCGAAGCGACATATTGCATGAACTCATGCTGAGCACGGTATCCCTTAACGAGGTTGACCTGAATGCATTTTAAAAACGGGGCTCCCACATACGCACCAAAACCATCACCAGCCACAATTCCGGAGTTACGCGAAGTTGGCGGGTCGTTCCGAGATGACGAGCTAGACATATTGGGTTCTGTCTTTTATTTTTTGTTGGACTGCCCTCACTCTCGGGCAGAACCGCGAACTTGTTGCACTGTGGTCGGTTGCTGTTTTCAAATTATATTTCTGGTTGTAGGCTGTACAATTATAACATTGGGCTGACTCAGGGGCCCTCCTAACAGGGCAATCCGCGTAGGTGTGCGTTCCGGCCGAGCAGTGGGAGCACCGGACCGCCTCAGACGTGCACTTGGTGCGCACGTGGCCGAACTGGAGACACCTATAGCACTGTCTGAAGGCAGAAAACTCCTCCACGTGCACCCGTTGATGGTCAACGTTCAGCCGGTCTCGCGCAACCGCAGCACTCCAGGCCGCGGGGCTCATTTTTAGAACTGCGTTATAAAGTTTTTCATTACGGTTTCGTCTGACGAAACACAGTTCTATTCTCGCCCCATCGGTCTGGCACAGTTCGGGGTTTTGGGTCTTGACAATCTGGACAAGCTCCTCGGAGGGGACGTCCTTATGGATGCCCTTGATGATTATCATAGGCATGAGGCTTCTCGCGGCTTCAGCCTTTAAAGAACCGCTCGAATCTATTCTGGCAAGCGTTTCGTCGCGTTGCTTCGACGTGTCAAACTCGACGCGGACCTTATTATTGGAGACGTGGCTCACGCGCGACGGAGCATAGCCAACCGTCCTGAACGTGACGGCCTGCCGGAACTTCTCCACCACCTGTTGTCTGTCAGCACCAGGGACTGACAGTATGATTGCAGGTTTATTTGTGGAGGTTCGCGGGGGCACCGGGGTCTTGGCCACGTCGGCATAAGACAATCCGACGCGAGGTTCAGACGAGGCTTCTCGAAAAGGGGTCCGGTTTGTCGCCTCAGGAGGGAGAGTTGGTTTGTTTAATGAGGTTGACATTTTAGCGAACTCCTCTTTAATTGTTTCTTTGATGGCAAACGTGGTCCGCTCATCAATGAAAGAGACCCTAAGAGGGCCATCGGCAGTGGAGTGGGCCGGGGGGTCCCTCCTGGCCGATCGCAGTTCGCCCACCAAATTGACAATTTCAGCAGCCAGCTGGTGCACCCTATCCTTGTTTATCTTGGTTACAGATTTCCCCTCGTATATTAGCCTTCCAATAAGTTCCGCATTGTCCACGATCCTAGTGCATGTCAGGCTCGTTGCATCCGGCCGCGAGTCGTCGCCGTCGCAAGAAATGCAATCAAGGTCGTCCACATCAAGCGCGGCGCCAGATAGCGAGCCGACACGATTCAGACCCGACTTCGCACTCATCCTGACCGAACACAGCCGACAGACGGTGAAAAGTAGCAAAAGTTAACGACGAGAGAAAAATAGTGGGGGCAGATTGGGGGGGGGAAATATCGGGGATTGATAGCACGAGAGCTCAAAGTCACTAATACGCGATCGTTAAGGTTCCAGCTAATCTGGAACCAACTTTTTTTTTAAAGAGTTATATAAAAAAATTGAGGGGGGGGGAGGAAGAGGGGTAATTAAGGTCCCTTACCCATATAATAGTTTCACGTCCACTCCGTGGACCAGTGAATGAGAATTTGCTCAGATTTTCGCTACGATGCACCGTTTCAGAGATATAAGGATTACAAACTTATCCAGTAATGCCGGATTTCGGACTTGCTCGACGTTAAGTATTATAGCTCGGGAACGGCTCACCGCAAAAATTCGAAACTTTACACACTAAGACTATAGAATATATGCTAAGTTATAATACAAAAAAAACTAGGGCTCATGAACATAAATACAAAGTTATTAAACAGCAAAATTAAGTGAGAAAAACAACTAACTGTCCTGGGCTTTACGCCGAAACTACTGGGCCGATTTCGCCAAAAGTGGTGTCAAATGATTCGTATATGCCCACAGAATCTTAATTACTCGAGATTAGCCCTTAACGATCGCATTAAATTTTCCACCCTATATATAAGAAAAAAAAATTTTTGGTTGCAAAAGTGAATCCACTCTACGGCAATCTATTCAATAAGTCCAATGTAACCAGATTTAAGCAAAATTTTGTGCAAGACACGCCGCTGTCAAGAACAACACAACATAACCTCAAAAATACGGCGGCCAACGGGACGAGTCGCACTCAATATTACTAAACACAAAAACTGTTCATCCGGTTAGGTTAGGTTAGGTTAGGTTAGGTTAGGTTAGGTTGGGGGACCCCCCCACAGTGCTTACGTCCTCGTCGTGTCCCCTGGAAACGTCGCGCCTATCCACCGTAACGGAGTGGTAGGCCGGCGGCTAAAGTGCACTGTGCTTTCGTAGATATTCATTGCGGTCATCTGCGAATCTTGCGTTTTCGATGTCGAAACCTTTGCGGGACGCCTCCGGGCGCTTTCTTCCCAAAGGCCCTTCTCAGGGCCACCCAAACGGCCCTTCTCAGGGCTACCCAAACGGCCCTTCTCAGGGCCACCCAAACGGCTCTTCTCAGGGCCACCCAAACGGCCCTTCTCAGGGCCCCCCAAACGGCCCTTCTCAGGGCCCCCCAAACGGCCCTTCTCAGGGCCCCCCAAACGGCCCTTCTCAGGGCCCCCCAAACGGTCCTTCTCAGGGCCTCCCTGACAACGCCTCGGCGTTGGAAGCCAGCCGCGTACCATCCGCGGCTAGCTTATTCCGTAGGCCGGACGATCTGTTGGATCACTCGGACATCGAGTCCTCTATGGACACGTCGTCTCAGGGTGATGGCCACCAAGATCGGAAGAGGGCCTACTTGAGGCAAGAGTCCGGAGTATCTTCGGATTCTCCCACAAGTAGGTCGAAGAAGACCAAGGCTAAAAAGCCTGTAACCGACTCCCACAACGTCGGTTTGGATGTGGTCGTTTTGGACGCCAAACGCCAGCTCAGCCTGGAAAAGCGGACTCAAATCCAAGAAGACTTGGAGGCGAGGATCGCTGCCAGGGAGCGACAGGCGCGCGCCGAAAGGGCCAGAGGTGGGTATGGGGCATCCAGCGTGCTCTACATGGACCATTCCCTAGCGGAGCTACAGCGGATGGCCCAGGAGGACGAGCGGGAGATCATAGAGGTCGCCTGCAAGTCCTCCAATTTGAAGGGGACATTCCAAAAATCCCTGAAGTGCCGGGCCGCGAGCATGCGCGGTATCGTCCGGGAGCTGGTGCAGCGCACAGCGACCGACGAAACGCAGCAGCTACAGGCGAAAGTCGATCGCCTGCAGGCGGAGGTCAGCCAGCTTCATGCAAAGCTGGCTGAAGCCACGGCTCGGCCTGCCCAGGCCTCCCAGAGACCGACGGCAGAGGCCCCTCCCTCCAACCTTGAGGACATTATCCGCAAGGTCGTCATGGAGGAGAGGGTCTTCACCAGAGCCTGCTTCGCAGGCATCGAGGACCGGCTCTTGCCAGAAACGCGTCTCCGACCACCACTCGCGGCGGACAAGACGCCGAGCAGGCCGGGGCCGTCGTCGATGATCCCGACACCAGTCCCGAGGGAACAGCTCCTATCCTCAAAGCCCTCCAAGGGCAAGGGTAAGGGTAAGAGGTCAGGGGCAGCACCTCCAGCCCCAGCACCATCCACCAGCGCCGGAAAAGAGGCAGAGCCTGCTGGCACCCCAGTAGCCTCACAGGACCTCCAGAGGGATGACGCTCTTCTGCCCTCCACCACCCCGTCCAACCAGCCTTGGACGGAGGTGGTAAGGAAGGGGAAGGGCAAGTCCAATAAGATGGCATCGGCCGTAGCCCACGCCTCCACCTCTTCCGGCCAGTCCCAAGTGACCGGCAATGGAAAAGGGAAGGGAAAGGGGAAAACATCAGCCGCCAAGCCCAGCACTGCTGCTTCCGCAGCCAAAAGGGCACCCGTGGGCGGGAGAAAATTAGTTTCTCCAAGGACTGCGGCAGTCGTGGTGACGCTCATCCCGGAGGCCGTGGAGCGGGGTGAGACGTACGAGTCTGTCTTGAGGCGGGCTCGTACAAATGCCAATCCCACCCAGCTGGGTATCGGCTCAGTCACGTGCCGCCGAACGGTAACCGGAGCTCGACTCTTCGAGTTTTCAGGAGCCCAAGGCGGCACAAACGCGGACCTCTTCGCAACAAAGTTGCAAGAGGTCATCGCGGACGCGGCCAAGGTCGTGAGGCCCATAAAGACCGTGGCCTTGGAGGTGACTGAGCTTGATGACTCAGTCACCAAAGAGGAGGTGGTGGCGGCGGTTGCGACAGCGGGAGGCTGTGACACCGCAGCGGTGAAAAGTCGGGCCATCAGACCCGGCCGCGGTGGCATGGGGACCGCTCGTGTCGAGTGCCCAGTCGCCGCGGCCAAAGCCGTCCTTGCCAAGAGGCGGCTTCAAGTCGGATTAAGCTCGTGTGTGGTCCGGGCACTTGAAGACCAGCCTCTGCGCTGCTTCAAGTGCTTCGGAGCAGGCCACACTCGGGCTCTCTGCCCGACCGAAGCGGACAGGTCACAAGCCTGCTATCGTTGCGGGAACGAGGGGCACAAGGCCGCGACCTGCAAGGCTGTCAAGCCGCACTGCGCGGTGTGTGCCGCGAGTGGTCGCCCAGCGGACCACATCATGATGGGGAGTAAATGCAAACCTCCCCAAAAGAAGGGAAAAGCACAGGCTCCAACTCGGCCTGCTGCCGCTGCCACCGCTGAAGCTCCGGCTCCAGTCGCGGCCGACGAGGAGTGTGCGATGATAACCGAATGATGCAGGTCCATCATCGCATACTCCAGACGAACACCAACCACTGCAAAGCCGCCCAGGACCTACTGGTCCAGGTCATGGCCGAGTGGTTGGTGGACGTGGCGGTGGACATAGCCCTTGTGGGGGTCTATTTCTCCCCAAACCGCTCCCTTTCGGACTTCGAGAGTTATCTCGAAGTCCTCGCCGCTGTGGTCGGCAGGGCGGCACCGCGTCAGGTCTCCCTCCTAGGAGACCTGAACGCCAAGTCGGTGGTCTGGGGAAACCCGGCCACCGATGTTCGGGGACACGCTGTCGAAGCGTGGGCGGCATCGTCTGGTCTGTCCCTCCTAAACAGAGGGACAGATCACACGTGTGTGCGGCGGCAGGGGGGGTCGATAGTGGACCTCACTTTCGCCACCCCTGCGTTAGCCACCCGCGCCGTGAACTGGCGAGTGGAGCAGGTGGAGACATTATCGGACCACCGATACGTGCGGTTCGATATCTCCACCCAGAGCCCCCGGGGGATGGCACCCTCCGGTCAATCCCCTTTCCCACGTTGGGCTCTCACCCGCCTAGACCGAGAGGCGGCCGGGGAGGCAGCCTTTCTTCAGGATTGGCTGTCGCCCCCTGTCGTTGGTCTGGACGTGGACGCCGCGGCGTCCCAACTGAGGGGGTCACTGACCGAGGTGTGCAACTCAAGCATGCCTCGGTCTCACCGTCCGCCTCCCCGACGCGCCGTCTATTGGTGGTCGGAGGAGTTAGAAGGACTCCGGGCTGCCTGTGTAGAGGCCAGGAGGGCCTACACAAGGAGCCGGCGGCGGCGCCGACGAGACCAGGACAACGAGGACCGCCTCTACGAATTATACGTAGAGGCAAAGGAGGTCCTCAGGTCGGCAATGTTTGCGGCCAAGGACTCGGCGAGAGCCGAGATGCTGGAGGGTCTCGACAACGATCCATATGGGAGACCATACAAGGCGGCGCGAAACAAGCTGCGCCCCTTTGGTCCCCCAGTAGCCGAGACCCTCGAGCCGGCATTGCTGGATGGGGTGGTCCGGTCCCTGTTTCCGCGCAGGGACAATTTCACCCCACCAACAATGGATCCCCCGCGTGGGGCTGCTCTGCCGGAGGAGGAGACCCCTTCGGTCACGGAGGCGGAGGTGGAAGCGGCAGTGCTTCGCCTCCGCCCCAAAAAGACCGCCCCCGGTCCGGACGGAGTCCCCGCAAGGGTGGTGGCCATCGCCGCCATCCAAATGGAGGAAAGGTTTCGGGACCTCTTCAGTGCGTGTTTCGCGTCGAGGAGGTTCCCGAAACCATGGAAGGAGGGGCAGCTGTGCCTCCTTCGGAAGGAGGGGCGCCCGGCGGACTCCCCCTCGGCATACCGACCCATCGTTCTGCTCGATGAGGTCGGTAAGATGTTCGAGGGGATCATCGCCACCCGCCTAAAAAACCACCTGCGGGGGGTCGGGCCCAACCTTTTGGACGCTCAGTTCGGCTTTCGGGCTGAGCGTTCGACTGTGGACGCCCTGGCCCGGCTCAAGGGCCTGGTGAAGGAGGCCATGGAGGCGAGGGACGGATTGTTGGCTGTGTCGTTTGACATAGCCAACGCCTTCAACTCCGTCCCTCACGCCACCATCATAGAGGCACTCCGGTTTCACGGAGTGCCTCATTACTTGAGGGACCTCCTGGCCAGCTACTTGGAGGACCGGGCGGTCCTCCTTGTAGATAAAACTGGCCAACTCCGGCGGTTTGGCGTCGAGTCTGGTGTTCCACAGGGTTCAGTCCTAGGACCACTCCTGTGGAACATCGGATTCGATTGGCTCCTGCGGGGAACCCTCCTCCGTGGCACGAGTGTCATCTGCTATGCGGATGACACTCTCCTCACTGCCCGGGGGAGCACATTTGGGGAGGCGGCCAGTCTGGCCTCGGCAGGTGGATCCTCGGTTGCGGGGAGGATCCACCGCCTAGGATTGAGGGTGGCGCTGCATAAGACCGAGGCCGTGTTCTTCCACGGACCTCGGCAGCACACCCCGCCTGACGCCCACATATTGGTGGAGGGCGTCAGGGTAGAGGTTAAGGCCCAGATGAAGTATCTGGGCCTTATACTCGACAGCAGGTGGCGCTTTGGCCCGCATTTTAGCGGGCTGTCGTCGCGCCTGCTGAAAACTGCGGGTGCCCTTTCGTGGCTTCTCCCCAATCTGGGGGGGCCCAGCGCGCGATGCCGGCGTCTATATGCCGGCATCCTCAAGAGCATGGCCCTGTATGGGGCCCCTATCTGGGCGGACTCCCTCTCCAGGAGGGAGAACGCTGCCGCCATCCGTCGGCCCCAAAGGGCTATTGCGCAGCGGGTGGCGAGAGCCTACCGCTCGGTGGGCTTCGCGGCGGCGTGCGCTCTGGCCGGCACCCCTCCTTGGGAGCTCGAGGCGTGGGTGCTAGCCAGAGTGTACGAGTGGACGGCGGGTCGGAGAGCGCTCGGGGAGCGCCCGGCCCTGGAAGAGCGGGAGGCCGTTCGGCGGGAGGCGAGGGACGCCATCGTCCAACACTGGGCGGAGGACCTCGCCACCGCCACCTTCGGCCGCCGAACGCTGGACGCGCTCGGGCCAGTTCTGGAAGACTGGCTCAAGCGCTCGCATGGTTTCCTCTCTTTCCGTCTGGTGCAGGTATTGTCCGGGCACGGCTGCTTCGGATCGTACCTGCACCGCATCGAAAGGGAGGAGACCCCGTCATGCCACGATTGCGGCGCGGCGGTGGACACGGCGCAGCACACTCTTGAAGTGTGCCCGTCGTGGTCCGAGCAGCGCCGCGGCTTGGTCGCGGCGGTGGGGCCAGACCTTTCGCTTCCCAGCGTGGTCAACGCCATGTTGGGTGGCGAGAGGGCATGGGCGGCAGTCGCCTCCTTCTGTGAAGACGTAATGTCAGAGAAGGAGGTGGCGGAGCGCGCGCGGGAGGACGACCCTCTTGCGGCGCCGCTCCGCAGGCGGAGAAGGGGAAGGAGAAGGCGGATGTACGACCGCCTTCACCCCCCCGGTGGTGGGTAGCGGGTGACAAGCGCGGGGGCGCTTCCGCCCGCATTGCACTACTCACCACCCTAGCCGGGCGGGGATGACCCAGCACTCACGGTCGTTCCCGGACCCCTCCCTATGCGGAGGGGTGTGAAGGGCCCGCCGTGATGGCGGGCTTCGCCGGCGGGGGACTGGATGTAAAGGCTCTGCCGGTTTCCCAGTCCCCTGCCACTAAGGCGATGCGGGAGTGCCGCTGGGATGTTTAGTGGGTATACCGGAAATTCGTTTCCGGGGAGTCCCACATAACCCATCCTGTCCCCCGACAGGGTGGGTATGCGTAATGCATTTTACCCAGCGTCAAAAAAAAAAAAAAAAAAAAAAAAAAAAAAGGTTAGGTTAGGTTCCCCCCCGTCGTGCTGCCACCTTGTCGTTGGTGGGGGGGCTTGCGTGTCCTAATGACCTTCAAGGCTATGCCGGATAGGGTTACCCATACCGGACAGGCTTGAAGCGAGGGACCAGACGAAGCGCAGCACAGGAGGGGGCGCTTGACACTATCCCTAGGGATGTGTCTCGCGCCAACCGCGGAGGAGCTCCCTTGGACCCTTGCTGAAGGGTCCAATAAAGGGATGCTCGGGGGCGTCGATTTTATCGATGCCCCAGGCGGGTGCCGCCAGAGATTTTCATCTCTGCGCGGCGTCGGTTGGCGGCGGAGCCTACCATCTTATCCGCCGCAGGGGGTCGGGTCTCCTGGCCCCCATCGCTTCCAGACAGTAGACCGGGGGGTCTGCTGTCCACTTTGAGGAAGCAGTTGGAGGGTGCACTCTGCGTCCTGTGCGCCCTACAAACGCGGGTGGGCAGATTTTCTGCCCTTCACGCAGCCGGGCCGCCTTCGGGTGGCAGTCGCCGGTGGGGGACTGGAGGTAAAGGCTCTGCCGGTTTCCCAGACCCCTACCATACGGCGAAGCGGGAACGCCGTTGGGTTTTAGCCGGTAGGAGTCCGGCATAACCCGGTTGCTGCCCCCGCAGTGACTGGGTATCCATGACGGATTTCCCAACGTTAAAAAAAAAAAAAAAAAAAAGGTTAGGTTAGGTTAGGTTAGGTTACACTTGTGTCTATTGTGGGGGGTGACTTGTCCCTGCCGAGTGTAGTTCAAGCTATGCTCGGCAGTGAGAAGGCCTGGGGGGCTATGGTCTCCTTCTGTGAGGACGTTATTACACAGAAGGAGACCGCGGAGCGGGTACGCGAAAACACAGCTTCCGCAGACCCGCTTCGACGGCGACGGCCGGGAGGCAGAAGGAGGAGGTTTGTTCACCTCCTGCCTCCAACTTAAGTGCCACCAGCGTTGTGGGTCGGGGGACCCGCAACGCATTGCACGGTGCTCACATGGGGGCAACCAAGTGTTCCTGGTTGCCCCTACCACGTGACGAGGCACAGCAGATGCTGAGCCGGCCGCCGGGGTGTTGTGGATGAATGCGAACGCACTTCCCATGGCACCCCGCTGAAGGCGGTTGAAGGTACACCGTGGAGGTTTTAGTGGGTATTCCTGCCTGTTCTTTTCAGGTAGGTGAGTCCCACATATCCCAGTCGCTCTCCCCGGAGCGGCTGGTTGAACTCGTAAATGAGTTTCCCCCACGCAAAAAAAAAAAAGAAAAAAAGGTTAGGTTAGGTTCCCCCCCGTCGTGCTGCCACCTTGTCGTTGGTGGGGGGGCTTGCGTGTCCTAATGACCTTCAAGGCTATGCCGGATAGGGTTACCCATACCGGACAGGCTTGAAGCGAGGGACCAGACGAAGCGCAGCACAGGAGGGGGCGCTTGACATTATCCCTAGGGGGGTGTCTCGCGCCAACCGCGGAGGAGCTCCCTTGGACCCTTGCTGAAGGGTCCAATCAAGGGATGCTCGGGGGCGTCGATTTTATCGATGCCCCAGGCGGGTGCCGCCAGAGATTTCATCTCTGCGCGGCGTCGGTTGGCGGCGGAGCCTACCATCTTATCCGCCGCAGGGGGTCGGGTTTCCTGGCCCCCATCGCTTCCAGACAGTAGACCGGGGGGTCTGCTGTCCACTTTGAGGAAGCAGTTGGAGGGTGCACTCTGCGTCCAGTGCACCCTACAAACGCGGGTGGGCAGATTATCTGCCCTTCACGCAGCCGGGCCGCCTTCGGGTGGCAGTCGCCGGTGGGGGACTGGAGGTAAAGGCTCTGCCGGTTTCCCAGACCCCTGCCACACGGCGAAGCGGGAACGCCGTTGGGTTTTAGCCGGTAGGAGTCCGGCATAACCCGGTTGCTGCCCCCGCAGTGACTGGGTTTCCATGATGGATCTCCCAACGTTAAAAAAAAAAAAAAAAAAAAAAAAGGTTAGGTTAGGTTAGGTTCTGCGGGACCGTGAGGTTCTCTACGTAGATAGAGACGGCCGGCTAAACAGGCGCACCGTAGCCAGCGGCGTTCCACAGGGATCGGTTCTAGGGCCGCTCCTGTGGAACATCGGCTTCAACTGGCTTCTCCGGGGCACCCTCCTTGCGGGCATGAGTGTCATCTGTTACGCAGATGACACTCTGGTCACTGCCCGCGGGAGGACATTTGGGACCACAGCGCGGCTGGCGTCGGCGGGCGGTACATTAGTCGCCCGTAGGATACGGCGCCTTGGTTTGAAGGTCGCGCTGAAAAAAACCGAGGCTCTGTTCTTTCCAGGGCCTCGACAGCGTGCTCCTCCCGACGCCCACATAATGGTGGACGGCGTCAGGATCGACGTGAAGACCAAGATGAAATATTTGGGCCTCACGCTTGATGGGAAGTGGCAATTCGGCCCGCACTTTGCCGGGCTAGCGCCGCGCCTTCTCAAGGCGGCAGATGCCTTTGGGTGGCTCCTCCCGAATCTGGGGGGACCAAGGAAAAGGTGCCGGCACCTCTATGCCGGTGTGCTCAGAAGTATGGCACTCTACGGTGCCCCAATCTGGGCAGATGCCCTCCACAAAGGGGATAATGCTGCCCACTTACGCAGACCCCAACGGGCCATTGCGCAGAGGGTTGCGAGGGCCTACCGCACCGTGGGGCACGCTGCGGCGTGCGCCCTGGCGGGTACTCCCCCGTGGGAGTTGGAGGCGGGAATTTTGTCTGCCGTCTACCACTGGACAGCGGACCAGAGGGCGCGCGGGGAACGCCCGACCCCGGAGGAGCGCGGCGCCGTCAGACGGGAGGCGCGCGATACCATGATCGATCTTTGGAAGAGAGACATGGCTCGCGCGCCGTTTGGCCGCCGCACATTAGCTGCTGTCGGTCCCGTCGTGGACCAGTGGCTGGAGCGACCGCACGGGTTCCTCTCCTTCCGTTTAGTGCAGATATTGACCGGGCATGGCTGTTTCGGTTCGTATCTGCACAGGATCGGACGAGAGGAATCCCCGTTGTGCCACAAATGTGGCGCGGCGGATGACACGGCGCAACATACCCTCGCGGTCTGCACAGGCTGGGAGGAGCAGCGCCGTGTCTTGACGGCGGTCGTGGGCCCGGACCTTTCACTTCCGAGCTTAATCAGCGAAATGCTGGGAAGCGAGAGGACCTGGGAGGCGGTCGCCTCCTTCTGCGAAGAAGTCATCTCACAGAAGGAGGCTGCGGAGAGCGAACGGGAGGAGGATCCTCTCGCTCCAGCGCTCCGCAGGCGGAGAAGGGGGGGAAGAAGGCGGACATATGAACGCTCTTCTCTCCCCCAACGTGGCCGGTCAGATCAGACCGGGGGTGCGGGGGCACCTCAACCACGTCCGTCGGACGGGAATAGCCAGGTGCTTCCGGCAATTCCCGTCGCCCCCCTCACAGGGGGCCATGTAGGGCCCGCCACCTAGGCGGGCAGTCACCGGGAGGGTTGTGGAAGCAAAGGATTATCCGGATTCCCATGACCCTCCCACTCAGGTGATGAGGGAGCACCGCTGAGTTTTAGTGGGTATACTGTTCGCAGGAGTCCCACATAACCCTCTCTGTCCCCCGACAGAGTGGGTATGTCTAAAGCATTTCTCAGCGTCAAAAAAAAAAAAAAAAAAGGTTAGGTTAGGTTAGGTTAGGTTAGGTTAACGTTCGTGCTGCCACCTTGTCGTTGGTGGGGGGGCTTGAGTGTCCTAATGACCTTCAAGGCTATGCCGGATAGGGTTACCCATACCGGACAGGCTTGAAGCGAGGGACCAGACGAAGCGCAGCACAGGAGGGGGCGCTTGACATTATCCCTAGGGGGGTGTCTCGCGCCAACCGCGGAGGAGCTCCCTTGGACCCTTGCTGAAGGGTCCAATCAAGGGATGCTCGGGGGCGTCGATTTTATCGATGCCCCAGGCGGGTGCCGCCAGAGATTTCATCTCTGCGCGGCGTCGGTTGGCGGCGGAGCCTACCATCTTATCCGCCGCAGGGGGTCGGGTTTCCTGGCCCCCATCGCTTCCAGACAGTAGACCGGGGGGTCTGCTGTCCACTTTGAGGAAGCAGTTGGAGGGTGCACTCTGCGTCCAGTGCGCCCTACAAACGCGGGTGGGCAGATTTACTGCCCTTCACGCAGCCGGGCCGCCTTCGGGTGGCAGTCGCCGGTGGGGGACTGGAGGTAAAGGCTCTGCCGGTTTCCCAGACCCCTGCCGTACGGCGAAGCGGGAACGCCGTTGGGTTTTAGCTAGGAGTCCGGCATAACCCGGTTGCTGCCCCCGCAGTGACTGGGTATCCATGACGGATTTCCCAACGTTAAAAAAAAAAAAAAAAAAAAAAAAAAAAGGTTAGGTTAGGTTAGGTTAGGTTCCCCCCCCGTCGTGCTGCCACCTTGTCGTGGTGGGGGGGCTTGCGTGTCCTTGTGACCTTCAAGGCTATGCCGGATAGGGCTACCCATACCGGACAGGCTTGAAGCGAGGGACCAGACGAAGAGCAGCACAAGGAGGGGCCCTCCGTGTGATCGGATGGGCCTACTGGGGCGGGTCAGCGCGCTGCCTAATCGCAGCACGTCTGGCAGGCATATATGCCACCGTCGGAGAGAGGAGACTTTGCCACCTTCTCGCGTTCCGTAACTTGCGGCGCACTTCAACGACCCTGCTGGGTGGCTCCAGTGGGAGATGTGGGGTGTCGCTTGCCGGAGGGCTTGCCTTAATTGGCCGGCCCGCGGGAAGGAAAACCCTATAAAACCCGAGAGAACCCTCGTTAAAACCTGCGGATACCTGGCGTCCTCCGCAGTATATAGCCCACCCTCTGGGAATTGGCGATACCGGGGTGCTTTTAGATCGCCTACTACTCGTGGGAACAACAAGCAAAATGTCCAAACAAAACGAAGAGGAGGAGATTGGCGGTTTATCCGTCTCTGAGACGGGCTCAGTCATGAGCCTAGATGACAACAGCACTGCCAGCGACGTTAGTGTTGCTAGCGCAGTCAGTAGGGAGGTGAAATGTATGCGCAAGAGGCGCACACGCGTATTGGAATCCGATGCCGAGGAGGAGAATACTCCGACAACTCCGGCGTCCGTACGCAGTGGCACACCAGTGCCCAAAAGAGGAAGAGGCCGCCCGCCCACTACTGGGCACTACGTAGGGCTGGCCAAAGCCAAGCGGGAGCTCGTCGACGCCAGGCGTCAAGAACTGGAGCTCCAGGCGGAGGAGGAGGTTGCCGAACTGTCCCGGGAGCGCCGGTTCATAAGAGCATCGCGCCCCGTGGAGGTATCGGTGGCCAGTCCTGGCGGCAATGGTGATGACCCGCCCTCTTCGACCCTGGTGGAAAGGGTCAATGAGAGCATTAAGGTGATCACCGAAGTCGCGAAGAAGTCTAGTAACTTGAAGGGCACGTTCGTTCGTGCCCTTAAGGAATCAGCGGAAACTATCCGCGAGGCGGTGGATGCTCTTAAGAGCACATCCTCAACTGAGGAGACCCGCCGCCTCCAAGCGGACAACAACCGGCTGCGGGAAGAGCTGGCGGCGATCAGGAGGGAAATCGCCAGCATGCGCGCAAGTATGATAAACACTGCGCGCCCCGTCGAGCAGCCGTCGCCGGCTCCAGTTCTGACTTCGCAGGTGGAGAATATCGCGCGCGATGTATTGACCCAAGTTGGGACTTTAATCAGCGCGCGATTCGAGGCCCTCGAGGATCGTTTGCTCCCCGAAAAACGCCTCAGACCGCCTCTGGCGGCAGATAGGCGCAATGCCGAGCCCCAGCCCGGACCCTCATCTGCACCGGATCCCGCTCCTGCTCCTATGGAGGAGACGTGGAGTGAGGTGGTGCGGAGAAAGGGGAAAGGTAAGGGGAAGAAGACGGCACCCGCGCCTAGCGCAGTGGCACCAGCTTCTGCCGCCGCGAAAGCGAAGGCACCTGCGGCCAAAAAGCAAACAAAGACCGCCACGGCATCGAAGCCCGCTCCGGTGCCAAGGCCCTCTGCGACCGCCGCTAAGTCCGCAACGGCGTCGAAGCCCGCTACGGCTGCCGAGAAGAAGCGAAAGCGTGGAGGGCGTAAGCTGCGTGCTCCTACGACGGCAGCTGTAGTTATAACACTGCAGCATGATGCCGTCGAGAAAGGAGTCATGTATAAGGATGTCCTTAAAAAGGCGCGTCAGATGGTTGATCTGACAGCCTTGGGCATCCCGGCGGGTCTGAAGATCAGGCAGGCAGCCACGGGAGCTCGGGTCCTCGAGTTGCCAGTTGGGGTTACAGGCGAAACGGCGGATCGCTTCGCAGCGAAACTCCGTGAAGTCCTCGCCGGAGAGGCGCGGGTCGCTAGGCCGGTCAAGTGCGCAGATCTGCGCGTCACCGGTCTGGATGACTCCGTCACCAAGGATGAGGTCCTCGCCGCAGTTGCTCTCGCAGCGGGCTGTCCCCTAGATCACGTCAAAGGGGGCGAAATTCGTGAGGGCCGCAGGGGTACTGGCAGCCTCTGGTTGCAGTGTCCAGTAACAGCCGCTAAGGCTTTGGTTGCGGCCAAAAGCCTTCGAATTGGGTGGAGCAATGTAAACGTGGAGTCGCTGGAGTCGCGCCAAATGAAGTGCTTCCGATGCCTAGAAATCGGGCACATGCGGCTCCAGTGTACTTCTGAGGTGGACCGCAGCGGTTTGTGCTATCGCTGCAGTGCCCCCGGCCACAAGTCGGCGGCATGCTCCGCTAAACCTCACTGCGTCGTATGTGCAGCAGCGGGTAGGCCAGCGGAGCACACGGTGGGGGGCAAAGGGTGCTCCCCACCGAAAAAAGTTAAAAAGGCTGGGGGGACTCCAGCCCCACAGCAGGCGGGTCGGGAGTCTCCCCGACTGGAGGAAATGTGTGTCGATCCTAATGATGGATAGTGATCGGCAACATTTCCTCCAGGGAAACCTAAACCATTGCGCCGGTGCCCAGGATTTGTTATTCCAGGCACTGGCGCAATGGCAAATTGGGCTCGCGGTGATTGCTGAGCCCTACTGCATCCCTGCCAGTTGGGTTGGCGATGCGACGGGCACAGCGGCCATATGTGTACCGGGGGGCAGTTCGCCCCTCTCTGTAAAAGAGAGAGGAGCCGGGTTTGTGGCGGTTGACTGGGGGGAGTACACTGTATTCTCAGTGTATCTCTCCCCTAGCAAAACCCTGGCTGAGGTCGAGATGGTCCTCGGCGAGCTGCAGGCGGCAGTAAGGCGAGCGGCGCCTCGTCCGCTGGTTGTGGCGGGCGACTTTAATGCCAAAAACGTGGCTTGGGGTTCGCCCGCCTCAGATGTGCGGGGGATTGCGGTGGAGGAATGGGCCACAGAGTCTGGGCTCGTTCTCCTCAACCGTGGCACAACGCAAACCTGCGTGCGGCTCCAAGGGGGGTCCATAGTGGACCTCTCATTCGCGAGTCCCGCAGTAGCTGCAGCCGTGCGAGACTGGCGGGTTCTGGAGGATGTTGAGACGCTGTCGGATCACGCGTATATCCGCTTCAGCGTCTCCTCCTCCAGGGGAGTGCGGTCGGCTCCGTCCCTTTCCGCGGGTGCCCCAGCGTTTCCACGTTGGGCCCTCGCGAGGTTGGACGTGGACCTGCTGGAAGAGGCGGCAATCGTCGAGTCCTGGAGCTCTCCGCTCCCAGTGGCACCGGATGAGGAGGCGATGCGCTTCCGCGGCGCGCTTACAAGGATCTGCGACGCCAGTATGCCCCGTGTACGGCAACGCCAACTTAAACGGCAAGTATACGGCGAGGCGCTGGAGAACCAGCTGCAGAGGGCGTACGGCGACGCCAAGAAATCTCTGCAGTTGGCTATCCTGAAGGCGAAGGACGCTGCCTGGGGCGAACTTCTAGCGGATCTCGATCGCGATCCCTGGGGCCGCCCTTACAGAGCTACTCGGGGCAAGTTTTGTCGCGGCCCGCCGGCTGCGGAGACCATCTCGCCGGAGCGGTTGGCCGGTGTGTTGGAGGCGTTGTTTCCGGCTCCGGCTGGAATAGTTCCTCCAGTGTTGGGGCCGGAAACCGACACCGCTGAGGAGGTGCCTCCGGTATCGGAGGGCGAGATGGGTGCCGCAATCCTGCGCCTTCGTGGCCGCAAAACGGCCCCTGGCCCCGACGGGGTGCCCGGAAGGGCCTTGGTTTTGGCCCTGGGACCGCTAGAGGAGCGGCTGCGGGATCTGTTCACCGCTTGTCTTCAGCGTGGACAGTTCCCGCAGTGTTGGAAGGAGGGCAGGGTTGTCCTCCTTCGCAAGGAGGGTCGCTCTCCCGATTCGCCCTCGGCTTACCGGCCCATTGTCCTACTAGACGAGGCCGGTAAGCTGATGGAGAGGGTCGTCGCATCGCGCATCGTGCGCCGCATGATGCGCGTGGGACCCGACCTGTCGGAGGCCCAATACGGTTTCAGGCCCTTGCGCTCCACCGTCGACGCAATCCTTGACGTCAAGGGGTACGCGGAGGAACAGGTGGCGAGCGGCAACGTCGTGTTGGCGGTGTCTTTGGATATCGCCAATGCGTTCAATACACTGCCGTTTGCTGCCATCGAGGAGGGCCTCCGCTACCATCGGCTCCCCCAGTACCTACGCGCATTTATTGCGGCGTACCTGCGGGGGCGACAGGTGACGTGCGTGGGGCGCGACGGTGCTCATGTTCGGCGGGAGACGTGGTGCGGTGTTCCACAGGGGTCGGTCCTCGGTCCACTCCTGTGGAACATTGGCTACGACCGCGTACTGCGAGGTGCCTTGCTCCGCGGGCTTCGTGTCGTCTGCTATGCTGACGACACCCTAGTACTTGCCCGCGGAGAGACGCACGAGGAGGCGAACCGGCTGGCGGTGGTTGGTGTGGGACTAGTAGTGTCCCGCATCAGCGACCTGGGATTAAGGGTGGCCTTGGAGAAGACTGAGGCCCTCTTCTTCCATGGGCCTCGGAGGAGGCCTCCGACAGGTACGACGCTCCGAATCGGAGAGGTGGAGGTCCGGGTTGAGTCCGAGATGAAATATCTTGGACTCGTCCTGGACGGAAGGTGGGCGTTCACCGCCCACTTCCGTCGGCTCACGCCGAAGTTGTTGGGAGCGGCGGCCGCTCTTGGACGCCTCCTGCCCAACGTGGGTGGACCGGGGTCCGTTTGTCGCCGCCTGTACATGGGGGTCATCAGATCGATGGCCCTCTACGGCGCTCCCGTGTGGGTGGATGCCTTGAGTGCCACGAATAGGGCGCTGCTGCGGCGACCGCAGCGCGCCATGGCACAAAGGGCAATACGCGGATACCGCACGGTGGCCGGCGAGGCGGCGTGCGCCCTGGCGGGATCCCCACCGTGGGATATGGAGGCGAAAGTCCTCGCGGAGGTCTATCGACGCGTCGCCGAAATGAGGCGGCGCGATGATGACCTTGTCGCCGAACGGATCGCGAGGTGGCGACGCCAGGCACGTGTCATTTTGATGCGCACCTGGCAAGACCGTTTGGCGGCACCCTCCGCCGGGCATCGGGTGGCAGAAGCCATAGGGCCTTCATTGGTGGAATGGGTCGGTTCCCGCAACGGCAGCCTGTCGTTCCGGATGGTGCAGGTGATGACTGGGCACGGATGCTTCGGTCATTACCTGCACGCTATCGGGAGGGAGCCGACTCAAAGGTGCCACCATTGTGCTTGCGCCGACGATACGGCGCAGCACACGTTGGCGGAATGCCCGGCGTGGGACGAGCCGCGAGGTCAGCTCCGTGACGTCGTCGGGTCGGACCTCTCGCTGCCGGCCATCGTAAGAAAGATGGTCGGAACCAGGGCGGCGTGGGAGGCGATGGCCTCCTTCTGCGAGACAGTTATTTCGCAGAAGGAGGCCGCCGAGAGGGAACGGGAGGAGGATACTTCTTCCGACCCGATTCGGCGACGTCGCATGGGGCGAAGGCGGGCGGCGCACGAGCGCCGTCTCCCGCCTTAAGGGGTCTCCGGGTGGCAGACGTGGGGACGTCTGCCGCCTAACGGTTAGAGGCCCCGCGTAGGCAAAACGCCCTCTGGTGTCAAGGGCGTTTTAGCGGAGGGCGGGGACAAAAAGTCTCCGCAAGGTGTGCCTCGGCTCAGGTCGGGGCAGCCGTGGCTGGGTCGCAGCAGAATCGCTTTGGCGGGCCCTGCGACCCCGCACTACCACGGCCGCGGCGGACACCCGGTGGGTTTTAGTCGGTAGACTGCAGAGCAGGAGTCCGACATAACCCCCCTTGGCTTCCCCAGGCCCGGGGGGTATGATTAAATCATTTCCCATCGACAAAAAAAAAAAAAAAAAAAGGTTAGGTTAGGTTAGGTTAGGTTAGGTTAGGTTAGGTTAGGTTAGGTTAGGTTAGGTTCTCTGCCGGTTTCCCAGACCCCTGCCATACGGCGAAGCGGGAACGCCGTTGGGTTTTAGCCGGTAGGAGTCCGGCATAACCCGGTTGCTGCCCCCGCAGTGACTGGGTATCCATGACGGATTTCCCAACGTTAAAAAAAAAAAAAAAAAAAAAAAAAGGTTAGGTTAGGTTAGGTTAGGTTCTTCGACCGCCGCTCGCGGCGGACAAGACGACGAGCAGGCCCGGGCCGTCGTCGGCGACCCCCACGCCAGTCCCGAGGGAACAGCCCCTAGCCCCAAAGCCCTCCAAGGGCAAAGGCAAGGGGAAGAAATCTGGAGCAGCTCCACCGGTCCCCTCTACGAGCGTAGAAATGGAGACTGAACCTGCTCCTGACCTCCAGATGGAGGATGCCCTTCTGCCCTCCACCACCCCGTCCAATCAGCCATGGACGGAGGTGGTCAGGAGAGGAAAGGGCAAGCCTAAAAAGGCGACACCGGCCGCCACCACCGTCTCCGCCCCTCCCGGCCAGTCCACAGCGACTGGCAAGGGAAAGAGGAGGAGAGGGGGGAAAAAGTCGGCCCCCGAGCCCTCCACTGCTGCCCCTGCAGCAAAAAGGGCATCCGCCGGTAGGAGGAAGCTAGTTCCTCCCAAGACCGCAGCCGTTGTGGTGACGCTCACCTCGGAGGCCGCGGAGCGAGGTGAGACGTACGAGTCCGTGTTGAGGCGGGCTCGTACCAACGCCGATCCCACTCAACTGGGGATCGGCGCCGTCACGTGCCGCCGTACCCAAACCGGAGCTCGAATTTTCGAGTTTCCGGGGGCCCGCGGCGGTGAAAACGCAGACCTCTTCGCAACAAAGTTGCAAGAGGTCATTGCGGATGCGGCTAAGGTTGTGAGGCCCATTAAGTCCGCGGCCTTGGAGGTGACCGATCTTGACGACTCGGTCACCAAAGAGGAGGTGGTGGCGGCAGTCGCAGCCGCAGGAGGCTGCGACGTCGCAGCGGTACAAAGCCGAGCCATTAGGCCCGGCCGCCGTGGCTTGGGTGCCATGCGTCTGGAGTGTCCAGTCGCAGTAGCAAAAGCCGTTCTCGCTAAGAGACGGCTTTGCGTGGGGCTCAGCTCGTGCGTGGTCCGGGCGCTTGAAGATCAGCCTCTGCGCTGCTTCAAGTGCTTCGGGATCGGCCACGCCCGGGCTCTCTGCCCGTCCGCAGTGGACAGGGCAGACACCTGCATTCGCTGCGGTAAGGAAGGGCATAAGGCGGCCTCCTGCAACGTGGCCAAGCCGCATTGCGCGGTGTGCGCCGCAAGTGGCAGACCTGCGGGTCACGTGATGGCGGGGTTGAAGTGCAACCCTCCACCAAAGAAGGGCAAAGCGCAGGCGGCAACTCGGCCCGCCGCCGCCGCCGCCGCCGCCGCCGAAGCTTCAGCTCCAGCGGCAGCTGATGAGGAGTGTGCGATGGTGACCGAATAATGCAGGTCCAACATCGCATACTCCAGACGAACACCAACCACTGTAAAACGGCCCAGGACCTGCTGGTTCAGGTCATGGCCGAGTGGTTGGTGGACGTGGCGGTGGTTGCCGAGCCGTACTCAGTCCCTGGCCGCTGGCTAGGTGATAGAGACGGCTCGGTGGCAATAGCGGCGCGGTCTTCCACGGACTCCCCTCCCCTCTCGCTCTTAGAGAGGGGACCGGGATACGTGGCCGCCGCGTGGGAAGACATAACCCTGGTGGGGGTCTATTTCTCCCCAAACCGCCCTCTTAGGGACTTTGAGAATTTTCTCGAAGTCCTCGCCGCAGTGATCGGCAGGGCGGCACCGCGTCAGGTCTCTCTCCTGGGAGACCTGAATGCCAAATCGGTGGTCTGGGGAAACCCGGCCACCGATGTTCGGGGACGTGCCGTCGAAGCCTGGGCGGCGTCGTCAGGTCTGTCCGTCCTAAACAGAGGGACAGTTCACACGTGTGTGCGGCGGCAGGGGGGGTCCATAGTGGACCTCACTTTCGCCACCCCCGCATTAGCCGCCCGCGTCGTGAACTGGCGGGTGGAGCAGGTGGAGACTTTATCGGACCACCGATACGTGCGGTTCGATATCTCCACCCAGAGCCCCCGGGGATTGACACCCTCGGGCCGATCCCCGTTCCCACGGTGGGCTCTCACCCGCCTAGACCGAGAGGCGGCCGGGGAGGCGGCGTTCATCCAGGACTGGCTTTCACCACCTGTTGATGGGCTGGACGTAGACGCTGCGGCGTCCCAAATGAGGGGGTCCCTGACCGAGGTATGCAACTCTAGCATGCCTCGGTCCTGCCGTCCACCTCCCCGACGTGCCGTCTTTTGGTGGTCGGAGGAGCTGGCTGAACTCCGGGCCGCCTGTGTAGCGGACAGGAGGGCCTACACGCGGAGCCGGCGGCGGCGCCCACGTGATCAGGACAATGAGGACCGCCTCTACGAATTATACGTAGAGGCAAGGACGGTCCTCAGGTCGGCAATGGGCACCGCCCAGGATTCGGCGAGGGCCGAGATGTTGGAGGGTCTCGACAACGACCCGTATGGGAGACCATATAAGGCGGCGCGCAACAAGCTGCGCCCCTTTGGTCCCCCAGTTGCCGAGACCCTCGAGCCGGCATTGCTGGATGGGGTGGTCCAGTCCCTGTTTCCCCGCAGGGACAACTTCACCCCACCAACAATGGATCCCCCGCGAGGGGCGGCCCCGCTGGAGGAGGAAGTCCCTCCAGTCACGGAGGCAGAGGTGGAGGCGATGGTCCTTCGTCTCCGCCCCAAAAAGACCGCCCCCGGTCCAGACGGAGTTCCCGCAAGGGTGGTGGCCATCGCTGCCACCAAAATGGAGGAAAGGTTTCGGGACCTCTTCAGTGCGTGTTTCGCATCGAGGAGGTTCCCGAAACCATGGAAGGAGGGACAGTTGTGCCTCCTTCGGAAGGAGGGGCGCCCGGCGGACTCCCCCTCGGCATACCGACCCATCGTTTTGCTCGATGAGGTCGGTAAGATGTTCGAGGGGATCATCGCCGCCCGCCTCAACAACCACCTGCGGGGGGTCGGGCCGGACCTGTCCGACGCTCAGTTCGGTTTTCGGGCTGAGCGTTCGACAGTGGATGCCCTGGCCCGGCTCAAGGGCCAAGTGAAGGAGGCTATGGAAGCGGGGGACGGATTGTTGGCCGTGTCATTTGACATAGCCAACGCCTTCAACTCCGTCCCCCACTCAACCATCCTAGAGGCACTCCGGTTCCATGGAGTGCCTCATTACTTGAGGGACCTCCTGGCTAGTTACTTGGAGGACCGGGCGGTCCTCCTCGTGGACAAGACTGGCCGACTCCGTCGGTTCGACGTCGAGTCTGGTGTTCCACAGGGTTCGGTCCTAGGACCACTCCTGTGGAACATCGGATTCGATTGGCTCCTGCGGGGAACCCTCCTCCGTGGCACGAGTGTCATCTGCTACGCGGATGACACTCTCCTCACTGCCCGGGGGAGCTCGTTTGGGGAGGCGGCCAGTCTGGCCTCGGCAGGTGGATCCTTGGTGGCGGGAAGGATCCACCGCCTAGGGTTGAGGGTGGCGCTGCACAAGACCGAGGCCGTGTTCTTTCACGGACCTCGGCAGCGCACCCCGCCTGACGCCCATATATTCGTAGAGGGCGTCAGGGTGGAGGTTAAGGCCCAGATGAAGTATCTGGGCCTTATACTTGACAGCAGGTGGCGCTTCGGCCCGCATTTTAGCGGGCTGTCGTCGCGCCTGCTGAAGACTGCGGGTGCCCTCTCGTGGCTCCTCCCCAACCTGGGGGGGCCTAGCGCGCGATGTCGGCGTCTGTACGCCGGCATCCTGAGGAGTATGGCCCTCTATGGGGCCCCCATCTGGGCGGACTCCCTCTCCAGGAGGGAGAACGCTGCCGCCATCCGTCGGCCCCAAAGGGCCATTGCACAGCGGGTGGCGAGGGCCTACCGCTCGGTGGGCTTCGCGGCGGCGTGCGCTCTGGCCGGCACCCCTCCTTGGGAGCTCGAGGCGTGGGTGCTCGCCAGAGTGTACGAGTGGACGGCGGGTCGGAGAGCGCTCGGGGAGCGCCCGGCCCTGGAAGAGCGGGAGGCCGTTCGGCGGGAGGCGAGGGACGCCATCGTCCAACACTGGGCGGAGGACCTCGCCACCGCCACCTTCGGCCGCCGAACGCTGGACGCGCTCGGGCCAGTCCTGGAAGACTGGCTCGAGCGGTCCCAAGGATTCCTCTCTTTCCGTCTGGTGCAGGTATTGTCCGGGCACGGCTGCTTCGGATCGTACCTGCACCGAATCGGAAGAGAGGAAAATCCATCTTGCCATGACTGCGGCGCGGCTATGGACACGGCGAAGCACACTCTAGAAGTGTGCCCGTCGTGGTCCGAGCAGCGCCGTAGCTTGGTTGCGGTGGTGGGGCCGGACCTCTCGCTTCCCAGCGTGGTCAATGCCATGTTGGGGGAAGAGAGGGCATGGGCGGCGGTCGCCTCCTTCTGTGAAGAGGTCATCTCACAGAAGGAGGCAGCGGAGCGCGAACGGGAGGATGATCCTCTCGCTCCAGCGCAACGCAGGCGGAGAAGGGGAAGGAGAAGGCGGTTGCACGACCGCCTTCACCCTCCCGGTGGTGGGTAGCGGGCGACAAGCGCGGGGGCGCTTCCGCCCGCATTGCACTTCTCACTCACGGTCGTTCCCGGACCCCTCCCTCAGTGGAGGGGAGTGAAGGGCCCGCCGTTAAGGTGGGCTTCGCCGGCGGGGGACTGGACGTAAAGGCTCTGCCGGTTTCCCAGTCCCCTGCCACTAAGGCGATGCGGGAGCGCCGCTGGGATGTTTAGTGGGTATACCGGAAACTCTTTTTCCGGGGAGTCCCACATAACCCACTCTGTCCCCCGACAGGGTGGGTATGCGTAATGCATTTTACCCAGCGTCAAAAAAAAAAAAAAAAAAAAAAAAAAAGGTTAGGTTAGGTTAGGTTCCCCCCCGTCGTGCTGCCACCTTGTCGTGGTGGGGGGGCTTGCGTGTCCTTATGACCTTCAAGGCTATGCCGGATAGGGCTACCCATACCGGACAGGCTTGAGGCGAGGGACCAGACGAAGAGCAGCACAAGGAGTGGCCCTCCGTGTGATCGGATGGGCCTACTGGGGCGGGTCAGCGCGCTGCTTAATCGCAGCACGTCTGGCAGGCATATATGCCACCGTCGGAGAGAGGAGACTTTGCCACCTTCTCGCGTTCCGTAACTTGCGGCGCACTTCAACGACCCTGCTGGGTGGCTCCAGTGGGAGATGTGGGGTGTCGCTTGCCGGAGGGCTTGCCTTAATTGGCCGGCCCGCGGGAAGGAAAACCCTATAAAACCCGAGAGAACCCTCGTTAAAACCTGCGGATACCTGGCGTCCTCCGCAGTATATAGCCCACCCTTTGGGAATTGGCGATACCGGGGTGCTTTTATATCGCCTACTACTCGTGGGAATCAAAATGATGTTTACTAAAAATTCTTGTTGTGATGAAGGTGGAGCGCAAAGCGCTAATGAGGTGGAAGGCGGAGCCTCCCAAGGGCTACTGCTTCAAAACATAAGCTTGTTGGAGTCTGACTCTGACATGAGCTGCGTGTCGTTAGACTCCCAAAACTCTGGGAGTCAATCAGTGAGGTCGCAGCGAAAACGCTGCAGGAGTTTGGAGGACTCAACTGCAAAGTATCCTCCGGCCCGACGTGGACGTGGACGTCCTCCGACAACCGGGCAGTATGTTGGCCTGGCAAAAGCCAAGGAGGAACTTAATAAGGCGAGAGAGGAAGAGCTCCGCCTCATAGCAGAGAAGGAGCTGGCAGAGGAGCTCAGCAGAAAGCAGGAGGCAACTCGAGCCTTCTTCAGAAAGGAGCCCTCGGCCAAGGAAAATGTTGAAGGTCGCGACGGGATTGCGTTGGAGTCGGTGGTCTTGGACTCCGTGGATATCATAAATAAGATAGCCACGAAGTCCAAGAACCTTAAGGGGACCTATGTGAAGGCGTTGAAAAGTGCCGCCGAAATGCTGAAGGCCTCCTTTGAGGAGTTGAAAAGCCGAACGGTGACAGAGGAGGTGGCCTTACTTGCGGAGGCCAACAAGCAGCTCACCAAAGAGCTGAGCCAGCTCCGTCGAGAGGTGGAGGAGCTGCGAGCTGCCCAAGCTAAGCCGGCCCCAGCCCCGGCAAAGGAACAGGCGCCTACACTACCCCAGGGGCCAGCCCTAGAAGAGGTGATGCGTTCAATCATGATGCAGGTGGGCAACATGATTAACGCACGCTTCGAGGGGCTCGAGGAGAGACTGCTGCCGGAGAAGCGCCTAAGGCCGCCTCTTGCCGCGGACAAGCGTAGAGAAGAAGATGCGACTGCCCTGCCGAGCACGTCGAGTGCGAGTGCGACTCCTTGCATCCCCCCTCCTAACGTTCCGGTGGCGGAAGGAGGTAAGGGAAAAGGAAAAGGCAAGGGCAAAGGAAAGGCTGCACCTGCTGCTAACATAACAGCGGCACCAGAGCGAACGCCCGTTGAGCCACAGCTCCCTACACCTCCATTACAGGAGAAGTGGAGCACAGTGGTCAAGCGAAGCACCAAAAAGGGTGGCAAGACGGGAGCAGCAGGACCTGCACCCTCTCAGCGCGAACAGGCCCCTCAGTCGCGTCGGGTCGTGAATACCAATAAGGCAAAAGTGGAGAAGGCTGTCAAGCTCCGCCCACCTCGAACTGCAGCAGTCGTCATCACGCTGCAGCCTGGGGCCGAGGAGCAAGGCATCACATACGCCAAAGTCCTGAAGGAGGCCAAGAGCCGAATAAACTTGGATGAGATGGATATGCCACCCCTGAGGATGCGGGCTGCTGCCACAGGAGCTCGTGTTCTCGAGGTCCCAGGCACCGAGAGAGCGGTGAAAGCTGACTCCCTTGCGGAGAAATTGAAGGAGGTCTTCGCATCAGCAGGGGATCTGGTAAAGGTCTCTCGGCCTGTCACAATGGCGGATCTGCGTGTCAGTGAGCTGGATGACTCCGTTGAGCCCCAGGAGCTAGCCGAGGCATTGGCCAAAGCTGGAGGGTGTGACTCAACGGAAGTCAAGACCGGTGAACTCCGCAAAGGCCAGGCAGGCATGTTCTCTGCATTTGTCCGTTGTCCGGTGGAGGCGGCCAAGAAGGTGGCGGCCAAGGGCAAACTGCGAGTGGGTTTGGTGTCGGCTCTAGTCCGTTTACTCGAGGTAAGACCCCGCCGCTGCTACAAGTGTCTGGGGTCGGGCCACGTGAAGGCCCAATGCAAGTCTGAGGTTGACCGCAGTGACGAGTGCTATCGCTGCGGCCAAAAGGGTCACAAGGCCAACACTTGTTCCGCCCCACCCCATTGCACACTCTGTGCGGCGGCGGGAAAAATGGCGAACCACCTCTCTGGGAGCAAGGCATGCGCCAAGTCCCCAGCAAAGCCAGAGGCGAAGCGAGGATCGAAAGTGACTGAGGCTAAGGCCAAGTCGCGGTCGGCCGTCCTCTCGCAGGAGCAGGTGGTAAATATGGAAGAAGGTTAGATATGGATTTGACCTTTATGCAAGCAAATGTTAATCACTCGATCCGGGCACAGGATCTTTTGCTCCAGTGCCTGGCCGAGCGATCCATTCAAGTGGCGGTGATTTCGGAACCGTATCGGGTTCCAACCAGATCAGATTGGTATGGGGACATGGATGGATTAGTGGCAATCACCACACAATCGCCAGTACCCTCTCCTTCCCTCAACGGGGTGGCGAGAGGCAAGGGTTTCACAGCAGCCCAGATTGGAGGAATGGTTGTTGTGGGAGTGTATCACTCTCGCAACGATCCCCTTCATGAGCTGGAAACCCTCCTCGAGGAAGTTGGAGGCGTGGTGGGTCGTAGCCATCCACGACCTGTTGTCGTCCTTGGAGATCTCAACGCCAAGGCTGCAGCGTGGGGATCTTCAACGACCGATGCGCGGGGTCGCAGTGTAGTCGAATGGCTAACGGCGGTGGACCTGTGCGTTCTCAACCGGGGGACGGAACAGACGTGTGTGCGCCAGTGGGGAGGGTCGGTCATAGATGTCTCATTTGGCACCCCTGAGCTCGCGCGCCGTGTTCGGGAATGGCGGGTATTGGTGGATGAGGAGACGCTCTCCGACCACCGCTACATACAGTTTAGTGTTTCCCCCTCCACTACAGCTGTGGAGGAAAGGCGGGAACCTGAATCTGGTCCGCGATGGATACTGAAGCGCCTGAACCGCGACCTCCTTGAGGAGGCGGCCATTGTTCAGACGTGGAGCACATCAACAGCGGAGACGGTGGGGATTGATGAAGAGGCAGACCAGTTGTGTGAGGCAATGGCGCGCATCTGCGATGCTGCTATGCCTCGGCTGAAGAAGCCACCAGTCAAACGCCAAGTTTACTGGTGGACAGAGGAAATTGGCGACCTCCGCCGTCGTTGCGTGGCGAGGAGACGACAGTACCAGAGGTACCGCAGACGTAGAAATAGGGAGGAGGAAGAGGAGATTGCCCTCTACGCTGCCTACAGAGAGGCGTCAAAGGCGTTGCGCGTGGCTATAAGTGAGTCCAAAGCGAGAGCCTGGAGGGAGTTGCTGGAGACACTGGAGCGAGATCCGTGGGGTAGGCCTTACCGCATGGCACGGCAAAAGTTGCGCCGCTGGACTCCTCCTATCACTTGCACTCTGCAGCCGGAAACTCTGCAACGAGTGGTTGAAGGACTGTTTCCAGCTCCGGAAACTGACTTCGTCCCTCCCATCGTAGTGATGCAGAGAGAGCTGGACTCTGAAACGCCTCCTGATGTGTCATTGGGAGAGCTGGGAGCCGCCGTCCTCAGAATGAGGGCCAAAAACACGGCGCCGGGACCTGACGGTATACCCGGCCGCGCTTGGGCTCTTGCTCAGGATGCGCTGGAGACACGTCTGGCGGATTTGTTCTCACGATGTCTTCGGGAGGGCAGATTTCCGAAACGGTGGAAGAGTGGGAGATTAGTTCTACTTCGAAAGGAGGGACGCCCAGTAGATGAGCCGGGGGGTTATCGACCGATCGTGCTCCTCGATGAGGCTGGAAAGTTGCTGGAGCGTGTGGTCGCTGCCCGCTTGTCCATGCACCTGGAGACGACCGAGCACTCACGGTCGTTCCCGGACCCCTCCCTCAGTGGAGGGGAGTGAAGGGCCCGCCGTTAAGGTGGGCTTCGCCGGCGGGGGACTGGACGTAAAGGCTCTGCCGGTTTCCCAGTCCCCTGCCACTAAGGCGATGCGGGAGCGCCGCTGGGATGTTTAGTGGGTATACCGGAAACTCTTTTTCCGGGGAGTCCCACATAACCCACTCTGTCCCCCGACAGGGTGGGTATGCGTAATGCATTTTACCCAGCGTCAAAAAAAAAAAAAAAAAAAAAAAAAAAGGTTAGGTTAGGTTAGGTTCCCCCCCGTCGTGCTGCCACCTTGTCGTGGTGGGGGGGCTTGCGTGTCCTTATGACCTTCAAGGCTATGCCGGATAGGGCTACCCATACCGGACAGGCTTGAGGCGAGGGACCAGACGAAGAGCAGCACAAGGAGTGGCCCTCCGTGTGATCGGATGGGCCTACTGGGGCGGGTCAGCGCGCTGCTTAATCGCAGCACGTCTGGCAGGCATATATGCCACCGTCGGAGAGAGGAGACTTTGCCACCTTCTCGCGTTCCGTAACTTGCGGCGCACTTCAACGACCCTGCTGGGTGGCTCCAGTGGGAGATGTGGGGTGTCGCTTGCCGGAGGGCTTGCCTTAATTGGCCGGCCCGCGGGAAGGAAAACCCTATAAAACCCGAGAGAACCCTCGTTAAAACCTGCGGATACCTGGCGTCCTCCGCAGTATATAGCCCACCCTTTGGGAATTGGCGATACCGGGGTGCTTTTATATCGCCTACTACTCGTGGGAATCAAAATGATGTTTACTAAAAATTCTTGTTGTGATGAAGGTGGAGCGCAAAGCGCTAATGAGGTGGAAGGCGGAGCCTCCCAAGGGCTACTGCTTCAAAACATAAGCTTGTTGGAGTCTGACTCTGACATGAGCTGCGTGTCGTTAGACTCCCAAAACTCTGGGAGTCAATCAGTGAGGTCGCAGCGAAAACGCTGCAGGAGTTTGGAGGACTCAACTGCAAAGTATCCTCCGGCCCGACGTGGACGTGGACGTCCTCCGACAACCGGGCAGTATGTTGGCCTGGCAAAAGCCAAGGAGGAACTTAATAAGGCGAGAGAGGAAGAGCTCCGCCTCATAGCAGAGAAGGAGCTGGCAGAGGAGCTCAGCAGAAAGCAGGAGGCAACTCGAGCCTTCTTCAGAAAGGAGCCCTCGGCCAAGGAAAATGTTGAAGGTCGCGACGGGATTGCGTTGGAGTCGGTGGTCTTGGACTCCGTGGATATCATAAATAAGATAGCCACGAAGTCCAAGAACCTTAAGGGGACCTATGTGAAGGCGTTGAAAAGTGCCGCCGAAATGCTGAAGGCCTCCTTTGAGGAGTTGAAAAGCCGAACGGTGACAGAGGAGGTGGCCTTACTTGCGGAGGCCAACAAGCAGCTCACCAAAGAGCTGAGCCAGCTCCGTCGAGAGGTGGAGGAGCTGCGAGCTGCCCAAGCTAAGCCGGCCCCAGCCCCGGCAAAGGAACAGGCGCCTACACTACCCCAGGGGCCAGCCCTAGAAGAGGTGATGCGTTCAATCATGATGCAGGTGGGCAACATGATTAACGCACGCTTCGAGGGGCTCGAGGAGAGACTGCTGCCGGAGAAGCGCCTAAGGCCGCCTCTTGCCGCGGACAAGCGTAGAGAAGAAGATGCGACTGCCCTGCCGAGCACGTCGAGTGCGAGTGCGACTCCTTGCATCCCCCCTCCTAACGTTCCGGTGGCGGAAGGAGGTAAGGGAAAAGGAAAAGGCAAGGGCAAAGGAAAGGCTGCACCTGCTGCTAACATAACAGCGGCACCAGAGCGAACGCCCGTTGAGCCACAGCTCCCTACACCTCCATTACAGGAGAAGTGGAGCACAGTGGTCAAGCGAAGCACCAAAAAGGGTGGCAAGACGGGAGCAGCAGGACCTGCACCCTCTCAGCGCGAACAGGCCCCTCAGTCGCGTCGGGTCGTGAATACCAATAAGGCAAAAGTGGAGAAGGCTGTCAAGCTCCGCCCACCTCGAACTGCAGCAGTCGTCATCACGCTGCAGCCTGGGGCCGAGGAGCAAGGCATCACATACGCCAAAGTCCTGAAGGAGGCCAAGAGCCGAATAAACTTGGATGAGATGGATATGCTGTTGGTATAATAGTTGTGGGTAGGAATATATAATAATAAAGTCAGTCTAAGCGCGACACCCGTGTTTCATTGACATGGCGCAGTCGGTAGGATACAAAATCTGTAATTCGTAAAATAATTGACGGTTTAAAAGTGAATATAATATTTTAAGAAGATTTAAAAATAAATACTAGATTGTTCGTGTGATTTTTCTTCTTATTGGAAGTATATAAGTTGGTCTAACACAATGGAGACAATGCTTTCGCCACCGCCGCCATTTTGCTACGTGAATAATTTGCAAAACGTGACATCTGGAAATATATCCAAAGATTGGGAAAAGTGGAAAAGCTCTTTTCTGATTTATTATGAAGCATGCCAATTAAGTGAAAAAAGTGAGAATGTTCAGATTAATATTTTTCTACACATCATTGGTGAACAGTGTCGAGAAGTCTATGGTCAATTCACAGAAACATTTAAAACACTTTCATCCTTGATTACAAAATTTGATTTATTTTTCTTATCTAAGAAAAATCTAACTGTACAAAGACATCGCTTCTTTACACGCGATCAGCGTGACGGTGAATCAATAGAACAGTATTCATTTGAATTGAAAAAACTAGCGGCATCCTGCGAGTTCAAAGAATTATGTGATGATCTTATACGAGACCGGCTAATTTGTGGAATTAAAGATGGAGCACTAAGAGAACGTTTGTTAAGAGAACCTCAGTTGACACTACAGAAGTCTTTGGATATTTGCAATCTAGCTCAGATGTCCAGGTTACAAGCAGGAGTTATTAAAAAGGAATTTATGGAACATGAAGCTTATTTAGTAAAAAACTATGAGAATTTTGAGGACAATGCAGATCAAGAGAAGTACGACATGTACTGGGTGTCGCGCCGTGGTGGAAGTTCGAGCCGAGGCCGTGGTCGGGGCGCTGGCCACCCCGGCGGCGGCGGCGCCTGGCGCGCGCGGCCCGCCCGCTTCGCGCAGGCCCGCGCCGGCCCGCCGCCGCCCGCGCAGCCGCCGGCTCGCTTCATGCAAAGACCCGGGGCCGCTTCTTCGATGAATCAGCGAGAAAGTACCAGTAATCAATATTACAGTGAACATAAAAATCGTGTATGTGTTAAGTGCGGTCTTGTTCACTATACAAATATGTGTCCGGCATATGGCCGAAGGTGTATGAAGTGCAACAATTTGAATCATTTTTCGCGAGTGTGTAATGTGTACCGGTGCCAACCGCGGAGGAGCTCCCTTGGACCCTTGCTGAAGGGTCCAATCAAGGGATGCTCGGGGGCGTCGATTTTATCGATGCCCCAGGCGGGTGCCGCCAGAGATTTCATCTCTGCGCGGCGTCGGTTGGCGGCGGAGCCTACCATCTTATCCGCCGCAGGGGGTCGGGTTTCCTGGCCCCCATCGCTTCCAGACAGTAGACCGGGGGGTCTGCTGTCCACTTTGAGGAAGCAGTTGGAGGGTGCACTCTGCGTCCAGTGCACCCTACAAACGCGGGTGGGCAGATTATCTGCCCTTCACGCAGCCGGGCCGCCTTCGGGTGGCAGTCGCCGGTGGGGGACTGGAGGTAAAGGCTCTGCCGGTTTCCCAGACCCCTGCCACACGGCGAAGCGGGAACGCCGTTGGGTTTTAGCCGGTAGGAGTCCGGCATAACCCGGTTGCTGCCCCCGCAGTGACTGGGTATCCATGATGGATTTCCCAACGTTAAAAAAAAAAAAAAAAAAAAAAAAAAAAGGTTAGGTTGGGGGACCCCCCCACAGTGCTTACGTCCTCGTCGTGTCCCCTGGAAACGTCGCGCCTATCCACCGTAACGGAGTGGTAGGCCGGCGGCTAAAGTGCACTGTGGCGGCTAGAGGGCATGGGCGGCGGTCGCCTCCTTCTGTGAAGAGGTCATCTCACAGAAGGAGGCAGCGGAGCGCGAGCGGGAGGATGATCCTCTCGCTCCAGCGCAACGCAGACGGAGAAGGGGAAGGAGAAGGCGGCTGCATGACCGTCTTCACCCTCCCGGTGGTGGGTAGCGGGCGGCAAGCGTGGGGGCGCTTCCGCCCGCATTGCACTTCTCACCACCTTAGCCGGGCGGGGATGACCGAGCACTCACGGTCGTTCCCGGACCCCTCCCTATGCGGAGGGGTGTGAAGGGCCCGCCGTGAAGGCGGGCTTCGCCGGCGGGGGACTGGACGTAAAGGCTCTGCCGGTTTCCCAGTCCCCTGCCACTAAGGCGATGCGGGAGTGCCGCTGGGATGTTTAGTGGGTATACCGGAAATTCGTTTCCGGGGAGTCCCACATAACCCACCCTGTCCCCCGACAGGGTGGGTATGCGTAATGCATTTTACCCAGCGTCAAAAAAAAAAAAAAAAAAAAAAAAGGTTAGGTTAGGTTCCCCCCCGACGTGCTGCCACCTTGTCGTGGTGGGGGGGCTTGAGTGTCCTAATGACCTTCAAGGCTATGCCGGATAGGGTTACCCATACCGGACAGGCTTGGAGCGAGGGACCAGACGAAGCGCAGCACAAGGAGGGGCCCTCCGTGTAATCCTCTGATTGGGACAGCAGAGGACACATGTGATGGGCCACGGGGTGGAGCTCCCTTTTGGGATGCTGGAAGGTGGGAACGTGGTGGAGTGGGATTTGCTTGTGGTTATCCCCGGCACCGGCTTCCTAGCCGCCACGTTCGGGCGGGGACCGCGCGAGAAGGGAGATCTGGTGTTCTCTCCCGCCACTCTCCCGGTCCGCGGTCCCTGTCGGAGGAACCGCGCGAGACTCCATCATCTCTGCGCGGCAGGAGTAGGTTAGCGGCGGAGCCTGTCATCCTTTCCGCCGCAGGGCAGAGGTCTGGTCCGTACCCCAGCCCTTCAGGCCTCCAGGTGGCAGACGTGGGGACGTCTGTCGCCTGACGCTTAGAGGCCCGCGTAGGCAAGACGCTCACTGATGCCCTGAGCGTCTTTGCGGAGGACGGGACACGACAAGGTGGTGGGCCCCGTGTCCCATGAGGTGTGCCCTGGCTCTGGTCGGGGCAGCTGAGGTGGATCCGCAGTGGCGGATAGCGGCGTGCGTGGAGCAGCGGAGAATGCGAAAGCGGTCCCGAGGCTCCACTCCGGCCGATGAGGTGGACATCCGTGAGGTTTTAGTCGGTAGGAGTATCGAGTCCGAGCTGAGTCCGACATAACCAGGTGCTTTCCCCAGAGCCCTGGTATGCGTCAAGGCATTTCCTCACGTTAAAAAAAAAAAAAAAAAAAAAAAAAAAAAAAAAAAAAAAAAAGGTTAGGTTAGGTTAGGTTCCCGTCCCCCCCGTCGTGCTGCCACCTTGTCGTTGGTGGGGGGGCTTGCGTGTCCTAATGACCTTCAAGGCTATGCCGGATAGGGTTACCCATACCGGACAGGCTTGAAGCGAGGGACCAGACGAAGCGCAGCACAGGAGGGGGCGCTTGACTATCCTTAGGGATATGTCTCGCGCCAACCGCGGAGGAGCTCCCTTGGACCCTTGCTGAAGGGTCCAAACAAGGGATGCTCGGGGGCGTCGATTTTATCGATGCCCCAGGCGGGTGCCGCCAGAGATTTCATCTCTGCGCGGCGTCGGTTGGCGGCGGAGCCTACCATCTTATCCGCCGCAGGGGGTCGGGTCTCCTGGCCCCCATCGCTTCCAGACAGTAGACCGGGGGGTCTGCTGTCCACTTTGAGGAAGCAGTTGGAGGGTGCACTCTGCGTCCGGTGCGCCCTACACACGCGGGTGGGCAGATTATCTGCCCTTCACGCAGCCGGGCCGCCTTCGGGTGGCAGTCGCCGGTGGGGGACTGGATGTAATGGCTCTGCCAGTTTCCCAGACCCCTGCCATACGGCGAAGCGGGAACGCCGTTGGGTTTTAGCCGGTAGGAGTCCGGCATAACCCGGTTGCTGCCCCCGCAGCGACTGGGTATCCATGACGGATTTCCCAACGTTAAAAAAAAAAAAAAAAAAAAAGGTTAGGTTCCCGTGTGGAGTTGTTGGTCTCCCATCGGGCGCGTCCCCAGGTGGTGGATAGGGGAACGCCCTCCAGATATGGAGGGTACCGGATTTCCGGCGCGAACCAAAACCAACTAGGCATGGGCGTGCCTTTAGTCCCTTTCTAGGGACACGGCCACAGGCGGGGACACCTTCGGGTGTCCATGTCGTGAAGGGCTTCCCTTTTTGGGAGCCAGCGGAGCTTTGGCTCGGAGGATGGCAGGTCTGCAAGACCTGCGGCGCGTCGGGGCCGCTGACTGTGGCGTCATGGTTGGTGGTTAGGCTTCGGCCCCCGGCGGGCAACCTGTCTCCAATGAGCTCTGTGGTCATGTTTCGCATCTCTTGGGGACAGGGGCGCTTGCCTTTATTGGCCGGCGCTGAGAGGAGACAACCTCAATAAAAAATCCCCAAAGTCCCGGCGTTGGGGCGCCCTTTTGGGCCTTGCGTGGCGTCGGGTCGCCTTCGGGTGGCTGGGGGGAATACCCAGCCCGCTAGCGGCCAACTCAGGGGGGAACGCCCTAACCTCCCTGTAGTATTTTAGGGTTACCAGGCAAGGCGGCTCTGCTATGGTGGACTGTTATACCGACCATACTCGTGGGATTAATATGGGAAAATCGAAAAAATCAAAAACTAAGGAGACGAAAGGTAGTGAGGTAGAAGTAAGTGAGGAGGACAAGTCCTTTTCGGACTCGGACTCCACAGTGGAGTCGTGGGCGACCATTGGGTCGTCATTAAAAAGGAGGAAAGACAGGCAGTCGCCTGTTCTGCCAGATTTGCCACCAACTGACAGTGGCGACTCTGATAAGGAGTTATCCGTGAGGGAGCCTTCTACGAAAGGGGCTGCCAAGCGTGGCCGAGGCCGCCCACCGACCACAGGTCAGTATGTGGGGCTGGCTAAGGCAAAGGCCGAGTTTCTCAAAGTGAAGAGGGACGAACTCGAACTAATGGCGGAGGAAGTGGTTTCCCGTGCGGTGAAGGACGTAGAAAAAGGCTCCAGGTCTATTGCGTCGCTTCCCGCTGACGAAATTCAAAAGGAGGCTGAACGCAACGTCAAATTGATAGCAGACGTCGCAAACAAGTCTAAGAACCTAAAGGGCACATTTGTCAAGGCACTCAAGGTAGCAGCTGCAACTCTACAAGAAGCGGTGGCGGTTCTGCATACTCGAACTGCTACAGAAGAGGCAGCTGCGCTGCGCTCAGACAACACCCGGCTACAAACGGAGGTGGAACGGCTACGTGAGGACAACACTCGTCTACAAGCGGAAGTGGAACGGCTGCGCGGGGACATGGATCGACTTAGGTCAGATTTGGAGAGCGCCAGGTGTTCGGTGCCGTCCCAAGCAGATCGAAGCAATGAGGAGTTCAGGGCGTCGATCATGGCCGATATCGGCTTCATGATTGACGCCAAACTGAAAGGCTTAGAGGACAGGCTTCTCCCTGAGAAGAGACTTCGTCCTCCACTTAGAGCGGATACAAGTCTCACAATCACTCCGGAGATGCCCAAGTCAGTACCGAGCCGGAAAAAGTCTGCCAAGGCGGCTTCGGGGGCTGCGGCGCCGGCAGGGTCGGCGAAGCGGGGTTCTGCGGACCGGGATCGAGGGGATCAAGGCAGTCTGAATATAGCTGAGGCTACCCCTGAACCAACTCCGCCCCCACGGCCGGCGCCAAAGTCTAAAGGCGAAGAGTGGTCAACGGTGGTAAAAAAGGGCAAGAAAAAGAAGAACAAGGGTAATGAGGCGTCCCGAGCCTCTGAACCAAAAAGAAAGGAGGGCAAAGAAGGAAAGACAAAGACCAAACTGCGGCCCCCGCGGTCGACAGTAGTGGTAATCACTTTGCCATCGGAGGCTACAGAACAGGGTCTCACATATGAGAAAGTCCTGAGCGCAGCCAAAAACAAAGTCGACCTAAAGGACATCGGAATATCCGGTCTGAAATTCCGAAAGGCGGCTACCGGAGCCAGGATACTGGAGATTCCCGGCAAAGAGAGCGGCGGAAAAGCGGACCTCCTGGCCACAAAGCTAAGAGAGGCTCTTCCAGAACACGTGAAAGTGGCCAGGCCTACCAAATGCGCGGAGCTCAAGCTCTCAGAGCCCGACGACTCTGTCACTCGCGAGGAGATACTGACAGCTATCGCAGAAAAGGGGGGTTGCTCTCGGGAACACGTGAAAGTAACTGATATCCGGGTCGGCCTTTATGGTATGGGCTCTGCCTTGACGCGGTGCCCAGTGGCTGTTGCCCAGAAATTGGTTAAGATGGGTACGCTCCTTGTGGGATGGAGTTCCGCCCGTATAGAGCTGATGGAACCGAGGCCGATCAAGTGTTACAGGTGCCTCGAAACTGGACACACCGGCGTCCAGTGCAAGTCGGTTGTCGACCGCAGCCAGCTGTGCTTCCGGTGTGGTGCGTCGGGACACATGGCTGCGGAGTGTACTAATGAGGCACATTGTCCAATCTGTGAGGAAGCCAAGAGGCCAGCTAACCATCAGGCCGGGAGTTGGAAATGTGTACCCTCCAAGAAAGATGGAGGGAAGAAAGCTGCTGCTACAAACATGGCACCACCTCGGGTACCATCACAAGCACAAACTGAGGCGGATGTTATAGAAACCAGTTAATGATGGCGACCAAAATGAAATTTCTGCAGGCGAACCTCAACCACTCTGCTGGTGCGCAGGATCTCTTCCTGCAGTGTATGTTGGAGTGGGCCATCGACGCGGCGGTAGTGGCGGAGCCCTACTGGGTTTCCAACCAGCCTAACTGGGCAGGAGATACAGAGGGCTCCGTAGCCTTGGTGGTGTCAGCGACTTCCCTGTCTCTGCCTCTGTCAACTAGGGAGAGAGGAGCAGGATATGTTGCTGCGTCGTGGGGAGAGGTAACTCTGGTTGGAGTGTACTTCTCTCCAAATAGGCCACTTGCGGAGTTTGAATCGTTTCTGGACCGCCTGGGGAGTGTTGTGAGGCGGGCGTTACCACGGCAAGTAGTTGTTCTCGGAGACTTCAATGCCAAAAACGTGGAATGGGGATCTCCGAGGACCGACCCCCGTGGTGAAGCCTTGCAAGAGTGGGCGACTTTGCTTGGCCTAGCCCTCCTCAACAGGGGTTCCACCGAAACATGTGTGAGGCAACAGGGAGGCTCAATAGTAGACCTGTCTTTTGCAACGCCAGCCTTCGCGTCGCGAGTCGTCAACTGGCGCGTTGTGGATGAAACGGAGACCTTGTCTGATCATCGTTATATTAGATTCGAGGTCGGCGCTCCATATGAGGTAGAAGAGACTCGGACTCTGATGGAAAATGTCACGAGGTTTCCGCGGTGGGCACTATCACACCTTGACAGGGACCTACTTGTGGAAGCCTCCATCGTGCAGGCGTGGATCCTAGAGTCTGTCGAGTTGAGTGAAGCCGATGATGGAGCTCTCCAACTCCAGGTAGCGATGACACGAATCTGTGACGCGGCCATGCCTCGTGCCAAAAGACGACCTCCTAAACGGAGTGTGTACTGGTGGTCGCAAGAAATAGCGGACCTCCGCGAATCCTGCACGTCTGCTCGACGCCAGTACACCAGATACCGTAGACGGAGGGTTAAGGATCCGAGCATAGAAAAAGAGTTGGGTGATACCTACTCGGCCGCCAAGAAGTCTTTGCAACTGGCCATCAGCACAGCTAAACTTGCGGGCCGTGAGGAAATGCTCAAGGGGCTGGATAGAGATCCGTGGGGGCGTCCGTATCGCGCAGCGCGAAACAAACTTCGCGCGCTGGCGCCACCACTTACTGAAACTCTCCAGCCCCAATTGCTGGAAAATGTGGTGTCAACTCTGTTCCCTGAAGAAGCTGAGCACTCCGCGCAAATCATTGTAGGAGCCCGGCGAGAAGAGGACGAGTCTGATGAAGAGGTACCCCCAGTATCACCTGCAGAGCTAAGGGTGGCCATCCTCAAGCTGCGGGCGAAGAATACCGCCCCAGGGCCAGACGGCGTACCCGGGCGTGCTCTGGTGATAGCTCTGGACAAACTGGAGGATTTCTTCACAGCGCTTCTTAACAAGTGCCTAGAGGACGGCCGGTTTCCGAGCTGTTGGAGGAAGGGCCGCCTGGTTCTGTTAAAGAAGGATGGGCGCCCCGCGGAATCTCCTTCTGCGTACCGTCCAATAGTATTACTGGACGAGGCCGGAAAGCTCTTTGAGCGTATCTTGGCCTCTCGTATTGTCCGGCATCTGAGCAGTGTGGGTCCCGATCTGGCGGACTGTCAGTTCGGATTTCGTGAGGGCCGGTCGACAATTGACGCCATTAAATGTGTCAAAGCCCAATCGGAGGAGACTGTAGCGAGAGGTGGCGTAATGCTAGCGATGTCCCTGGACATCGCAAATGCATTTAATACGCTGCCGTTCAGCTGCATTGAAGAGGCGCTCCGATATCATGGATTGCCTCTCTACATTCGGAGGCTGATCGGGACCTACCTGCACGACCGGGCCATAGTATACTTGGGACGTGACGGCAGCGTCCACCAGAAGATCATGAGGTGCGGTGTTCCACAGGGGTCCGTCTTAGGACCACTCCTGTGGAACATCGGATATGATTGGGTTTTGCGAGGCTCATTACTCCGCGGACTGAGGGTCGTCTGTTATGCAGACGACACTCTAGTTACGGCTCGAGGCAAGAGGTACGAGCAGGCAGCGGCGCTGGCCACGGTGGGAGTGGAACAGATAGTGCGGAGAATTGAGATGATGGGCCTGCGGGTGGCCTTGAATAAAACGGAAGCCGTCTGCTTTCACGGCCATCGGAACGGACCTCCTGCGGGTACAACCATCTCGATCGGTGGGGTCCAAGTCGAAGTCAAGCCCCATATGAAATACTTGGGACTTGTCCTAGACAGTAAATGGAATTTCCGAGAGCACTTCCGACGCCTGGCTCCTAAATTAATAGGGGCCGCGGCTGCTCTTGGAAGACTCCTACCCAATGTTGGAGGACCGAGCATCGCCTGCCGACGGCTCTATACGGGTGTGGTGAGGTCAATGGCGCTATATGGTGCACCGGTGTGGGTTGAGGCACTGAACGCCCAAAATAAGGCTGCACTATTCAGACCTCAAAGAGTAATGGCGATCAGAGCCATAAGAGGCTACCGCACTGTTTCGCACGAAGCAGCGTGCGTTCTGGCCGGCTCGCCGCCATGGGACCTCGACTCAGAAGTCCTAGCGGAAATATACGAGCGGCGTGCGGAGGAGCGCCGGTGTGGTGCCGAACCCTCTGCTGAAGAAATAAAGAAGTGGAGAGAAGACGCTCAGAAAGCATTGATAAGAAGGTGGAAAAGGCGACTCGTGGAGCCGAAGGCTGGCCAAAAGACCGTGGCGGCTATTCGACCAGTCCTGAAAGAGTGGGTCAATAGGCGACATGGCACGCTTACGTACAGATTGGTACAGATACTCTCGGGACACGGGTGTTTCGGGAAATATCTGTGCCATATCGCTGGACGAGAACCCACTGCGACGTGTCATCACTGCAATAGTGGAGAAGACACGGCGCAGCATACATTGGAGGAGTGTCCAGCCTGGGCACAAGAGCGTGCGTCACTCAACTCAGTCGTGGGCACAGACCTTGCTTTGCCTGTCGTGGTGAAAGAAATGGTTGACAGCGAGAGGTCATGGGACGCCGTCGTCTCGTTCTGCGAACAAGTCATGACGCAGAAAGAGACGGCAGAGCGAGCGAGGGAAGATGACATTTCCTCAGCTCCGTGTCGCCACAGAAGGAGGGGCAGGAGAAGGCGGGCATTCGCCCATCTTATGCCGCCACAATAAGAGGTCTCGGGGGACGGACGGGGAATCCGTCCCCCGACCGCATGATGACCTCATGCTAGAATGAGTGTAATGTGTTCCTACACATCATTCTATTAAGGAGAGCAGGGTTGCGGGAGCCCTGGAACCGAGGAGGGTCTGCGAAAGCGGACGGGCAACGGCGGGGTTGCGGAAGAGTGCGAAAGCGTCCCCGTGGCCTCGCCGAAAGTTGCGAGGAGGAACACCGTGAGGTTTTAGTTGGTAGTCTGCCCTTTTCAGGGCGGGAGTCCAACATAACCCCCCTGGCTTCCCCGGGCTGGGGGGGTATGACTAAATCATTTCCTCACGTAAAAAAAAAAAAAAAAAAAGGTTAGGTTAGGTTAGGTTAGGTTAGGTTAGGTTAGGTTAGGTTAGGTTAGGTTAGGTTAGGTTAGGTTAGGTTAGGTTAGGTTAGGTTCCGTGTTCTTCCATGGACCTCGGCAGCACACCCCGCCTGACGCCCACATATTGGTGGAGGGCGTCAGGGTAGAGGTTAAGGCCCAGATGAAGTATCTGGGCCTTATACTCGACAGCAGGTGGCGCCTCGGCCCGCATTTTAGCGGGCTGTCGTCGCGCCTGCTGAAAACTGCGGGTGCCCTTTCGTGGCTTCTCCCCAATCTGGGGGGGCCCAGCGCGCGATGCCGGCGTCTATATGCCGGCATCCTCAAGAGCATGGCCCTGTATGGGGCCCCTATCTGGGCGGACTCCCTCTCCAGGAGGGAGAACGCTGCCGCCATCCGTCGGCCCCAAAGGGCTATTGCGCAGCGGGTGGCGAGAGCCTACCGCTCGGTGGGCTTCGCGGCGGCGTGCGCTCTGGCCGGCACCCCTCCTTGGGAGCTCGAGGCGTGGGTGCTAGCCAGAGTGTACGAGTGGACGGCGGGTCGGAGAGCGCTCGGGGAGCGCCCGGCCCTGGAAGAGCGGGAGGCCGTTCGGCGGGAGGCGAGGGACGCCATCGTCCAACACTGGGCGGAGGACCTCGCCACCGCCACCTTCGGCCGCCGAACGCTGGACGCGCTCAGGCCAGTTCTGGAAGACTGGCTCAAGCGCTCGCATGGTTTCCTCTCTTTCCGTCTGGTGCAGGTATTGTCCGGGCACGGCTGCTTCGGATCGTACCTGCACCGCATCGAAAGGGAGGAGACCCCGTCATGCCACGATTGCGGCGCGGCGGTGGACACGGCGCAGCACACTCTTGAAGTGTGCCCGTCGTGGTCCGAGCAGCGCCGCGGCTTGGTCGCGGCGGTGGGACCAGACCTTTCGCTTCCCAGCGTGGTCAACGCCATGTTGGGTGGCGAGAGGGCATGGGCGGCAGTCGCCTCCTTCTGTGAAGACGTAATGTCAGAGAAGGAGGCGGCGGAGCGCGCGCGGGAGGACGACCCTCTTGCGGCGCCGCTCCGCAGGCGGAGAAGGGGAAGGAGAAGGCGGATGTACGACCGCCTTCACCCCCCCGGTGGTGGGTAGCGGGTGACAAGCGCGGGGGCGCTTCCGCCCGCATTGCACTACTCACCACCCTAGCCGGGCGGGGATGACCCAGCACTCACGGTCGTTCCCGGACCCCTCCCTATGCGGAGGGGTGTGAAGGGCCCGCCGTGATGGCGGGCTTCGCCGGCGGGGGACTGGATGTAAAGGCTCTGCCGGTTTCCCAGTCCCCTGCCACTAAGGCGATGCGGGAGTGCCGCTGGGATGTTTAGTGGGTATACCGGAAATTCGTTTCCGGGGAGTCCCACATAACCCATCCTGTCCCCCGACAGGGTGGGTATGCGTAATGCATTTTACCCAGCGTCAAAAAAAAAAAAAAAAAAAAAAAAAAAAAAAAAAAAAAAAAAAAAAAGGTTAGGTTAGGTTAGGTTCCCCCCCGTCGTGCTGCCACCTTGTCGTGGTGGGGGGGCTTGAGTGTCCTAATGACCTTCAAGGCTATGCCGGATAGGGTTACCCATACCGGACAGGCTTGGAGCGAGGGACCAGACGAAGCGCAGCACAAGGAGGGGCCCTCCGTGTAATCCTCTGATTGGGACAGCAGAGGACACATGTGATGGGCCACGGGGTGGAGCTCCCTTTTGGGATGCTGGAAGGTGGGAACGTGGTGGAGTGGGATTTGCTTGTGGTTATCCCCGGCACCGGCTTCCTAGCTGCCACGTTCGGGCGGGGACCGCGCGAGAAGGGAGATCTGGTGTTCTCTCCCGCCACTCTCCCGGTCCGCGGTCCCTGTCGGAGGAGCCGCGCGAGACTCCATCATCTCTGCGCGGCAGGAGTAGGTTAGCGGCGGAGCCTGTCATCCTTTCCGCCGCAGGGCAGAGGTCTGGTCCGTACCCCAGCCCTTCAGGCCTCCAGGTGGCAGACGTGGGGACGTCTGTCGCCTGACGCTTAGAGGCCCGCGTAGGCAAGACGCTCACTGATGCCCTGAGTGTCTTTGCGGAGGACGGGACACGACAAGGTGGTGGGCCCCGTGTCCCATGAGGTGTGCCCTGGCTCTGGTCGGGGCAGCTGAGGTGGATCCGCAGTGGCGGATAGCGGCGTGCGTGGAGCAGCGGAGAATGCGAAAGCGGTCCCGAGGCTCCACTCCGGCCGATGAGGTGGACATCCGTGAGGTTTTAGTCGGTAGGAGTGTCGAGTCCGAGCTGAGTCCGACATAACCAGGTGCTTTCCCCAGAGCCCTGGTATGCGTAAAGGCATTTCCTCACGTTAAAAAAAAAAAAAAAAAAAAAAAAAAAAAAAAAAAAAAAAAAAAAAAAAAAAAAAGGTTAGGTTAGGTTCCCCCCCGACGTGCTGCCACCTTGTCGTGGTGGGGGGGCTTGCGTGTCCTAATGACCTTCAAGGCTATGCCGGATAGGGCTACCCATACCGGACAGGCTTGGAGCGAGGGACCAGACGAAGCGCAGCACAAGGAGGGGCCCTCCGTGTTTTCCTCTGTTCATCAGAGGACACATTGGATCTGGGCCCATCGGGACGGGTCAGCGCGCTGCCTAATCGCAGCACGTCTGGCAGGCATATATGCCACCGTCGGAGAGAGGAGACTTTGCCACCTTCTCGCGTTCCGTAACTTGCGGCGCACTTCAACGACCCTGCTGGGTGGCTCCAGTGGGAGATGTGGGGTGTCGCTTGCCGGAGGGCTTGCCTTAATTGGCCGGCCCGCGGGAAGGAAAACCCTATAAAACCCGAGAGAACCCTCGTTAAAACCTGCGGATACCTGGCGTCCTCCGCAGTATATAGCCCACCCTCTGGGAATTGGCGATACCGGGGTGCTTCTACATCGCCTACTACTCGTGGGAACAAAAAGCAAAATGTCTAAAATTCAAAACGAAGAGGAGGAGATTGGCGGTTTATCCGTCTCTGAGACGGGCTCAGTCATGAGCCAAGATGATAACAGTACTGCAAGCGACGTAAGTGTTGCTAGCGCAGTCAGTGTGGAGAGAAAGTGCATGCGCAAGAGGCGCACACGCGTATTGGAATCCGACGCCGAGGAGGAGAATACTCCGACAATCCCGGCGTCCGTACGCAGTGGCACACCAGTGCCTAAAAGAGGAAGAGGCTGCCCGCCCACTACTGGGCACTACGTAGGGCTGGCCAAAGCCAAACGGGAGCTCGTCGACGCCAGGCGTCAAGAACTGGAGCTCCAGGCGGAGGAGGAGGTTGCCGAACTGACCCGGGAGCGTCGGCTCTTAAGAGCATTGCACCCCGTGGAGGAATCGGTGGCCAGTCCTGGCGGCAATGGTGACGACCCGCCCTCTTCGACCCTGGTGGAAAGGGTCAACGAGAGCATTAAGGTGATCACCGAAGTCGCCAAGAAGTCAAGTAACTTGAAGGGCACGTTCGTTCGTGCCCTGAAGGAATCGGCGGAAACTATCCGCGAAGCGGTGGATGCTCTTATTTATTTATTTTTTATTTATTTATTTATAGAAAAAAACCAACAGCTTATGAGATAATACAAAGTTGAGCTTATTCTATAAAATACAATAAAGAAAGCCAATTACAGGTTTTTCAAATGTTAAAAATTAGCAAGGGACACAGCAAGATTAGCAACTTATTAGCTATAAAAATGGTGTGTAGATTTGTACGTATGTGTGTGAATGTGTGCGTGTTTGTGTGTGTATGTGTAAAAGAGTGTGTGTTAGAGTGAAAGCGTGTGAATTTGCATGTCTCATGTAAATAATGTGAATGAAAGCGTATATGTTTATCTTAATTACTGCACTATATTACAATCAAATTTTTGGATAAGTTTTTTAATGAATGTATTCCTTTTATCAAGGAAAGGGTCAAGATCGGAGAATAATTTATTATAGGTGTTACATAATCTATTAAAAGGTGAACTCTGAGCGTAACGTGTTTTTTGTAGAGGAAAATGAAGAAGCCTATTTTTAGTATGTCTTGTACGTTTACCTGGGACACTAAGACCTATTTGAGAAATGAAATAAGAGTTACTAGCATAACCGTTGATAATAGAATGTAAAAGCATCATATCTGTGATAGTTCTACGATTTTCAAGAGACATTAGCTTAAAGTGATTGCATTTTTCAGAATAAGTGTTAAAAAATGTGTGAGTGCGGAACTGTAGATGTCGTAGGAAACGTTTTTGGATAGATTCTATTTTATTGATGTGGATATTATAAAAGGGAGACCAAACACTATTCGCATATTCCAAGACGCTTCGGACACAAGCGAAATATACAAGTTTAATTGAGCTTGTATCCGTAAGAGGCTTGCAAACCCGAATAACAAAACCAAGGTTTCTGTACGCTTTATTTACTATATTATTATAGTGAGAGGTGAAAGTTAGCTTAGTATCCAAGAATACACCTAAATCTCTGACACCATGAACACGCTCTATAGGGACTCCATTCATAGTGTAAGTGAAACTAATCGGCTTAGTGCTTCTAGTGAATGAAATAGTTTGGCATTTCTTAACATTAACAGTTATGTTGTTTCTGCTATAATAATGTGCAAGAGAATCGAGATCGGACTGCAGCATGCTACAGTCACTGATGTTGCCAATATCAAGGAAAATCTTTTTGTCATCTGCGTATAATAAATGATTGGAATATTTAAAACAGCTATATATATCATAAAGATATGCGCAATAGAAAAGGGGACCCAAATGGGACCCTTGGGGTACCCCAGATGGAATATTGACGTAGTCACACCTAAAACCACCTATAACCACGGCTTGTGAACGATTGCTGAGGTAAGACTTGATCCAGCGCAACAGGTCTCCATGGATACCAAGATGCTCAAGCTTGTAAACCAAGATTCTGTGAACTACCCGATCAAAAGCTTTTTCAAAATCGGTGTAGATCACATCAACTTGTCTACCTCGATCCATGTTTTTCAGGGCATAATCTACAAATTGCAATAAGTTTGTAGTAGTGGAGCGATTTCGTAGAAAACCGTGTTGTTCAGTTGAGACACCGTTAGCAATGTTAGTGTATATGTGGTTGTAGACAATTTTTTCAAGTATTTTACCAAAAACGTTTAAAATGGAAATTGGCCTATAATTTTCAATATTTATACGGGAGCCTTTCTTATGTACGGGCACAATGTGAGCTTGCTTCCACTTCGTAGGGAATTCACCCTCCCCCAAAGACCTATTAAATATGATGCTAAGTGGAATTACCAATGACGGTGCACACTTCTTAATAAAGAGAGGAGACAGTTTATCGCTACCGGGACCCTTAGATATTTTAAGGCTTTGTAATGCTTTAAAAACCGTTTCATGATCGACTTGCAATGTGTTTGCGATCTGAGTGACGCCGTGTTTAGGAGGTGGAAGCTCATAATAAGAAGGGTCAGAGGATGTATTAGAAAAAACACTATGAAAGAAAGAGTTGAAAGCATTAGAAATATCTTGACCATTATCATACAATTTGTTCTCAAAAATTACAGTATTAGGATAACCACTTACTCCACGTTTAGATTTTGCCAGTGACCAAAACTTTTTTGGATCCTTTTTAATACCACGCACGCATGCATTAATGTATCTAAAATAGCACTCTTTTTCAATTTTCTTTTGTCTTTCCCGTAATAACTGAAATTCTTGTTTGTCGAGTTCACTCCCAGTAGCTTTCCAACGCCTATGCGCTCTAAATTTTTCTTTTATAATATTTATAAGACAATGGCTATACCAGCGTGGATATTCGAAACGACCGTGATAAACTGTTCGATATGGTACATATTTATCGATGCATTGGTAAATCTTGTCGTAAAGAAAATTTGTAGCATCATCAATATCCCCAGATAGAAGATGTGTTTCCCATTGAACTGAGTTAAGTTCCCTAATAATATTTGAGTAATCAGCCCTAAAGAAATTGAGAATTTTAGACGGCGTTATATGCAGAGATTTGGTGCTAATATCACTTGTCATTATGCTTAGAGAAGGATGATATCTATCCTCATCAATTATAGGATCATCACAATGGGCAATATCAACATGAAAATTACTTAGGACAAGATCTAATATATTATTGCTGCAATTTTTAATAGTATTATATTGTGTAAGACCTTGTAAATTTAAATCGTTGATAAGACTCTCAGCAGCTACATGAACATCAGCATAAGTGTTTTTACAAAGTAACGGCCCATCACTTGACCATTCGATACATGGAAGATTAAAATCGCCAGCAATCATAAAATAATCGGAGGTGGCGGAGTCTACTGCTGTATTAAGAATTTGTAAAAACTTAACAATATCATCAGACTGGCGTCTACTGTTAGAATTACCCGGGATATACACGGATCCTAAATGTAAATTCCTACTGTCCGAGGAATTCAAAGACCGTGCCGGAATAGTAATCCAAAGCATCTCAGGCAGCTCATGAGTTAGCGAGAGATTTATACTAGCTGAAAGCGACCGTTTGGCGCAGACGAGAACTCCGCCACCGGTCTTCTTTGATGTCATCATAAGATTCCTATCTAATCTAAAGAGATCGTAGCGGTTATCACATAATTCTCCATCCAAAAAACCCTCACACAACCACGTCTCGGTCAAAATAATTAAGTCGTAATCACAGTTAAATATACCTCTGCGTAACAAGTCACACTTTGTACGCAGACCGCGTACATTTTGGTAATACATTTTAATATTTTTTTAAATCATTTTAATTGGTGAACAACCATAAGTTTATTCCTAAAAACGTAACTAAGTTCTTCAGAATATGAGTGAGTAACCGAGACATACCCGAAAGAGGGCCTTAGTAATTTGTTTAAAGTTTCCATTGATAAGTTATTCAGTTCGAACATATTATGCAATATTATACTACAGAACAAAAACATAGATATATCGTTTGTTGTTGCGCGTATAGCCAAGGAATTACGGTATGTATGGCATGTGTAGGTATATATTACTTGCACCTGCGCCTGCCCACAAAAGTCACAGGTAAAGAAAAGTAGTTTGTGAGAAGTTGCATTTTTAATCACTAATCCATACGAACCGCTTACAGAGATACAAGGGATTCTATTATCAACCAGAATAGTGTCGTTCAATTGTAAATAATACCTATAGTTAGAGAAAATATTTTTTACCAACTTATTGCATAGTAAAAGGCGCAATGAATAAGATATATAGCAGTATTTAAGAATGCTCACGTATGATGGGAGGAATGTAGTTTTGTTTATGAGAGATTGTGTTTTTGTGTTTGTGGAATGTACTGTGTGTCCAAATTTTAGATAAATTTTAGTTAAAAATTGAGATGAGGTGTGTAAGTATAGTTTACAGTTACTTAAACAGTTAAACATAAACTTAAACAATAGCAACAAATATACTAAGATATGTCTATGTGCAATTAATTGAATTTTTTTAAGTCCTCTACGGAGTTTATTACAACCAATGGGGATTTCTCGTTCCGGCGCATGTGTATGCGACAGTTTTTTACCCAAACAAACTGTATAGATTTGGAAGCTGCGCATTCCTTGCTTTTTTTCAGAAGTGTCTTATTATATAGTGTCAAATGTTCGTTTACGTAAATCTGTTGTTTCTCGCCCCGAAAGTTCAAATCTTTTGTGTTAATTCCTCGTAATTTACGTATGCCCGCAATTATACTATCTTTGTGTAATCGTAGTTTAAATTTGACAATTACAATGCGCGGGCGACTTGTATTAGGTATCTGGGGCTGAACCCGGTTGACGTGATCAATATCATCCGATGAGATCTGGACGCCTGCAAATGTAGCTATGCTAATAACCATTTCAGTAAGATTTTCGGTTTTGGATTCAGGCAGACCTTTAATTTCAAGATTGTGAAGTCTCTCACGTTGCTGCTGTTTATTGAAATCCAACTGCATTGAGTTAAATCGTCGCTGGAGCTCCAAAAATTCATTTTTTTGGTCATTTTCACGTTTCAATATACCCTCCGATTTATTTACGCGTTCCTCGAGTGATTCCATACGAGCGGACGTGAATGCAATACTGTCCTGCAAGTCTGAAGAGAACATCCTCTTAAGAGCACATCCTCAACTGAGGAGACCCGCCGCCTCCAAGCGGACAACAACCGGTTGCGGGAAGAGCTGGCGGCGATCAGGAGGGAAATCGCCAGCATGCGTGCAAGTATGATAAACACTGCGCGCCCCGTCGAGCAGCCATCGCCGGCTCCGGTTCTGACTTCGCAGGTGGAGGATATCGCGCGCGCTGTATTGTCCCAAGTTGGGACTTTAATCAGCGCGCGATTCGAGGCACTTGAGGATCGTTTGCTCCCCGAAAAACGCCTCAGACCGCCTCTGGCGGCAGATAGGCGCATAGCCGAGCCCCAGCCAGGACCCTCATCTGCACCGGATCCCGCTCCTGCTCCTATGGAGGAGACGTGGAGTGAGGTGGTGCGGAGAAAGGGGAAAGGTAAAGGGAAGAAGACGGCACCCGCGCCTAGCGCAGTGGCACCAGCTTCCGCCGCCGCGAAAGCGAAGGCACCCGCGGCCAAAAAGCAGTCAAAGACCGCCACGGCACTGAAGCCCGCTCCGGTGCCAAGGCCCTCTGCGACCGCCGCTAAGTCCGCAGCGGCGTCGAAGCCCACTACGGCTGCCGAGAAGAAGCGAAAGCGTGGAGGGCGTAAGCTGCGTGCTCCTACGACGGCAGCTGTAGTTATAACACTGCAGCATGATGCCGTCGAGAAAGGAGTCACGTATAAGGATGTCCTTAAAAAGGCGCGTCAGATGGTTGATCTGACAGCCTTGGGCATCCCGGCGGGTCTGAAGATCAGACAGGCAGCCACGGGAGCTCGGGTTCTCGAGTTGCCGGTTGGGGTTACAGGCGAAACGGCGGATCGCTTCGCAGCGAAACTCCGTGAGGTCCTCGCCGGAGAGGCGCGCGTCGCTAGACCGGTCAAGTGCGCAGATCTGCGCCTCACCGGTCTGGATGACTCCGTCACCAAGGATGAGGTCCTCGCCGCAGTTGCTCTCGCAGCGGGCTGTCCCCTGGATCACGTCAAAGGGGGCGAAATTCGTGAGGGCCGCAGGGGTACTGGCAGCCTCTGGCTGCAGTGTCCAGTAACGGCCGCTAAGGCTTTGGTTGCGGCCAAAAGCCTTCGAATTGGGTGGAGCAATGTAAACGTGGAGTCACTGGAGGTGATGACTGGGCACGGATGCTTCGGTCATTACCTGCACGCTATCGGGAGGGAGCCGACTCAAAGGTGCCACCATTGTGCTTGCGCCGACGATACGGCGCAGCACACGTTGGCGGAATGCCCGGCGTGGGACGAGCCGCGAGGTCAGCTCCGTGACGTCGTCGGGTCGGACCTCTCGCTGCCGGCCATCGTAAGAAAGATGGTCGGAACCAGGGCGGCGTGGGAGGCGATGGCCTCCTTCTGCGAGACAGTTATTTCGCAGAAGGAGGCCGCCGAGAGGGAACGGGAGGAGGATACTTCTTCCGACCCGATTCGGCGACGTCGCATGGGGCGAAGGCGGGCGGAGCACGAGCGCCGTCTCCCGCCTTAAGGGGTCTCCGGGTGGCAGACGTGGGGACGTCTGCCGCCTAACGGTTAGAGGCCCCGCGTAGGCAAAACGCCCTCTGGTGTCATGGGCGTTTTAGCGGAGGACGGGGACAAAAAGTCTCCGTGAGGTGTGCCTCGGCTCAGGTCGGGGCAGCCGTGGCTGGGTCGCAGCAGAATCGCTTTGGCGGGCCCTGCGACCCCGCACTACCACGGCCGCGGCGGACACCCGGTGGGTTTTAGTCGGTAGACTGCAGAGCAGGAGTCCGACATAACCCCCCTTGGCTTCCCCAGGCCCGGGGGGTATGATTAAATCATTTCCCATCGACAAAAAAAAAAAAAAAAAAAAATAGGTTAGGTTAGGTTAGGTTAGGTTAGGTTAGGTTAGGTTAGGTTAGGTTAGGTTAGGTTAGGTTAGGTTAGGTTAGGTTAGGTTAGGTTAGGTTAGGTTAGGTTAGGTTAGGTTAGGTTAGGTTAGGTTAGGTTAGGTTAGGTTAGGTTAGGTTAGGTTAGGTTAGGTTAGGTTAGGTTAGGTTAGGTTAGGTTAGGTTAGGTTAGGTTAGGTTAGGTTAGGTTAGGTTAGGTTAGGTTAGGTTAGGTTAGGTTAGGTTAGGTTAGGTTAGGTTAGGTTAGGTTAGGTTAGGTTAGGTTAGGTTAGGTTAGGTTAGGTTAGGTTAGGTTAGGTTAGGTTAGGTTAGGTTAGGTTAGGTTAGGTTAGGTTAGGTTAGGTTAGGTTAGGTTAGGTTAGGTTAGGTTAGGTTAGGTTAGGTTAGGTTAGGTTAGGTTAGGTTAGGTTAGGTTAGGTTAGGTTAGGTTAGGTTAGGTTAGGTTAGGTTAGGTTAGGTTAGGTTAGGTTAGGTTAGGTTAGGTTAGGTTAGGTTAGGTTAGGTTAGGTTAGGTTAGGTTAGGTTAGGTTAGGTTAGGTTAGGTTAGGTTAGGTTAGGTTAGGTTAGGTTAGGTTAGGTTAGGTTAGGTTAGGTTAGGTTAGGTTAGGTTAGGTTAGGTTAGGTTAGGTTAGGTTAGGTTAGGTTAGGTTAGGTTAGGTTAGGTTAGGTTAGGTTAGGTTAGGTTAGGTTAGGTTAGGTTAGGTTAGGTTAGGTTAGGTTAGGTTAGGTTAGGTTAGGTTAGGTTAGGTTAGGTTAGGTTAGGTTAGGTTAGGTTAGGTTAGGTTAGGTTAGGTTAGGTTAGGTTAGGTTAGGTTAGGTTAGGTTAGGTTAGGTTAGGTTAGGTTAGGTTAGGTTAGGTTAGGTTAGGTTAGGTTAGGTTAGGTTAGGTTAGGTTAGGTTAGGTTAGGTTAGGTTAGGTTAGGTTAGGTTAGGTTAGGTTAGGTTAGGTTAGGTTAGGTTAGGTTAGGTTAGGTTAGGTTAGGTTAGGTTAGGTTAGGTTAGGTTAGGTTAGGTTAGGTTAGGTTAGGTTAGGTTAGGTTAGGTTAGGTTAGGTTAGGTTAGGTTAGGTTAGGTTAGGTTAGGTTAGGTTAGGTTAGGTTAGGTTAGGTTAGGTTAGGTTAGGTTAGGTTAGGTTAGGTTAGGTTAGGTTAGGTTAGGTTAGGTTAGGTTAGGTTAGGTTAGGTTAGGTTAGGTTAGGTTAGGTTAGGTTAGGTTAGGTTAGGTTAGGTTAGGTTAGGTTAGGTTAGGTTAGGTTAGGTTAGGTTAGGTTAGGTTAGGTTAGGTTAGGTTAGGTTAGGTTAGGTTAGGTTAGGTTAGGTTAGGTTAGGTTAGGTTAGGTTAGGTTAGGTTAGGTTAGGTTAGGTTAGGTTAGGTTAGGTTAGGTTAGGTTAGGTTAGGTTAGGTTAGGTTAGGTTAGGTTAGGTTAGGTTAGGTTAGGTTAGGTTAGGTTAGGTTAGGTTAGGTTAGGTTAGGTTAGGTTAGGTTAGGTTAGGTTAGGTTAGGTTAGGTTAGGTTAGGTTAGGTTAGGTTAGGTTAGGTTAGGTTAGGTTAGGTTAGGTTAGGTTAGGTTAGGTTAGGTTAGGTTAGGTTAGGTTAGGTTAGGTTAGGTTAGGTTAGGTTAGGTTAGGTTAGGTTAGGTTAGGTTAGGTTAGGTTAGGTTAGGTTAGGTTAGGTTAGGTTAGGTTAGGTTAGGTTAGGTTAGGTTAGGTTAGGTTAGGTTAGGTTAGGTTAGGTTAGGTTAGGTTAGGTTAGGTTAGGTTAGGTTAGGTTAGGTTAGGTTAGGTTAGGTTAGGTTAGGTTAGGTTAGGTTAGGTTAGGTTAGGTTAGGTTAGGTTAGGTTAGGTTAGGTTAGGTTAGGTTAGGTTAGGTTAGGTTAGGTTAGGTTAGGTTAGGTTAGGTTAGGTTAGGTTAGGTTAGGTTAGGTTAGGTTAGGTTAGGTTAGGTTAGGTTAGGTTAGGTTAGGTTAGGTTAGGTTAGGTTAGGTTAGGTTAGGTTAGGTTAGGTTAGGTTAGGTTAGGTTAGGTTAGGTTAGGTTAGGTTAGGTTAGGTTAGGTTAGGTTAGGTTAGGTTAGGTTAGGTTAGGTTAGGTTAGGTTAGGTTAGGTTAGGTTAGGTTAGGTTAGGTTAGGTTAGGTTAGGTTAGGTTAGGTTAGGTTAGGTTAGGTTAGGTTAGGTTAGGTTAGGTTAGGTTAGGTTAGGTTAGGTTAGGTTAGGTTAGGTTAGGTTAGGTTAGGTTAGGTTAGGTTAGGTTAGGTTAGGTTAGGTTAGGTTAGGTTAGGTTAGGTTAGGTTAGGTTAGGTTAGGTTAGGTTAGGTTAGGTTAGGTTAGGTTAGGTTAGGTTAGGTTAGGTTAGGTTAGGTTAGGTTAGGTTAGGTTAGGTTAGGTTAGGTTAGGTTAGGTTAGGTTAGGTTAGGTTAGGTTAGGTTAGGTTAGGTTAGGTTAGGTTAGGTTAGGTTAGGTTAGGTTAGGTTAGGTTAGGTTAGGTTAGGTTAGGTTAGGTTAGGTTAGGTTAGGTTAGGTTAGGTTAGGTTAGGTTAGGTTAGGTTAGGTTAGGTTAGGTTAGGTTAGGTTAGGTTAGGTTAGGTTAGGTTAGGTTAGGTTAGGTTAGGTTAGGTTAGGTTAGGTTAGGTTAGGTTAGGTTAGGTTAGGTTAGGTTAGGTTAGGTTAGGTTAGGTTAGGTTAGGTTAGGTTAGGTTAGGTTAGGTTAGGTTAGGTTAGGTTAGGTTAGGTTAGGTTAGGTTAGGTTAGGTTAGGTTAGGTTAGGTTAGGTTAGGTTAGGTTAGGTTAGGTTAGGTTAGGTTAGGTTAGGTTAGGTTAGGTTAGGTTAGGTTAGGTTAGGTTAGGTTAGGTTAGGTTAGGTTAGGTTAGGTTAGGTTAGGTTAGGTTAGGTTAGGTTAGGTTAGGTTAGGTTAGGTTAGGTTAGGTTAGGTTAGGTTAGGTTAGGTTAGGTTAGGTTAGGTTAGGTTAGGTTAGGTTAGGTTAGGTTAGGTTAGGTTAGGTTAGGTTAGGTTAGGTTAGGTTAGGTTAGGTTAGGTTAGGTTAGGTTAGGTTAGGTTAGGTTAGGTTAGGTTAGGTTAGGTTAGGTTAGGTTAGGTTAGGTTAGGTTAGGTTAGGTTAGGTTAGGTTAGGTTAGGTTAGGTTAGGTTAGGTTAGGTTAGGTTAGGTTAGGTTAGGTTAGGTTAGGTTAGGTTAGGTTAGGTTAGGTTAGGTTAGGTTAGGTTAGGTTAGGTTAGGTTAGGTTAGGTTAGGTTAGGTTAGGTTAGGTTAGGTTAGGTTAGGTTAGGTTAGGTTAGGTTAGGTTAGGTTAGGTTAGGTTAGGTTAGGTTAGGTTAGGTTAGGTTAGGTTAGGTTAGGTTAGGTTAGGTTAGGTTAGGTTAGGTTAGGTTAGGTTAGGTTAGGTTAGGTTAGGTTAGGTTAGGTTAGGTTAGGTTAGGTTAGGTTAGGTTAGGTTAGGTTAGGTTAGGTTAGGTTAGGTTAGGTTAGGTTAGGTTAGGTTAGGTTAGGTTAGGTTAGGTTAGGTTAGGTTAGGTTAGGTTAGGTTAGGTTAGGTTAGGTTAGGTTAGGTTAGGTTAGGTTAGGTTAGGTTAGGTTAGGTTAGGTTAGGTTAGGTTAGGTTAGGTTAGGTTAGGTTAGGTT